>OY821741.1:26824616-28024616 GCA_963682055.1 Primula veris
AATTTTTATGTTCTATCAGCGACACACTACTATTGCGCCACGGATCCATTTATCTATAAAATTAGTTGACTTGCTAATCAAAAGTAATTAAATTATTATTTTGACGCTCAATGTTTAGAACCACGCTCTAGTTTTCGGATTATAAGTTTCTCCAATGACTTCAACATGCTTAAGTTAAAACTATACAATTAGATAAATTAGCCCATCATTATCTTTTTAGGTTGACTTGTCAAAGATGCAAATGTTTTGGAACTTTGCGCACAAAAGAAGAAATAATGTAAGTAAATAAACACTCCCTTTCATATTTGTTTTTATATATAAGAAATTTAGTAATTTTGAGGAGAAACTAAGGAATACTGTACATTGCTTTTGATGAGATTTCAATTTTTGTTTCCAACTTATGGCTTTGGTTGGTTGTTACAGAATACAAGGGAAGTTCACTTTATGCCGTATTAGTATGTGAACTTTTAAGTAGACGCTTTTGAAAATAAATAATACAAAATGTTGTATTTTCCACGTTTACTAGAAGCAACAAAACATAAATGTGATATACATGCTAATTTTATCAAGATCCGCTATTAGAAGGTCCATAGACTTGGCCAAATCCTTGAAACGTTAAACTCTCACACTCTCCATCCCCATAAAACAAGGCCAACAAACTTAACAATCTATATATTCTCTCCCATGGCCATATCCCATTGCCGGTCTTGATCAAAGGTGTCGGAATGCAACCTGGCATGGGGGAGCCAAAGCCGAAGAATACAAACTGTGTTGCAACGTCATCACGACCCGGGCCTCCTGATCCTTTACCCCACCAGCAATCCTCTCTACTTCAGCCTTCCCACAAGAAGAAGCAAAAGTCCGGAAAAGCCCTTCGCATTTTGCGATCTGTTGTTTTCCGGACATTTCCCATAAAGTCTCCCATGTCTGGGACTCGCGTTAGTGGTACCCTCTTTGGATACCGTAGGGGGAGGGTAAGCTTGTCTTTACAAGAAAGCCCCAGGACCCTCCCCACATTGGTTCTTGAACTAGCCATGCATACAAACGTGTTGCAAAAGGAAATGAGCATGGGAATGGTCCGAATAGCCCTCGAATGCGAAAAGAAGATCGAAAAGGATAAGATAGGGTTATTAGAAGAGCCATTGTGGACTATGTATTGTAACGGGAAGAAGAATGGGTATGGGATTAAAAGAGAGGCGAATGAGGAGGATTTGCAAATAATGGAACTTCTAAAAGCTGCGTCGATGGGGGCAGGTGTTCTTCCTGCGAAATGTGATGTGGATGCCTCTGACAATGAGATTGCGTATATGCGATCCCACTTCGAGCATGTGGTTGGGTCCAAGGACTCGGAGACGTTGTACTTGTTGAGCCCGGATGAGAACAACGGGCCGGAGTTGAGTATTTTCTTTATGAGGATATGAACTTAAAATCTGAGCAATCTATTTGGGTGTTTATTTATTTCTTGATTATTTGACACGGTGATTTGAGTTTATTGATGCATGGAATTCGTAGGAAGTTCGATTAGTGTTTGTAAGTTCATTTGTGTTGCTTGTGTTTTCGTTTTAGGTGAAGATGGAATGCAAAAGGGGTCTAGGCCCTTTAGGGCTCAGATTTTTATTATAAGTATTTTGCTCTTAATTAAATGTATAGTATTTGATTGACCAATTAAGCATATAATAAAATAAAAAATAAAACAAAGCTTTTTGCTTTTTGAGATGAAAAAACTAATATGTTCAAGCAGGATGATTTAGTTTCTTAAAATATCAGAAATACCGGTTTTTAAAGGAAATTTATCCGAAAAGTCACTGTACATGCATCGAGGGAATGACTTAATTACTTATACTTTCAGCATTTCTAATCACTACTTGTGAATTGAGAATAAACTAGCTAGTTTATTTGTTCCATCCTCTTACTTTTCAACAAATGAAAAAGAAATTGATTCGAGAAAAAACATAATTTTGAATTTTATGGATGTCTTCAATGCCCAATATTATTCGAGTAGTTAAAATTCAAACATTTAAATTGTTGGTGATTTGCTAAGAAGCAGATGACAATTAATACGAGTTACATTATTGTTAATCTCTATATATATTCTATTTCTTATCGAACAATGCTGAGTCATTAGTCTCAAATATAGTGACTTGTATTCCCTTGTGTGCTATGAAACTAGTCTCTGTCTCTTAGCATATGCATTAGTTATAGGAAATCACCAATATCACTCATGTGGTGAATTGTTGAAATTTCGTACACACACATATATATATATATATGTTAAATGGATATATAAAAAACCGGTTATGTCCAACTTTGTGGACCGGTTTGGATAGGTTAACCATCTGAAAAAGGTTCGTGTTTGGTACCAATTCGAACTACTATTTGAGGGCTTTGAAATTGTATAAGATATGTACAAGCTGATAATCGGTGTGATAGATATTGGAGTCCAAAATGAGACCATTGGAAGCATTTGAGAAAATTAGGAATTGGGCAAAAACCCAATACCACATCGATGTGTAATTGGGTAATTGAAGGGTTTATATACCATCCTCATTGACAAGGGGTTAGGGCCTTAGAGCTCCGGAGAAAATAGGGCATGTCCCACCAAAATTAGTGTGTATCTTACCAATCATATTGCACATATTCAAATTAATTATGGGCCCCGAAAGAGTTCCCTATTTTTTCTAGGTATTATTGGTGGGCACACGCTATACTTCAGTAGACGGTTCCTTATCTTTTTCGCCTAATCGAATTCCTAAGTGCAACAAACAAACAAAATAGTCAGATTTCTACTTTACCAACGATAATGATCATAAAATAAATTAAACAATGCGCACAATCACATATATAAAGTGCAAAAATTAAATAGTAAGAAAGAGATGACAAGCAATATATAAAGATTCAGCAACCCGTCTACTCCTCTATCTGGAACTACTTTAGCGGGAGTTATCACAATAATATTCAACCCAAGATTACAAATCATAAACCGAGCTAATCAATCGATTTGCTACCCATCAACCCGATGTTCGTACTCTTGATACAAGTTCAAGGCAACATGTCTATGACTCAATCAACCCAATTAATTTTCCCTCAAACCAAGGAAACAAGCGGGCTTATAAACTGCTCTTTACAACAAAGTATGAAATGAAATCACCCACTTAATAAACTAATTCTCAGTTGAGAATTAATAATACAAATATAAATTCACTCAAGTTTAAGCTAATACAAGTCCAATTAGTGTTGTATACGAACCTTTAGCCTTTTGATTGATACTTCTTTAATGAAGTTAGGGTTTTGTATAATGACAAAGATAGAAAGATGGTGTTTGTGTATAGTATAGGGGAGTATATGGTGTGGATATTGCCCTCAAAAGGCATATGACTGTTGATTTTGGTTTTGAGAAGAGTATGATGGATAAAAGGTTGTTTGGTAACTGAAAAGGTGTTCTTTAAAATTCAAATAGATGACCCACCCATGGGTCTTCTCGTTACCCCGGTGGGTGACCTTATGGAATGTTTCTGGTCTCTGATTTTTTGGCACACCCATGGTTACTTTTCCCATAGTTACTTTTTACCAATATATGAGTCTGTCCAAATTTTTGTTTTCCTTTAAAATTTTCGTAATTTTATTTTTCGGACTTTGAATTGACTCTTATTTGAACCGATGACCTCATAAATCAACACTCTATCATATTTTGAACCCAAACACCATTTTATCTTTTTGAACAATATCAAGTATTATATCATCGAATATAGATATTGTTTACTCTTGAATTGCGGTGACTTTTGCTTCCCATTCTTTAGTTAAGCTCTGAATCACATTTGAGACCAATTTATTACAAGACAAATACTTACCAAGAGATATTAGTCTATTACTAATAGTGGTAAATCTAGCAAGTATATCGAAAATAGTTTCTCCCTCACTCATCCTATAAACCTCGTACTCGTGAACCAAAATTTAGAGTTTGCAATCCTTAACTTGATTTGTGCCCTCGTAATCACTAACTTATCCCACATATCCTTCGCCGTTCTACACGTGGAAAGTTTATTATACTCATTAGAGGAAATGACACAAATAATCGAGTATATGGTTTTGGCATTTGTAGAATAGATTTCTAGTTGAGTGGTGTCTAATTTCTTTATGGGGATTGCGTTCTCACTATTTTTAAATTTAGGAGCAGAATATCCCACTTTAATAACCTTTCAAATATTAGCCAAATATTAGTGTTGTAGCTTTGTAGGAAAATACTCATCCTATCTTTTCAATAAGAGTAGTTAATGACATCAAAATAAGGTGGAGTATTCGGAGATAAACCTACACCGGAAGCGAAATTGTACAAACTAACCATAAAGATCTTAACTCTAAAATCACTAGATTACTACAAAATAAGATCCTCGTGCTGATACCAAATGTTGGCCCGTGCGGCTAAACCTTATTTAGGGGGGGGGGGGGGGGGGGGGGGGGGGGGATATAAGATTTTAGACGTTTTTCACGGAATGAAAACTTAAGCACTACTAACAACCCAACTAGCTCTATTTCTACTTTAGTAACAATAATTATGCGATAACATATAATGAATAATTTAAGCATGCGCACAATCACAAAATAAGTTGCAAAAAATAAATAGTAAAAGAAGAGAGATTGATACCGCGAAATAGAGAGATTCGGTGAACCCGCATACATCCTCTCCTTGAAATTAACTTTACGGAGTATTCCATTATAATCTTCTTCCGAAAAATAGAAACTCTAATGATCTAATCAACCGATTAAGCTCTCACTAACTCTATGAGTATCCCGAATGAAATGAACTATACCTTTTAAGCTAACACTTGCTTACCCTCTACACAATCACTCACTCACAAATGAGTTTATAAGTTTGCTCTTTACAAATTTGTAATGAAATCACTCTCTATCAAATGCTTATATTTTTATTAATAATATTACAAAGGTATATCACTCAAGATTAATCTAATATATGTCTATGATAGTGTTTGACTTTAGCTTGATCCCTTATCTTCTTGATTTTCTCCTTTTTGAGTTTGTTCATCTTTAATGGAGTTTTTGGGTTTATTTATTGATGGAGGTAGAAAAGGAATTTGAGAGATGATTATTGAGGAGAGAATAATATGTGTATATATGTCCAAAAGTGCTTATGACCGTTGCTTTTTTTGTTTTATGAGAAGTATGTTGGGTAATAGGTTGTTTGACAATTAAAAAAGTGCTATTTTTTTAACAATGACAGATAATCCAATGGGATTATCTCCATACCACCGTTGGGTAAGCCATGGCAAATTTTTTGGTGCTCTCTTCTTATTTGATCCACTCATGGATGCATTGCCAGATTTTTTGTTTCACTTGAAATATTCGTAACCTCCTTATTTGGACTCGGAATTGAATTCCGTTTAAACCGTTGACTTCATTAATGAATGCTCTATCATTTGAAAACCTAAAGTATACATTTTGTCTTTTTAAAAAATATCAAATATTATTTCATCGAATAGAGAAATCGTAAAATCATTAAATTATAATAACACTTATAATCAAAATCAATTATTGAACTCATTGTTCAACACCGCCTACTCCTCCACCCGAAATTATTTTACTAGGAGTTATAACTATATCTTCAACCCAAGATTACCAATCATATACCGAGATAATCAATCGGTTTTCTCCCCCTCAACCTGAGGTTCCTACTCTTGATACAAGTGCAAGCGAACATGTCTACGAGCCAATTAACCCAATTCATTTCATTCAAATCAAGGAAATAAATGAGTTTACGAACCACTCTTTAGAACTAAGTATGAAATGAAATAACCCACTTAATCAATTACTTCGCACTTGAGAATTAATAATACAGATATAAATTCTCTCAAGTTTAAGCTAATACAAGTGAAATTGGTGTGGTATACGAGCCTTTAGCCTTTTGATTTATATTTCTTTTAATGGAGTTAGGGTTTTGACCCACTCAAAAAGTGCCCTTTTAATTCGGACAGATTAGCCACCCATGGGTCATCTCCGTACCACTGGTGGGTGACCATATGAGAAATTCCTGGTGTCTGGTTGTTTGACCCACCCATGGTTATTTTTGACCCACTCATGGTTACTTTTGACCTACCTGTGAGCCTGTCAATATTTTTGTTTTCCCTTGAAATGTTCGTAACTTGTTTATTCGGACTATGAATTGTCACTCATTTGAACCAATGACCTCGTAAATCAACACTCTATCAAAATAAATGACTGATTTTATGGTTCAACACCTGTCTTGGGTTTGTTTCTTTGACCCACTTGTCCCTAGTCTGGGACGCCGAACACAACCCCTGCTCATGAATCGTGACCCACGTTCATGACCCGTGTGGCACGTGGTCCTCTGTGGTCATGGCATGCATGGTGTGGGTGTGGTGTGCTGTACATGCAGGTGCGTAATCCCACTACGTTGCACACCCCTAAACTTTTTCATGCCACAACATTAAATGTCATGATCCAGCTCAAACCTTTTGTAGAGAGGTCCCCGCATGTTTAAAGAGTTTCTAACTGCACCCTTTACTATATATAAAAGCACAACTGCTAGGCTTTTTGAAGAGTCATTCATTTGTACACCCTTTCGTTCAATGAAAAAAAGATCCTACCTGATTGGACCATAAAATGGTCATTTTTAGGTGTAAACATGATATGAATTAGCATAGTTTTGTTGACATTTTGGCTTGTTTAAGCCATGCTTTGTGTTTTTATGCCTTTTCCCGTCTTATTTGCATTGTTTTGCATTTTTGCAAGTTGAAGCATGGAATTAGCAAAAAAACGATACAAGGATCCTGGAAGACCAAAGAAAGGACCAAAAGAGGAGAAACCGGAAGTTGAAGGACCTCAAAATCAACCCCAAGAAGTTGTAAAACGGAACCAAGTCAAGATCGAGCCAAAAGAACATTCTAAAAGCTCACATGACCGGTCAACCTGAAAATCACGAAATATTTCTGGTTAATTTTGACATCCATCAATGTTTGATTTATCGAGCATTGGGTTGGAATAAGTGGAGCTTTCTCCAACTCATTATTCATGTCACTGGAAGGGTAGGAACTTATATGCAAATATATAATATTTTAAACTGTGATCACCCATGCAAAAAATTCCTTAGATATTGTCAAGCGATAGAAATAGGTCGAGACTCTTCATCATCTTCTTTTGAACAACAACCTCCTAAAATCAGCCAATCAATTCCTTCTAAAGAAAGGCGAGCGAGCGAACATAAATTTCGAATAAAGTTTTCAGGGAGAAAGCGAAGTAAGAGGTGTTGTAATAGAGGAAAGCGTCGAGCGAGATATAAACGTAGTCAAAATATTTATAAACTCAACCGCATTTGAGAAAGAGCCATCCAAAAAAATAAAAGAAGATCTCTCATAACCTGAGGAGGAGCTTCCATAGTCATGCATGGTGACAAGGCAGGAAAGTACGAAAGTCCTTCTGCACATTCCTAGATCCACCATCATTCCGCCATCACTTCCATCTGTAAATATACGTCAATTTGTTTTTGTATATATATTGTTTTACATATAGTCCACATGGAGTCTCTTTGGGTTGACCAACCCCGATGTGGTTTACTTTTCCCAACAGTGAGGACACTGTCAATTTTAGTTGGAGGGAGTTGATACATCGTCGTTGGTTGCTGACGGAAATGGGAAAATTTTTCAAAAATAAAAGTGTATATATGTGTTTTTGTTACTTTAAAAAACCCCATTTGTTTTTCTTTATATATATGAAATTAAAAAAAAATACAAAATTGGATAAATTTTAAAAATATATTTGAGTATTTGTTTTTATCTCCTACTTAGGAGAATTTTTAAAAGTTGTGGATTTTATATGATTTTCTGCCACACTTGCATTTTATATTCTCTTTTGGTGTTTTTGTTAGACAGACGCAAGAATTTTGGACGAATTCATCAAAAACTGAGGAGTTGCAGACCTGACCGGTCAAGTCAGTGTGTTTTCGACGGTAGCAATTTCTTGGAAATTAGCCCGCTTTCCTCCGCTCAGTACCGCAGAAAAGGTGTATATACTCTATAACTCTGCTCTTTATTAATTTTGTATATATTTTTCGTGTTTAAGATAGAATGTTTTGCATTGTAAATATTTGTGTTAGGATAGCATAAGAAAATTATAAAATGAGAAAAGAAACAAAACCCTTATATTGTCTTAATTTATTGTTTAAAGAAACCCATTTTGCTACGAAATCAGGTTGCAATACCTTAGAAACTAAAAAAATACTCCTATTACTTTATGGTGTTAAATCTTTAGATACGTCTGTTTTATTATTAAATATTTCATTTCAAACCAATTTGGGAAGGAATAATACTGCATAAGTTGCATGCTAAATGTATTCTAAAAAGTGTATTAGTGATTATCACTCTTCACGTGACAGTCCCTAAAAATTACAAAAACTGCTTTATAAAACCTAAAATGTTAAGTACTTGCCTATTTTTATATATATGGAGTCAGGCTTGGTACTCGTGGCGGATTACACTATTAGTCCAAGCAATTTGATGTAGGGTAGGCCACCGACTAATCTGCCTTGGTTCCGCTTGCCTAATAATCTCTGTTCAGGGAGTAGTCAGTTGATGTTTTATGACTCATGCAACCACATTGCACTTATTGATGTAGGGGAGGCCACCGACTGACTTAACTTGGTTACACTTGCCTAATAATCTCTGTTTAGTGAGTAGTCAGTTGATGTTTTATGACTAAGGCAGCCAAATGGCATTTATTTATGTTCCAATGGGGCAAAATGCCCGAAGTTAAGGAGGAACGGTGGAGTTTGAAAGGAGAAATAAAGGCCAAAAGCCAAATGTTAATAATTAAATCATCGTAAATCCTAATGGAATAAAATGAAAAATGAACATATGAGTTATGATCTAACATGGAGGTATGCATATGTATAGTTATTGTTATAGAAAGTGAGCTTAACAGAGAAGTTTAATAAAATGATGAATTGCAAATGTTTTACTAAAAGTATAGAACTGTCGAACTATGGAATAACGAATATACACTTAAAGGTAAATGGACCAACAACTTATGCAGGGTATTAAACCAAGCTATTTTGAAGCGAGGGTATTTTTTATAACAAACCTTAGCTATCTTTAGAGGTCTTACCATGTTTTAATAGTAATATAAAGTGTTTCCATAAATTTGCATCTTTTGAGTCTCGTAAGAATGAGGGAACTTAAACGATGGGAATTAAGATATGACCGTTTGTGGGTGTGCTTTAGTAAACTCTCACGAGACAAATCTTGTCCTTTTACACTTTAAAGGTTTAACGGCTTGCTGCATATGATAAATGCAATCGTGCACCCTACGACAGTGGTTTATCCTGTATATTATTAGTTTTAGGCTAGTTACTGCACCAAACCAAAAAGGAATAGGGATTTTTTAAAGAAAATCATACGAACTTGTCTTCTTTGTTATCACTTTCAATGTTTGAGACGAGCATTGAGCTAGTTGGGGGATATGATTGGAATACGAAATGGTCATTTTTAGGTGAAAAATGATATAAATTAGCGTAGTTTTGTTGACATTTTGGCTTGTTTAAGCCATGTTTTGTATTTTTCTGCATTTTTCCGGTTTATTTGCATTGTTTTGTATTTTTGCAGGTTAAAGCATGAAATTAGCACAAAAATGAGACAAGTACGCTAGAAGACCAAAGAAATGACCAAAAGAGGAGAGAGCAGAAGTTGAAGGACATCAAAATCAACCCCAAGAAGTTGCGAAACGGAACTAAGTCAAGATAGAGCTAAAAGAACATTCTAGAAGATCACCTGACCGATCAAGTCAGTTCAGAATTTAAAAATGGATTAGATAAGTTTGTTAGGTTTTTGGGATAAATACCCCCCATAAACTCCGAAAAATCCATCATTATGTATTTCATCTTTCTAGAGCTCATTTGAGTCTCTTAACACCTCTCTCTTTCTCAATATTTCCACTTTTTCATATATTTTGAAATACTTTTATCATTTCGGATATTACCGCGTGAAAGCTAATTTGTTCTTATACTCTTTGCTATCATTTATATTCATTGTTCCTGATTTTTATCCATCCTTTGATATTGTTTTATCTAGTACTTGTTTATATTTATTTGCATATTTAGGAATTGACGACTATTAAATTGCATAATATAAATTTTATGAAAACTCTCTTAATCGAAAACATAACCAAAATTTGCTAGATATAAACTTGTTAGGATTGATGACCCTTTCATATTATTTAGTAAATTGGTTTAGTTAGTAGAAATATATTGGTTGTAATATTGAGAAAAGAGAAAAAGCGATCATAAACCCAAAATATAGGTAATTAAAAAGAACTAGTATTAAACTTGGTTAGTTCTCCGTGGAACGAACTTGTACTTCCGAGAATTATATTGCAATTACACTCGTACTCTTGCGAGATCTTTTTGTGCGTAAAAACTACACACTTAAAGGGCACTCACTACCCCCAACAATTCTTCTATCTGATTAAATAATTAAAAAAATTATATGAGTTAATTATATAATTTTAGACGAGTTTAAAAATTATTTAATGTTGTTGGCCCGTGCGGCTAAACCTTAGAGGGGGGTGAATAAGGTTTTAGGCGTTTTTCGCGGAATTAAAATTCTAAGCGCAAGTAACAACCCAACTAGCTCAATATATATTTGCGACAATAAATATGCGATGATAATGCATGAATGAATTGAAACATGCGCACAATCACAAATAATATAAGTTGCGGAAAGTAAATAGTAAGGAAAGAGATTGATACCACGATATATAGAGGTTCGGCAAACCCGCCTACGTCCTCTCCTCGGTATTCATGCTACCGAGTATTTCACTAAAATCTTCTTCCCAAGATTACAACCTATCGAGCTAATCCGCGGATTAAGCTCCCCCTTACTCTATGAGTATCCCGAATGAAAAGACCTAGAGCTTTTAAGCTATCTCGCTTACGAAGCCTCTACCCGATCACTCGCTCACAAATGAGTTTATAATTTACTCTATAATTTGAATCGAAAGTGTATCACTCACTAACAAATAGTATCTTGGTGTTTATATGATTACAATATGATTACACACAAGAATACTTATGAAAATAAGTGAGAAGTGTGAAGTATAAGCTTGATTCTTGATCTTGATTGGATTGCCTTTTTGTGTGAAAATTTGGGGTCGTTTTCACCAAGGATTTTGGGGGTATTTGAAGGCTAATTGGTCTTTGTTACCGTTGTATGAAGGTTTATCTCTTTAACCATTAGTTTTAAGCAATTTCCCATTTATCCAGAATAAGTTAAAAAACTATTTTTTGAATTCTGCAGAAAACGATCGGTCGTTTTCTGTATTTCGACCGGTCGTTAAATAACGACCTCTCTGGTCAATTTAAGACCAAAACAATCGGTCGTTTTGTCCAAAACGGTCGGTCATTTTCTGGCAATTTTTCGGTTTTCCCGCTATACTTCGAATGCTCGTAACTTCTTCGTTTTAACTCCGATTCTGGTTCCGCTTGATCCTTTGGCTTTGTATTTAAGTACTCTATCATTTTGAAGTCCTGAAATATACATTTTCTATTTTTAGAAAAGACAAAACATTATATCATCGAAATAGAGAAATCGTAAAATCATTAATACATAATCAAACGTATAATCAAAATCAATTATTGAACCCATGGTTCAACAAATGTATATTTATGCACTTTAATATTAATTATATGTTTTTTTTTAGATAATTGGTATTTATTTGTATTTCTTAGGTAAATGCGACGATTTCAAGAAAATACTATACCCGGACAAATTACATTAGACATAGTGGACAAGAGTTAAAAAAGAAGACCAAGAAACCTCAAGTTCAGCCCAAAAGAGTATTACATGAAGTCGTTATTTTTAATATAATAGTTGGTTTTAAGACTCTTTACTAAGTTATATAGTCAACTTAATCTGTTTAGGAGTAGCTTAAAGGTAAAACTTATTTCTCTAGTTGCGTATTGAAAAGACGTGAAAACGACTTCTAAAATATCACAATTCACAATCGTATTTATTTTTCTGTTAAAAAGCTCACAATCATTAAAACATTTTGCTTAAGTTTATAATGATCAGTCGCATAACCTAAGCCACTGACCTGACAAACCAGACGCTAAACCCCGTCTTAGTAGTAATCGCAAAAATCACCTAAAAGAACATTTCTAGCAAAAAACAGGTTTCCTCGCATTTGATTGAGCATTTTATCAATTTAGTTACTGCATCTGCCCTCGTGCTTCTGCAATGCCCTTTTACGTAGAAAAAAACGTACGATGGGCAGTCACCATTTCTTCAGTTCTATATCAGAATTTCTCACTCTCTTTCTAGAAATTTTAGCCATTATAGGTTTTAGTATTATTTAGTCATTTAGGTTTAGTTCTAAAGAGGAAAGCTTTTGATGTTGAAATGTCCGATTGCGCGAGAAATTGCCACTTTCGTTTTCCGCATTGATTAAAGTTGTTGTATCTTGGGAGATCGCCTGGCAAGAAACCTAAAAGTATGGTAGGCGGCGAATATAAGATCGTAATTAGCAGGGATTACCTAACAATCGACTCGACTATTCTACTTTGTTTCTACATAGAATATGTTCATGAGATAGTTAAGGTACATATTTTCTAACACGCTCTTTTATTTTATATTATATATATAGAATAGCATGTGTAAGATTAATTTATATTAATTGTAGATATTGCATGTGTAGATATTTAACTAATAGCATAATAATTGAAGTATTTTTTAGTATATAATTTTATCGTTATATTGTCGGTTTAGTTCTAGGATATAGCTCGTACCGGATTAGATGAAATCCAACAGATTCTACGGTGACACCAGAGGATCAGTATCACCAAGGTAAAGTTCATGTGAACTTCTGCAACTCCGAATGATAGCCCAAATGATGGTGGTTCTACGGCGATGCCAAAGGGTTCAAATCACCAAATATGAACCTTCTCTCCAAACTAAAGGGGCTGATCTTGACCTATAGCACATGTATTCCGAAAAAATATTTTTCCTGAGTATGCATACGACATGTACTATGCCATTTGAATTACCGCAGACTTTGACCAATCCGGTAACGCTTGAGTACTGCTACAAATATTAAAATATTTATTTATTCAGAAATATGAAATAAAACTTAAATTTAATAAATAGGAGAAGATAAATTCAACGTAATCTAGTTATACATAATGGCTTTTGATGATGTTGTAATTTTTCTTTAGCGATGAAATATTGATTATAATGTATGAATTTAACTTTCATTTTATTAATAATAAAGGTTCATAAATTTAGATAATTTAATATTATGTATCTAAAAATATACTCACTCCGGTCCTTTTAAAGTGTCCTCCTTATACATTCGTTTCACAATATATGTCCACTTTCCATTAATAGAAAGTTTTGTTATGCATTTTTACATATTTGTCATTTAACATTAACTTGAATAAAAAATGTATAAAAAAAAAAAGGTGCAAAAATTTGGAAATAAGGTGTAAAAGTAGAGTAACGATGATGTCTTATTAAATTGGATGAGTTCATGTAATAGACTTACAAGGGGGTGAAATTTGAGATATAAACTACAAATATTGTACTTGTAAATAACATAATTAAAGTTAATACGACTAATTATGCATAACTTATTTCCTAAATATTGCGGCGGTTGTAGCCAATGAATAATAAGTATACCAAGTTTAATTTAATCTTTATTTACTTATATGTTATTTATTTATTTCCAGATTATAGAAAGTATAATAGAATAACTTTGTTAATTTTTAATTATTAAATTGAGAAAGTACACATTTATTATTTCTTATATCACAATATGAAATAGTAAACACTTATTGAGATATAAAGTAAGTATTAAATACGTAGCAACCAATCCTTTTTTTTTTAAAATCCCGTATCACCGTTACCCATTACAAAATAAATGTTGATTTAGTGAGTATCAAAAGCTATCACAGATCTGTCATTCTTTTAAGAAACTATTACAAATCTGTCACTATTTAAAAAAACTAGCACAATAAGCTCGTAACAACAAAAATGTCACACTTTATGTCACATTTTATTTTATTTTATTTTATTTAAATGTACAACCATTAGACATGGTTAAAGAAGTACTCACATGCAGCAGCACACAGTACATAAAATTCTAGACTTCACATAAAAAAAAAATACTCAAACAAAAAAGATTAAACAAATTTCCGAATTAAGTAAAATAACCCACTAGTTCAAAAGTAAAAGTGTTGAATGCTGATGCCCAGTTGTGTTTCACGGGCAGTTCAAAGTCTTCAATACTTTCATTATTTTATTTGAACAAAAAAAGACTGCCCAACCTGCCCGTGAGAATTACGGGCAGTTCTCTTGTAACACCAAACACATACTTTCTTCTCTCTATATTTCTTGATTATATCTATCTCTATATTTCTCTCTAAATTTAATCCATAAATAATCTCACTCTTCATAGTGGTTTTCCAGATCTGTTTAGTTCAGATCTACATCTTCATTTCTGGTATATTTCTTTCTTTTTTTTTTTTTTCTGAAATTTCATCATTTTATCTTGATATGCTTTTAGTTTCACTTAGATCTGTTAGTTACTTATTTTTTAGAAAAATAATTTAGATTTTAATAGTACTGCCTGTTATGTATGGTCCACTACTTCATTTTTTTCATACTTTTAAATTGGGTTTCTTTTATTTTGCTAGGTTTTAGTTAATATTTTGACAATAATTCAATTTTTTTGGACTAACTTTCATTTGCCTGTAAGTTTTTTTTTTTTTTTTTTTTTTGGACTAATATTTGTTACTTTGTGTGAAATTACTAGAACTTTTAAGTGATAGAACATTTAGTTAAACAGTACTTTGCCAGCTTATGTTATTAAAGTACTTTCTCTGCAAAAGCAAAATGTAAATTAGTTTTTATAAATTATAGTAATATACAATATACTGTAGTAGTACGACTTTAGCATATAAAAAGCAGTATTTCGTCTTATTTTCTCTTTTTAGTAAGTAACCACTGCTAAATTCCTTTTTTTTTCTGTTTTAGTTACTGTGTCTACATGCTCTTAAAAATGATATGTTTAAAATTGACGGCTAAAGTTCAATTTTTTGGATTTTCTTTTAATTTTTAGAAGTCAAATATATAATATTTGATTGACTAAAATTTGTTACTTTGCCTGAAACTAATAACTGGAATTTTTAAGTGATAAACCATTTCTTCAAGTGGTAGTCGGTAGTTGGCTTATTTTATTAAAGGTTGAAACTGGAAAAAGGTACTTTCTCTTGTATTAAAAATAATAATTTAACGTTGATTTTAAAATATAATATACTGTAGTAGTACGATTTTAGTTACCGTGTCTATGTTCATAAAAGAATAGTTTTATAAATTTGTGTTTTGTGAATAAAAAAGCAGTATTTCGTCTTCTTTCCTCTTTCAGTACAAATTTGTGGGTCTGTTTTAGTTATTGTGTCTATGTTATTTTTATAAAATACTATGAATTGTTTAGAATTGACGGCTTAGATTGAATGAGATAAAGAAGATCTAACGGTGTATGCAGGTTTGTGGGGGGAGGGGTTAGTTGAAAGATGGAAATTAACTATGGTTCAGTTAGTTGTGCTGAAGTTTTATCATTAGCTGCTACTGTGGTTAACCACCACATGCTATTGAGTGGTCAAGTGTTAACTGCTGCTCTACTTTTGGCTTTACTTCACCAAGTAAGTTTTTATTCCTTTAATTATATGTGGTAAATATTATTATTTTGTAAATAATTTGAGATTTGATTATTAAAAATCTATGGTTAAAATCTTTTTAAAATTATTTTACTTTTTGTTTTTAACATTGATGTTGACTGATGCTATATTAATATGCTCTAAATATTAAATAAGAGTTGAACATGTTAGTTTTTTGAAAATTAAATATTTTTTTATTTACTAATCAATGATTCTAGTATTATCTATTACTCTGTTTAGTTTCCAATTTTTGGTATATAATTTGAGACTTATTTTCAATTATTCATGTTCAAAATCTTTTTAAATTATTTTACTATTTGTTTTTAATATTGATGTTGACCGATGCTATGTTGATATGCACCAAATATTAAATAAGAGTTGAGAATGTGGGTTTTTAAAAATTAAATATGTTTTTTTTATGTATTAATCAATGATTCTAGTATTATTTATTACTCTTGCTTAGTTTCCAACTTTTGGCGTTTTTTAAAATTTGGTTTTGAAGAGTTTTACAGGTATTGTTGTTTATTTTTTGCTTTAGATTAAAAGTATTTGAGAGGTGTTGTGTTTGAATGTTTCTATTGTTAAAGTGTAAAATCACATCTAAAAAATAAAAGCGTTTTTAAGTGCGGAAAAAGGCTTTATGGAAAAATCCAAAGTAGAATTAGAATAAGTGGTTATAAAAACAAAACAAAAAAATTTGGGGAATAACTTTGCTTTTTGGGATACATGTACGAATATAAATTTGAAACACATAAATATTTTTATATACACAGAATTAATTTTGTAGAACTTGGATAAATGTATTGAATCATAGTATTCTTCGTAGCTCTACGAAATAATCTTTATAGCTGAGTTGAAGTGGGGACAAAAAAGACGGATATCATACATGAATTTTATTTAAATAAAGTGTTTTATCATGTGTTTCTTAAAGCTAAGTTAAATATGCAGTTCTTTTAGCTTATATATATATCGGTTATGCTAACATGTGCCCCGAATATTATTTCCGCATATTATTTAATGGGAACAAAAAAGACGGATATCGATATCATACATATATATGCATTTTGACGTACACTTAATTTGGTAATGACATTTTATATAACAATATTATTTAATGTAACTATGAGTAACAACTATTGTAATATTTATAGAAACATTCCTAAATAAATATATCATATATTTTTGGACTGGAAAATTACAGATTCTATAATTAGATTATTAAGCTAATCAAAAGTAATTAATTTTGAAATTAATGCTTGCCTTAAATTAGTAGTGAAAAATTCTTTGCAAATAATAATGTGAAGAATGAGTGATTTGAGTGATACGGGTCAATTATTAATATCTTGCATAATTTCGGTAATTTTTGCATATTTTGCATAATTTTGTTAACAATATCATCGTACATAAATGAAATTCTTATAAAAAAATTCGATGATGAATTGGGTGATTTATTTGCATAATTTAATATTTGATAAATAAATATATAGAGAGAAATTTGGATTTGGTATTTTCAATGTGACGGCAAAATAATTAATGCAAATATAGATATGATCATATAATTAAGGCACTACATATAACAAGATCTAATATAATTTAGGTTACAACTTACATTAGTTTATTTCCATAATGTAGTTCTACTAATAAATAGAAAGTGAATTATAGGGTGTCCCAGGGCACATGTTAGATTTTACCTATATTTATATATATACTATTAATTGTGTCCTATGCATTTCGTGTGCGGCGCGTAATGCAATAAAAATATAGAAAATAATTATAATTATGATATAAATATGTGGATAATAAAAAAAAAACTTATTTTAAGATTTAAAAGAATGTTTGCATGTTAAAGAGTGATAAATAGTTTTATTAGTTTTTACTTTTTATATTTTTATGCGAGTATGATATTATTGTAATTAATATAAAGGTGTATATGTATTTTTGAAAAAAAATAGATAAATTGGATAATTTTATTTGACTTGTCTTATTATAATAAAATGATACAGAAACTTTCAAAACAATCCATTCATACTCACTTTAACCTAACTGTTGGCTCCCTTTAATTATGCTTTTGCGTGTTTTTTTTTTTTTTTTACTTTTTAAAGGTTACTTTCAATTTGCTTATTTCTTAAGTGGAAGCAAAATTACAGTAATGAGATAATATTAAATTATAGTGTGCCGCATGTTGTGCGTTGGTGGTTGGAATAAAAATGCAAATCGTGATCTCAAAATAGGACCACTGATGATCTGAAATACGATGCATTATTTATTTTGATAAGAGAAGCATGGTTGTAAACATTATTTCACATAATAATTTTCCATCAACCCTACAAATATTATTTCACACAATAATCTTTCAACAACCCTACAACACTATGTGAAGGGGAGAATTTAATTTCGAAATAAAATGTATAAATATTTCGTTAACATGTTTCTTTCTACTAATAATCAATCCTTTTCAGGGTAATCACTTGCTCCCATAACTCAAAACGTATTCCAATCTTTCTCATACCAATTTGAACTTATCATGAAAACATTTCATTATATTTGTTAATTTTGTTATGAAATGAAAGTATGTTTTGAAAAAATTGACTATTTAAATACTCCAAACAGTATTTCGGTTATGATTTTACTTTTTGAGGGGAGATGCTGAGATAATATTAAATTTTTACTTGGGGTGAACCCATGTTGGCATAGTATAATTTTTTTTTGTAAGCAAAGAATAAGTCAAAGAAGGATTTAATAAAGTTAGGTATCGCATTACGTTATCTATGGCCTGCGTGGTACTTTGGAATATTCGTTATTAAGATGCTTCCAATAATAGACAGGGACACGTGTTTAACAAAATGGACACAATTATCAAATTTAATATTTTACTAACTAGAAGTAGTTGATAGTTGACACAATAACAAATTACTAGTACTACTACTATTTTTCAGCTTGTAACAAAACTAAATAACAAATTAATGGCTTAAGATAAACATGTAGCTTTTTAAGCAACCCTTCTAAATGAAGAAAATATATGAAATAATTATTATTTTAGTGGAAAATGGGAATCAAATTTCAGAATATTTATAAATTTGCATTTTAGCCTAGTACTCATAACTCTGTAGCAGACTAGTTGGGTCTTGCTTGATATGAAGTTATGGATGATTAGTACTCATAACAAAGAGTTGCAAATAGGGCTGACCTGAGATGATGATTAGACATGTGTGTGTGACTCTATTTATCCTAATGGTTGTAGCCGTGATTGTTTTGATATACTCCCGTACGATTTAAGTTGTATCTTGAACCCTCCTCCGTTTAGTACGTAGAAGCCTGTCTTTCCTAATATTGGTTTAAAAAAGTTTCCTCTTCTGGCAGCCATCGTATTATACTTGGTAGCATAAAGTCCTACTTGTTTCTTTTGACGATGTCATTTGTCAATTTTTCACATACACAAACTTACATTCTCACCTTTTCAAAAAAAAAAAAACTTACATTCTCACTTTTTTCGCTATTGACGCTCAATGCCATGCCTTTTTTTTTTTTTTTTTTTTTCCCGGATGACTATAGGATGTATTTGGGTCCATAAACCTTGTGCCTAGAATTATGGGCGACTCTCATACCCAGTGCCACTCAAAGCCTCTAGACGCTGATGGGAGTGACGACGATGATGGAGATGGGGTCGAAGATGAAGAGGATGATGATGGTGGTTACGAAGACGAAGGGGAAGGGAAAGAGGAAAATGGAAACCCTATCAACAACAAGAACCAGTCTGAGAAAAGCGGTCCTGGAGGAGCCGATGAGAACGGTGATGATGAGGATGATGATGGTGAAGCCGAAGATGGCCACGATGATGACGATGATGACGATGATGATAACGATGACGACGACGATGATAATGATGACGATGATGACGGTGATGGTGGGGAGGAAGAGGTGGTTGAGGAAGAAGACGAAGAGGAAGAGCCCGAGGATGAGGAAGAAGAGGAGCTTCAACCCCCAAAGAAGAGGAAGAAGTGAATTAAAACCGCTATTGTCTGCACGAAATTAATCTGTCCGATTTTCCTTTGTTGTTTACTAAGCTTATGAGGCATAGCTTAGATCTATTTTCTTAGAACTACCAGCTTATGATAATGGCCGAGGCTAAGACAAGGAGAGAACCTTTGATGTCATAAAATTTACATATATGTTTCATGCTTAATTTAAATATACTGCATGTTTAAGTCCAATAGTATGTTCTTTGATGCCATTGCTTGTTTAATTCCGGTAGCAGTTCTATGGTCGGGTTTTGCAATTCTATGGTTTTAGCAAATCGGTTTTTGGGTGCGGTTATTTTTGACACAATCCATGCAATAATGTAACTTACCATTTCTCGTTAATATGGAGGTTGCAATATTTTATTATGAGTTTGAATAAATAGAGAAACAAACCCTTTGTTTTTAATTTCTTTTCTCCTCCCTAAACGTGCATCTTTGTACTCTTACGAAGTTTGTAAATTGCAAAGGAGTATCAATTGCTAACACATACAAATATGGACAGATTATTATTATTTTCCCAATGGGCAAGCGACACATTTGAATTTTCCATACGATTTGATGGCTTTGTGACAGATTATAGTTTCCCTAATTTGAACTTTTATTTGTAGGGTTCAGAACATTTGCCACTTTTAACTTAATTACATTATGATCACTACTTCTCAAAAAAAATCCCAACCAGGAGCAAACTGATTGGATTCCTACAAGTCACTTCATCAATTGTAAATAAAACATTGTATAAAGTTTAAGGGAATGCCAGTTTTGTTTGGGTCTGGTACTTAACAATTTTAGTCAAACCAACTGTTTGTGATAGTGAATGTGCATAACTCATCTACTCCCTCAATGTTACAAAAGTGTTTTTTTTATTCTATTTTGGTAAAATGCCCATTTAAAGTGTAAGAGACCAAAATGGAATGTAAATTGAAACGGAGATAATAGTTATACAAGACAACTATAGATTGAAATCATTCACAAAATTCCATTAGGAGCGCAAAGCATTTACATCAACCTAGAAAACTTCAAATACAATTTTTTCATGTTTACGTCCATAAATCCAACCTGCCAGGATCCTCTTTGAACGAATTCTAGTGTTCCGCAAACTGTTATTTAGTGTGCGACAACAGCTCTTATACCCGGAAGTTGAGAGTTAAAAATTCTTCAACCACAGTTAACGAAATAGGATGTAATCAATGATTTTGAAATAATGTACCTCCTCTACATAATGTTTTGCTTTAAGAGCATTCATTTATCTACTCTTTGCCCATTTTTGCACCAAACAATAAAGGTACTAATACTATCTCACGATGTATCACTCTAACAGAAAACATGCTATAATCACAAGGTTTCATCGGCTAAATAAACGAAACGAGAACAAAGCAAGTACCAATGCCATTTAATATGGACTTGGAAGCAACCAGGAAGTTAAGTTGAAAGTGTTCTCTATGAGTTAAGTTGAGACGATAATAGAGATGCATTCCCAGGATAAATTATCCCTCTCATCGTATCCAAGTGATACCATGCTGTAGCCGAGCCAATTGCTTATGAACCAATACTTAAGCTGTAGATAGAAAGATATGATTACATAACAGCACCCAAACTCTAATTTTTGGGAGCGATATCTAGAAGATTCATCCTACCAAACTCCTCATGTATCCCCAGATTTTATTGAACCTTTTAAAATTTTGATTCACTGATCTTTTTGAGGGACCTTTCCGCCTCCCGAAAAGCAGGGACGGAAGTGTTCGTTTTTACTGTATTGAAAATCAATAAACAAAAGAACAAAGGCTAAAAGGAAATAAACAATTTTATTTCACTGAAAGGAATATGACTCGATTACAAATTCCGACTCGTACAGAATATAAATTGCAATAATTAAAATTACAGACAGATTTAATATATATTATTAAACTGCTGGACTAAATACTTTTGCACCAACTTTAAAACCAATTTACATTCACACCGACTCATCGTTTATGTCAAGTGTATATACCGTTACGAATCTTGTCGCACAACTTTTTCAAATAAATTGAGAACGGTATAAAATCTAGTGCTAAGCACTTATTATTTTGGCTTAAAAATCGGTCATTGACCACTTTTGGAACAACTATGTAAAACCATGTTTTCTAACAGAAAGTCGGTATTGTTTTTCGAGGTTGCAAGAATATAAAGACATAGGTATCAATATATTGTTAAAAACTTAACATTGCATAAACAGCAAAATATGCATATTCTTGAAATATTATGAACTTTAAATTTCGAAAAAAATTAAATCCAAAAATTGCAAGAAATCAAACGTTAGAAATATCATGTATCAGAAAGTTTTACGCTTTGCCCATTTTTTAAAAACAAAATAAGAAGAAAAATGAAATTACTTTAAAGCAACTCAAAAAAAAAATTCAACTGAATAGAGAATCAACACAAAATGAAATAAAAGTACATAAATTACAAAACAATACGTCGATAGAATCACTTCAATGGAATGAAAACTCAATGCAGTTATAAATATTGTTGAACCCTAGCTGATAAAACATAAAAATTGGACCCGAATATATCTATTCGGGTACGAATCGACCCATCCATCATAGAGGGGTATCCAATGCTTGAATGGGTTATCACATGCATTTCTTTGAGAATAAGAGTGGATATTACTAAACGCCCAAGCCCACTTAACTAGGAACCCATGTCTGAAAAATCCCATGAGATGGAGACATTTGTCAACATCCTAGGAGGCATAATTGCCTATAAATAGCCAAGTATCCCCCCCTAAGAAAGGGATCAGAAAACATATCTCAAAAATTTAGAGAGAAGGAGAGAAAAGATAAAAACTTGTCAGAACGTATCACATCAATAGCCTAACCGAGCAAGGCAGAGAATCGAGCACCGAAGAGAAGAGAAAGATCACGTTCAGGATCAAACAGCGAATCCGAGCATAAATATAGTAATAGAATTGTAGTCCGAACAATGGCAATTGCCGAATTTGAATAAAGATCAAGAAGTGTTCATCGTTTATTGTCAATTCATTATATATCATTGTTGAAAAGCCTAACGCCACCGACCAAAGTTATGGCTTTGTCAAATGGCGCCGTCTCCGGGAATCATCTAGTTCCCAACTAGCTTCGAAATCGAACACCAACGTTCTACCAGACGAGCAACAAATGGCAAACACCAACGAAGAAACTCGCCCAGAGGAAGTAGGCACATTGACAAACCAGGAAATCCCAGTCCACAAAGACGTATTAGCGCATCTCCTCAACATCAGAGACCGCTACGAAGCGCTTCAGGTTGGATCTCGACCTACCGTCTCTAACGTCCAAACAGAACAACAAACCGACCATCCCCCTTAGGTCGACGGTTTTGTCGACGAAAACCCTACGGACACGGAGGCAGAACGAGCGCCATCCATGAGTAGGCATGCGGGGACACTCTTGCCAGACAACCGCCATCCCAATAATGCAGGGCCAAGGTCAAAGGCCCCTCAGCCAGTAGCCTCGGTCAACTCCAGTCCCCAACGGGTTCGTTTTCAAACGAACGAAGCCCACCGGTATGGCATGCCCGACGACCCCGTACTAGAACAGGTAGTCCCATATCCAACCCTCCCACTGCGGATAATTACACCGTACACGGTGGAACTACAAACCCCTGTTCGCCAAGATAGGACTACGGCCGCACTGGCACGGGCCGCAGAAAAACGTAATGCCCTGCTACAAGCCCAGCTAGGGGCATGCGTGTCGGCCATGGCAGCGGCCGGCATCACGATACCGCCCATCCAACCGACCAACACGCAAACTGACTCTCGACGTGAAGCGGAAGATTCTGCTTACCGAGCAGCGATGGCAGCGACGGGCCGACCTCATGATACGAGGATACCAAGACAAGGAGAACCTGTCCCGAGGGTAAACCCGACGGTCTACGGTCACCAAGGCGCGCCTCCTCTACCTGACCTCAACAAAAATCCGAACGACGGGAGGTACGGCGACCACAGGGTCATAGTCGGTTACTATCCACAACACCCCTATGGGGGATACGCCCCACACTACTCGGCACCGGATGAAGCGTTCCAACAGGCTTGGGACGTATGCCAAGAGACTCCATGTACCGATCAGATAACTCGGTACCACAATCCAGTGGGGTTTGTCATTCCCGAATTCAGACTATATGATGGAAGGAGCTGCCCCATCGATCACCTCCGACATTACAAAACAAGGATGGAGTTGTGGAGTGACGACAGTGCACTGATGTGCAAATTTTTTAAGAACAGCTTGGGTTAGGAGGCGTCGTCGTGGTATCATAATCTACCACGGGGATCCATACGAAGCTGGGCTGAGCTCCTCCGTGCATATTCCACCCGATACGCCGCTCATAGGAAGAAGAAGGTTAACATTGAAACCCTTCTAAAAATGGCTATGTTGCCCAATGAGAGGCTCCAGGACTACTGCATACGCTTCATCGACGTGGCGAACCAGATCCCGCAGTACGCCAATAACATAGCCATCCAGAACTTCATCAACTCTATCCCCAGCGGCTATTGGGCGAGAAGGAAGTTCATCGGCAAGAATTTTCCGATCACTGACGCCCTTCTGGCCTATTGCACCCACCTTACCGATAAGAATGAAGAGATGCGAGTCCTCAACCGGGCTCCATCAAGAAGAGAGACGGTCCGGGAAGCGCAGGTGGACCGCAAGAGAGCCAAGAACAATCATGGGGAACCAGTCCCCCAATCCAAACGGGACAAGGGTCCCGAGGTTCAGCGAAGGGAATACAGACCCATAGAGCCCGAGCCCAAGCCGCTCCGAATCGCCTATCCAATGCCGCCCAAACCACCTCAGCAAGGTCGTGGGCCAGAAAGGGAACGCCAGAGGCGTTATGAACCGGTCGAGTTGAGGTACACTTTCAACCAGTCTGCCGAAGATATCCTAAATGATATATGCAGAGAAAGCTGGTATTCCCGACCCGAACCAATCATTTCCCCCCCTGATTCCAGAGACACCAAGCTCTTCTGCGTCTATCATGAGGATCACGACCATCTCACCGAGCATTGCCGAAACCTGCGGTGGAAGATGAACGCGTGGGGAGACGCGGGATTCCTCAACAAATTCATCAAAGGCGCTAGGGACAAAGGCAAGCAGCTAGTCATCGAGGGAACGGACAACCGACAAGGCAAGACGATCAACGTTGTCCACTTGTCAAGGCCCAAGAGCACCGGGTGGGATCGATCCCAACAAAGGCAGTTGGCCCACTTTGGGCAAGTAGCTAAAGCTTCGCAGGCGTCGACCTCAAAGCGGCAATGCATGCCGCAGCGACACCCGCCCATTTCTTTCTCAGATCTTGATGAAGAAGGGGTGATATACCCTCACGGGGACGCCATTAACCTACGCGTCCAGATCGGCATAGACACCGTCAGCAGAGTGCTTGTCGACCAATGAGCCTCTTGTGATATCATGTACAAAGAGCTCTTTGACAAGATGGAGCTCAAATTGCAAGATCTACAGCCCACTGACGTCACCCTGATCGGGTTCATCTCTGAGACGACTAAGCCGTTGGGAAAGATCGTCCTAAATGTTACCACGGGATCCGTATCTGCCCCCGTGGAATTCTTGGTGGTCAACGATAATTCCGGCCACAATGCGATCTTGGGCCGACCGTGGCTTCATGCTATGCGGGCGATACCTTCCACGTATCACCAGAAGGTGAAATACCCTAATGCCAAGGGGGAGATCGAGACAGCCCGAGGATGTCAGGAGGATTCAAGACGCTGTGAAGACATCACCGATACGTTGAAGAGACAACTTGTAGTTGTCGAACAGCCCACAAGCGCAGGGAAGCTGATCGACCAAATAGCACGAACTGAGAGGGTTGTTGAAGAGCAAGTCGGAGAAACACTCCGGAAGGTGTATATCCCGGATACTGATGAGGAGCATTACTTCCACATCAGAGATAGCCTTCCTAAGGAGAAATCCAAGGAGATAGAAGCATTCCTCTTCAGCAACATCGATAAGTTCGCTTGGAGCCCCAAAGACATGCCCGGTCTAGATCCGAAAACAGCATGCCACCACCTCAGCGTAAATGCCGAGTACAAGCCCATAGCTCAAAGGAGCCGGAAGGTGTCCGTCCAGCACAGAGCGGCTATAATTGCTGAAGTCCGAAAGTTGTTGGCAGCAGGAGCAATACGGGAAGTGTTCTACCCGAAGTAGCTGTCCAATCCGGTCGTCGTCCCAAAGAAGAACGGGAAGAAAAGAGTCTATATAGACTTTACCAATCTGAATAAAGCCTTCCCGAGGGATCCATTCCCCCTACCAATGATTGATCAATTGGTGGACGCCACGGCAGGAGCAGAAAGGATGACCTTCCTCGACGCATACTCGGGATATCATCAAATCCCCCTCGCCCCCGAAGATCAATAAAAGACTTCGTTCATATCGCCTTTGGGAAACTACTGCTATACGGTTATGCCGTTCGGCCTACGAAATGCAGGAGCGACGTACCAAAGGATGATAATGAAGGTATGCCAAAAGTATATAGGGAAGACAATGGAGGTGTACATTGACGACATGGTCGTCAAGAGCGAAAAGGCCACTTCCCACCTCCAGGACATTAAAGACGTCTTCCAAACGCTGGGCGGGCACAAACTAAAGCTTAATGCTAACAAATGTGCATTCGGCATCAGCAAAGGGAAGTTTTTGGGGCATATGGTCAGCCAAAGAGGAATAGAGGCTAACCCCGACCAGATAACGGCTCTGCAAAACCTAGCAGTACCAAAGAATAAGAAGCAGGTGCAAGAGCTCACGGGGATGATGGCCGCACTAAGCAGGTTCATCAGTCGATCCGCAGATAAGGGACGACCATTTTTTGAGACCCTCAAGAAGGATAAGAAGTTCGTATGGGACCCGGCGTGTGAGGCGTCATTCAACAACCTCAAAGAGTATCTAAGGACGCTGCCACTGCTAGTGAGGCCGAATAAAGGAAATATTCTGGCATGCTACCTAGCAGTTTCCACTACAGCCGTGAGCGCAGTCATCCTAAGAGAAGAAGGACGCGAACAATTTCCTATCTACTTCGTCAGCAAGACTTTGGTCGAGGTCGAAACACACTACCTACCGTTGGAAAAGTTGTGTTTGGCGTTGGTCGTTGCTACCCGGAAACTACCACACTACTTCATAGCTCACAAAGTCCAAGTCTACACGAAGTTCCACGTCAAGGAGTCCCTTCGACGGACGGATATCAGCGGTCGGGTGGCGGCATGGGGGGTCGAGCTATCCCAATTTCATATCGAATTTGCACCCCGACACGCCATAAAGGGACAGGTGTTGGCTGATTTCGTCGCTGAGTTCACCGAAGGTTATGACGAGCCCCTGACCATTCACCACAGTCGCACTGGGAGATACATGTCGACGGATTGTCCACCAAGGACGGATCGGGAGCAGGCATCGTCCTTAAGTCCAGAGAAGGGGCGATCATCGAGAAAAACATCAAGTTGGGCTTCCGAGCTACTAACAACGAGGCGGAATACGAAGCCATGATCAATGGCATGCTCATCGCCCGATCCCTCGGATGCACCCACTTGATTGCTAGCTCCGACTCCATGCTAATCGTCAACCAGGCTACTGGTGAATACCAAGCCAAGGACGACCGAATGATCCTCTACCAAGAGAAAGTCCAGAGCATAATGGTCATGTTCGCATAATGCGAACTAATAAGAATCAATCGCACCGAAAACGCACATACCGACGCCTTGGCCACCCTAGCCTCGACATTAACGTTGACCAACACTCGGACGATCACAGTGGAGCTTTTGGAAATCCCGAGCATAACTAAAAGAATAGACCGAGTGACATCAGTACAATACGAGCTAGGA
The DNA here is from genome assembly GCA_963682055.1 of Primula veris. Taxonomy (NCBI): domain Eukaryota; kingdom Viridiplantae; phylum Streptophyta; class Magnoliopsida; order Ericales; family Primulaceae; genus Primula; species Primula veris. The sequence goes on from OY821741.1 coordinate 26,852,218, forward strand.
TGGATGGACGACATGATTCGCTATCTGCGAAACGGGACGCTCCCAACAGACAAGATAAAAGCATTGAAAATCACAAGAAAAGCCCCTCGGTTCTGGCTATCTGAGGACGACAAACTGTATAAATCCAGTTACCGAGGACCTCACCTTCTGTGCGTCCGGCCCGAACTGCGACAGCCTGTCTTGGAAGAGGTCCACGAAGGGTCCTACGGAGCACACATCAAAGGGCGATCCCTCGCCAACAAGGCGATCACTCAAGGATATTGGTGGCCTTATATCAAACGAGATGCAGACGTTTATGTCCAAAGATGCGACAAGTGCCAAAGATTCGCCAAAATACCTCGTCTCCCATCATCGATGATGACCCCGGTATCGGCACCCTAGCCATTCGCGCAATGGGCAATTGATATTGTCGGGAAACTTCCCAAAGCACCCAGCAGTGTGGAGTATCTGATCGTAGCGATGGACTACTTTACCAAATGGGTCGAGGCTAAGCCTCTCCGAGAGATTAAAGCCAGCAACGTTAAACAATTCATCTGGGAGTATATCATCACTAGGTTCGGCATACCATACGCCATTGTTGCAGACAACGGCACCCAGTTCAAGGACGCCAAGCTGCAGCTTTGGTACGAAGAACTCGGTATCCGGAAATTGTATTCGACCCCAACATACCCACAGGGTAACGGACAAGCCGAGGTTACGAACCGAACTATCCTGGATGGTATCAAGACGACCCTCGAACAGGCAAAAGGAAGATGGCCTGAAAGACTGCTCAACGTCTTATGGTCTTGCCGAACTACGCCAAAGACGGGCACTAAGGAAACCCCGTTAAGTTTAGCGTACGGCGTCGAGGCCGTCATACCAACGGAAATCGGGCTACCCACACTCCGAACAATTCTAGTCGAGCAGGGAAACAATGAACAAAGGATGAGAGAAGAACTCGACATGCTGAACGAGAAACGAGAGATAGCAGCCCTTACACTAGCAAAGTACCAGCAAAGCGTCAAGCAAACCTATGACAAAAGGGTGAAATGGACCAAGGAATTTATGGTAGGAGAGCTGGTGTTACGGCGAGTAACGGTCTATACCAGAAATGAGATACATGGTAAACTGAGCCCTACCTGGAAAGGCCCATACGAAATCGTCAAAAGAACAAGCCCGGCGACCTACAAGATCAAAAGTGTTCTGTTCGAAAATAGCCGAGGAGAAAAGAATTCTTGGAACGTGACGAATCTCAAGAAGTACTACGTATGAAATGGCTTCCATTACAGGTCACAACGTACCTCTACTTTGTCATAACATTATTTTTGAATTCATAAGATATTTTGCTATTTACCAGGGTTGAGGAATACCAAAGTCCTCCAACGTAACCGGGGGCATAAGAAATTCCTAAACGGCATGTATGACTTATTGCCTAGGAATACTAAAAGTCCTCCAACGTAACTGGGGGCATAAGAAATTACTAAACGACATGTATGACTTATTGCCTAGTAATACTAAAAGTCCTCCAACGTAACCGGGGGCATAAGATACTAAAAGTCCTCCAACGTAACCGGGGGCATAAGAAATTCCTAAACGGCATGTATGACTTATTGCCTAGGAATACCAAAGTCCTCCAACGTAACCGGGGGTATAAGAAATTCCCAAACGGCATGTATGACTTATTGCCTAGGAATACTAAAAGTCCTCCAACGTAACCGGGGGCATAAGAAATTCCTAAACGGCATGTATGACTTATTGCCTAGGAATACTAAAAGTCCTCCAATGTAACCGGGGGCATAAGATACTAAAAGTCCTCCAACGTAACCGGGGGCATAAGAAATTCCTAAACGGCATGTATGACTTATTGCCTAGGAATACTAAAAGTCCTCCAACGTAACCGGGGGCATAAGAAATTCCTAAACGGCATGTATGACTGATTGCCTAGGAATACTAAAAGTGCTCCAACGTAACCGGGGGCATAAGAAATTCCTAAACGGCATGTATGACTTATTGCCTAGGAATACTAAAAGTCCTCCAACGTAACCGGGGGCATAAGATACTAAAAGTCCTCCAACGTAACCGGGGGCATAAGAAATTCCTAAACGGCATGTATGACTTATTGCCTAGGAATACTAAAAGTCCTCCAACGTAACCGGGGGCATAAGATACTAAAAGTCCTCCAACGTAACCGGGGGCATAAGAAATTCCTAAACGGCATGTATGACTTATTGCCTAGGAATACTAAAAGTCCTCCAACGTAACCGGGGGCATAAGATACTAAAAGTTCTCCAACGTAACCGGGGGCATAAGAAATTCCTAAACGACATGTATGATTGATTGCCTAGGAATACTCAAAGTCCTCCAACGTAACCGGAGGCATAAGAAATTCCCAAAAGGCATGTTTGAGTGACTGCCTGTGAATACTAAAGTCCTCCAACGTAACCGGAGGCATATGAAATAATAGCTCAGTCCCACTTATGCAGGTACCAACTCCATCAAGGAAAAAGGGGCAAACAAGGGGAAATAATAGTCCTAGCCCACATTACGGAGGCAATAAAACATCGAACGAAGAAATCAGCAAAGGAAAATCAATCCAATCAATGAAATATCAGTACGACAATGAGAAGATCCGAACACAAGAAGAAAGAAATAAAACAAATAGTCCTAGCCCACATTACGGAGGCAATAAAACATCGAACGAAGAAATCAGCAAAGGAAAATCAATCCAATCAATGAAATATCAGTACGACAATGAGAAGATCCCAACACAAGAATAAGAAATAAAACAAATAGTCCTCGCCCACATTACGGAGGCAACAAGGTACAACCAACCATAACGAAATTGATTTAAGAACTACTACTACATGAGAAGCACGACGGCAATTGACCGAGCTCTATCTCTTCGTCGTCCGTCGCCGTATCCCCATCGGTCTCCTCGCCATCAAAACGCTCCTCAGAAATGAGGGCATCAAAGTTGGTCGTATGAGCACCAACGCATGTCAGCGTCTTAAGCCGTGCGGAGAACTCGACTACTTTAGCGACCTCGTGAGCATCCGAGGCCGATTTACGGCGAGCATCGTCGAAGGGAAGCTTACGCGCTTCGATCATAGCCGTAGAAGCATCGTATCTAGATCGGGACAGACGGAAATACTTCATCAACATATTGGCTTGGTTTACCAACGATTTTAGTTTACCGAGGTATTTTTCCTTTACACGCCAATACCGATCTAAACGACGCTCATGAACCTGTACAACATGCTCGGCACGACGAACATATTCACGGAAAGAGGACGCCTGGGTTTTCAACTTGGCCCTAAGTCGGGCACACTGATCGAGCAACTTGACGTTTTTGCCCAATAAAACGATGTAAGGCCAATTGGCATGCCCTTCACTAGCCGCACCAGATGAGACCTCGTCCCGGGCAGCACCAGTAGGTCTTAGCCCCGGACTAACTAGGCATGGAGAACCAGCCTGGTGCGACATAGCAGCATGTGCCTATAAAAAAAATGGGGAAGAAGGGAAGAGATGAATATTCATCCGCAAATAAAGAAAAGACAGGGAAGTAGAAGAACAAAGATTTTTATACAAGCTACAAGTAAAATGACAAAAACCCTAGAAGTAACAAAAAACCCGAGGGACTCAGGGTTGATTGTTACATCGTAGTGGTGAAAAAAGAAGATGAAGAAAAAGAAAGGGGAAGCGCAGAAGAAAAAGAAAAAGAAATGAGAAAAGATGAAGAAATGAAGAAAATTGAAAAAAATAAAAAGAAAGAAAAAAGGGCGACGCTAGGGGGAAGTCGATCGGTATCGATGAGAGGGCCCGGCAGAGACATTCCTGTCTCGAAGTGTCGGGTTCCCCCTCAACACCTCATTCTCTTCGACTAGAGCCTAACGAGCACGTCGGCAATAATCCAGCTCAGACCTTAGCCAAGTTAATTCCCGAACCATCTCGGTATGGTGATAACGCATCACCTTTAACTCCTCCTCAGCATCCTTCAACAGCTTTAGTGCATGGCCATAGGAGGCTTCGAAAGCCTCCACTTGCAAAACCAGTGCAGATTTGGTGAAAGAACCAGCCATTTTAAGGAGTTATGGGATAAAATTCTATATATGGTAAGGAGAGATAAAGAAGAGATTATGAATAAACTCATATCTTAAGAAGGTATTTATAGAAAAATTAAGGATGGTTTAATGTGGGGAATTGCAACCGTTCGTCAAAAGGCTCTGGAAAACATGGGTGATTAAAAGACGCGCCTGTTGAGAAGAAATTAAAAGTGGGGAATTGCAGCCGTTCGCTATTAAAAGATGCGTCTATTAAGAAGAAAGGCTTGGATTCATGCCAATATTTAAAGAGGGTAAATTCCAAAAAGCTTCTACACGTGTCTCGTTAGGAAAGTGCAACAGTGTTAAGAGATAAAGGATAAGATTTGTGCACAGGGCTCAAGAAATCCCATTAGTTCCTAGATACAAAGATTCAGAAGATTCAGTGGATAAGGTCAAGCACAAGACCCAAGAAAAATCATTAATGAAGCCACAAGCATGCGCAGTCAAAATTAATTGCATTGGGAGAATAATTCAGATAAATACAAGAAAAAGAAGTCTTTTTTGATTGATTGAAACTTCATTACAGAGGAGGTAGTCAACATAAAGGAAATACAATAAAAAGAAAAAAGAATCATTTCGTAGAAGGGCCGACTTCATCATTCGGCTTCCTCTTCGACCGAGCATACACTTACTTAAGGGCTAGTTTGTAAGCCCTCTTGGAAGCTATGTGCCTGTCTCTTGAGGCTTCGAGCTCTTTGATCCGAGCACGCGCCCAAATGTTGTCGATCAAAGACCTTTGATATTCCCTTTCCATGGCGTCCAATCGCTCATCCATTTCAACGGCCCGACGAGCCTCCACGGACAACAAGGCAACGCTTCTCTCAAGAGTACGCACTTTCCTAGCCTCCTCCTCGAGATGAGCAACATACTCGGGAAGATTGTCACCACTATTTTCATAAGGAGAAGCCATTTGATTCGTTAATAAGGGGAATTATACAAAAAGATAGGTACAGCCCCCTTTTATAAGAAGAAACAATGGAGAAGATCAAGGGTCACCTCGAAGGAAGACTAACCCTGTTGAACTTCCCAAAGACATTTATGGCTAATTAACCACAGTTCCAAGTCCAATTAAAGTTGTCCAATGAGGTATCAAGAAGATAAACAGACAAGAACAAGAATAAGGAAATATTTTATTAATTTCAAATAATTCGATTACAACTGGGGAATGATGCCCCATACAAAAGAAATTACAAAAACTAATTATTCCGAGGAAGAGCTTGCTTCAACGCCATCCGACCCTGGTTTGGACCGATTATGCAGCTCCTTGAAGGCAAGCTTATAGGCTCTTTTTGCCGTCCTTTGCTTAGCGAGAGAAGCCTCAAGCCTCTTTATACGCTCAAAGGCCCAATCCCAATCAGCCATCGTCACATGGTGAGCCGCGTCCATATCAGACAATTTCTTCGCCGTAACGGCCAGCTTCTTTTTCACAGCATGAGCTTTCTTGACCTCATTTTCTAAATGAGCAATGTATTCGGGAGAGTTGTCACCAGTAGCACCATTGGGAGAGGCCATGACGTTCTTAGTAATGATAAGCAATGGAATATTTATGAGGGAACAATCCCATTTTATAGGCAAATGGGGGAATACCAAGGGTTGCATCGAAGTTGGGTAGCATTGCTTGCAAATCCAAGACATTAAATGGGTCCCAGTGAGCAGTCTTAAATAGGGACATTTTTCGATAAAGCATTGGGAACAACAAGATAGAATTAGCTTCCTCGACAGACCGAGCATGACTCCCTCGACGTGGAGACCACACCGAGGAAGTCAGGGAGCACTTGATAGAACATAAAAATTAGACCCGAATATATCTATTCGGGTACGAATCGACCCACCCATCATAGAGGGGTATCCAATGCTTGAATGGATTATCACATGTCTTTCTTTGAGAATAAGAGTGGATATTACTGAAAGCCCAAGCCCACTTAACTAGGGACCCATGTCTGAAAAATCCCATGAGATGGAGACATTTGTCAACATCCAGGAGGCATAATTGCCTATAAATAGCCAAGTATCACCCCTAGGAAAGGGACCAGAAAACATATCTCAAAAATATAGAGAGAATGAGAGAAAAGATAAAAACTTGTCATAACGTATCACATCAATAGCCTAACCGAGCAAGGCAGAGAATCGAGCACCGAAGAGAAGAGAAAGATCACGTTTAGGATCAAACAGCGAATCCGAGCATAAATATAGTAATAGAATTGTAGTCCGAACAATGGCAATTGCCGAATAAGAATAAAGATCAAGAAGTGTTCATCGTTTATTGTCAATTCATTATATATCATTGTTGAAAAGTCTAACGCCACCGACCAAAGTTATGGCTTTGTCACTGGCTCGTCTCTTATACCCTCTGCTAATGTGAATTAAAAGGTGAGATACATTATCTATCTTCTCCCCGTTTTGCTTTTCAATTCTCATGAATTATTTGGTAGTAAGAAAAATATATTTAAAAAACATGTTACGAAGGCAATAGTTAATAGTTAATAAAATAGAATATGATAGATAAAGCAAGTAATACAATGTTTGGGAGTTGAATAGAATAAGTAAAACTAAAAAATGTGATGTTCTCGCTATAAATTTAGAGAGAAACATAAAGCGATTGATCTCGAAATAGGACACCATGTCATCTTATGCTTAAAGTGATTTCATTCAATAATCATTTGCTAAAAGCTTATACAGCAACAAAATCCTAAAACCAACCACAACAGGAAGATTCACTATTTTACTCTCTCATATGCAGTCTTCATCAACCATTTCCTATGCAATGCTTACCAAAAACACTCATCCATCCACGAGCCAACTACTGATATTTTCTCTTTTTTCTGTTTTCTTTTTCTGCTCTTTGCGCCAAATACCAATAGTAACTGTTATTTGTTTGCTTTTATTTTTTGTAGACTGGGTATATAAAGATAAATTATTAATTTGTACCCTACAGTTTTATACCACCGGGGTGCATTACAGGGTTGATTTGCGATTGATAACATTTTTGCCCCCTAGCCCTATATGGACAGAAATCGATAAGTCCCAGATCTGTTTTCCACCAACTAACAAAGAAAGGAGAAAAACATCACAATAATGCACCCAACCTTCAAGTTAGTGAATGACTAAATCCCACAGGGAACTTCGAACGATTAAATACCTTAAGATATTTACTACTAGTTAAACTGTATATTTTAAGACAAAAAGATGTGAAATCAAAACTAGTTCAGCAAAAAAAAAAAAAACAAGAGACCTCTAGAAAAAAAAGGAGTGAGAAAAGAGGAAACTTTGAGGTAGTCACAATGTAGAGAAGTAAAAGTTTATAAGTGAAAACCTAGTTTACTCTAGCAAGGTTAGGAAATATTTATGTGAAGTGTGTACGAGAAGGAAATGCAAGTTTGCAATTGCAAGTATAAGATGGACAATAGTCAAATTACGAAAACCAAACCACCATTAGAAAATAATCCCCGGTGACTGATGAATCAAAGAGGTTAAAACATAACGTTCTTCCATAATAGATGCTAATAAATGCATAGAAATGCAGAATTATTTTTTATTAAAATATGTGCAAGACCATCAGCCTTGGAACCAGGGTTTACCATTTCAACAACTTTGACATTACTTGCTGTCTCCGTGTAAAAGAGAAATAAGAGGTTTAATTGAAAAGAGTTAAAATACTCATAACAACTCTTTATTTCTCTCTCCCCGGGAACTGTATCGAGTGTCAAAGTTGAGCATATGTGGATTAATCCGCAGAATCAATCTTAAAAATACCAGATAAAAAGAAGAAAAATAGAAAAAGGAAGTGAAAGATGAACATGGATGTTTTATGTGATACCCAAAATGTATTAGACAAACATGAAAAGAAAAAGATAAATAAAATTCTAATAGCAGCTTGCATTAAACTCTGCGCTAAAAAAACACGACCAACTCTGTGAAAACCAAGAAATACGGCTTATATTTGCAAGATATGCCATAATAAAACATAAAAAAAAAAGGCTAAAATTTAAGAGGAAGACAAAGTAGCTTGAAACAAGATATCAAGTCATTAAATCCAATCCAATCCAACCCCACCAACAGAGACTTAAAAGTAAAGAGGAATACAAAGTTACGTAAAACAAGATATTGAAATCATTAAATTCCATAAACAAATGCTTAAAAGTAAAGAGGAAGATAAAATAACTTGAAACAAGATAATGAGTCATTAGTTCCCCACAATAAAGACATAAAGGTAAAATAACATCATCCTTTCTTGAGAAAACAATCAACTAAAGACAAATATTCCCCCATAAGATAAAAAAAAACTTTCATGATCATACAATACAGTTGATCTGAAAAGTTCATTAAACACAAACTGATTCGCGCACCAACACTATTCCACAAGCTTAACTGCAAATCATCTGCAAGTAAGGAGCCCATACAAATGGAGAAAAAATCAAAAAATAAATATGAAATCAACTTCAATTATGAAAACATAGTAACAAGGATGATTCTCTCCAAATTCTTCCTCTGTTGTATTTAAATTGAAATAGTGTTGCTAAAAACAGTACGGTATCTTGCATTCAACAAGATATATCTGAGTTTTTCCAAGGCATAAAACAATTAAAGTTAAGTATCAATAGTATGGTTTAAAGTATGGAGAATACAAACTAGTTGAAATTGAAAAAGTAGAGGGAAAAAGAATAAATCCAAGAAAACTCCCCAAATATATGCACTAGTCTGTTTAAAACTGAAATAGCTGTTGAAATAGCTGTTGTATTTAAATTGAAATAGCAGTTGCTAAAAAGAGTATGGTATCTTGCATTATTAAACTAGATATGTCTGAATTTTTCAAGGCATAAAACATATAAAGTCAAGTATCAATAGTATGATTTAAAGTATGGAGAATACAAACTAATTGAAATTAAAAACGTAGGGGGAAAAAACTATAAATCCAAGAAAACACCCCAAATATATGCAGTAGTCTGTTTAAAACTGGCAAAATTTTGCAAACCGGAAATAAAGGATAAGTCTAAATCCGGTAAAACCAAGAAGAAAACATGCACAAAATACCAATTTTGAAAATAATAAGTGTTCTTAGAAGCATGAAGGTGAATTAAATAATTACCGCTTGAACAAAGGATTAGTTAACCCAGAATAAGATCCACTGGCAGCCCCAAGTGTCCTAACTGGTGCACTAAATGACCCTAACATTGACGAGCCCAAACCGCCTCCTATTTTATTTACCTGGCTCGGCCCAGTTGACCCCTGCCCACCCAACTGGCTCATCCCAGTTGCCCTGTACCCGCTCAGCACGCCTGAATCAGGTGCACTGTACCCGCCCAACTGGCTTGACCCAGTTGCCCCGTACGCGCTCAACTGACTTGGCCCAGTTGCACCGTACGCGCTCAACTGACTTGGCCCAGTTGCACCGTACGCGCTCAACTGAGTTGGCCCAGTTGCACCATATCCGCTCAACTGGCCAAGGCCAGTTGTTGCGCCATACCCACCAAACTGGCCTGAGCCAGGTGCACCGTATGCGCCCAACTGGCTTGTCCCAGTTGTGCCATACCCGCCCAACTGGCCCGATCCAACATATCCTTGTGCCCCCATTATCGGGTTTGTAAGCATCCCACCGTACAATGGGTTAAAACCAGGGTATTGCTGACTCATCATCGCCATGTTCTGTGCTGCTGACATGGCGGCCATCACCGGCTGCTGCATAGGTTGCACCGCGGTTGTGATGGTAGCAGCACCACTAAGTGAGGTGGCCTTATTTTTGTTATCAATTGCCATCTGGCACCGCAGCTGGTGCCCGTCAAAAACCTTGAACTGCTCCTGGATTGCCATTTTCGCAGACTCCGCCGTCTTGTACACAAACAACGCGAATCCACGAGACTTACCAGTTTGCGTATCGAATCCAAGTGGCCCTACTTCAATTTGACCAAACTTTGCAAAAACGGCCCTCAGTTTTTCCGGATCGGCATCGGTAGGTACATTGCTGACATAGATTTTACATCCCATCTTGCCATCCTGTAAGGAGAATTAAAATGTTACATAAATTTACTTGCAATGAAGCCAGATTACTACTCACATGAGTTTCGTACAGTAGAAATCCTAATATCCAGAAATTATATACTCGTTGATGACAAATCCGAATGAAAAGTCACATTCTAATAAATATTGTAATCTTAAAAAAAAATGCTACATAATGTATGTAGACTTCCACACACAAGAGAATCCACTTACAAACTAAAACATTTGAACTACCTTGGAGAACTCCCAAGCAATTAGTAATTAGGTTTGTTGCTGCCACAAAAGACTCTGTTTTATACGAAGACCAAACAATCTAATAAGTAGGATTTAGGAATATGGATAACAGACGTTTATCATGCACTGTCATCTAGATTTCTATTTTTGGCCATGGTGCTTCCTCTTTCCCAAATAATAAGGTACTTCTTTAATCTTGTAGCGGTTACATAACAAGGCAAAACAGTAATGCACACATGATCTCTAGAGTTATCATTAATTATTTAGTTTTGTTCCTGCCAACACCAGCCATGCCCACGGGATCACGACAATTCTGCTCTTTAATTGTAATGGATGGTTGGTTAAAGCTATTTATCACCCATGTCATCAGTATATTTATTTCTAACTTATCCTCGTTTCAAATTAAAAAAAAACACCAATACAATAAAAGTCCTCACATAAAGCATCATAAACATTATGATACATGTCAATGATGCAAGTTTAACATGCTACCTATGTGTTTTAGAAATGACTATTAATCACACAGGCGCGTTTGTATTCATTTATAAATAAGAAAGAATTTTAACCAACATTAGGTTACGAGTGCTTTAGTGCCCCAGCATATTCAATTGTTCATATAGTGCCACAATGTTTCAAGTAGTATAGCAATTCATAGAAGAATCACAAAATTTGGCAGATGTTATATGTTTTGTTCTGAACTCGTGTAACTCCTCTTTGAACTCCTGGCATACCTTTGACGGAAACATCCCCTAAATATTCTCGTGTGACCAAAAAACTCGCTTCTTTCTCACTAGCGTCTTAAAACACTCTCAAGGATTCTTTTGTCTCCCTGTTCATTATTTCAGACATATATCCCTGCCTAGTACTTGTGCATTGTGAGCGAGCCACTTGACCATAACCTTATTTAAACTTATACCAAAACTAATTATTCACACTCAAGGGCTTTACTATTACTACATCAAAAGCTGGACACTAGTCGAAAACACATGTAAGTAACTAATTACACCCACTTAATTGCTAAACAATGGCAAACATTGGACAGTAATGTAAAAGAAATGTAACAATTAGACACCAAATCAAAGAGAGCTAGTTTCTTCTAGAATCATGAATTTTGCCATCAACTTGTGTAACTTTCTGTGTTACAATCATGACTTTCGCCATGAACTCTCTTCCTACGGACCCCTACTACTTTTGTAATTTTAGGAAACAACCACACAGAAGTCATTAAAAACAAAACATTCCCATATATTTTCCGTTAGCGTTTCCGTTTTAAGCCATCTCAAGACTAATTTTGTTTACATGACCATTATAAGTATTTCAAACTAAATAAAATCAAGGTTTCAAAAGGCGTTACGCAGGATCTAGGGGGAAAGGGTCCACCTGGCAAGTAAGCCACTTTTTCCCGCCTATCCCGATTCTTTCCTGCCTAGGTCCACCTAATGCCTAGGCACCTGGTCCCCACCAAGAGCCTAATTACCGTCTAAGAGGCCGCCTAGACTGCCTTTTCAAAAATTAATGAAACATGGGCTTGTTTGGTTGCAGTTTTTATTAAGATGGATTGTTTCAAGATGAAAAAAACTGTAAGTTTATCCGGCTCAAAGAACTACAAGTGGGCTAAATGGAGCTACAACAGCCTGCGAATTAAGGAAAAACAAGATTTTTAACAAAGTATTTCCAATTTTAGACTCTCACCACCGAGCATAGTAAAAAAAACACGCGGAATTCCTTATGGATCCTGGTTATGCCACCAAGCTAAAATCTTCAACTGAAAACCAGTTAAAACTAAGATTATAATATGATCGATCCAATCCAGATATTAAGCTCTAAACAAAGTTAGCTTAAAAGCAACCACCAAACAAAGGCCATAGTAAGAGGGTCCCCCATTTGTATCGTCACTCTATCAGACTACACAAAACTGTCGTAATATAGGAACTTTAGACCGTTCGATATGAAGGAAGAAACTTAACAGTTCATACCTAATCACTCATTAAAATACATTGGACGGTTAAAATCGATACAACCACCACTCTACCAGTGACAAGTGCAACCGTATACTATACCGTCAAACAAATTTAAATCTTAGTTTTTTTAGCTTTTTTGGTAGAAAAAAACAAGAGTAGTTTGGTTTGCTGCCTTTCCTAGCTTATGAAAAGCTAGTTTTGGGTAAGAAAGGCTAGTTGGTGCTATTTTTCAGCTTTTTTACTAGAAAATTACCAAAATTAGAAATTTTCTATAAAGCTTGTTCAATATGTTTACAAGTCACTTAAATATATGTAAAAATAGGTAAAAGATGACTTATTACTTATTAATAAAAATAAGTTACAAGTAACTTACAAGTAAAAAAGAAAAGGTATTTTCAAGGGTTCGTACCCAATCCTTTTTTTAAGCAACTTTTTTACCAAAACAGCTGTACTAAATGAACCCTAAGAAAAAATAGATTTTTACCATAACTTTAAGGAAGTTATTTCACTATACCCTTTCATCACCCTCAGTGGCGGAACCAGAATTCAATTCTTGGGGGCCGTTGATTTATTTTTTAGTACAACAACAATAAACGGTATAAAAAACCAAAAAAACTTGGAGATTAAAACTAAACTGACGTGTCCATTTATCTAAAAATTTCAAATGATATAGAAAAATTGAGTACAAATACGAATTTACTAGTTTAAACTTTTTTGTAATATGAATATGAAACTACACAAACATTTATTTATAAAATCTTGTAATTGTACTTTAAAGATGCAACTAATTAATGGAGAAGTCAAAGAGTAATGTAATGTTAATTACATGAAAAGTAAAAAATAAACACAAGATTCGAACTAGGGACTTTAAGGACACAAATACTTTATTTTTACCATTTGAACTAAATTACTATTTGTTTATTTGGGGGCTATTAATGTATAAAACCTTAAATCTCCGAATTTTTCTAAAAAAAAAAATTATTTTCAAAATTTTGGGGTGGCGGTGGCACCCCCTTGCCCCCCACTGGTTCCGCCCCTGTCACCCCCCATAATTACAAAATCCATATGGAATTTCAAGACCAAATAAAGAAAAAACACTTGGCTTAAAAACAATCACTGAAAAAAGGCTGTCATAGTGAGTTAAGATACTGAAGCGGAACTATCCCGATTACTACAACCAACGGGGGAATTACATCTGGCTACAATTTTGCCAACTTAATTAGCAAAAACAAAGGTATTGTTGTAAATAATGGATTGTCCATTTAAGTATAGGAGTTACATATCATTTAGTATGAGCATTTGCTCTTTTGTATGTTACAACCTTGTGAATTCTTGTCTTTAATATTTAGCTTGTAATTTCCCAACCTCTAGCCTATATAAAGAGGTTGTGGCTATGGAGTTTGGTACACCTACAATACACTTGAATACACATATTTTGGCCCTCATTATCTCTCTCTCTTACATATATTATCGAGCTAATGAGGTCGGGTTTTAAGTGGCATTCGTGCCCTCCACCATCACCGTATTTCCTGGCCGTGTTCAAGTAGAGCTACCGAAAGGGATTGAGTAAATAATAAGTTCCCCGAATGTGTCTATATAGGTGTATTTTCGTTGAATTGGTCTCAGTATCGGTTCGTTGTTCGATCAATGAGAACCTCTTCAATTGAAAGCAAAACTAGTATTTTTCGAACCTGTCGATTCGAAACAAGTTTGTGATTATGCAAATCATAAACATATAAACATGTTGATTTATATGATAACTAATCCATTATTTTTCTCCCGTTGTAGAAAAAATGTCCATCAAACTTGACTTTCCGATCCTTGATGCCACTGGCAAGAACTACTTGGACTAGACTCGAGATATCTAGAACCAACTAGATGCCCAAGGCTTGTTGGACGTCATCTACGCAAACGTGAAGTGGAAATGTCGCGTGAAATGAATGCGAGTGCGATGATTCTGTTCCGCCGCCACTTATCAGACGCAATGAAGTCTGAGTTCATAGCGATCACCTCACCGAAGATGTTGCGGGACACTCTCAGAGAGCGCTTCGAACACCAAAAGACCATATGGCTTCCTGAAGCCCGCCATGATTGGTTGAATCTGCGATTTCGGAACTTCGAAAGCGTTACGAAATATAATGCCGAAGTATGCAGGATTCGTGCTCTTCTCCAGTATTGTGGTGAAACATTAACCGACAATGACTTGTTGCAGAAGACCTACACCACATTTCCTACCTTTGACAACTTGCTCCAAAACAATATCGTCAGTCTAAGTATACCAAGTTCTCCGAGCTCATCACCCAGCTGTTATTGGACGAGAAAAATAGCCTCGTTTTAATGAGGAACAACAATTCTCATCCTGCTGGGACAAAGGCTATTCCAAGGTCTAGTCGTTCACCTCCACGATATGGGAACCGAGACAAAGGTCAGTCGTCCCGTCAGCCAAGGAATCATGGGGAGCGTAATGCTCGCCCAGCCAAGCGAGGTTTGGATAATCGTCCGAACCGAAGACCTTTGGCTCCAAGGCAGTGTCATGGTAGGAAAAACAACAACAGGGCCAGTTGTCCCAAAGCAACAGAAAATGCTCAATCGCAAATTCTGTGCTACAAATGTGGTGTTTATGGTCATATGCAAATGACATGCAAGGCAACTTCCCAATAAGTTCAAAACTATCATAGGGGTAGAAATGCCGAAGCAAATATGGTTGAACCGAGCGGAAAGAAAATTCTTGAGACCCCGGACTTCGTGGCTCAAATGGAAGAATAAAGTTTTTTTTCTTCATTTTCGTTAATAATTGAGCATTTGTTTAGCTCTTGTATTATGTTTTTAAGTTCCATTCGGATTATGCTTTTTCCCTTGGATATTTGTTTCTTTTGGATTATGTGGTTTTGCATTATGAATAAATTTTTCTCGCAATAATTTAAAGTTATTTCGTTAAGCGATTCCTTTATTAGTGTGACCAACTTTAAATTATTTTACTTTTAGGCATGAATTGTGGGGCAGTTGATTGTCTGGCTGATAGTGGTACTACACACACTATCTTAAAAGATAAATGCTATTTTATCAACTTTACGCAAAGTAACATCAGTGACAACAATTTCGGGTCTGTCGACCCTTGTTGAATGCTTTGGTAAAGCCCAAGTCTTGTTGTCAAATAGTACTCTTTTGACCATATCTGAGGCCTTATATTCTCTGAGGTCCAGTCGAACCTTGTTGAGTTTTAAGGATATCCGAGAAAACAAGTTTCATATTGAAACTGCTCGTGAAAATGGTATTGAATACCTTTACATCACCTCCACTCAATACGACCAAAAGCGTATTTTGGAGAAGTTGAGATGTCTTTCAAGTGGTTTGTATGTTACCACGATACGAAACATTGAAAGCAGTATAATCATTCGGCGGGCGCCGATTGATGAGAGCATTTATATGCTATGGCATGACCGGCTGGGACACCCGGGTCAAGATACGATGTTTCGAACTATGAACGCATCACATGGGCATTCTCTTAGAGGAAAGAATTTCGTGATCAATCCGAAAAGCCTATGCCAAGCATGCTCTATTGGAAAGACAAATCTCAAACCAATTCAAGTGAAACCTACAAAATTGGTTTCCCAATTCCTTGAAGGAATTCAAGGAGATATTTGTGGAACAGTCTAACCAACATGCGGACCATTTAAATATTTCATGGTTTTGGTTGATGCATCGACAAGATACACGAAGCTTTGTTGTCCACAAGAAACGCAACGTTTCCTAAACTTCTTGCTCAGATCATTAAGTTGATGGCTCACCATCCGGATTATCCAATAAAGTCTATTAGACTTGATAATGCCGCAGAGTTCACATCGAAAAATTTCGATGATTATTGCATGACGTTGGGAATTGATCTTGAACATCCAGTCGCTTATGTTCACACCCAAAACGGTCTTGCAGAAGCTTTCATTAAGCGTTTGCAAATGATTGCGCGAACTTTGGTAATGCGCACCAAACTTCCAATTTCTGCATGGGGTTATGCAATTTTGCATGCTGCTGCGTTGGTCCGTCTGAGGCTCATGGCCACCCAACCACTATCTGCGTACCAGTTGGTAACTGGATCTCACATTTACACGTGTTTGGGTGCTTAGTCAATGTTCCAATTGAGCCGTCAAAGCGTTCAAAATTTAGACCTCAGAAACGACGGGGAATATATGTCGGTTATGAATCCCCGTCCATAATACGCTATTTAGAGCCTTTGACTTTGACAGGCAATCTCTTTACCACTAGACATGCGGGTTGTAACTTCGATGAGACTATCTTCTCGTCGTTAGGGGGAGAAATGCACGTTAACGTTGATGAGGAACGACGTGAATTAACGTGGCATGTACCCACTATGTTTCATCTCGATCCCTTAATGCACATAGTGATAATCCTTTTAAGTATGAGAATTGGAGTTACATATCCTTTAAGTATGCACAATAATGTATTGTCCATTTAAGTATAAGAGTTACATATCATTTAGTATGAGCATTTGCTCCTTTGTATGTTACAACCTTTTGAATTCTTTTCTTTAATATTTAGCTTGTAATCTCCCAACCTCTAGCCTAAATAAAGAGGTTGTGGCTATGGAGTTTGGTACACCTACAATACACTTGAATACACATATTTTGGCCCTCATTATCTCTCTCTCTTACATATATTATTGAGCTAATTTGGCTTAAAACAGGTATTTCAATCTACCAAATTCAAAAAAAAAAAAAACTACTAAATTCAACAAAAATACTAATAAAAATTCAACAAAACTACTCCTGATTCTTATAAAAATACTATCTACATTATTTATTTTTACAATATTATTTTTTGATACTTCTACATTATTTTCCGATACTACTATAATATTTTTCCATTCTATTATATTATTGTCGATACTACCATATTATTTTTCAATTCTACTATATTATATTTTTCCATTCTACTATATTATATTTGCTGAATTAGATAGTATTTTGAAACTAATTTGGTAGTATGAACCTAAGTGAACAGTAGAGGGAAAGCAAGATTAAAGACCTTTATTTTTTGCTATATAAGTGTCGTAGATTGTAATTTAACTTAATTCTCCCTAAAAAAAACTACATAGTTCCGGGTCGCAGCAGTAGTCGCAACCCTCTCACCAATCTTCTTATTCGGCACTTTAAGCGCCTTCTCAGCCCCTTTCCTAACCCTAAACAAAACAAACCCATACTCTTTACTCTTCCGAGTTCCCTTATCCTTAATCACATTACAATCCTCTATCTCACCAAACCCTTCAAAACCGGATCTAAGAGTCTTCTTATTGGCGTACCATCCTAACCCATGCACGAATATTTTAACTACTAAATTTAACAAAATTACTACCAAATTAACCAAAAATACTACCAAATTAACAAAAAATACAACCAAATTAAATAAAAACAGTACCACATTCAAAAGATGGAAATTACTACCTACTAATCAATAAAAATACTACCAAATTCAATAAAAATACTACCTACGCGAAAGAAAGATGGAAAATACTACCTACTAATTAATAATAATAATACCAAATTTAATATTAAAAAAACCACCTGGTTTCCGGCGCAGCGGAACCAGCAGGAGCAGCAGCAGGAGGCCCAACAGACGACAGCTGACAAGACGCAACCCTACCACCAATCCTCTTATTCGGCTCTTTCAACGCCTTCTCCACCCCTTTCCTACTCCTAAAAAGCACAAACCCGTACCCCTTACTCTTCCCAGTTTCCTTATCCTTAATCACATTACAATCCTCTATCTCACCAAACTCTTCAAAAGCGGATCTAAGAGTCTCCTTATTAGTGTCCCAACCTAGTCGTGCACGGATTTTTTAACTACTAAAATTAACAAAAGTACTACCAAATTAACTAAAATTAATACCAACTTTAATAAAAAAGACTAGCAAATTCAATAAAGATACTATTATATTATTTATTTTTACTACATTGTTTCAGGATACTACTAATCAATAAAAGTACCACCAAATTCAATAAAAATACTACCTACGTGAAAGAAATGGAAAAACATTTGTTTTTGTTAAATAAATTGGCCAAATTGTACTTTATGTCTAATATAAAAAAAATACTAGTACCAAATTAACTAAAAATACTATCAGTTCTAATAAAAATACTAGGAAAAATTCAATAAAAAAACTACCTGCTGCGCGGTAGCGCCAGTACCAGAAGCAGGAGGCCCAACAGACGACAGCTGGCATGAAGCAACCCTACCACCAATCTTCTTATTCGGCTCTTTCAACGCCTTCTCCGCCCCTTTCCTACTCGCAAAAAGCACAAATCCATACCCTTTACTCCTCCCAGTCTTCTTATCCTTAATCACATTACAATCCTCTATCTCACCAAACCCTTCAAAAGCGGATCTAAGAGTCTCCTTATTGGCGTCCCATCCTAACCCATGCACGAATATTTTAACTACTAAATTTAACAATAGTACTACCAAATTAACCAAAAATACTACCAAATTAACAAAAAATACTACCCAATTCAATAAAAACACTACCAAATTCAAAAGATGGAAATTACTACCTACTAATCAATAAAAATACTACCAAATTCAATAAAAATACTACCTTCGCGAAAGAAAGATGGAAAATACTACCTACTAATTAATAATAATACTACCAAATTTAATATTAAAAAAACCACCTGGTTCCCGGCGCAGCGGAACCAGCAGGAGCAGCAGCAGGAGGCCCAACAGACGACAGCTGGCAAGACGCAACCCTACCACCAATCCTCTTATTCGGCTCTTTCAACGCCTTCTCCACCCCTTTCCTACTCCTAAAAAGCACAAATCCGTACCCCTTACTCTTCCTAGTTTCCTTATCCTTAATCACATTACAATCCTCTATCTCACCAAACCCTTCAAAAGCGGATCTAAGAGCCTCCTTATTAGTGTCCCAACCTAGTCGTGCACGGATATTTTAACTAATAAATTTAACAAAAGTACTACCAAATTAACTAAAATTAATACCAACTTTAATAAAAAAGTCTAGCAAATTTAATAAAGATACTATTATATTATTTATTTTTACTACATTGTTTCGGGATACTACTAATCAATAAAAGTACTACCAAATTCAATAAAAGTACTACCTACGCGAAAGAAAGATGGAAAAACCTTTGTTTTTGTTAAATAAATTGGCCAAATTGTACTTTATGTCCAATATAAAAAAAAAATGCTAGTACCAAATTCAACATAAGTACTACCAAATTAACTAAAAATACTATCAATTCTAATAAAAATACTAGGAAAAATTCAATAAAAAAACTACCTGCTGCGCGGTAGCGCCAGTACCAGAAGCAGGAGGCCCAACAGACGACAGCTGGCATGAAGCAACCCTACCACCAATCTTCTTATTCGGCTCTTTCAATGCTTTCTCCGCCCCTTTCCTACTTGCAAAAAGCACAAATCCATACCCTTTACTCCTCCCAGTCTTCTTATCCTTAATCACATTACAATCATCTATCTCACCAAACTCTTTAAAAGCCGATTTTAATGTGTTCTTATCAGCATCCCAACCTAACCCGTGCACGAAGATTTTGCGATGAGAAGTGTCATTTTCGGCGGTTTTGATGATTTTGGAGGATAGTGTGAGGTTTGTTGTTGCAAGGGTGGATAATAAGTCAATTAAAAAGGGTTTTGTGTAGGTGGATAAAAGTGTTGTTAGGCTTTGTAAAGATTCTGAGTCTGAGTCTGTGTCTGTGTCTGTGTCTGTGTCTGTGTCTGAGGAGGAGTTTAAGGTTGTTCTTTTTTTTATGGGTTTGTTTTTGTTTTTGATTTTGGTGTTGTTTTTTTTGGAGATAAGTTTGGATTGTTTTTTAACTTGAGTGTTTTTTTGGTGATTTTTGGTGTCAACTACTATTGCCTTGTTCTTCTTTGCCATTGTAACAGAGTTTTAGTGAGAGAGTGAGACTACGGCTGCACTTAGGTCAACTTCACGTCATAGTACTGTTACAGAGGTGGATTTATAAACTTCAAAAAATCTTAAAAAAAGCACACCCTATACAGCGCGGCACATCACTCTAAACAGTAAATTAAATCTACGGTCTGTATCATTTTTCAGAATTTACACATTAAAAATTAAAATTAAAATTCTAATAATTAAAATTAAAATACTGAATATTTTTTTCAAATTAAATATGATTTTTTTAATAAAAAAACTAAATGTCTTATTTTTAAAATTTTACATAAAATAAATTACCAATATTCTAACAAACTCTCAAAATAAACACAAAATTTACACAAATTTACACAAAAAAAAGTTGATTTGATAAATTTTATGTTTTTGATTCATGTTATATTTTTGTCAATTGTATAAGTTGATATTTATTGAATGATTAACTAAATCGTCAATTTTTGTGAAGTTTTTTTGTTTGTTTTTAACACTTGTATAACGCAATATGAAACATTAACTAAGTCGTCAATTTGGTGTCAATCGACAATTTTCTTGAATGAAACAATCATAAATTATATAAATTTTATAAAAGAAATTAACTCAATATGCAAACATGAACTAAATTTCATAAAACAAATTTATTAAACATTTGTTTACATCATATAAATTTACAACAACTTGGAAAAAATAGTAATTTACATAAAATTAAAAATAAAAAACTGATTATGGACTTAGGTCTATAGCTTCTTCTTCATTTGCTTTTTGCTTTCCCGATTGCTTTTCCAGCGCCATATATAACTTGAAATTTGGTTGAAAAAGTTCATTCCATGGCGCAGCTGCCTCAGTGCGTGTTTGTTCCCACCGTGCTATAATTACTGGCATTGGGAAGATCCCTTCTTTAGAATAACCTGAGCATAGTGACAACTGTTGACGAACACCATTACAGTCGGGATGTAATATGTCGTTCCCTGAGGCGGACCAGTATAAAGAGGTAAAAAAGTGGCGTTCCACACTTGTACCCTCCATTTTTATTTTGCCATAAGGACAACAATACAATTGGCATATTGTAATGAGAAGCAATTAAAAAACCATAAGACGGAAATCTCATCCATTTGTCATAAGGTGCGGGATTTGTAGCATGATAAAAATTTAAACTTGATAAAATATAATCATACCGGTAATTGTCAAAATCAAGATTCTCAAACAGCTCATAATAAACACCTTTCATTTGCTGCAGCTCTTGAAACAACTCACATCTTACCGCGTACCAATCATCTTCCCCATGCTGTTTACCCGTCACATTTGCAAGTACCCGGAACCCACAGTTACCATCCCCACGCACATCATAAACCGTTTCGATGTAACTATGTAACATGACCCATATTTGGTCACTGTACAGGAAGGTTGGCCTATTGGGGGTGGGTTTAGGGTTCTGGTTTCGCGGCCTCCTAGTTGGGTTTACCCTTACCTCCGGTGTTTCATCCGCCTTACCTTTGCCCTTGTCCCTACTAGCACCAGCACTCTGTTCCTTCACATACTCTCATCCCGACTTATCTCTCTTACTAGATTTGTCTCATTTTCTAGGTCTCTCCCTATTTTGTCTCACTTCGGGGTCATTCATGGATGTTCTAGATAGTACGGTTATCTCTCGGAGTTGTGTTTTTATACGCCGTTTTTCAACATTAGTTTTGCTAGAATAAACACTTTTAAACTCTTCTAGATCACCCTCTACCCCATAATCATCGGTGTTCCCATTATCATCAATTACGTCTAATTTTTTCCATAATGGATGAACATATTCTAGAGGAAGAGACTTCCCGAATAAAATATGTTCACTCATAATATGATGACAAGGTAACCCGTGAGACAATTTGAAACTGCAAGAACAATTCTCATCAGCCTGGCCACTACATTTTTTGTGTTCTTGAAATAATAAATCAAAGGCATAGTGTGTGATATACGACCTAAGATTTATAAATAGAGGTCTTCGTTCAGAATGTGGAAAATAAGACTTGCATTTATCCAACTTCATCTTAATATCCTCAAACTGTTTTTCTAGAATTCTATTCACCTCTACCCAAACATTTTCAAGCGTGCCAGTATTTGTGGAAAGGGATCTTTTTAGCTTAGCATGTTGTTGTTCGGCTCGATTGCTAGTTCTGTTACCTAGATGTGTTGTATGGTTGGTATAGCATGCAACAAACTTTTCAGCATAATCATTTAAAAGCTTGTCTACATACTTAATCACAGCAGGGTACGATTTGTAAGAGGAATTGAAATAAGCTCGGTTATGATTGTACTCCTCTATCGACTCAGAATCAACCAATAAACCCCAATCATCTAGAAACGTTTGCCACTCCTCGTCAGGGATTTTTTTACGACAGTTTTTCAACATTTTTTGCAATATGAAAAGTGCACAAAATATGATGAGAATCGAGAAAAATAACGGATAAAGCATTTATCAAGGTCATTTCCCTATCGGTTACAAACACCCTAGGTAGTATACAACCCTTCAATGTATCTTTGAATTTTTCCAATGCCCATATATAACTTTCCTTTGTCTCATCACTCATGAAAACAAAACCTAAACAATATGTTTGGTTCGTTGATGTCATTCCTACGACTTCTAGAAATGACATATTAAAACGGTTTGTCCTATATCTACAATCCATTAACAAGACGTCAGGAAAAGCTTTGAACATCGTTATAGAATCGGGGTGTGCAAAAAACAAGTTCTCAAGGCAATGGGTTGTTGGGTTCATATTATAGTAGAATGTGTAGCGATGTCTATCCAACAAATTAAACAGTTCCTGTATCGGGTTTCTACCATCTCGTTCTTTAAATTTCAGTCCAGCCAAAAAATTATGTATCGTTTTTGTGTTTGATACATTGTCAGGATTTCGATTTTTTATGGCCTCTAATATTGCACTAACTTTAAAACTACTTTGCCTTAAAGTTTTAACCATTTCTTTTTCAACTTGGGTTAAACGAGCACGTCGTGTTTGCCCTTGGAGGTAAGTTGGAGGTGGGTGGTTATGTTGTCCATTTTCTACTTGACACATCCATTCACCATTAACTACGTAACCTTTAATGAAAAATGGACAATCTTTTTTCTTTATACCTGAATTTACGGAAGATGGTTTCTTTTTTTCGTAAACCCCCGATTTATCACACACAATATCAACATACGGTGTTCTGCTCCCATCACCCCCTCCAGACCTACGAATCGTAAGAATGAAACCCCAATTTCCAGCCACATTAGCAAGATCAGCAAGCATTTCATCCCTTGTATCCCAAGTCAATTCATCAACTTGAAAGTGCTCTGTATAATCAGTTAGCTCATCGTTTGAGCCACTGGATGAATTCGCATTGTTGTTATTCCATTGGTTGTTGTCATAACCATAGTTGTAATTCATTTTCGAAAAGTGTTTGTTTATATATTTTTTTTGGGAGAAATGAGTATTTTTTTAGAGATTTTTGAAAAGTGTTTGTGTTTGATTTTAGGGTTTGTTAGAATTGGAAAAAATGAGCCATATTTATAGTGTTAATTTCAGAAACCCCACAAGGTGGTGTCATTTCCAAACTTTAATAATGCATTGAGTAGTCATTTTCGGATAGGGTTGTCAACTCATAATAATTCAAAAGTGATAAGGTGTTGTCGGATTTATTTTGATAGATATGGTATCCAATGTCATTTACACTACAAACCGTAGATTACTTTTACGGTTTGTAGTGTTTTTTTTGGTGTAGTCATTTCCAAACTTTAATAATGCATTGAGTAGTCATTTTCGGATAGGGTTGTCAACTCATAAAAATTAAAAAGTAATAAAGTGTTGTCGGATGCATTTGATGGATATGGTATCCAATGTCATTTACACTACAAAACGTAGATTACTTTTACGGTTTGTAGTGTTTTTTTTTTTCGTTATTAACCGTGATTCAGTGCAAAAAGTACATTCGTAAAAAGACCACTGCTTAAATCAAGGGTACAAACCGTACATTTTTTTTTACGGTTTGCATAAAATACATACAAACCGTACATATGTACGGTTTGTATGTATTTTATGCAAACCGTACATTAAATGTACGGTTTGTATGTATTTTCATAAAATTGCAAATCAGTCCCTGCATTTCGTAAAAACTCAATATTGGTCCTATCAATTAAAATGCATAATATTTTTTACAAACATACAAATCAAACATACGAATCAAATTAAACTTACGAATTTATAACGTACAAATCAAACATACAAATCAAATAAAACTTACGAATTTATAATATTCCAACTCAGCTAAGAAAAAAACTTACAAATCAAACATAGAAATCAAATACAAAAAACAGTGCATTTTTTTTTTTGTAACGACTAAATGATTTAAAGTTGGACGTAGGGAGCATCTTTCCCGCCGATGTTAATCTATCCGATGAAGGCTCAGTAGACTCTTCGATTTCGTTTAGCTCCGTACGCCGTCTCTGTCGCTGCTGCGATTCTGGATATGGAGCACGCTCGTGGGATGTAAGTGTCAATCCTCGACTCCAACTGTCGGTTGACTGCTGACTAGGATGATGCTCGTACGACCCAAATGATTGTCTATGATGATCGAACGGAACATCATCCTGAACGTAGTCCGACCCAGCAAAAAAAGCACGACGACGATGACCGCTTGAACTCGGACCCGGACCCTGATCTGTAGTCAGGGGTCGACCTCCACTCGTTCTTCTACCCCCGCTACGCCCACCGCTACTAGATTCGCCTTCCCCTCTGCCTCTTTCGTCGGGACGCCGACAACTTGAAGCCCTAGTGTAAGTTCTTGGGTCGTAACGTAGGTCGTCATCACCATCGTCATCGTCGTCGTCGTCGTCGTCGTCATCCTCCTCATCCGACTGTTCATCAGCTGACCCATACGGATTCATTCCCATTTCAGCGAACTCCGACCGTAGTAAGTCCACGTCCGTTTTCATTTTCGCCCGTTTGAACGATTTGAATATGCGGCGCAACATCGCTTTCTGAAAAAAAAAACAATAAAAAACGATTTATTAGTATTGAAATATACAACCAAAAAAATAATTAATGAACTTTAACTAGTTGTTACCATTTTATTGAGCACACCCGTATGCTCTCGGAAACCGTGAGATGGCCGGGCAAGTTCAGGTGGGTTTATAAAGATGCGGGTCCTCTCTCTATACCATCTCATGTAATCCGGTGACGTCCCCGTACCAAATTCGCCGTTAACAAGCCGGTTGTGGCGGTCATTCCACACGGTTATAAACTCTTCAAAAAGTGCAGGCCAATCGTGTTTTTGCCCAATCCCAAATCTTCTATCCTTGCCGTGACCCTTTCTGGGTTTCCAAATATATGTAGGGACCCGCTGAACAAAACTGAACTGTCTCATGAACCTGTCCGTGGGGTGGAACTCAATCTTCTCATTACAAATGAGAGGCACAGAACAATGCCACATAGAACGGCCCCGCGTGCAGTATTCCGGATAGTCATCGAGATTCCCGTAAGGTTGCCACACTATCTGTAATCAGCAAAATTATTATTAGAATATGTAAACAAGGGTTTAAAAATACTAGTAATAAATTCTGCGAACATAAGACCAATGCAAACATATACAACATATAATACGTAAGTTGCATGTAGGAAATAAGAAAGTGAAAATTTACCTGTTCAGGCGACATATTGTCAAACTGGTCACGTATGTGGACCACATTATGTCCGTAAACATATGGCTTAAGGTTAGTTTGCCTTCAAATCTTCCATCTGTAATATACAAACAAACCGCGATAAACAATAAATATAACCGGCAGCTAAGTAAATGATAGATGACACAATAAAAAAAAACACAAATCCAATACCAAAACTAAATAATATCATACCTGTAACCGAGGGGGAACCTAGGCCAGCCCTCAGGTGGCTCGATATCTTCCGGCAGCTCTTCACATGGTCTAACCGGCAGTAGTCTGGTAATCGCCCACATATCGAGAAACATCACCGCCCCGCTTACTCCGTTTGCCTTACAACGTACCAACTTGCATAGATTAGCCTCTAACCAGGCCAGAAGAGCTGATCCCCAACTATACTCTGCACATGTGTTAAAATCCTCCAGATATGGCAAAGGCCAGAGTGGAATCTGATCACTGCTCTTATCCGAAAACACATGTGCCCCCAGTAATAATAACATGGCAGCCCTAGACTGATATATCAAACGCTCCTCACTAGGGTTGGGGGGTAATTCACCAAAGGTGTGTAACATCCAATCAAGTCTAACTGTCAAACAGTTTGTATCCACTTGATTGTCAGCCGGTCTAACACCCAACAAACTCTCTATCATATCTAACCTGCTCGCCCTGTTATCATTCCACTCCGATCGGGTAACAGCAAGACCATCCACCCTGAGACCAAGCATAATCTCTACATCGTGTAAAGATATCCCCAACTATCCATCGACAAAATGGAACGTGTGCGACTCATCACGCCACCTATCAACTAAGGCTGTAAGCAAGCCTCGGTCTATGGTATAATTACCTATAGTGTGAATACCATAAAAACCAGCCCTAATCATATTTTGAACTACTCTGTCATGCATCGGTATCTGCCAACTATAATTATAAACCCTAATCTTATTGGCATCTCCTCTACCTGCTTCTCTTCCAGCATCCCAAGTCTGATTAGAAATATGACCGGTCTGTCGTAAAATGCCCAACCTGCCTTTAATCTGTGGACCTGGCTCTGCCATCCTAACTATTTTTATTTTTAACAATAAAAACAACATAAAAAACATACACATTTAATGATAACCAAACAATTATTTTAATTATCTAATTAAACAATGATAACCAATTAATGATAATCAAATAATGATAACTCAATGATAACCAATTAATGATAACTAAATAATGATAACTCAATGATAACCAAACAATGATAACTCAATGATAACCAATTAATGATAACCAAACAATGATACCTCAATGATAACCAATTAATTATAAACAAACAATGATAACTCAATGATAACCAATTAATTATAACCAAACAATGATAACTCAATGATAATCAATTAATAATAACCAAAACAATGATAACTCAATTATAACCAAACAATGATAACTCAATTTTTTAATCATAACCAAACAATGATAACTCAATTTTTTAATCATAACCAAACAATGATAACTCAATTTTTTAATCATAACCAAACACATTTAATGATAATCAAACAATAATAACTCAATTATTTTATAAAACGGATAAAATATCAACAACCCCAATTTTTATTGGTGATTTGGGTAAACAAACTAATTAAAAAACATAATTTTATAAAAACCCCTAATTTTCAAAACGGGTAAATATTAATAAAACGTAACTATTTTTATTTTTCTCAATCAAAACAAATAACCATCATAAACATGTAAAATCATAACCAAACCATTAGTAATAAATATCTAAATAAACAAATTTCAATAAAAACCATAATTTTTTTATTAAATGGGACAAATATCAACAATTATTATAATTTCTATAATTAATATAAATAAATAACAAACAATTATATATAGCTAAGTGAATTATGAATTTGCATATTTTATATATTTATTCCTATTTTACAAATTGAAATTACACAAAAAAAAAATGCAAAAATGGGACAAATATCAACAATTATTATAATTTCTATAATTAATATAAACAAACAACAAACAATTATATATAGCTAAGTGAATAATCAATTTGCATATTTTATATATTTTTTCCTATTTTACAAATTGAAATTACACAAAATAAATAATAAATTAGAGAATAAAAGAAATACCTTGAATTATGGATAAATTTGATTGATGATTTGGGGTTTTTTGTTAAGAAAGTTGATAGTTATTGTAGTTGATTGATTTGGGTGGTTTTTATGGATGAAAATTGGGGGTTTTTGAGAGAAAGAGATAGACTAAAGTATAAAAGTTTTTTTTTTTTTTTAAAAACGTGAAATTCTGTTTTCAAGGGACTATCTGTGTAATTTTCGCGCAGGGACTGACTGTGTAATTTCTGAAAATGGGGACTGACTGTGTAATTTCTGCAGAAATTACACAGACCGTAGATTAAATCTACGGTTTACAGTGATTCACTGTAAACCGTAGAATTAATCTACGGTTTGGATCAAATGAATACAAACTGTAGATTTAATCTACAGTTTACAGTGAAACACTGTAAACCGTAGATTAAATCTACGGTCTGTGTGTTTTTTAAGATTTTTTGAAGTTTATAAATCCAACCTCTATTATTAAGCCTGCCCAAATTTATAGCCTGAATCTATTTTAATAATTAACAATTTCTTTAATCTAATTAATTATTATATTTTTTTTCCTATATTTTCCTAATTACGGATGGATGCTAAACTAATCAGTAATTCGTTTTAACCTGTATAGATATCAAATCTGAATATTATGTTCAAAATAAAACATATTACGAGATTTATGTCATTATGCGTCTCACACGCAACGCATGAGTAACTTTTACTAGTCTGTATTATATTCTAAGAGCACTCGTATAACAGCATGTTTAAAGTGCCTTGTTGTTCGTTTGTTGTGCGTTGATTTAACGTGTTGATTTAAATTTTCATTCTAAATAACTCTTAAAAGTTATAATTGTAATCAAAACTAAATAATTGACAACTAAAAATTATAAATTTAAATAAATAAAATTAAATATTCATTTCATTAAAATTACATCAAATAAAAAATAAAAATTACATTAATGCTACGTATTAAAAAACATGACTTTGAACATCGTCGGACTCAAACTCTCGAACCATTGAATTGCCAAATGTGCTCGATTAGATCATTTTGAAGGTTTTCGTGTGTTTTTTTTTCTTAAGCGATACACGTTTTTCTCTAAATGTTGTTAGAAGAGGATTTTCAATGACCGAAAGAGGCGGAGGAGGATCGTCAGAACATGCCATTGGAAAATTTCTTGACTCTAATTGTTCCGGAAGCTCGCGTTCAACAATCATATTATGCAATATTATGCACGCTAACATGATGTAATTTAAATCTTCTTGATCCCACAAGCCTGCCTAACCTCTTAAAATGTGCCAACGAGATTGCAACACACCAAATGCACTCTCGACGTCCTTTCGAACACCTTCTTGGTATTGAGAAAAAGTATAATTTTTTTGTGACAAAGGAGACAGAACGTTCTTCACGAAACAAACCCATGGAGGATAAATGACATCAGTAAGGTAGTACCGCATATTTTATTGGGTTCCATTTATCTTATAACTACAAGGTGGGGCATCATATTCCATAAGTCTATCAAATAAATTAGACTCATCCAATACATTGATGTCATTATTACAACTGGATGCCCCGAAATAAGCATGCCATATCTGTAAATCATTAGAAGCAACCGCTTGAAGGACTATGGATGGTTCTTTTTTGTGATCACTTTGATATTGGACAGCCCAAGCGGTGGGACAATTTTTCCATCTCCAATGCATGCAGTCAATGCTTCCGAGCATACCAGAAAAACCCCTACGAGTGTTGATAATGTTCAATTGACGAATATCATCCTCATTTGGCTCTCTAAGATAATGCTCACCAAATGTTCTCACGATAGCATGAGAAAACTCTTTCATACAATTAAGGGTAGAATTTGCGGATATACGAAGATTCTCATTGACTAAGTCTACAGAGAGATCATAGCCAAACATACGGAGAGCAGCAGTAATTTTTTGATAAGGGGTGGCACCCATACGGCCCGCAACATCATATTTTTGTTAGAAATAATGATTTTTCTCGATAACCTCATCGGCCATTCTGACGAATAATTCCCTGTTCATACGAAACCTCCGTCGAAATACTTCATCCAAATACATGTGTTTTCCAAAAAAATAGTCTCTCCATAGTTTAGCGTCCCCTTTCAAAATTAATCGAGGCCTCTCAACTCGTTGTTTTCGCGGACGTTGTTGTGAAGTTCCTTCATGTTTGAAAGCAATAAGAATAGGTACAAACATAGGGTCGTCGACGAAGAAAATTTTCATTCATCATTGAGAAATTGCCATCATCGGAATCGGATGAGGAATCAGATAAAGAGGAGGAGAATCGGATTGGATCCATTTGTATTTCGGATCGAAAGTGTTTGAATTATATGATATATAGAATAATATATTTGAGATAGATAGAGTGTTTTTGAAATGATGTGATTTGAATGATAGTAGAGTACGAGTTTATATAGAAATTAAATTGTACTATTTTGTAATTTAAAAATTTTTAAATACCAAAAACTAGCCGTTATAAGGACTATTTTATAAGTTAAAAAAATCCGGGGATCAAAATAAAGTCAAACTAGCCATTTATTACCGTTATAGGGACTGCTTTGTAATTATTTCGAAACTACAATGACCATTTTGTAATTATAACGGTCTGATTTTTTTAATAGAATACAAAATACAGGGACTGATTTGTAATTATACATGGACCAATCCTGTAATTATCAACACAGAGCCTACACAGACAAGTGTAGGCAGCGAAGCCCAAAAAGAGAGAAGAGATAGAGAGGGAGGCTACACCCTTCCGTAACTCATACCCTCTACTCCGTCCGATAAACGTGATCAGAGGCTGAGGTGCGGCTCCACCCATCGCAACCCATCTGCGATAAACATGCTCTAAGTCAGCTTATATGACCGATTAATTTATGATTGTTTTTCTTTGCCATTGTTCTTCTTTGGTGTCTACTATTGCCTTGTTCTTCTTTGCCATTGTTCTATATACATACGCATCCGTTTACTTATCCATTATTTTAAATATACGTGAACTCAAATATATCTCAAATATAAGAGATCAAGATGTTCCCTTATAATTAAAATAATAATTTCTCTCTCTTGTTTTTCTCTTATTGTCTCTACTTTATTTGTACTTTTCACATATAAATTAATAAAATAACAAAAAGATGAGTTGTATAATTGTGATAGAGAAATTTATAAAAAAAGTCGATAATTTGTATAAACCAAAACGTTTACTTATAAGTTGTAAAAGTGTACTTTTTTACTTTAAATACGAGAAAACTTGTAAGTTATTTAATGTATTTGCTCTAGTAAATTAATTTAGGTTGAAACAAATTGATAGAATTATATTAAAATATAGTAATATTTAGTTATGATAATAAATTTGATAGGGAAGCTGAAAAATGTATAAAGTTAAGCTGTTACCCTAAAAATATAAAAGTGATGTTAATTATCTTAAATATGAGAAAAAGTGTAAGAAAACTGATGCGTTTTCTCTAAGCAAATAAAGCCTTGTAACTATGATTCATTCGAAAATATCCCCTACAAACTATCGATTCTTCCAATTAATGCTCAAACAATATCTAACTTTTGCAACTTTCCCAAAAACAAATATCTAATTTTTGTAATTAACCCTAATGGTATCTTTTAAGTGATATAACTTTATGTTCGATGTTATGTTTCGATTTTCATTTATTATAATCCGTTATTTCATATCTATGCATGTAATTTTGTACGGAATGACACAGGAAAATAGATTTTCTCACTAAAATATTATTATTTTTATGTAAAACTGCTTCGATAACTTTCTTTAGGAAAAATCGGCTTTTTAGTGACGTTACAAAATAAAATAGTGATAAATTATCTAGTAACAATGGAAACACACCGCGGTAAAAAAAATTCAATTTCTTTGAAGGCTGCAATATCAATGTTTTATTAATACTAACGAATTCTGCCTTATTTGGTTTCAGTTACATCTGAACTTTGTTCTAAGGATTTTTTTTAGTTTTCAGACTTCGCGTCGATTTGGTATACCAAATAAGCCTATATGTGAACATGCAAGTATTAATTTTACTTTCACACCTAGGGTGTAGACAAATTCATTCTTCAATAGGCACGCTATCAGATCCTTCCAATTCTTGGTAGCTTAGTGTTTCACATTCGATTTCACTCATCGAAAGGACGACGGGTTATTTACATTTTATTTAATGGTCAGAGGTTAAGTGAAAGTTAAGGAGTTGTAATTTTTAAGATTCTCCCGGGAAATGCCTCCTATGTTACCAAAACAATGGCCCCTTCGACCTAGAAGACATTATGGTGGGAAAGTCGGCCACTACACAAGATACCAATCAGGAATAGGGGAAAAAATGATGAAAGAGTTCGAAAAGGTTCAATTGTCCGAAATGAATCTCTTGATTTTGCGATTTTATCAAGAGGTTAAAAAATCGGTTTTATTTTTATAAGAAATAAAATAACTTACTTTGGCTTTTTTACTCTGTACTATAGGTTGGATCTAAAAAAATATAAAAAGGCGTTTTTGTTGGCTCTGCCTCCTATTTTTTATGAAGAGAATGAATATTTTTATAGAAGTGTTAAAAAATTATGGGAATGGAATAAAATGTTTCGCCAATTCCATAAATTTAACCAAAAATTCATTTTTATCGAAGAACGTGTCGAAATTCAAGCGATTGCAAATTAATCTAGTATAAATATGAGGACAAAAATAACAGCATCATCCTACCAAATAAAAATTGAATTATTTCTGTTTCGTAAGTTAATTTGTCTATTATCTGATAATATGAAAAATCTCATAAATTTCATTATGTTCAATAATACCACTATGTTTATCGACATCACAAGTACAAATCAATTTATCGCCAAACCCCAAAGTAATTTCAACTTCACTAAACAAAAAGGTTTCCATGCAAATAAATTTCTTTATCAAATATTTTTGGGTTTGGGTTTGGGTTTTCCTATAGGAAAAGAACGCGAACTGAAATTTCGGGATAGGTAATCAATGAAATCAAAATCCATAATGTTGAGAGTTGATGCAATTTTTTAACAACAGTTTCCGACTTTTTCATTTTTCGCATTTCTTTACCTATTTTCCCTAATTTTTTTTTACTCCCATCTCCAAATCTCCCCAACTTCCACCGTCCCCCAATCCGACAATGGTGGCGGTGGTGGTGCCCTTTTTGCCAAATATTTTTTGCATCCCAAATCATTTCTCGACTTCTATTTGTCGAAATTTATTTTTACAAAAAGTTGACTTGCTCTTAACATATCAGAACCCAAATCCTATATTTTCAGACCCATCCACAGTAGTGTCGGTTGGACCCATCTGATATGCTTTAGTCGCAATTGCAAGAGCTATTTCCATATCATAATTTGTCTTGTTTCGTACACGGGGATAATCATCATATTCATCGTAAATAGGGTTTTCTTATTTTATGTTAGCGATTATTACATCACATATACATTATCTGTTTCTCGCAAGAGAGACATAAAATCGCCAAGCATCATAAAAGGCTCATAAATAAGTGAATTATGTAAGCAAACAAACAAATCTATACCAAAATATTCGGCCTCAAACCATGGAATAGTGTTAATACGAAAATGGGTTAAATTTTACCTTCAAGCGTTAAAAGGTCTTTGAAAAAGCACACAAATTTCATGTGCACACTAACTAACCTTCAATGTTTATAGGAATACTAAATCATAAAGTTTTTGTCGTTACTAAGTATCAGATGAGATTACCAACCCCATACGCGCCACCTCCCCACAATTCTTTCACCCCCGGGTCAACATGTCCATCTAACATACCCAATATCCTATGCCGCTGAATTGGTGGACCCATGAAACCGCGTCTTCCTCGAGTTGCTCTCTATAATTTTCTAATACCATTAACAAATTAGATTGATCTTTTATTAAATACGACATGTTGTTTTTAGTTTAATATTTTTGTTATCGGGTGTTGTTATATTTTTTTTGAGATTTTATACTAACAATCTGTTATTTGTTTTATTTATGCATAAATAAGTGTCTAATATTATATTTCATAGATAATCTAGTGTGTACCGTACAGATTACACATGAAAGACTGTACTATCGGTCTTATATAATATAACTTAATTGTTTACAACTTTAGATGGAAATAGACACACCATCGGTAGAGTTGTCGTATATAATTTTAGTAGATCTGTCTTGACTACGGAAAATGAAATATTCCAACTTTATATACTTGTACACTTTGTGTATTAAACATAACTAAGTCAATGTAATAATTCTTGTGCTGACTAGAAAGAATTATTAATAACTTGTGATCATGGGAAATGTTAATTCTTGTGCTGACTAGAAAGAATTATTAATAACTTGTGATCATGGAAAATGTTCATTCTTTTAATCTGAATATTATTAATGTGACATGTTTATTTAGTGTTAGTCATTTTGATTCATAAAATAGTGAGACTATTTATTATATGATGTCTCTTATTAATTGAAAGAATCCATGTCCCAATTTATGGGATTGATTATATCTCCTAAGAGCTTATAAGTTATTGATTGTATACGTCAAATAAGTTAAACGGTACTGTTAGGAATATAATGTGTTTACTTAAATAGAAAATCATCAGGAATTTAAATTTAATAAATGGGTATATGCTAAATCTTAACGTGGTGAGATAATAGAAACGTTTGATAATAGAAACAAATTTTATTATAGAAGATTCGGAATAGATTTGAGAGATTTCAATTAGAGTTATTTAGTGGAATGAACTTTAATTTAATTAGATAAGAAAGATCTAAGGTTGATGAGTTCAAGTTCGATTCTGATTAGGATAAGCTCTAATTTATTCATTATATCAGGTCCCTAACGTAGCCTTATATAAACATGCTTCGTATCATTATGAAAACACAAAATTCAGTCTATACGCTTTTAGTCAGAGAGAGACCACCCTCTTTCAAGAACCAATGCGTTTTTTCTAGCAATACGTTAGAAGATCCGATATTCTTTCACAAAGACAAGTACAACATCATTGTAATCTTCTAAACCTATATGGTAAAATAATAACAGTTTTAATAGTATCATACACATCTTTAACAAGCTTTCTGGGCCTTTTTCCGCTGATTCTAAACTTTCATGATCCTCATAAATATCTAAAAGCATATCATTTTTTTCCGATTCCAACGGATCAAATCCCATTCTTGAACACCCTCGAACCTTAAGTTTCACAATACGCCAAAAGAAAATGCCCTTGCACCAAATGATAGAGACTACTTTTATGAATAACAATATTGTAATAAGCAGAGTAATTTGATAGAGCAATTTATTGAAAAAGTAAATAATTAGAGAAGATTGAAGAAATAATTAGAGAAAAATAGAGATTTAGAAGAACCAGCAAGTAGGCTTAAGCCAATTTTACTAGTGCATAATAATTAATTTTTCTCCTAGCATACAGAAATCATATTGGGTAAAAAAAATCCCTTAAATCAAAATTAATCCAAACATGTGTTTAAGTCCACGAAAAAAAATAACTAACCGTATTAAAAATAAATGTAAATAAGTGTAGTATTTTTCTAACTACTAATAAAAATATTAGTAACTAAAGAAAATAAACTTTCTTCATCATGGTTCTATGTGTTACCTACATATTTCAGATATTTTCATACTAATCTAACATAGTGATGAAACACATAGGAGGAATTAGCTACATGCTAAAGGTGGCTAAAACATCCCCACATTGATAAAACACTTAAATATTATATCATATTTTGGTGAAAATTTAATGATTATACGTGTTGAAATCTGGGTTCAATAATTGATTTTGATTATAATTGCGATTATGATTTAATGATTTTACAATTTCTCTATTCTATGATATAATATTTGATATTTTCCAAAATGAGAGAATGTATATTACATGACTTAACATTATAGGGCATTGAACAACGAATCCAACAGTTTAAACAGAAGTCGATCCAGAGTCCGAACGAGCAAGTTATAAGAGTTTCAAGAAAGCAAAACCGAAACAAGGTCAAGTCAAATACCAGTTTTTTCGATCAATCGAAAAAATATTCGACCAGCCAAAAAGTCCAAAAAAGTGGAAGTAAGTTCACATAATTTTTGATCAATCGAAAAACTCAGTTCGATCGATCGAACTTTGGCGAATTTTGATTATTCGTCTCGAAAAACACACCCAAAAGAAATAAACACAATTCTACATATATACCTATCTTTCCAACTCTCCAAACACACTCGGTATCATCCAACACTAACCAATCAACCTCCGTCAACCTCTCTCAGATACAACATCTTAAAAACTCCACTGTTGAGCGAAAAGCTCGAAAAAGAGGAAATTGATGAGAAAGGAGATCAAGTTCAAACAACATCAAGTCTCGCAAGTTAGCTTACTTAGAAGCAATAAAATTGTGAGTAGTGTTACATTGTTGTAACAAATTTGTAAAGAGTAAACTTATAAGCTTAATTGTGAGTGAGTGATTGGGTAGAGGCTTAAAAGGTTATTGGTGACTTAAAAGCTCTTCATTTCATTTGGATACTCATAGGTAGATGGGGAGTCATTCACTCGCCTTTTGTGTACTCTTGCACTTATATCAAGATTGTAACCTCGGGTAGAGGGTGAGAAAATCGATTGATTAGCTTGTTAGGATTTGTAATATTGGGTTGAAGATTATATGATAATACTCGGTAAAGTAATTCCGGGGAAATAACTAGGCGGGTTTGCCGAACCTTTAATATATATCGCGGTGTCAATCTCTCTTCCTTTACTCTTTACTTTCCACAAATTATTTTATGATTGTGCGCATGCTTAAATTATTCATTATTGGTTATCGCATAATTATTGTTGCTAAAGTAGTTATCGAGCTAGTTGGGTTGATTAATTGCGCTTAAAGAGCAGAAGCTGTTACACATAGGAATCTAGCGATTTTAGAGTTAAGATCGATATGGCTAATTTGTACAATTTTGCCTCCGACGTAGATTTATCCCCCAATACTCCACCATTTTTTTATGGGATAAACTATTCATATTGGAATGATAAAATGAGCATATTCTTATAAAGTTACAATGTTAAACTTTGGATGACCATTAAAGTAGGATATTCCGCTCATATGTCCCAAAATAGCGAGAACCCAACTGATTTGAGTTAGAAACTGTCATTTTCTGGCCTTACTTATAGTATTAAATCCAACGTTATATTGCGTAAATAGATATTTTAATATCAATTTACTATTTTTTTACGTATTTTGAGACCATTTATCTACTATGAGTGAATATTGCGTTTTTTAGATGCATTTATGTGAATAATGGAGATGAAATGACCCAACATACAAGTTGAAGAAGTTAAATGACCTAAAAGAATAGGATATGAAAGATAAATTCGGTCAAAATATGAGTTGGGGAAGATAGAGGACCAGTAAAGATGATTTTATAAGTATATACTCGTGCCCAAGTCAAGAATATATGAAAAGATACGAAGTAATCGCCAAAAATGGAAGGAAATCTGACTCCCGCTGTGTGATTCGGACCAGATCCTTTGATCCGGATCAGACGAACAGTGTTTACAACATTTTTGACCAATCAGAAGGTGCGACATCATCTAATTCGGATCAGACACCTCTGATTCGGTTGAGAGTATTTTAGTAATTAGCTTCTAGAATTTTCTGAGCAATATACTATAAATACATGTTAAATCTCTGTAATTTTTTAGTATTTGCTTCCGGGCAGAAACCCTCATTTAATATATTTCTCTCTCTTTATTTATATTGTCGTATCCTTCTTTTTCCTTCTTCACTTACGATACTTCACCCTTATGAGCATCTCCTTCTTACTTTTTACTTAGATCTAATGGCTGCTTCCACCTTCTCGGTAACATCTATCATTCTCCCTTTGTTATTGCTTGTTAATATTTATCTTTCTGCTTTTAATATTGTTTTAGTATAGTTTTTGTTTTTGAGAATAATGAAAAGGAGTGAATGACAACCCTTATTGATGAATTGTTCTTGTTTTATTAGTTTAGATTAATCGACAACAAGCGCGAGCTTAATCGTTATAAAAAACTAGAAAACTTGTGTTTATATATATTTTAGTTAATTTACATAATCTCATAGGTGGACTCGTACTTGCTACGTATTATAAATATTATTATTACATAGTGCTCTTGCTAGGTAAAAATATTTTATTTTTATAAACAAATTTTAAACCGATCAAGTTTTTGACGCCGCTGCCAGTGATTATTTTTAAAATAATTTTAGTATATTTAGACCCAAAAAAAAATAGTTCCATGGTTGATTTAAAATTTTCATATAGTTAAGTTACTTTTACTTTGTGTTTACTAATCTTTGGAATTGCAAATTCGAATTAAATTGCATGAACATGTAATCTAGAATTAGCCTGATTCGGATCAGTCTTCCTTCGATTCGGACCAGATTTGTTTTTTTTTTTACTAATCCTAATCTCTCCCTTTATTCGGATCACCCTTTATTTTCATATTAATTGCCTTATATTTATTCCATTGTTTAATTTACTTAAGGTAGTTTTAATTTACTTAAATGTTTCAAGATAATTTAGACAAACTATGATAGTTGTGATTGATTGTGTCTCATTAAACCCGGCCAAGGTAAACCTAGTGAGACAAACCATTGGTCTAATGACAAAAGAGTACACTCACAAGTGTTAATCAACACGAGCATTCATCGGGATGGTTTAGCTCAATTGCATACGACTAGATGCAATGATTTCAGCTAAGTAGTCATAAGCATTTTTCTGGATGCTCCCCCTAACTTGCACACAACTGAGTGCAATGAATTCATATTCCAAGAAATAGTACGAGCATTCGCCTAGACGTTTCATTTACTTGCACACAAGTGGATGCAAGAAAATCCAACGTGGAATAGAACTAGCATTCAACGAGATGTTCTTAAACTTCATATGTGAATATTTATTTCGGCAAGAAATGCTAAATAGCATAATCTAGTCATGTCTCTATTGATCGATAACAACAAGCCGTCCTCAAATATGACAAGTGCTTCATCTGGATCGTGAGACAGAATATATGTAATTCAAATAGCTCGAAGACATAAACATTCCCGAGTCGTCTCATAGAGCACGAGTAGATAAGAATGATTCATTTGAAGTCTTAACAAGACCTATAAGATATCGCCTATTCCCAATGGTGAAAACATAACCATACTAGGAATATCCCTAATACAGGTCTGATAAGTACCCGGCATGGGTATAACTGAAAACGGGTGGCGTTAAGTCGAGTACCAAAGGGGTAGGTACACTCAACAATGCAAAATGAGATAAGAAGGCCCATTTCTAAAATTACCATAAGGTAACAGAATA
Source organism: Primula veris (assembly GCA_963682055.1). Lineage (NCBI taxonomy): Eukaryota > Viridiplantae > Streptophyta > Magnoliopsida > Ericales > Primulaceae > Primula > Primula veris. The sequence goes on from OY821741.1 coordinate 26,891,557, forward strand.
TGTCTTTAGTGCCATATTGGTGGCAGCGTGTTAGCGCGATGCTGTTTCGAGCTATAACATTCACAACAGACAAGATGTTCATCCTAGCACATTAGACCAAGTAAAATGATGTGCTTATTATACTTAGATATGAACATCAGGGTTCAATATCTCTTCATCATCTCATCAGGGACGGACCGGGTGTATATCAATGGCTAGTGATCAAATGATCATGGGAGAATCTGACGACTTAGCATCATTATGACTAAAGTGTCATAACACATTCTGGGTGTAGTCTGAATCATGGACTTAGATTCAGTCTTCATGGGACTCGATCATCAGGCCAAGTCACTACCGTGTCTTCCCGAGATCGTTAATCTCGACGGGCAAATCCAAAACGTGGATTGCTTCATAACATGCAAGGGCATAATACTTGTTCAAGTATCCTAAGTACTCACTCAGGCTGGTATACCACATCTGCTCAGATTATTTCAATCCTTACATTGAATATCTCACTTAATTAAGAACATGTTCCGTGGTCAGGAACTACTTGATTCAAGCATATGAAGTCACATAGGGACCTTCATCTACATCTCTTGTCTAAATCTCCACAGACATAAAACATGACCATATTCATGGATGCATACTCAGTTTTTCAGAAACTGCTAAAATGGTAAAGCAGGGGACCATTATGACATCCATTATGAAGAATTAAACAATCTTGTAATCAATTCCAAGTTATGAGAGAAGTCTTGTGCTACTAGGAGAGCACTTATACAGTCTCATTATTCTCATCATGCTTCCTTACGAATATCCAAATAAACAAACTAGTTTAAAATTGGGTGGTGTTGGAACTACAGGTCCACACATGCTTCGTTCGCTAAGGAATTTAACTTGGAATGTAAGTTTCCATATAAGTCAGTCTAATCTTCGTTGGCTTCTGGAAGCGATACGTGGTTCCCTGTCATTATTTGCTCATATTATCAGTCATCACCGAATATATAAACAAGTAATCAATGACAGTCTCGTTTTGCTTCAATAGCGTCTAAGATATCATGATAGATAAATATTTCGAGACTCTCAGGATAAGGAGGAATCACACATCTCCTTGATCCTTTATAATCTCATGCGACAACCGAGTTTTAGTTCACCTCTCCAGGGGCTGAATGAATCAAGAACCAGTCAAGTTCCTTATATCTTGAGAAGGACGACAGACTGGACAGCCAACAATAACATCATTTACTTAGCGGTTCGGCCAAAAGCAACGTGTTACAATAGGAACACGGCGTCCGACATGGATGAATATCCTTGCAAGTATATATGCAGCAGGTATAAATAATCTTGTGACATTTCATAGTCATTAAATGCAATTGGCACTTAACTAGACTTGAGGGAGTCTATACACATACTTATCACTAGGTGTAGTTTGGGGATCGAGCTAAGACTGAGTAGGTTAATGCCACATTACTTTACGATGTTCCTTCTCAACATTAACATGAAAAATCTCCAGCTAATGGCAAGGATGACAGTCTTAGCCATGTCACTTTCGCATGTCATGCGATAAAGAGATCATTTGCCAAGGTTAAGATATCAAATGATAGGTAGAGGATACATAATCGACGTATGTCCTGATTTTCATAGGTCAATATTTTGAACGCTTTAGGGGCTCAATCAAAATATTATGCACTCAAATACGTGTTTATATGAGGCGTCTAGCTCATAACCAGTAACCAACTGGTACACAAATGGTGTTTGAGTGGCTATGGGCCTCAGACGTACCAATGCAGCAGTATGCAATATATAATAACCCCACATAGAAATAAATATATTGGGGCGCATCACCAAATAACGCGTGCAAACATTTGCAACCGCTTAAAGTTTATGTTAGTCCATTTTGGGTCTGAACATAATCTTTTGGATGTTCAATTTCAATTCCCAAAGTCAAGCAACACAAATCGAAACATCGATTTTAACTCTTCGGCAATATCAAGTCGACTAGAATTTTTAGGATAATATGGATCATGAGCCATCAACTTAATGATAGGGCTAAGAGTTTGGGAAGTGCTGCATTTCTGTGGAAAATAATAAAATGTGACCATATTGTCGATGCATCAACCATAACCATATATTTTTAATGGTCTGTCTTATGGTTGGATAAGTCCACAATAGCTCTTCAATTCTTTCAAAGAATTATACGAGTCCATTTTCGTGATCTTTACACATACTAGCCTTTCAAATAGAGTGCATTAGTGGCATGGATTTTGAACTAATCATGAAATTATCTCCTTAAAGAGAATCCTCATTTTAGAAATATTTAAAATAACAAAAATAATACTTAAACTTAACTATTTCAAAACAGTCCAATTCTAGTATTTCAAACTTAAAAGAGTTAAAACCCCAAGACCTCTTTGTTGTGTCATCGTGACGCAACAAAGGCTTAACTCTGATTAACACGAAAATACTACGAGTTTACTTTTTTCTCATCTTGATTCTGCCTGTTGAGTTTTCAACTTAACGTGAATTCTTATAGAAACCTTAAACTAGTTTGTTCTCAAAACATTAAAACCAATCCTATAGATCCCCCTTGCGAGTGAGTGTTTTACCAAGTTGCTGAGGAGTTATTGATGGAAAAGGACAATGTGATGAGACTGCAGAGGCTCTGGATGATGTTGTCAGAAAAAGATGAAAAGATGATGCTAGATGCATTGAAAGAAAGGATGAACAGAGTTGAGGAGGCTAAAAAGACGAAACAAGACGAGGAGAATAATAATGAGTCTATTGTGAGGTTGTGCAGTAAAATAGAAAAGGAAGATTAAAAAAAGATCGATAATATCGGTTGCACTTTTACGAAAATGATGGAGGAAAGTCGAAAAGTGAAGGAGGAGTAAGGCGATGTATCCCAATCTCACCCTTATCCTTTATCTTTACATAAATTCCAACATACCCATAGTTATCCTTTCTATGATCATAAAAGACCACATATTTAACTACCTAAAAATAACTCCTAAGCCGCTATTTAAATTTAAGCCAAATTCGCAATTGACTGTCCTACCTATATAGCCGCATCGCCGATCAAAAGAGATGGAGTTCAACGAAGGAGAGTTTTTCGAAACTGCAAAGGTGGAGGAACCAAAAATGCAAGTTCGGGAGAAGTCTTGTCTTAACCTACCCAAATATGATGTTTTCCTTGAAATGGAACCACTTGTTGAGAACCTAGCTCAAAAGCAAGGCGGAATTAAAAAAAATTATCCATCTTTGGGAAAACAATCAGTGTTATCTTTTGAATCCTTTTTTCTCCATATTTGATTATTACTAGTTTGAAGCTTGAGACGTCCTCGATCGCCTCCAGTCACTCGAAGGACTGTAGATCATGAAAATGACCGTTTCTTGAAACGCATGCGATCAGCACTATCTTGAAATGAGGTAATAATTACATACATAAAATCTGTGCACAGTTTCTGGAATGATCTTGTGCACTATATAAATGAATTTAAACCTTGCCAATTGTAGCTTATAAGCTTGGATATTTGGCTAACAGCCTCGAATGCACCATCCTCAAAGATGATACTTTTTGTTATCTATTTCAGCATGAATATTGGATGGGAAAGAATGGCGGATGAAAATTTATTGATGGAAAAAAGAATGATTTATTATATGGATTCTATTAGCCGACTCCAAATTCTTCGGATAAAAATGATGATGATGATGATATCTGACCTGAATAAGCTTACAGTCTTAAAGCTCAGTGAACCTTGTTTTTATCCACACAAAACAAAGTCTGAAAAGTTCAACACTGAAAGTAGAGTAGCCATGAATGTGATATTTTGGCTAAGAAACATGATCATTAATACGGATGCGTATACAGATATGTACGCGCATTTGAATATTCTCTACAACCATTGAAAACTGTGAAGACTTAAACCGATAAATGTGATAAACTAACGTGCCTGGTTTAATACATATTATGCGATGAACTATTAAGCCCAACAATATGAAGTAGGACAATGACCAATTCACCATGATATTAATTTTGGTATGTGTACAGATAACACATTATATAGTGATCATATGGATTGCGTCATGGGACGCAACATTTATCACGATTTTTGACACAAAAAGACATCACTATAATTTAAAGGATGAGATTTAACGAAAATATACTTAAAATAGAATATTGCGTGCATAGTTGGTTTTGCTAATGGTGAGGTGACACTGAGAACTCGGGATGGAGGAGAAGGTCGTTTCATAGCCTTTGATGATTCGAGATATCAATAGTCATTCATCGACCTTTCAGGTTATGTGGTCCTCTTTCTACAGTGATTTGTCACTATTTTATTTGATGTACTTACCTAGGGAATGTTTTGATGTTCTCTATGATTCTATTTAGTGATCCACTGGTTTAGTTATACATATGTTATCGGTAAGATTTAATCTTAACTTCTTTAGGTGTAACAAATGTAAGTATATATACGAGTCGTAACATTGTAGTGTCTATTACATTTGATCAGAAGTAAATAAGATTTCATTTTTAGCTATTATATAGAATATCATATGATCTTTTACAGAAAGTGTTCTACTGTTGATAACTGTTTTGTAAGAGGGAAAGGGGTCAATGCCCAGAATATACAATGGATCAAACTTAATTACCAAAATCTACATGTCTAAACGTTTCTTCACCAATGGTTCACATAGCTAGCTAATAGATAATTCAAAACTCCCCTGCAACACACAACAACTGCACAACTACCAACCATTAACACCACCAACCACCTACCGACTTCCACAGCTACTCCGTCAAAGCTTCAATGAGCTCGATGGAGGTTTGGCAAGGCTCTGGAGGATGTCTGGTGACGCTCCCATGAGATAACCGAAGGTATAACGAAGTGCCGAATTGCTGCCATCAATTTTTACGGTATGTAGGAAGCTCTTAAAAGATGTGTCCTGAGCTCCAGCGGATTACTCAAAGCTCCACCAAGTCTCTAGAGAGCTTATCAAAGCTTTGATGAGTCTTTGAAAAGGTTCCAAACCTCCGCCCACAGCTTTGAATAGGTATAAGGAAATAAAAAAAACTGTTTGGAGCTTTGAAGGGCTACCAAGATCCCCGACAAGGCTCTGGAAAGCTCCAACGAGCTTCGACATAACACCATCGTGCTGCCTAGAGCTCCAGTACGATGCTCCGATAACCTTTCCAAAGCTCTAATGAGCTGCCCATTGGATCTAACGGGCTCCACGATGCTCCGATGGGCAACTCGGAGCTTCGATAATGCTTCATTAACCCAAAAAAATAAAAAATAAAGAAAAACATAAGTGAAGAATCCTTTTACAAGATGTCTTCCATAGATGAAAAACACACAAGGATGATGTAGCTTAAAAATGCATAGCTGCATACCTATTGGTATGCACTTGAATATGTGCATAACTTGTGGTAGCATAAAGACTGCAACATGTGTAGTTTCAACTGGTCTTAGAGATTTAGAACTAGCACTGGTAGCTAATACCTTAAATCCATTACTAATTGGTAGAAACTGCAAGACTTTCTTCTTGTATTTTAGTCGAGGTCGACTATACGGAAAGAAACAACATACATTTTCACATGTACCATGAGGTCTTCGATAATTATACGAAGAACCTCATAAAATATAGTGCACGTATCAAAAACTCAAACATCAAATGAAAAGAGTTCTTAATTAGTCGGTATACATGAATTTAGCTATTTTTGAAAGTCATGTAATATTTTAAAATAGACGGATATCCAACAATTACACACTATATGACCACAATAGTCGGGACATGTTATGTCATACTTGCAAATACACATGTTAAGTATGTAAATGACTGCCTTCCAAAATAACAAAAACAATATTGAAATTACTAATTTATAATTTATGGGCAGAATTGGACAAAATAAAGAAGATATTTTAAATATATTAAGCTTTAAATCTATCTAGGGAAAACCGTTAGTTGAGAAACACGTAACGTTTGGCGAATCGTTCTTTTCCTACGAGATAAATAATAATAGTTTTTAATATTAAGAGTGTGACCGTTAAGGATAACCGGTCAGGCATGACCGGTCATTTTCGAGATTAGTTTTTGGAAAAACAAAAAAAAAATCAAATGTTTTTGTTCTCTTTGCAACCCAATTTTCAGGTTCGTTTTGGGAACTAATATCAAGCTAAAATTAATTCTCCCGCAGCAGTGCCAAAATATTGACTGTCTTCTAAACATGTTATTTTTAATGAAAGAAAGACTCGCAAGAGCATGAGGGTAATTGCAATATAAATACTGTAAGTACAGGTTCGTTCCACAGAGATCTAACCAAGTTCGATATTAGTTTAAACAGTTAGCATTATTATTGGTCGCTACTTACTCTTCGACTTTTTCAACCACCACCTCATGTTTCTCTTCCTCATTTTGCATGTCTTCTTGAATTGTTTGTGTTTGACTTGGGGTAGAACGGCCTCTGCCTCTTCGACCCAAGCAGCAACACCGCCCAAGTTGCTGCCCCTCCGCTTGCGACTCTTCCACCTCGGTTTATTGTAACATCCCATGTTGTTGCATCACCCCTAGTTGTGCCACCCCCTCGCAGCATAGAGCATCTCCTAACGGAGCAAGCATGTGTGTCAATATTTTAAATAGTTATATATTTATTAAATGTCATTGTTTTTCTATCTAATAAATCTCCGGTCCCTTAGGGATGACTCCAGTCAGGAAATACAAAGAATGACATTGATAAGCCATATATCACGTAAAAAAGATAGATCCGACCCCCTCATGGTCTATCATATAATTATGTCAATATGTGTAGAAATTGGGTACATAACATTTATTCGATTATAGCTATTAGAAAACCGGAATAACAATTAATGAATTACATGAGACTTTTCAAATTTATGAATTATAATGTAATTATAATTGTTTAGCAAAATTAAAAGAAAAGACCAACAAATATCAATTAAGTTGTGTACAACCGAAAACATTTACTCGTACTTCAATTTTAGTTGACCAAATATTTATTATTCATACCACGTTTTGAAAAGTTTTCTGAAAAATAAAATGCTAATCGAGTAAGTGATTGATGGTTCACAATGTAGAAATTTGATTTATTTAGTAATAAATTTAAGTTAAACCTAAATTAATTACTTGTATTTAATCCTAAATTAAATCTACAAAATTTGATTCAAAGAATTAGATTTGCTTATTTCACCTTGTATTTAATCTCATATAGTCATGACATGTCATGTTTTTGTTGACCATGGTTTGTACTTTAATAAATTAATCACTCACTCATACAAACGATTAACTCGGTATAATAGTTATACTGAATACTCACAAAAAAGGCATATGTCAATTTAGTCATATCTTGATGATATTCATGATTTAATAAATATTGATAAATATCATTAAAAGCTTGCATTTCATTGGTTTTGCTTTACATTATTAGATAATCCTTTTTTCATGTTGTATTAGATCATGAAGAATATAATTAATTATAGGAATGAATGAAAATAAATCTCATCCTAATTATTCAATGTTTGATTATTAGATTATGTACCTTGACAAAGAAAAAGGCAAAATTAATTTTTAACAAACTACATTGAAAGAAAATTTTGAAATCTTATAGCTTTTGAGCCTATCATTGCCTTCATCCCATTCACCATCATATTCACCCTTCACCATCATATTAACAAAAGATATTTTTAGATTCTCCAATTATAAAACACCGTGTTGCTATTTTTTGATTTGCTTGAAGATCTTTTTTTTAATGGCCAACCTCGAAAACCTCAAGAATGAATTAGTGGTGATCCTCCTCCAACATCTCAATGAAAACAATTATCATCAGACCGCACGATCGTGAGTGTCTCTATTTTTTTTTTCATGTATATAAATATGTTTGAATGCATACACATCTTTGTAACAACATTGTGCAACTAATGATATGATATGCTTATGCTTTGAGTGATAAGTGGTTGCACTTGTCAATTTTCAAGTGTAGAAAAAGTGTAGAAATGAAGACAATAAGAAATCATGCTTCTCAAAAAAGATTTCCAAATAAAAATAAAAATAAAAATAAACCAAAATATGGAAGCATTTTTTACTCAGACTTAAAACGATAAATGTCCTCAAACAAGTGTTGGGAAATAGGAAATCGGTTGTTTTGGGTTACGACCCTTTTTTAATGTTTTATAAAGGCGAATCTGATCCGACGTTTGATGCCAAACCTGTTTGATTTATATGTTATTGATGCAGAATGGTTAAGAATTTTCATCATAACATGATTATATGATGCATATTACATGAGATGTAAATAAACTAGAGTAATAGAATTCACTCACTCCATGAATATAAGAGTAATATATATGCTTGAACAAGATATCAAAATTTGTAAGGATGTATGTAATTCTTGAGTTATTTTGAGCCAATATGATGAATCATGATAACTTTTGTAACATATTATTTAAAAAATAATAAGATTCTAACAAGTTGTTTAAAAAAATCTAACAAAAATCAATAATTTGTTTTTTTTTTAGATTTTGGTAGTCTATTTAGCCTAAAATCTGTTTTCTAAATTTTAATAATCTAACCTTTCAAAGAACCTATGATTTTTAAAATCACAAATTTAAAAATCTTGCAAAAAATGTGTTATAAAACGGAGTCAGATTATGCCCAATCGTAAGCGAAATCGTTTCAGAAGGGATTAAATAATTAGGATTAAAACCAATTTGCTTATACAACTAATCCAAATTAGATCAAATTTACACATAAGTCATTTGCATCTAGTAATACCAAATATATGGAATGGTTAGATTTATATGATGTGCTTTTGTTTTATATGGAATGGTTTTTCCAATAATAATATATTACTACATACAACAATCTTTTGTTTGATTGCTTGAGTTATATATCTACATAGGACATAAATAACTAGAAGTTACCAGTGTTCACAGCTCAACTCAGTTTGGTCTTTTAGTAAAATATAACCAATTTAAAACAATTATTTTTGTGTGCTTCAGTTGTGATTCGGTTTGAAATCCAACCAAACCAAACCAGTGGTCGATTTGTTTTGGTAAGTTTGAATTTCAACTAGAAAACAAAAAAGTGTAAATTTACACTATATTGGTAAGTTTCAACTTATATTCTGTTTTAAATTTGAGATAAAATTCAAGTAGCAATTGAAGTAAGAATAGCTTAACAAAAGATTACATATTGGATCAATAAATACAAATAACAATTAAGCCTTATATGTCAACTTATATATAAATATATGTGTCTGTGTATGTATAAATATTTATATATAAATAAAATAATCATTCCGGTTTGAAAACTAATAAAAAGGCAAGTCTAATTAATTAAGTTGACTTATCAATTTTCAAACTACACCAAACAAAGTACAAATCGATCACTTGCACTTTTGATTGGTTTTGTCTGCCTACAACTTTATATTGGTTTGCGGTTTGGTTCGATTTAGTTTATTCAGGTTGTAACTTTAGCATAATGGCAGGAAGTTAAACGGTCTGATACTAAAACTATCTCTTAGTCTCCCCATCTCTCTCTTATATGTATGACTAAATCTGTATGAGCGATAAACACTGTTTATAATACTATACTATCTGCCTTTAACAAAATGCATACTCAATTACATATTTTTTTCAAAAATCAACTAAACTTTCTTATTTCGCAAGTTAGATGACAACGGTATGCATTTTGAGCGAAATAAGCAAGTTTAGTATGATTTATGACAAAACATGTAACTGGGTCTGCGCTTTGTTTAAAGTTGATAGTCTAGTATAGTAAAGAGTATGTAACCCTCTGTATAATGTATGTATCTAAACATATATATAAATAAATACAGTAACCTTTGTAGTGGTATGCATGCTCTTTTTTTTTTTTTTTTAATATATAAAATCATAATATTAGAACTTTCTTATGATTAGGTTTAAATTTTCACCATATTCTACTCAATGTGTAACTGTGTGTCTAACTGAGGTGTTTATTATGGGACGGATTTGGCATCAGTTTTTTGGGTAGATGATAAAATAAAATTGCTCAATGGGGTGTTTTGCACCTTCTTAGTTTTTTCTTCTTATTAGTGACTGCTAACTTTTTTTTTATCTTTAACTTATGGGTGACTTGTAAAGATACAAACATATTTCATTAGTAAATTTCTAACTTTTAATATATTTTACGTGACAAAGCTACAAAAATCCACAAATTCCTAACTTTTCTCCTTTTGAGCCTTTTTAGTTTGTTTTTTTTAGCAAAAGAGAGCTATAATAGCTAACAAAGCAAGAAGCTAAGAAGCTAAGAAATTTAAAAAACAAAGTTGTTGCCAAACACCAACTATGTTAACTGTAGTTTCATAAAACATTTATTAGAATAATTTTGACAACTTCTCCAAAATAGAGAGAATCATAGGATCGCTTGTTATACTTTGAGGGCTTTTTTGGATGCATCTATCAAGAAAATAATCTGGCTTGTTTTAGGTTTAGAAAAGAAACTGAGACCATTTGGCTTGAAACTTCTATCTTTCGGGGAAAGAAAACTAAAAAAGTACGGACCTTTGAAACTTTATTCAAATTTAACTGAAATAACTGATTAGCTTAGATTAAAAGCTTGTACTAATCAAGAACCAAACATATGGCGTCTTGTAATAAAGATTTCATCAATTGGGAACTAGTCATCGGATGGTACTATTTTAATAAGTAATTTATCTGAATCAACTGATTAGATCCAAGAAGTTTTGCTCATATGTTTCATTTGAGTTCTTTTGAATTATCTAGACTTGACCAAGAATCTGGTGTTTTCTTCAATGTAAAGCACTTTGAGGAGAAAGTAATAGCTGGCGAATGGGAGGACCTTGAAAAATACCTTCTTGGCTTTAGCAAGATTGATGAAAACAGACTCCATGAAAATTTTCTTCGACTTGAGGAAGCAAAAGTATTTGGAAGCCCTGGACCGGTATATTTTTACACGTGTTTCCATATTTTGGTCTATTTCAATCATATATACTTAAATGACATTATTTGTTTGCTGCTTGTCTTTATAGAAATGACAAAACGAAAGCTGTTGTTTTATTAAGGGACGACCTGAAGGTGTTCTCTGCATATGACGAGGGCATGTATAAGGAGCTGTCTCACCTCTTGGCCCTGAAGAATATCAGGTAAATTAATAAATAATGTAATGCTTTTTTCCCTAATTTGAGCAGTACACTGCTTAACCTTGTACCAGAGCAGTCACATATTCTTGGTTCAAATCTCACCGATACCATACTAAAAACTTGTTGACACTTTGTTCTTAAAAACTTGATAATCAGTTTGTCATTGAAATTATTTCAATGCTTGGAAGTCATTTTCTTTTTCCATATTATTTATTTATTTGATGGAAATATGAAGAAAATTTATAATTCGAAAAAGACACATTGTGAGTATACTGTTAGGGTCGATACAGGCGAACACAAACAAAGACAGAAAACTTAAACCGAGCACACACTCTTTGATAACGGAGTTCACCCAAATTGGCTACGTCTCCGGGCCGCTACACGTGGCACTTAATATTATTAAGAGGATTACAATTGTAATCTAGCCTAGTTACAAGCTATGGTTCTCTCGCAAATAGAACTCTTCTCTTAATAATATAGAGGTGTTGTGTAAAGGTGTAATTAAAATACAAGATATTGAGGCATATAAATAGAACCCAACATGGGTCATATTACAATTTCAGGCGATGTGGGATAAAAAGAAGACATGGCCAAAACTCATTTCGCTCCACAACTCAACAATCTCCCACTTGGAGTCAAATGTCGAGTGCTTCAAAAAAGAACTCCAGTTATCCCCGACCACCGAACTCACTGTGCTCCACCGAGCAGAATGCTCCCATCGGTATCATTGTATAGTAATTGATACTCTTCCGTCGTCGGCGAGTACCCATTCTTCCAGTGTAGCGGCGACCCTGAGCCTCATGCTCGGAGCCCTACTGAGGTTACACACAGCCTCAGTTTGTCGATTGTAACAGTCTTCGTTAGCATATCGGCGGGGTTCTTAGCGCCCTCAATTTTCTCTAGCGCGAAGATTCCATCTTCCAGAACAGCCCGGATAAAATGGTAACGAATCTGTATGTGCTTGGTGCGTGAATGGAATACAGGGTTCTTAGCTAGCTGAACTGCACTTTGACTATCACAGTGCAGAACTCCCTTGTCGGTCCTCTGACCGAGCTCCTCTAAGAAACCTTGCAACCAAATCATCTCTTTGCTTGCTTCCGTCATCGCGACGTACTCAGCCTCTGTGGTCGACAGTGCAACGATCTTTTGCAGCTTCGATGTCCAACTCACAGCAGTACCACCGTAGGTACAAACACATCCTGTTGTGCTCTTTCGGCTGTCCAGATCACCGGCCATGTCAGCATCCACATAGCCGTGCAGGCCTTCCGAGGTCTTTCGGAAACATAATGCCGAACTCACGGTACCCGAGAGATATCTCAATATCCACTTCACAGCTTCCCAATGGTGCTTTCCTGGGTTACTCATGTAACGACTGACAACTCCCACTGCATGGGCAATGTCTGGTCTTGTACACACCATAGCGTACATCAAGCTACCAATTGCTGAAGCGTAGGGTATGTTCAACATACGATCCTTTCCTTCCTCGTCCGAGGGTGATTGTTCCTTCGACAAGCTAAAGTATGCGGCTAGCGGTGAGCCTACAGCTTTGGCATCACTCATGCTAAAACGTGCCAACACTTTCTTCACATACTCGGCTTGCGACAGAAACAGGGACCCATCTGTTCCTCGAGATATCCTCATACCGAGGATCTGATTTGCGGCACCCAAATCCTTCATCTCGAACTGTTTCGCCAACTGTTGCTTCACCTTGTTAATCTCAACAAGGCTCGACCCGGCGAGCAACATGTCATCTACGTACAACAGTAGTATGACATAAGAAGAGTTCTCAAATCTCTTCACGAAACAGCAGTGATCGCTATCACTTCTTTCGAACCCGGTATTCGCCATGAAACTGTCAAACTTCTTATACCACTGCCGTGGTGCTTGTTTTAACCCGTACAAGCTCTTCCGCAGTTTGCAGACCAGTTTCTCTTTTCCCTTTTCGGCAAACCCTTCAGGTTGGAGCATGTAAATTTCCTCATCGAGATCTCCATGGAGAAAGGCAGTTTTCACATCTAACTGCTCGAGATGAAGATTCGCATTTACAACAATGCTCAACAATAGCCGAATAGTCGTCAACTTTACGACTGGTGAAAAGATCTCGGTGTAGTCAATTCCTGCCTTTTGCTGGAACCCTTTGACTACTAGGCGTGCCTTATACCGTTTCGTGCCGTCTTGTTCCTCCTTCAGTCGGAACACCCATTTATTGCTCAGTGCCCTCTTCCCCTTGGGCAGTTCGGCTAACTGCCAAGTCACATTCTTCTCAAGTGACTTCATCTCATCCTTCATCGCGAGCTCCCACTTGCTCGAGTCTTTCAGCTCCAGAGCTTCTTCTCTACTTTCGGGCTCTCCTGCATCACTGAGCAATATGTAATGCAGGAAAGGAGAGTATCGGGCAGGAGGTCTCCTCATGCGATGACCTCGGCCCAATTCAGGTCGGGGAGTTTGGGGCAGCTCCTCTTCCTCTTCAGCATCTGCTGGTCGGTTGTCGAACACCACTGGCTCATCTTCAGTGTCATTTTCCAAGTCCATTCTTGGAAACGCATTCATGTCGACCATACCACTTTCCTCGGACGGGAGCGCATCTTCTTCCACCACTACATTTTGACGATATTTGTACAAAATGCTTTCGTTGAAGATGACATCCTTACTGCGAATGATCCTATTTGCTTGACCATCCCAGAAGCGATATCCGAATTCAGCTCCCTCGGGCTATCACCATAGCTCCTCGTGAAACTTTCCAAGCTCCACAGCTAAACGAAATGGAGTGTCTTTCGGCATCAAGTTGACCTACTGAGATCAGATTCTTGGTCAACCTCGGAACATGCCTCACTTTCGTTAGCTTCCATACCGACCTGTTTGGAATGCAAATCTTCACATCGCCAGTTCCAACAACATCCAACGCTTCTCCGTCGGCTAGATACACTTTACCGAAATTACCCGCATGGTAATTTTCGAATAAATCCTTCTGAGCGGTCGTGTGAAATGATGCCCCAGAGTCTAGAATCCATGATTCTATATTTCTCTGTTCGGTAAGCAACAAACAGTCACCCGAATCCTCGTCGCTCGCAACATTAACCACGTGATCACGGCCGGTACCCTTCTTCGGCTGCTTGCACTCATGACTGAAGTGCCCCATACCCTGGCAGTTATAGCACCGAAGATTCTTCTTACTTCGATCGCTATCTTTGCCTCCTCGGCTTTGCCCTCTTCTACCTCGGGATTGCGAACGTCCTCTAACGTCCCATACCCTGGCCTTACCCCGGTCTCTTGAACCCACGTTCAAGGCTGCTCCATCATTTGAGCATTCACCCATGTCTAATCTCCTGAGTTCCTCAGCGAGTATTTGATCTCGGATGCCGTTGTAAGTCAGTTTCTCCTTTCCAATTGAGTTGCTAACAGCAGCTCGCATGAATTCCCAACTGTTCGGTAAAGAGGCTAGCAGTATAAGGGCTCTCACATCGTCTGCAAAAGTTATCTCTACTGCATCCAACTGATTTACGGTGTCGATGAACTTGTTCACGTGATTTGCGACAGGTGTGTCCTCAGCCATGCGTAGGTTGAACAACTTACGCATGAGATGTACCTTGTTGTTCGCGGATGGTTTCTCATACATGTCGGTGAGGACCTTCATCATCCCCATCGTCGTCGTCTCTCTTGCGACGTTATGTGCTACACTCCTAGATAGTGTTAGGCGGATCACTCTCAACACTTGTCGGTCTAAGAGTTTCCACGCCTCCTCGGTGGTCGTGGTCGGCCTTTCCTCAAGGAGAAGTGGCTGATGCATCTTCCTCCGTAGAGGTAGTCCTCTATTTGCATTCTCCAGAATGCGAAGTCCTTCCCGTCGAACTTCTCGATCCCGTGTGCGGTTCTGTCTTCTTTCGCCATCGATCTTCCTCAGCTCTGATACCACTTGTTAGGGTCGATACAGGCGAACACAAAGAAAGACAGAAAACTTAAACCGAGCACACACTCTTTGATAACGGAGTTCACCCAAATTGGCTACGTCTCCGGGCCGCTACACGTGGCACTTAATATTATTAAGAGGATTACAATCGTAATCTAGCCTAGTTACAAGCTATGGTTCTCTCGCAAATAGAACTCTTCTCTTTATAATATAGAGGTGTTGTGTAAAGGTGTAATTAAAATACAAGATATTGGGGCATATAAATAGAACCCAACATGGGTCATATTACAATTCCAGGCGATGTGGGATAATAAGAAGACATGGCCAAAACTCATTTGGCTCCACAACTCAACATATACATGGTGGAAGCATGTATCCCTTACACGAGGGTTCTTTCCGTAATTTGAGAGTGATGGCAGTACAATGCTTAACCTAGTATAAGAGGAGGCACATATTCTTGGTTCAAATATCACCGATACCTTACTAAAAAACTTGGTTGACACTTTGTTCAAATAAAAAGGCATGTTGAACTTAATAAGTTGTACCATGTGTATCAAATAATGTTCAAATAATTATTTTAAGCATTTAAGTGAAATGATAACACATCACTTGATAACCAGTTTGACATTATTTTAGTGCTTGGAAGTCATGACTTTCCTTTTTCATATTACATCTTTATTAATTGAAATATGAAGAGGTTTTTTTTCAAAATTTTGGCGCTTTCTATGATGCTTTTGGTTTTTCCCGAGACTTTTATATAGTAATCTTGTTAGTTTTAAATCCAAATAGAGTCGCTTGATATAAAAGGCTAGCTACTGCTAATAGAGATAGAACTATATAATGTTTTTTTTTTTTTTATGTTAAATCATTTTAATAATTTCAGGGAACATGCAAATCATTGAAACTATGTGGATGTGCAAATATCTCGGATCAAATTGCTGATTTCTCTCAAGGGTCTTATAGAGGCAAGCCCTAATTTTCGCCGAAAACTGGATTTCCCTTCTTTTGGTTCTGCAAGACTTATGAACATGTTCAGCCAAAGGTCATTTTTTCTCTCCAAAGATAGTAAATTATTTTGGAACTAAGAAGGAGAATATTGTTTGGTTATGTGTTTACCGATTAATTGTCCACTTTTCAAATTTAGTAAGGATGTTTTTTGTTTACTTAGATTTTTTCCTAACAAATGTGTATTTAATTTCTATTATGTTAAAGTAGTTGGGTAAATGTTTGTTTTCTAGAAGGGTAAACTTTGTTATGCCATTTAGGAAATATGTCATGATGGTGTCCCTTTAAATTGGGAGTATCAAATAAGGAAAGTTAATACATAAAAAAACCATCTTTATATTTTGAGTTCAAAGGTTTCCTTCAACAATAATAATACCATTGGATTTTCTTGTAGTCTATTATTTTAACTAAAGTTGCAAAAGTGCTTCGACTTCTTTCGTCAGAAAATATTTCCTCATTATTAAAACTCCATGAGCGAAAGGAATGTTGTCCTTGTTTATGATTTCTCTATGAAATTTACAGTAAATTGGTGATATCCCTCAACATAATCCTAGTGATGTTAATTTTTGCACATTTCATATTTATTATTCGATGTTTCCATATTATTGGGTTAATAAATATGCTCTGTAACGTCTCGGAAATTTTGTACTTATTATTAATTTTAGTAATAAGATAGTGATATTTAGTTTTGTGGGTGATTACGTATTTGTGTGAAATATACATGTGTGATATGAAATTGGGTGTATATAATAGTTGTGGGGGTGATTGGTATCGTGTAATAAATAGGTGGACTAGTTAGTAAATTACTAAAATATCTACATATACATATATACATATATACACATACATATTACATATATACATATATAGAAGAGAGAGAGAGACCAGCGGAGAGAGATAAGAGGAGAGAGAGAGAGAGACGCCGGAGAAAGGGTTTAGGTCGCCGGAAAGGACTGGTCAGGTCTGATCGGCGAGTTTGGCGGTGCGTGGGTTTTTCTCGGGTTTCGGGCATCCGGGGTTTGGTTCCGTTTCGGGTGCGTTCGGACTCCGTTTTTCACGATTAAATACATTTTTTTAATCTACTCTTCGAGCCCTATCTATCTGTGTAAGTCTTTTCCTCCAATTTTCACTTTTATAAAAGGTCGTTTTTTAGGGCTTTACCCTAATCCGAATTTACATCAATTTTATTGATCCGTAGCTCGTTCTAATTACGTTTAGGGACTACTTGAGGGCGATTAGTGGGCTGTCCATATCTAGCTTTGATTGTTCGGTGGGTTTTCGGTTCGAGGTTGGATATTTTTACAAACGAGCTCTCGTTTGTATAGGTAAGGGGGAAGAATATGGTTTCGCTTTAAAAGCGGTTTTTATGTGTTGTTTGTTGTATGCTAGGCTATGTAAATGGTTGGTTGGTTAGTATGTATTGCATCATGCTATTGTATTGTGTATGTGTAACATGCTTCCATGGTTTTATTTATGTTAATCATATTGTTTATGGTGATTATGTTATGTATGGCGATTTTACCATTTTTTATTTGAAAAAGAATTGTGAACAAAAATGTGATGGTGGTGATATAGTGCGTGATATTTATTTTATTTTCGTTTGGTGGACTTTACCATTTATGTTTTTGGGAGTCTTTTATATTTATTTTAGGGATTGCAGTACCAAGTGTTAAGGCGGAGCTGTGTCAGCTTACGGTGAGATCCCGAAAACTTGCGCAAGGATTAGGTATATCGGTACCATAGGGTTAGTCCCCTTAAAGCCGGCCCCATATCTTTTGGTCACATGTTAGTGTCATAATATGGGTGAGGGAACCATTGCACTTTGGGTCCTAGAGCAGAGTGGCTCTAAAAGTGGGTACATGTGAGGCAATCCCGACTTTGTGTTTTGTTGAGTCTTGTTTTATTTTGTTTTGTTTTGTGTTATTTTATTTTGTTTTATTATTAATTCAGTTGATCTTGATTATATGTTCATTTACTTGTGTTGCGAGTTATATTTGTTGATGTGTTTTTCGTGCAATTACCTTTATCATTATTTGCCAGATATCATATTTGCCATGTTAGGATTGTGTGTGTGTGCGTGCTTAGTAGCACGCGCCGTTTTTAATGCGAGATTGTTTTCTTACCTCCTTTCTTTGTTTTCTGTACATTTTGTTCACGATCGATGTACAGGTGCTGACGGAGACGGTGGCGAGGTGTAGAGCTCTTGTCTGAGGATCATTGTCATATTACACCTTATCGCGTGCACGCTACTCTTTTGTTTACTCTTTTTGGCGTTTTCTTATTTTGAACTTTGTTCGCCTAGTAAGCGTTTGAAACGTGTATGTTTTTCTTTTGGTTAGAGTAACCTATCATGTACATTTGTATATGTTAGATTGTGTTATTGTATATAATGTCAGCTGGGTTGAATTTGACTTGATCATGTTGAATTAGTGATAATCGCCTTGCGATTTTGTTATATGTTTTGTTGTCAAACAGGTCTAATTTATTGGAAACAAGTAGATACGCGAAGCTCATGCCGAAATTTTCTAAAAACGTGTTGTCTTGTTCGTTTGTCACATTTGAGCCCCGTTGGCTACCCTTAGGCCAACTCAGGGAATCATATGTGATTATCGGCATGGCCTGAAGTATTTATTTGGGTCTATTGATTAGCGTGCTATCGAATGACATACTGAATGTTTTGTTATTTTAACTTTTTCCCTTTTTATTTTAATTTTCATTCACGACCCGGGTTTATCCAAAAATCCGGGGCGTGACAGCTTGGTATCAGAGCTAACCGGGTTCCGATTACCTTGGTTGCCTGTTGGGTAGGATAGGCACACATGGACGGGTCGTAGAATAAGATAGGAATACATTTTGTTCTATACTTTTACTTGAGTGACTTATAGAGCGTAACATATGTGATGAAATTGTGTGGTAAACAAAAATCTTATTTACGTTTTAGTGGGATAGCTTTTTAATTTCAATTTTCTTTTCGCTATGGTTATGTGTAGTTGCTGATGGCTCCTAAGCGAAAACCAACTCGCGGTACGGGTGGTAAGAGTTTAGGTCCTATACCTACTCGTGCTCGTACTTTTAGGGGTCGGAATCCTGCTCCTAAAGAGGCATCCGGGAGTGGTCGTATGACAAGTCGAAATCGTGGTGGTGGTCGTAGCGGTGGTCGAGGGAGGACCGGTCGTGAGGTTCCACCCGAAGACGTTCGTAATAATGCCCCACCTGAGGTTCATAACTTAGAGGAGGAAGGGGGCGGAAATCTGACTGGAGATGGGAGTGTTAATGTCAACAACCCTATGATGACCGAGTTTATAAAGGCTATGGCAGAGACTATGCGATGCATGGGTTCAGGTTCTCAAGGCGGGTTAATTGGTGGGGAAACAGAAGCTTCAGCTGCTCAAAAGCATTTTCAGCGTATGGAACCTCCTATCTTTTATGGGGGTGTCGATCCTGAAGTTGCCGAGACTTGGCTATCGGATGTGGAGAATATTTTTGAGTCGCTTCAAATCACGGAAGATAAATTAAAGGTGGTTTGTGCTGTCCGCTATTTGAGGGGCGATGCGGGAGTGTGGTGGAAGAGTCGAAAGGAGTTGTTCGGTTTGCGGGATATTAGTTGGAAGGGGTTCAGGGAGATGTTTCTCAAGGAGTATTTTCCTCAGCCTATGCGAGATGCAAAGAAAACCGAATTCCTAAAGCTTATTCAGGGTAATATGAGTGTGCGTGACTATCAGCTAAAGTTCCAAAAGTTATCGACGTATTATCCAGAAAGTGTAAGCACTGAGGAGCTTCGCTGTCAGCGATTTGAGCAGTGATTACGTCCTAAGATTCTCAGCAGTCTAGCATCGCACGTGTTTACTTCTTTTGATGTCCTTGTAGAACGCTCGTTGAAAGTCGAGGCGGCGGATGTTGAGGAAAAGCGTATTCTGGCAACTAAGCTACATAAGCCCCATTTTCCTTCTTCGGATCATGTTTCTAGTTCTCGGTTTCAGTCGGGAGGGACTAACCGTAAGTTGGATAATAACGGGGGTGATCGTAAGAGGCCGAGGGAGGCCGACTATTTTCCTGGTTTTCGAGGACATTCCCACCCTAGGAGTTATTCGAATACGGGTTTTGTGTCTTCTGTTCATCAAGCAAATTCTGGATGCTATAGTTGTGGTTCTCTAGCTCATAGGGTTCGAGACTGTCCTAGGGCCAAGTGTCATAAGTGTGGTGGTTTAGGACATCTTCAGAGTCGGTGCATGTCAAGGGGAACTGGTGCCATTTCCTCAGCTCCTATGCGTACTACTCCAACTACTCAGAACTATTCGATTGCGCCTTCTTATTCCGGTTCTAAGGCTCCTATTCCTTATAATTCAAGGGCAGGTCATGGTGGTTTTCAGAGTTCTGGTCGTGGTGGTTATCAGCAGCACCAGTCTTCTCAATCTTCTCAGGGTACTCAAGCTCGTGTGTTCGCCCTGCCTCAAGTTAATACTGACAGAGGCGAACCTTCAGTTATTCGAGGTACCTTACTCGTTTGCTCTTCTTGGGCTAATGTCTTATTTGATACTGGCGCTTCTCGTTCATTTATTTCCGCTCGTTTTGCTTTATCCATGGGTTTATTATTCAGTATTCAGGATCCCGCCATTTTGGTTGAAACTCCTATTCATGGTTGTGTTCCGCTTGATCGCATATGTCGTGACTGTGTGCTTTATATTTCTGAGCACCCTTTTGTGTTCGACTTTCTTGTGCTTGATATGACTAGCTTTGATGTTATTCTTGGGATGGACTGGTTATCTTTCTTCCAGGCCATTATTGATTGTGAGCGTAGACGTGTATCTTTTATTACTCCTTCTGGTGATCGTATTATTTTCTTTGGGGACCGATGTAGTCGTTTTTCTCTGTTGTGGAACATTGTTGATGACTTGGGTGGGTTATTAGCTAGCTTATCGGTTAGTGATGAAGCGTCTACCGATGTCGAGCTACCTCCGGTGGTGTGTGAGTTTCCCAAGGTGTTTCCTAATGATCTTATCGAACTTCCTCCTCAGCGTGAGGTGGAGTTTTCCATAGATTTAACACCTGGAACTGCTCCGATTGCTATGGCTCCTTATCGTTTAGCGCCAGCTGAACTGAAAGAGTTAAAGAAACAGTTGTATGATTTGTTGGGTAAGGTATTTATGTCCTAGTGTGTCTCCATGGGGTGCGCCAACATTATTTGTCCAGAAGAAAGATGGTAGTATGCGTATGTGTATTGATTATCGTAAGCTGAATCGAGTTACAATAAAGAATAAGTATCCCCTGCCACGAATTGATGACCTCTTCGATCAGCTGAAAGGGTCGAAGTGTTTTTCGAAGATTGATCTTCGCTCAGGGTACCATCAACTTCGTGTTCGTGAAGTTGATATTCCTAAGACTGCATTTCGTACTCGGTATGGTCATTATGAGTTTCTAGTGATGCCATTCGGGTTAACGAATGCACCAGCTGCATTTATGGACTTGATGAACCGAGTCTTTAGAGCCTTTTTGGATAAGTTTGTCGTGGTGTTTGTTGACGACATTCTGGTGTACTCTTTATCTGAGGAAGAACACAACGAGCATCTCCGTATTGTTCTTAATCTTTTGCGAGAGCATAAACTTTATGCTAAGTTTTCCAAGTGTGAGTTCTGGATGACGGAGGTGAAGTTTCTTGGCCACGTAGTATCTGCGGGTGGAGTGTCGGTTGATTCTTCTAAGATTGAGGCGGTGACCGATTGGGGACAACCAAAAAGTGTGTTCGAGATCCGAAGCTTCTTGGGACTAGCGGGTTATTATCGAAGGTTCGTGCAAGATTTTTCTCGTTTGGCGGCTCCCCTAACTCGGCTTACAAAGAAAGGTGTTAAATTTGAATGGGACGAGAAATGTGATCTTTCTTTTCAGGAATTGAAACGTCGCTTGACATCTGCTCCTATCCTCATTATCCCAGAGAGAGGTGTGGAGTATAGTGTTTATTGTGATGCCTCGAAGGAAGGTCTCGGAGCAGTTTTAATGCAAGATGGCAAGGTTGTTGCTTATGCGTCCCGACAGTTAAAGGTCCATGAGAAAAACTATCCCACTCATGATCTTGAATTGGCTGCAGTAGTGTTTTCTTTGAAGTGTTGGCGACACTACTTGTTTGGGGAGAGATTTAACGTATTTTCGGATCACAAGAGTCTTTAAGTATATTTTCACACAGCGTGACCTAAACTTACGACAAAGGAGGTGGATGGAGTATCTTGAGCAGTACGACTTTGACTTACAATACTATCCCGGTAAAGCAAATATGGTGGCGGACGCCTTGAGTCGCAAGCCTAGGTGTTCTTTGGCATGCGTAGCTGTTAATGAATGGGGTATGCTAAATGTTCTTAACGAATTCGACTTGGAAATGAGTGAAGAAGAAAATTCAGCCGTGTTGTTCTCGGTGAAGGTGCAACCGTCGTTAGTCTCGAGGGTAATTGAGGCCCAACAAGGACACGAGGAATCTAGAGACTTACGAGTTAAAGTTTCGAGTGAGTTGGGACTCAACAGATGGAAGATTGGCTCAGATGGCGGAGTGAGATTTATGGATCGTTTGTTTGTACCTATGAGTATGCATGTGGAGGTTATGAGAGAATTCCACCATTCTCGATTGGTAGTTCATCCTGGTGGCACAAAGATGTACCACGACCTAGCTCGACAGTTTTATTGGAGTGGAATGAAAAAGGACGTGGCAGACTTTGTTAGTAAATGTCTTACTTGTCAGCAGGTGAAGATAGAACATCAAAAGCCGGGAGGCTTGCTTAAACCCTTGCCCATACCGGAGTGGAAGTGGGAACGTATCACTATGGACTTTGTAGTGGGGTTGCCGAGATCTAATAGAGGGAAAGATGCAGTGTGGGTCGTTGTCGATCGATTGACCAAATCAGCCCACTTTCTACCCATGCGTGTTAGCGATACAGTTGAACAGTTATGCGAGCAATAATTCGGGAGATTGTTCGTTTACATGGTGTCCCGGTTTCTATTGTTTCTGATCGTGATCCCCGCTTTGTGTCTCGATTCTGGCAGAGTCTTCAGAAGGCGTTGGGAACAAAACTAGATTTGAGTACGGCTTATCACCCTCAGACCGATGGGCAGTCGGAGAGGACTATCCAGACTCTGGAAGATATGCTTCGTGCGTGTGTAGTTGATTTTGGTGGGGGTTGGGAGAAACATATGTCATTGATTGAGTTCGCTTATAATAATAGTTATCATTCGAGCATTGAGATGGCTCCTTATGAGGCTTTATATGGGCGACCTTGTAGGTCTCCAGTGTGTTGGACGGAGGTCGGTGAATCGGCGTTGTTAGGACCAGATGTGGTTCGAGAGACTACAGAGAAGATTTTGTTGATAAAGCAAAAGCTTGAGACAGCAAGAAGCCGTCAAAAGAGCTATGCGGATAAAAGAAGGCGACCTTTGGAGTTTGAGGTGGGTGATCATGTGTTCCTTAAGATTTCGCCTCGTAAGGGCATTATGCGTTTTGGGAAGCGTGGAAAGTTGTCCCCACGTTTTATTGGACCTTTCCTGATCTTGGAAAGAATTGGTGATCTGGCCTATCAGTTAGCGTTGCCACCGCAATTGGCAAATGTACATCCTGTGTTTCATGTTTCGATGCTCCGGAAGTACGAGCCAGACCCATCTCATATTCTGAATTTTTCCGATCTTCGAGTACAGGAGGACGTTTCTTATGTGGTTCGTCCGCTCCGTATACTTGATAGACGTGAGCAGGTACTACGAAGGCGCGTTATTCCTTTGGTGAAAGTATTGTGGAGTCACCATGGGACCGAAGAGGCAACATAGGAACGTGAGCTGGAGATTCGTGCTAAGTATCCAGACTTATTTATTGATTCGGGTATGTGTTTAATTTCGGGACGAAATTCTTTTAAGTTGGGGAGAATGTAACGTCTCGGAAATTTTGTACTTATTATTAATTTTAGTAATAAGATAGTGATATTTAGTTTTGTGGGTGATTACGTATTTGTGTGAAATATACATGTGTGATATGAAATTGGGTGTATATAATAGTTGTGGGGGTGATTGGTATCGTGTAATAAATAGGTGGACTAGTTAGTAAATTACTAAAATATCTACATATACATATATACATATATACACATACATATTACATATATACATATATACATATATAGAAGAGAGAGAGAGACCAGCGGAGAGAGATAAGAGGAGAGAGAGAGAGAGACGCCGGAGAAAGGGTTTAGGTCGCCGGAAAGGACTGGTCAGGTCTGATCGGCGAGTTTGGCGTTGCGTGGGTTTTTCTCGGGTTTCGGGCATCCGGGGTTTGGTTCCGTTTCGGGTGCGTTCGGACTCCGTTTTTCACGATTAAATACATTTTTTTAATCTACTCTTCGAGCCCTATCTATCTGTGTAAGTCTTTTCCTCCAATTTTCACTTTTATAAAAGGTCGTTTTTTAGGGCTTTACCCTAATCCGAATTTACATCAATTTTATTGATCCGTAGCTCGTTCTAATTACGTTTAGGGACTACTTGAGGGCGATTAGTGGGCTGTCCATATCTAGCTTTGATTGTTCGGTGGGTTTTCGGTTCGAGGTTGGATATTTTTACAAACGAGCTCTCGTTTGTATAGGTAAGGGGGAAGAATATGGTTTCGCTTTAAAAGCGGTTTTTATGTGTTGTTTGTTGTATGCTAGGCTATGTAAATGGTTGGTTGGTTAGTATGTATTGCATCATGCTATTGTATTGTGTATGTGTAACATGCTTCCATGGTTTTATTTATGTTAATCATATTGTTTATGGTGATTATGTTATGTATGGCGATTTTACCATTTTTTATTTGAAAAAGAATTGTGAACAAAAATGTGATGGTGGTGATATAGTGCGTGATATTTATTTTATTTTCGTTTGGTGGACTTTACCATTTATGTTTTTGGGAGTCTTTTATATTTATTTTAGGGATTGCAGTACCAAGTGTTAAGGCGGAGCTGTGTCAGCTTACGGTGAGATCCCGGAAACTTGCGCAAGGATTAGGTATATCGGTACCATAGGGTTAGTCCCCTTAAAGCCGGCCCCATATCTTTTGGTCACATGTTAGTGTCATAATATGGGTGAGGGAACCATTGCACTTTGGGTCCTAGAGCAGAGTGGCTCTAAAAGTGGGTACATGTGAGGCAATCCCGACTTTGTGTTTTGTTGAGTCTTGTTTTATTTTGTTTTGTTTTGTGTTATTTTATTTTGTTTTATTATTAATTCAGTTGATCTTGATTATATGTTCATTTACTTGTGTTGCGAGTTATATTTGTTGATGTGTTTTTCGTGCAATTACCTTTATCATTATTTGCCAGATATCATATTTGCCATGTTAGGATTGTGTGTGTGTGCGTGCTTAGTAGCACGCGCCGTTTTTAATGCGAGATTGTTTTCTTACCTCCTTTCTTTGTTTTCTGTACATTTTGTTCACGATCGATGTACAGGTGCTGACGGAGACGGTGGCGAGGTGTAGAGCTCTTGTCTGAGGATCATTGTCATATTACACCTTATCGCGTGCACGCTACTCTTTTGTTTACTCTTTTTGGCGTTTTCTTATTTTGAACTTTGTTCGCCTAGTAAGCGTTTGAAACGTGTATGTTTTTCTTTTGGTTAGAGTAACCTATCATGTACATTTGTATATGTTAGATTGTGTTATTGTATATAATGTCAGCTGGGTTGAATTTGACTTGATCATGTTGAATTAGTGATAATCGCCTTGCGATTTTGTTATATGTTTTGTTGTCAAACAGGTCTAATTTATTGGAAACAAGTAGATACGCGAAGCTCATGCCGAAATTTTCTAAAAACGTGTTGTCTTGTTCGTTTGTCACATTTGAGCCCCGTTGGCTACCCTTAGGCCAACTCAGGGAATCATATGTGATTATCGGCATGGCCTGAAGTATTTATTTGGGTCTATTGATTAGCGTGCTATCGAATGACATACTGAATGTTTTGTTATTTTAACTTTTTCCCTTTTTATTTTAATTTTCATTCACGACCCGGGTTTATCCAAAAATCCGGGGCGTGACATGCTCTCTTGGTATCAATCCAGTGTTAATTTGCAACATCTCTCATGTGAGAACTGGAGAGGGGTTCCAAAAATTAACACGTTGTTGACAGATCATGAGTGTAAGACTGCAAATATGACATCTACTTCTTCTTCTACTCACGTTGCTACACTTGTAAACCGAAATGCCTTTTCAGCTCTTGGATTGAACAGTGTAAGATATCATTCATCTCATTTGTTCTATTTTAGCTTGAGTTGTTACTTTTGGAAAATACTTGAACTTCAAAGTAATTTTGTGTTTGAGGGAGTTGAGAAAGAAGTTGTTTTCTTTATTTCGAAGGCCTTCAACTAGACATAGAAACTTGTTCTTTTTGAACTTCCGGCAAGGATTTAAATGATTGTTTTGATTTCTGTTATGGGTTTTGTAAAATATTCTTCGAGGAATATAAAAGTAACAAAAAAGATTGAGAATTTTATAAGTAAATAATTATAACAGCAGTTTTGAAACATTCTCTTTGATTGTACAATGATCTAAACCTCTCCATCTCACCTTCACAATCATAGAAAGTTGTCTAGCATAAGTTCTTTCTTAGTTAAATTAGTTATCGGGTTTCCCAACTCCCCCCACAAGTTTATTACGGGATATCTTCTTTACTTATTTATATCATAGAAAGTTTAAATTAATTCTCATGTTTTCCAGCTTGCCCAAAACGTTTATTATGTTTTATCTTCTATACTCATATCAAGATGGATTTTAAAATTGGCTTGTCCCGGTTATAATTTTTCGGCTTTATCTAGGGTAAACAATTAGACTCAAATAGTTAATCTGGCCTCATTACTCCCAAATCGTAGAATATCCTCAACAGAATAAAATAACCAAAATTATAAAAAATTAATGGGTATTTGGTGACTTTACTTCAATTGGTTGATGACTTAAACATTGTTTATGGGATATGTTTTATATCACTTCCTATTATGTCATATGTTTGTTGTTTAATTATTTATAGTTTTTACATGCTTAACCTAGGGGTTAAATCACGTCATATAAAAACGAAATGTATGCCGTAAAATTTGGGAAGGAGGCAATTTAAAAGAGGTCTAGAAAATCGTCCAGCAACATCTCAATCATGTTAATACCTGGAGAGTTATGAAGATATAGTTATAATGAGACATTTAAGTGTGTTTCTGTAGATTTTTATAAAAAGACACTATAGTAGCTTTAAAAGTTTCACTCGAGCATTATACTAAACATTGTTCATATAGGGGACATGTCATAGAGGAAGGATTTATGTTCAATCCAAAGAATAATGCTTAAAAGTGTTTACCATCTTTGTTGTGATAAATGAAGTCATGGACCTATTTTCTCAACCTGATGGGAATGGTGCAAATTCGTGTATGAGTACTATTAATATTATTGAAGCATTTTTTACTAGTTATTATGTTATGCATTTAGGATTTGGGGTTTATTGAAAATACATTGGGTATGAGAAAAAAGTTTGGGAAAAACGATGCACCAAAGTTATTCAAATGCTGGGAATTACTGTCTAAGAGATTGAATTCAAAACAAATAGTTCTAAAGAGCATGTTTGAGTCATTTGACTTGTAAATATTGGATGTGAGATCTACGACTCACTTGTTTAAATGTATATTTTGGCTTTTGATTAATAATTTTGGGCTATTTTTGGTTATATACCAGATTAGTTTCTGGGGATGTGTGTCCTCTACAGAGTCTTACTTATAGCCTGATGGGGAAATATTTAACTATGGAAGAGTGTAAAAGGTTGTTATGTGTCCAATATGGTTTATATATTGAATGAGTTTTAGTTTTCAAAGAGTTAACTCCCTTCATGTAATAAGTCTTATAGTGAAGAGTGTATGGGATATACCATTGTACAACTTTTTTAAACAAAAATGGTTTCTAATCAAAGTAAATAATAACAAAGCTTCTATATATATGGAGCCATTGATAACATGATGGATCTTCACTGGTTACGAAGAGACCAAGAAGATCTGTGTACTTGTCCCTGCATGTGTTGTTTTATCTGATGTTTGTCTTTCCGTTTACAGTCTTCTCTAAATTTTGGAGCATCTACGAGCAGAAATGTTGAACCACCTGTTTCTAGTGCAACTTGCATGCCCTTTATATCCAATCAAGACAGATCATGAACTTTACTCAAGGAGGATACCAATCAAATGATTTATTGCAACTTTTTAGCCAAAATTGTTCTGATATGATTGTTGATTTGAGTTGCAACTCTTAAGGAAGCTTAGTTGTGCTCTCTGAAATTTTGTTTGATTCATTGACTCTATATTTGTTTGAAACATTTTGTACCTTCTTTATTAGTTTCTTTTATATTTAGTTTTTTGTTTTGTTTTTACAAAACTAATCTGTCAAATCAACTACAAAACAACTTTTTTGTTCCTTACGTTGTGAGATACGTTGGAAGTTTTTCTAGATGTGATTGTATATTTGTTGTTGATTTGACTGTATATATGATCCTTGTAGGATTGTGAGGTTAACATTATAATTGTACTGCTGTTACATTATGTAATAGTGTTATCTTTTGAAGTCTTTTTTCTGTTTATTTGATTATTACAAGTTTCAAGTTTCATTGCCTGCGATCAGCACCATTTTCTGTTTATTTGATTATTACAAAGTCCTCAATCGCACCACCAGTCACTCGAAGGAGTGTAGATCCTGAAAATAATCGTTTAATGAAACGCCTGCGATCAGCACCATTTTCTAATGAGGTAATAATTACACATAAAATCTGTGCACAATTTTTGGAATGATCACCCGCACTATTGAAATAAATTTAAGACCTTTTCCAACTGCAACTTGTATTAAAAACCTGGAATGGACCAGCCTAAAGCTGATATTTTTTGTTATATATTTGAGCCTGAATATCGGATGGAAAAGAATGGTGGAGGAAAATTTAATGTTGGAAAAAAGAATGATTTGCCATATGGTTTCTAATATCTGACCCCAAATTCTTGGGATAACATTGATTTCGATGATATTTGACCTAAATAAGCTTAGAGTCTTAAAGCTCAGTGAACCTCTCGTTTTTCCGTACATGTCTGAAAAGTATAAGATTGCTAGTAGAGTTTCCATGAATCATGAATGTGATATTTTGTATAAGAAACACGATCATAAATACGGATACGTATACAATGTTCACGCATGTGATTACTTCTCTAAAACCATTGAAACTGTGAAGACTCAAACTTACAAATGTGCTAAGTGCAAACTATTGTTCCTTTTTCAACTACTAAGCACAACCATATGAAGGAGGACAATCTAGTAGTCACAATGATATTAATGTGTGTATATGTACAGATAAAGATTAGTTCATGGTACGTGTTGTAAGATATTATTGGACTATTGGGCCTTACTCATAGTGGGCCTAAGTTGGGCTTTCTATCTTGTATAACCCTAACCTCTAGTATATAAAGAAGGTTAGAATCCCCTTTTATTGATACATTCTGATTAATAAAGACTCTATTGTTGTCTCTCTCATATCTCTCTATCTCTATATATATCTCTATAACGAGCTAATATGTCACACAACACGTTATCAGCACGCAATATTTATCACAATTTTTGACACAAAAAGTCATCACTGAAAATCAAAGGCTGAGATTTAAAGTTACCTAAAAAAGCTATTGCAATTATTATTCCTTATACCTCGTTCACCTAAAAAGGATTGATCTCTTAGGTAGTAACCCAATCTCCAAGGAACTTTTGTTTGTTGAAGATATCAACTAATATGGAAATCCCTATTTACCTATGTTGATCTAAATTTAAAATTTGATGTAACAAAAAAATCGTTGTTTGATCACATGTCTGGAATGTAATGTCTACATATACATTATAGTAACTCAATGGTGTGTTTCGTGTTTGGAAAAAAACGCTAAATATATCAAGGTACTCGTTTGTCATAGTGTCTGCCACGTGTGTCTATTATTCTATTTAGTAAATGGCCTAGTGTGTAGAGTATAGATTACATACAGAAGATTAAACTATCGGAATGTAAGTTATATGTTTACAACTTTAGATGGAATTGTACACACCATCAGTAGAGTTGTAGTATGTGGTTTTAGTAGATCTGTCTTGATTAAAAGAAACGGATAATTCCAACTTAATTTACTAGTGTACTTTATCTGTATTAAACAGGACTGTTACGAAATAATCATTTTGTGACTAACTATACAAATTGATTTATAACTCGTGGTAACTCGTGGTCATGGTTATTGTTTATGCTCTTAATTCTTATATTGTTATTTAGACATGTATGGACGTGTTTGTGATTTTGATTCATACATGGTGAGATTCGTCACGAGCCAATAAAGTTAATGAGTTGGATGGAATCATTATTCGTATAAGTGTTTATTAGTAATAAAAGAAATCCGCATCCCGTAAGAGATTGATGATACTCACTTGAGCAAGATTATAAGTTTTGTGCGTGTAAACTCTACAGGTGGATTTATAATCAGATACGACAAATAAGTTAAGCGGATATGGTTAGGGATAATACATTTATTAAATAAGAAAATTATAAGTTTTGTGCGTGTAAACTCTACAGGTGGATTTATAATCAGACACGACAAATAAGTTAAGCGGATATGGTTAGGGATAATACATTTATTAAATAAGAAATTATGGTAGAGAGATCAGTGTGATTTTTACTGGAATAAATCACGATTTAAATTGATTGTGTATATCTCATATTTTAAAAAAGATATGATAGCACAAAATCTTTTCAAGTAGCTCTATTCTAATCATCCTACAACTTTCTACCTTAGCCTACATATAGCACGCACCTTTTATTGGCAAATATAAGTTTTTCATAACTATATTTTAAAGATTGCCTAGAGAGAGAAAGAGCCCAGCCTCTTTCAAGAATAAAGGTGATAGGTCAGGAATAATTTGGAAGAGTTGAGACGATCTGTTTCATCTCACAACCGCCATCTGTTACATTCTATTATTTTGTATAATATAAACCTATATGATAAAACAGGATTAATTTTGATAATATACGTACATACTAAAGCTAAAAATCTGGGGATGTTTTTTTTTTCCGCTATGCAAACTGATTATCTATTTTATTTTTTTCTGTAGTTGTGTATATATAATTGGTGGAAAAAACTCATATTTTATTTATTAATTAGAAGGAAATAAAAATGTAGATGAAAAACTCCTACAAAACAAAAGTGATTGTAGTTGTGTACTATTCATAGCAAACGGGCAAACAATATTAATTTAGGTGCATTATTGATGAACGAAAATTTACTTAAAATAGAATATTGTGTGCACAGTTTGTTCTTCTAATGGTGAAGTGACACTCTGGAAACTCAGGACAGAGGAGATGGTCGTTTCGAAGCCTTTGATGATTCGAGATATCAACAGTCATTCGTCGACCTTTCAGGTTCTGTGGTCCTCTTTCTCTATTGATTTGTCGTTATTTGATTTTGATATACTTAATTACCTAGAGATTTCTCTGATGTTCTCCATGATTCTTTTTAGTGATCCACTAGTTTCATGTTACCTTGTTTAAGTGTAACAAATGTAAGTATACGAGTCTTTTGGTAACATTACAGTGTATGTTATATTTGATTAGAAGTAAATAAGATTTTATTTATAGCTATTAGTCTGATCATCTCCAACACAATATTGTTATCTCTATTGTTAAGTAAAATAGTTAGCTAACAATCCATTTTTTTATCTCCATTAGTTGCGTTAAAATATGTGTTATCTTTATAAATGTTAAAAAATTTGTTAAAGTTAACAATGTTTTTAATGTTTGTAACTGCTGACGTGACAAACACAGCCCACAATTAACATTATATCTCCTATAAATTCTCTCCATAAAAATAGTAACCAGTAAAATAAAAGAGAAATGGTTAATTAAAAATTAATAACATTGTTAACGTGAAACTAATGTTGTTATTAAATTTAAAATGCATATGTGTCATTTAACAGATTTTTAAACGATGATGTGTCAATACTTAAAATTAAAAAATTAACAAAACTATTACGGATATTCTCATATGATCATTTACTAAAAGTGTTATACTGTTGATAATTCTTTTGTAAAAGAAAAAACCCATTACACAAACGTGTTTAACTACGTGTATGTCCTTTGCCAAAGTTGAATTTAATAAACTTGAGGGCAGGGCGGATCGGAGCCAGAACAATAAATTTGGGTTGCAAAAATAATTTCGGTTCAAATTTTCTCAACTTAGTTCGGTTGAAAATTCTCACTCTTACAAAAAAGAAATCACCCATTTTTGTTTTGTTTTTTGCAAAATAAATATATTTTTAGACCGTCACCTATCTGACCGAGGTTTTTGGCTAGTTAACGAGTCGGTTCCACAAAAAATAATAGCCTAATTTTCTTTTCATAAACTAGGTAAAAACCACCTCAAAAATATAATTAATAAAGAGAACACTAAGAGTCAAAGTTAGTAGTATTTAATACTTAAATTTTAAAATATCGTGTAAATAAAGTTACAATATTATTACTTTTTTATCTATATTCGCTTAAATTGTAAAGATTTTAAAGAAATGTTTACGGAATTTTATAATTTATTCTTGACAAATTTGATAATTTATGAACGACATATTGATCAATATTAGTTTTTTTTAGATTATTTTTAACTTTATCGTTTTCTCTAAATTAAAAAGTTCACGATTTTGTTACATATATAATTGTTGTAATAATAAAAAAATACTTAATCTTAATTTGGAAAGTTTTTATTTTTATTTTTTATTTTGTAACAATAATTTGACTAATTTTTGTAACAATGATTTGACTAATTTAGAAATTAAGGCTTTTATAATTGTTACTTTTTATATAGTGATATGTACGAAATATAGTATTATAGAATTACAAAAACAATATATAATTTTGAAAAGTGTTACCGAAAATAAAATATAAAGGGTTTGGGGAATGATTTATTTACAAATTACTCGAAAAAACACTATAGAAAAAATTAAATTATTGAAAAGCGTGGGGTTGCGATTGTCACGCCCCAAAATCCGTAAAACGAATATCGAGGCATGACCTTTTTTTTAAACAAAAGAAAATAGAACCTGTTGGTACAAAATTTAAATTTTAAAAGAAAAGCAATTGCGAGCTAATGGAACAATTAAACGAATAAATAAAACTGTTTGCCAAACGCGGCTACATGACCAAATGGTGTTGACAACTTATAAAAATTACCAAACGAAAGTAAATTGCCCGTAGGCTACAACCTCAAAATATAATCTCATACGTATAAATATTAAGGCCTCGGCCAATAATATTATACTATTCATATAATATAATCTCATACGTATAAATATTAAGGCCTCGGCCAATAATATTATACTATTCAAATAACACAATCTCGTACGTCACTTAACGTAATACAACATAATCCAAAAGCATAGGTGCTAGATTCACAACTAGCCAAACAAGTCTAATCAACATAAAAACTCATTCAAGCATTTTAACAAACACCTTGTATGCATAAACTACAATGCATCTATATTCAACAATAAATTACCCAATTTATCAACAATTATAATAACACAATATCAATACATAAAGACATGCAAACTCGTCCATATTCTCGTTAATCCGAAATTAACACGACTAAATCCTCAATTAACAAATAAGTGAATTAAACATATAACCAACTAAACCCAATTAACAAATAAGTGAATTAATCATGTAACAACTAAACCCAATTAACAATTTATAAAACTAATTAAGATAAAAGGCAAAAACCCCCAATTTATAATAAACATAAAACCTAATCCTAACATACACCCTCGTCTAGTCGCTATGGATAACCCCCGTTACCTTAGCGTGTAGAGGAGATGATTCCGGTAATAATCCGCTAACGTGGTTTCTCTTTTTCTTCTTCTTCTTCTTCTTCTCTTTTCTCTCTTTTCTCTCTTTTCTCTCTTCTTACTTGTTTTTACTGTTTTTAGGTTATGAAAGTGGCGGAAAAAGTGTTTAGAAAAACTGTTTTGAGATAGTTTGTGGTAACAAACTATTTGGTCCCCAAAGTTTTAAAAGTTAACTCTTAATCCAAAAATATTGTTTTACTACTCAAAATAACAAATCTTTAAAAAAACAAATCTATTGGGTCCTTTTTATTAGTAAAATTAGTAACAGGTTTTTAAAATAAGGTTTTTCGGAAGAGTTTCGGTTTTTGGCTAAAAATTAGTCGAGTGACCGGTTTTTGGTAAAATTTGAATAAAACGTTTTTGGATGAATTAAAACATAATTAAAACCATTTATAAAAATACGGGATGTTACAACTAACCCTCCTTAAAAGAATTTCGTCCCGAAATTTTCTCTCTAAACAAGTATACCCAGAAATGATAAACGTACAATAAGACCATAAGAATTTAAACGCTCAATTCGTGTCATAATAAAATAAAATAAAATACGCAGGGTTCACAACCCGTAATAACTCCATAACATATATACATGAACAACATGTAAGAATAATCGCCTGTATACAATATTTAACAGAGTAAAAGACAACAACGTAACACAAGCGGCTGTAACATAAAAGTCAATAAGGTACATCTACACAACTCAACTCAGGTACATACCTATATGCAATATCATACATAATAAAAGACATGCAACAACTCCGTAAACTCTAGGCGTTATCACAAAAATAAATTCCAAACTCTAGGCGTTACAACCCTTCCCCGATAAAGAAATTTCGTCCCGAAATTAGAATGCATCTAAAGAAAAATACCTAAAGAAAAGTCGAGATTAGGATATTTCCTCTTCATCTCATCCTCGCGTTCCCATGTTGCCTCCTCGGCCCCGTGGTATTTCCAAACCACCTTTACCAATCTAATCGTATTTCCTCGAAGTTCCTTTTCTTGTACATCGATAATCCTCATAGGTCCCACTTCGTAGGTTACATCCGCACTAACCTCAATGTACTCAAAGTCCACCATGTGTGAAGGGTCGTGATGATACTTTTTCAACATTGACACATGGAACACCGGGTGAACCCCCGCCAACTTTGGTGGCAAGTCCAACCGGTATGCAACTTCTCCAACTCGGTCCACGATCTCAAATGGTCCGATAAATCTAGGGCTCAACTTCCCTTTAGAGCCAAACCTCATAATCCCCTTCCTTGGCGAAACTCGCAAAAATACTTGATCCCCCTTTTCGAACTCCAAAGGTCTCCTCCTCTTATCCGCATAACTCTTTTGCCTACTTCGGGCCGTCTCAAACCTTTGTCGAATTAACTTAATCTTTTATGTCGTTTCTTGAACCAATTGCGGTCCTAACATTTCCGCTTCTCCCACCTCGGTCCAACACACCGGAGACCTACACGGCCGCCCGTATAAAGCCTCAAAAGGTGCCATGCCAATACTAGCCTGAAAGCTATTATTATACGCAAACTCCACTAAGGGTAGATGGCTCTCCCAGCCTCCCTTGAAGTCATTCACGCATGCGCGTAACATATCCTCTAGTACTTGGATAGTCCGCTCCGATTGTCCATCCGTTTGGGGATGGAATGCCGTACTCATTGTCAACTTGGTCCCTAAGGCATTTTGCAATGCACCCCAGAACCTCGACACAAACCTCGCGTCTCGATCCGATACTATCGAAATCGGCACCCCATGAAGTCTAACAACTTCCTTAATATACTTCCGTCCCAAGATTTCCACCGAATTTGTCATCTTAATCGCAATGAAGTGTGCGGATTTGGTCAAACGGTCGACCACAACCCACACAGCGTCATTCCCACTTACCGATCTAGGTAAGTTGGTCACAAAGTCCATTGCTATCCTTTCCCACTTCCATTCCGCCACCGGTAAGGGTTGGAGCATACCCGCCGGCCTTTGGTGTTCCGCCTTTACTTGTTGGCAAGTTAGGCACTTGCTAACATATAAAGCTACATCTCGTTTCATTCCGGGCCACCAAAATTGTCTCTTCGCATCGTGATACATTTTCGTCCCGCCGGGATGAACGGCTAATCGGGAGTGGTGAAACTCCTTTAATACCTCATTCCTCATATTTTCCGTCACGTAAGTCCTTCCCTTAAATCGTAGTCCTCCATCGGTTCCTTTCGTCCAACCATCTAATCCTTCGCTAGAACTCATCTGTTTCTCATAGCTCTCCACTTTCTCATCCCCTTCTTGCGCTTCCAGAACCCTACTCACAAGTTCCTGTTGTACCACTATTGTGTACAAGGTCCCCACATCAACATGTCCCAACTACAAGTCGAACTCGTTCACTTTTCCCATCATCCTCCATTCCTCGATCGCCACATGCGCTAAGGTCGCATGAGACTTTCGACTCAAAGCATCCGCCACTACATTGGCCTTTCCCGGATGATAGTGCAAGTCATAGTCGTACTGTTCTAAATATTCCATCCATCGTCGTTGTCGCATATTTAGATCACGTTGGGTAAAAATATGCCCTAAGCTCTTGTGATCCGAGAACACTTCGAACTTTTCCCCGAACAGATAATGTCTCCATATTTTCAACGCATGAACTATTGCCGCTAGCTCTAGGTCATGAGTTGGATAGTTCTTTTCGTGAATCCTTAGTTTTCGCGAAGCATAAGCGATAACCTTTCCGTCTTGCATCAAGACGCAACCCAAGCCTTCCTTCGAAGCATCGCAATACACTTGGTAACCCTTCCCTTGCTCAGGAATAACTAGTATGGGAGAACTAGTCAACCGCTTCTTGAGTTCTAGGAAAGCTTTCTCGCAAGCCTCACTCCACCCGAATTCACCCCCTTCTTGGTAAGGTAAGTCATCGGAGTCGCTAACTTCGAGAAATCCTTGACGAACCGTCGATAGTATCCAGCTAAACCCAAGAAACTCCGAATCTCGAACACATTTTTCGGTTGTGTCCAATTCGAAACCGCCTCAATTTTCGTCGCGTCCACCTTTCCCCTTCTTCCGAGATCACATGCCCAAGAAATTTCACCTCATTTAGCCAAAACTCACATTTGCTAAATTTTCCGTAAAGTTGGTGCTCTCTCAATGTGAGCAATGCTAGACGGAGATGCTCCTCGTGTTCATCTCTTGAACTCGAGTAAATCAAGATATCGTTGACGAAGACCACCACAAACTTGTCGAGATACTCCTTAAAGATTCGGTTCATTAACTCCATAAATGCCGCCGGCGCATTAGTTAACCCGAACGGCATGACCACAAACTCATAGTGACCATACCGGGTCCTAAAGGCCGTTTTCGAAATATCCTCATCCTTCACCCTCAATTGGTGATAGCCTGATCGCAAGTCGATTTTTGAAAAGAACGTCGCTCCTTTCAGTTGGTCAAACAAATCGTCAATTCGAGGTAGTGGGTACTTATTCTTAATAGTCACCCTATTTAGCTTTCGATAGTAGATGCACATCCTCATCGATCCATCTTTCTTTTGCACGAATAAGGCCGGTGCCGCCCACGGTGACGTACTCCGCCTAATAAACCCCTTCTCTAGCAGTTCTTCTAACTGCTTACTTAACTCCTTCAACTCTGCTGGTGCCAAACGGTACGGGGAAATGGCTATGGGTGCCGTTCCCGGTACCAAGTCGATAGAAAAATCTAACCCTCTTTTCGGTGGTAACCCCGATAGATCCTTCGGAAACACATCTCTAAAGTCTTCCACTATGCGTGGCCACATTTCCACTTCCTCGTCGTTATTCACTATCGAGAGACTAGCCAAAAGACAAGACAGGTTGCCCACAACCCGCTTGGAATAATAAGGAATAGAAGAAAGGGTAGCGTCCCTTTCCCCATGAAAGAACACCTCATCTCCGGATGAAGTAGTAAGGAAAACTTTTCGTCGAACACAATCGATGAAAGAGTTGAAATGAACCAACCAGTCCATTCCAAGGATCACGTCGAATCCCGACATCTCTATAACCACTAAATCGAATATAAATACGTGGTCCGCGACCATCATCTCACAAGACCGACACACTCGGTCCAACACAACTCGACCCCCAACAGGAGTCTCTACAATAATCGGGTTCTCTAGAATCCCAATTTCTAACAACAACGACTCAACTAGACTTCTAGATATAAAAGAACGTGAAGCCCCCATATCGAAAAGAACATGTGCCCAAGATGAGCACACAAGAACCATACCTTGTACATTTGCCGGATCTCCTTGGTTTGGCAACTGTGGCAAGGCGAATAGACGAGCTTGAACTGGTGGGTTTTCTTGCGGTCCTCGATTTACCCCATGATTACCTCGGTTTACCTGGCCTTGATAGCCTCCTCGGTAGTTCCCACGGTTTCCCCCTCCTTGGTGGTTACCTCGAAACCCTCCCCCTTGGTTCCCAGGTAATTGGTGTGGTGGTACAAATTCCGGTCCTCTAGGTGGTGGTGGTGGTAACCTTGGTTGGTTAAAAGGCCGGTTGGTGTCGATTCTTCCTTGTCCCAAGGTACAAACTCTTGCCGTATGTCCAAACCGGTTGCAGGTCCTACATAGGACTCTAGGGCACTCGTATTGTCGATGGTTCACATCTCCACAAGTGAAACACGCTCTCTTCATTATGGTGTTTGCCGGTGGTGGATTAAAAACCCTCTCTCCTCTGCCCTGTTGTGGAAAACGCGAATTATTCGCCATATCCCAAGTCCTCTTCTTCTCTTCCCTCGGAGCATTTCCGGTTTTCGACTTGTCCGAGATTCGCTTGTTATGGAGTAGAGCTCCTTCCACAGCTTGAGCCGATTTGACCAACTCATTATAGTCGACATGACGAGCCGATGCCAATTGCAATGAGATTGTCGGGTTCAGCCCCTTCATGAACCTCCTACATTTTTCCGCACCCCCTAGAACCGAGTCTGGGGCATACCTCGAGAGTGAGGTAAACTTTAGCTGGTATGCTTGAACGGTCATACCCCCCCTGATATAGTTCATCGAACCGCCTCCTCATTTCGTCCTTATAAGAATCGGGAAGAAACTGTCGATTGAACAATTCGATGAATCCATCCCAGTCGATGTTGGTTAAGTCGTAAGTATCCACGATCCCTAACCACCACTTCCGTGCTTCACCCTTTAGGTGAAACTGAGCCATATTTACCCGTTGTTTCCCATCGACTATTCCCGCCACCGATAAATACTTCTCCATTTCGTCCACCCATCCCTCAGCTATGGATGGTTCACCTACCCCATCGAAGGTCGGAGCCCCCAATCGGGTGAAGTTAAGCAATCCATTGTTGCTTGAACTCCCAGCCTGTGCATTTTGCACCATCATTTGCACCACCTTTTGAAGGTCGGTCATCACTTGATTAGCATTGACCGTTTCCGGTTCAGGTGCAAAAGTCTCTTCTTCTTCCACATTCACTTCCTCATACACATTCTCGGCCTCGGGTTGCTCAGGTGGTGGGGCATTAGTGTTACCTCTCCCCCCACGACCTCTAGCAGCCCTTACCCCTCTAGTTGCTCCCCGCCCCCTTGGAGCTCTTCTTCCTCTTCCATTAGTCCTCCCTCGGGTGGCCGCACCGCTTGATGGTGATGCGCCCCCGCGTGTAGCTGGTCCCCTTCCACTAGTCCTTGTGGTAATAGCCATTACTACAACAGATTAAACCAACACTTTAGTTGTCTTACTCGACACTACTATCCATACATGTATAATCATACATGATAAAAGCTCGTTCTACAAATTAATCACTTAATCCAGCTTCCTAAGGTTCAATAACTGATTTTTACGAATTCTCAATTTCGACGATATAACGCTTTGATTTTTCCAAAAATAGAAAATGAAAATTCCGAAATGCCAGAAAGATATAGTACTGAAAAACGAAGCCAACGCTTCAAGCGGAATCAGAATCGGAGTTAAAACGAAGAAGTTATGAGCTTTCGAAGTATAGCAGAAAAACCGCAAAATTACCAGAATTCGACCGATCGTTTTGGACAAAACGACCGATCGTTTTGATCCAAATATTCCCGAGAGGTCACCAAAAATTCGACCGATCTTTTTGGGTAACGACCGATCGTTTTGGTCCAAATATTCCCGAGAGGTCACCAAAAATTCGACCGATCGTTTTAGGCAACGACCGATCGTTTTGCTGCAGAAAACTATCGACACAAAAACATAAAATTCCTCAATGCTTATGTATTCTATTCATGAAACATATCACACAACATCATTCTAATTCATAACATTTATACGAACAACATCGATTCGCATATAATATTCATTAACACACAAGTTAATAATATGAAAGCGCACTACGTAAAATCATCAACTACACAATTCTCGCACTCTAATAGTTTGCTACTAATAGACATGCACACTTATACCTCATACACATCATATAAATCTACGCACGCATACAAACAGCACAAAAGTGCGAGGGATAACCCATCACGATACGTTATCCTAAAGCACCCGAGCGTCCTCGCATACTCTAAAATTCCACATCGCTAAGGTATTCCTTCACACATACCGACGAGAAGTCTACCCACTAGTTTGGCGAGCCGGGATCAACAAGCGTCCTCATTGTCCCCAACTTGCCTCACATGTGGACTTTCCTTTCATCAAAACTACTAAATTCTAGCTACATGTCTTAAGCTAAATGCAACCCCCCGTTTTAGAAAAAGTTTAAGTTTTTGGAAAAAGTTTTGTAAAAAGATACGATGGATCTTGGTCCAATGGTTACCCATCTTCCCGTCGTCCCAAAGTATACAAGAACCTAGTTAGCTCTGATACCAACTTGTCACGCCCCAAAATCCGTAAAACGAATATCGAGGCATGACCTTTTTTTTTTAAACAAAAGAAAATAGAACCTGTTGGTACAAAATTTAAATTTTAAAAGAAAAGCAATTGCGAGCTAATGGAACAATTAAACGAATAAATAAAACTGTTTGCCAAACGCGGCTACATGACCAAATGGTGTTGACAACTTATAAAAATTACCAAACGAAAGTAAATTGCCCGTAGGCTACAACCTCAAAATATAATCTAGATGAAAATAAAGCAGAAGCCCCGAGCCCATGTGATGCATTGCTAAATCTGCTAACCAAATGCCTCAACCTATAATGTACCTGAACAACAAAATTGTAACGGTGAGTCCCACGCACATAACTAGACGGGACGACACCACAAATACTGTCACTCCATCCCATAAATGCAAGAGCCCACAAATCCTACAACTACGATAATCGACGTATAAAAAGAAATAAAATAACATTCTACAACGGGATAAATTAAATAAATTAAATAACGTCAACACAAATCAATAACAAACATGGACCTCTCATGCCACCTACCCCGGTCCGTAAGGTAGGTCATTCCCTATCCCCTCGGCCGTCTTCTGTCCCCGAAATTAGGAAGAGACAGAGACCATTGCTAACATAAAAGTAGATTTAAAGTGCGCACTTGGACCTCTCATGCCACTCGCCCCAGTCCGTAAGACGAGTCATTCCCTATCCCCACGGCCGTCTTCTGTCCCCGGAATTAGGAAGAGACAGAGACCATAGCTAACATAAAAATAAATATAGTGCACACTAGGACCTCTCATGCCACTCGCCCCAGTCCGTAAGACGAGTCATTCCCTATCCCCACTGCCGTCTTCTGTCCCCGGAATTAGGAAGAGACAGAGACCATTGCTAATGTATCAATATTAAGGCCTCGGCCAATAATATTATACTATTCATATAATATAATCTCATACGTATAAATATTAAGGCCTCGGCCAATAATATTATACTATTCAAATAACACAATCTCGTACGTCACTTAACGTAATACAACATAATCCAAAAGCATAGGTGCTAGATTCACAACTAGCCAAACAAGTCTAATCAACATAAAAACTCATTCAAGCATTTTAACAAACACCTTGTATGCATAAACTACAATGCATCTATATTCAACAATAAATTACCCAATTTATCAACAATTATAATAACACAATATCAATACATAAAGACATGCAAACTCGTCCATATTCTCGTTAATCTGAAATTAACACGACTAAATCCTCAATTAACAAATAAGTGAATTAAACATATAACCAACTAAACCCAATTAACAAATAAGTGAATTAATCATGTAACAACTAAACCCAATTAACAATTTATAAAACTAATTAAGATAAAAGGCAAAAACCCCCAATTTATAATAAACATAAAACCTAATCCTAACATACACCCTCGTCTAGTCGCTATGGATAACCCCCGTTACCTTAGCGTGTAGAGGAGATGATTCCGGTAATAATCCGCTAACGTGGTTTCTCTTTTTCTTCTTCTTCTTCTTCTTCTCTTTTCTCTCTTTTCTCTCTTTTCTCTCTTCTTACTTGTTTTTACTGTTTTTAGGTTATGAAAGTGGCGGAAAAAGTGTTTAGAAAAACTGTTTTGAGATAGTTTGTGGTAACGAACTATTTGGTCCCCAAAGTTTTAAAAGTTAACTCTTAATCCAAAAATATTGTTTTACTACTCAAAATAACAAATCTTTAAAAAAACAAATCTATTGGGTCCTTTTTATTAGTAAAATTAGTAACAGGTTTTTAAAATAAGGTTTTTCGGAAGAGTTTCGGTTTTTGGCTAAAAATTAGTCGAGTGACCGGTTTTTGGTAAAATTTGAATAAAATGTTTTTGGATGAATTAAAACATAATTAAAACCATTTATAAAAATACGGGATGCTATAGCGATGGCAACCCCTAGTCATATTAAGGTTTCGCCAGTGCTTGAGTACGCATGACCGCGGCTAGGAAATGTTTACTAAACGTGTGCAAATTATACTCACTATTACAAAAAGATGGGTTCAAATACTACTAATGACTTTATTTCTAACAAGGACTTGGAGTCCAAGTCTGGGTGAGTTATGCAAAGTAAATGTAAAACCCCTAATATTTACG
The DNA here is from genome assembly GCA_963682055.1 of Primula veris. Taxonomy (NCBI): domain Eukaryota; kingdom Viridiplantae; phylum Streptophyta; class Magnoliopsida; order Ericales; family Primulaceae; genus Primula; species Primula veris. The sequence continues at coordinate 26,934,465 of OY821741.1, forward strand.
ACATGTTAATATTATTTTTATTTGTAATTTATCCAATCCTTTTTGGTTAGTGAATATTTAGTTATGGATTTAATTAGGTGCAACTATATTCTAAATGGGTTGAATTATTAATTAGTCATTACTATGAGTAAATATACATTAATTACTTTTACTTATTAATGATATACACGTGAAAACAAACATTAGATAGATAAAAACTATCCAAGTTTCTCAGCATATTAACTAGGAAGAAAACGACTGTACAGTTATAAACAAGACTAAGCAAAAGAAAATTATATATTTGACTCTCACGAAGATTATTACTTATTTTGATAGTAGAAGTCTTTCAGACGGTTCATATTCACGTGAGTGATTTTATACCATATGTATAATCGATTTACTATCCATGTTATTTCGTAAAGACCTTCAATTATGTGTTTTATAAACATCTTTTGAAAACAGTTTTTATTTCATACATGATGCTAATGATAGAAAACGTGCCCAGCAGAAAAAACATGTCCAAATTCTTAGGTTTATTATATACGTATATTATCAAAGAAAAATCATGTTTTATCATATAGTTTTAGATCATACCAAATAATATAAGCGAACAGATGACGGCTGTGAGTTATGAAACAGATCGCATCAACTCTTATAACTTATTTCTGACCTAACACATTGCTCCTTGAAAGAGGGTGCACTCTTTCTCTCTCTATGCAATCTCGAAAATATAGTTATAAAAAATTTATTTTTACCAAAAAAATGGGCGTGTTATATTTAAACTAAAATAGGGACTTGTAGGTTGATTATGATAAAACTACTTAAAAAGATTTCGTTCTATCATATCTCCCTAAAACCCGAGATATACACAATCAATTTAAATCGTGATTTATTCCACTAAAGATCCTGACTGATCTCTCTACCATAATCCGAATATATAATTCGTTTCAATTATCAAAAATGTTTATTATGTCCTCATGTAAAGACTAATCAGATACTCATTTATTAAATTAATCAATGACCGATTTCTTATTTAATAAACGTATTATCCCTAAGCATGTCCACTTAACTTATTTGTCGTGTAGAATTATAAATCCACCTGCAGCATCAATCCCTTACGGGATGTGGATTTCTTTTATTACTAATAAACACTGATACGAATAATGCTGTCATCCAACTCGTGGATTTCTTTTATTACTAATAAACACTGATACGAATAATGCTGTCATCCAACTCATTAATTTTATTGACTCATGACGAATCTCGCCATGTATGAATTAAAATGACAAAACGCATCCATATATGTCTAAATAGCAATATAAAAATTAAGAGCATAAACAATAACCATGACCACGAGTTATAAATTATTTTGTCTAGTCAGTCACCAAATGATTATTTCGTAACAGTCCTATTTAATACACACAAAGTGCACTAGTAAATGTAGTTGAAATTTTTTCATTTTTTGTAGTCAAGACAGACCTACTAAAACCGCATACTACAACTCTACTGATAGTGTGTCCATTTCCATCTAAAAGTGTAAACATATAACTTATATTTCATTAGTACCGACGGTCTAATCTTCCATGCGTAAAATATACTCTACACACTAAACCATCTACTAAATAGAATAATAGAAACTTATTTAGTTATTCAAGCAATAATGGTAAATAACAATTTCTCATATTATTCTCATTAATTAGATCAATTCAAAACATTATCAAATATAAATCCAAAAACAAGTATGTCTGTTATTATATTGATAGGTAAGTGATTATGTACTATTATACTTATATATTAATTCGATTTGCTTCTCATGCATGTTTTGAAAATACTTTCAATATTGATTTTTTTTTATGCTCAACGAAATTATAAGTGAATAACATTATTTATATATATGCTAAAAATATACTTTCAAAATTGGTGTACATAAATATAAATAATGTTATTCACTTATAATTTCGTTGAGCATAAAAAAAAAATCAATATTGAAAGTATTTTCAAAACATGCATGAGAAGCAAATCGAATTAATATATAAGTATAATAGTACATAATCACTTACCTATCAAAATACCAATTAGCTTTTAGAAAAATAATAAAAGACATACTTGTTTTTGGATTTATATTTGATAATGTTTTGAATTGATCTAATTAATGAGAATAATATGAGAAATTCTTATTTACCATTATTGCTTGAATAACTAAATAAGTTTCTATTATTCTATTTAGTAGATGGTTTAGTGTGTAGAGTATATTTTACGCATGGAAGATTAGACCGTTGGTACTAATGGAATATAAGTTATATGTTTACACTTTTAGATGGAAATGGACACACCATCAGTAGAGTTGTAGCGGCTCAATATTTTGAACGCTATAGCGGCTCAATCAAAATATTAATTAAGCACTCTGAACACGCGTTAATATGAGACTTCTGGCTCATAACCAGTAATCAGCTGGTACGCATATGGTGTTTAAGTGTCTATAGGCCTCATGACGGACCAATGCAGTAAAGTAGCATGACCCCACACGGAAATATAAATCTTGGTGCGCAAGACCAAGAAATGCATGCAATCATTTGCAGTCACATCATCAAACTTTCCGTGAGTCCATTTGGGTCTGAACATAATCGACAGGATGTTCAATTTCAATTTCCAAACTCAAGTAATTCAAATAGAAATTTCAATTCTTACTCTTCGGAATTATCAAGTCTACTAGACTTTTCAGGATAATCCGGATCATGAGCCATCAACTTAATGATAGGGCTAAAAGTTAGGGAAATGCTGCATTTCTGTGGACAACAATAATCATATGACCTATTGTCGATGCATAAACCATAACCATTTATATTTATGGTCCGTCTTATGGTTGGATAAGTCCACAATAACTCCTTCAATTCTTTACAAGAATTCTACGAGTTCATTTCGTGATCTTTACACATACTAGTCTTTCAAAGTGAGCATTAGTGGCATGAATTTCGGATTAATCACGAAATATATCCTCAAAGAGAATCCAAATGCGATGCGATTATAAATCAAGCATCGTCTTTTGACCCGGGAATATCTCATCCGGTCAATGCCACAATATCAAAATGCTCTTATCAATCGACGACAGGCGAATGATAGTACAGACAATCATGTCTTAGCATCTAAATCATTTATCATTTCGACGACAGGCGAAATGATAAGTTAACTTTAAATGCTTTAAAGAATTTACTAGCAACCACTTGAAAGACATTTCAACTACTCTAAAATACGCTTTTTGTCGTATTGAATGGAGGCTATGTAAAGAAATTTCAATTCTTTCATGAGCTATTAACAGATAATACTGGTTTTCTCGAATATTTTATAACTCAACAAGGTACGGCAGGACCTACATGAGTATAAGACCTCATATTTGACAAATCAATTTGGTTTTACCAAATATTTTGATTTGGAACGACAGGTCCAGAATCGTTGTCATTGAGTACTATTTTAAGCAAATAGTTGGTGAAATTATGTGGTATACTGTTACCCACTATTTCCAAAAAAATCAACTACCCCACAAGTATTGCCTAAAATTTCATAATTTAAAGTTTGGTCACATTTGTCAAAGAAATTTGCTCAAAACACCTTAAATTATTTCGAGAAATTTTGTAAACAGGCAATCCATAATAAAAAAGTATGGTCCAAATGGAAAATTAATAATCCAAATGGAAAACATAATCCAAATGAGCGAAAAAATGGCTCAATAATTTATTAAAATCAATAAAGAAAGGTATCAAACTTATTTGAGCCACAAAATCGGGGGTCTTAAAAGTTTCCTTTCAGTTAGCTTTAACCACATTAGCATCAGTTTTTTTATCTTTATAATAGTTTTGAACTATTTAAGGAGTAACCGTGCATGACCTTTGTCTTTATAGCATAGAGTTGCCTCCTTCAGCATTATCTCTTGCTTTGTGACAACGGGCCATATTGTTCATTTCAATTACTGTCTTGGAGCCACATATTTTCGATTTTGACGATTGTCTAAAATCTCTCTTGGCTAAGCGATTCATCAGGATCACAACAGTTCGAGACAAATAACACTTGTCTCGGTTCTCGATTCGTGGAAAAAAAATGTACACGAAGAACATTAATATCAGGTAAACAATTCGCCATTGACTCAATAGGATTAAAACTACTCATCGGAGTAATTTTTTTATCCAATAACAGATGGGCGATAAAGGAACATGGTGAATATAAATTCACAATACTGCTTATGGAATACAATTTCCAAGCTAGTATTTTGGTGAAGGATTGCTCCAATATGTCAATTTCAGACATTTGTTCACCATAGACGTCATCACGTCTCAAATATGGCAGCGTAATTAAATCAACGCCTTAGCATTCATCATGAGGGTAACAACAAACTCGTGTTTTACTCATCAAATATGGCATCCAAAAAAAATTGGGCATCACATTTTCACACATCAGGGTGAGTAACATGTGGTAACGGATTAAAATCAACATTTAAACACTCATTTCGCAAGTATGTTTTACGATTTTTCTCATCATAGATGGCATCTAACATGTGTTGAGATTTCTGGATTATTTATCATATAAAACGACTGTTTTATATTTTTATGGTTTGCACAAGCACAAATGTTTTTTCGAAACGACAGGTTCGAAAACATTAGTTTTGCTTCTCATGTGAATCGGTTCTCATTGATCGAACGACGGGTCGATAGTGAAACACCAATTCGGCGAATTATACATCACTATATAAACACACTCGGGAAAATTATTATTTAGTCAACCCCTTTCGGTAGCTCTAAATTAAAAACGACCAGGAAAGACGGTGAGGGTGGAGAGCACAACTGCCACTTAAAACCCGACCTCATTAGGATATCGACTTCCGCCTATATCTTTCCTAGACATCGTATCCAAATAGGTGAGGCTATTTAGGGAAGATTCATAATTTTTCCAACTTAAATGTGAATATATATGATTTCGCAATTCTACCATTCATGGCAATAAATAACAGATGTATCTATTCTAGATAACCACATATATATACAAGACAGTATAAAATATATTCATGATATATATTTAATCATGCAGTAGATTTGGTGATAAACTAAATCAATTCAGGATTATCAATCACACAAATTATATCATACCAAATATTAAAAGATATGTTGATTATGCTAACAAGATATCAATCAATTATCTACTGTTTATTGCCATATAAGTAATTCTATACATGGTAGTTTTAACATGCAAGCAAACAATATATTTTTAATTATCAATTAATTCTATATATGGTAATTTTTAACATGCAAAGTGGTTAAATTATGCATGGAAACATATCAATTTATTCAATTAACATGCAATTTTTATTCACTTGCCTTTTTAATAAATGCATGTGGGTGAATATTTAGACCGAATATTGACTTTTATAACACATATATACTGTTTTTATACATGTAATATACTACAGAGACTATCCGTGTAATTTCAGCAAACTATATATCTATTTACAGCATTATTACAGCTTCAGTCCATAATTTCAGACAAGTTTCAGTTTAGTCCTTGAGTAATTTACATAATAGTTTACAGTTTTCAGAGAATTACAAATCAGTACATATGTTTCAGTTTGTTGCAGATTTAATCCGACATATTAATACATGTTTTACAATTACATGATTTTCGATTTACAATCCAATTATTGATTGGTTTTACGTACAATAGAATTTTCATATGCTATATTTTACCCCTAAAAAAATATGCTTTTGCTAGACATACAATATTACATATAATTGTACGAATTTATGCATATAAGGCTCAAGCAGAAGTAAACAATTCAATTTTATACTTGTTAGTATATGTGTTTTTTTCATGCTAGTAGTAATTTAAACCATATCAAACATGGATATGTACACTGAGAGGTTTCATATGCAATAGTACTAGATATTCATGGCAACTTGCATATTATTATATATATATTACAAATACATATATCACAAACCATATCACAATAGTAGTAGTTATGTATGTATCCCAGTAGCACATATACTTAGTAGATGTTATGTTATTGTATTATTAACATGTAGTTTGTTAATATATTCGCTAGGCATAATGTACAGATTACGTCTAACAAAGCCAGACAAGAGTTAAAATATATATACCTTCCTCACGTGTGTTGGTGAAGATCGATATAGCAAAATCCTAAAAAAACCCGGATAAACCTCAAGGTTTATAATATCTAGCCAGATTCATAGTTTTATTACTCGATCTTCAATAGCAAAGTGCTGATAACGTGTTGTGAGTCTTATTAGCTCAGTATATATATTATATAGGAGACATAGAGAGAGGGAATAATAGTCTTTATTAATCAGAACGTGTATGAATGAATGTGAAATACAAGAGCCCTAACCCTCTTTATATATATAGAGGGGTAGGGTTATAAGCCCACTTAGACCCATAAAGTACAAGCTCAATAGTCCAATAATATTCTACAACAATAACTATATTTTCAAGATTGCCTATAGAGAGAAAGAGTTCACCCTCTTTGAATGAGCAAGATGCTAGTTCAGAAATAAGGTAGAAGAGTTGAGACGAATCTGTTCCATCACAGCCGTCATGTGTTCACTTCTGTTATTCGGTATGATCTAAAACTATATGGTAAAACATAATTTACTTTGATAATATACGTACATAGTAAACCTAAGAATCTGGGCCCGTTTTTTCCGCTGTGCAAACTGATTTTCTATCAGCCACGCCAACATTAGGCTCCAAACAACCAAGTATCTCGAATCGCCACGTCATCATCCGAACTCATAAAGTCCTTGCCATTGTTTACCTCCCTTGTTTCCACATATTCCACTTATCATGCATTAACCAGTGGCTAACCGCCCATGACACGTGTCCTTTATGCAGGTACACTTTCAAACTCACGAACAAAAATGTAGTAGTTGGATAATAAAGTTGGAAAATCTTCTATGGGGTCTAACATAAATGAGCAGCTTGGGCTTTGATTCTGGTATGTTTAATTTTGAAGGTTAAGAGAGCTGGTTCTTATAGATAGAAATCATAGTTTTTCTCTAAATATTTCAAAGTTTTTTTTTCCTAGATTAATACTAAATTTCTTTTATTTTATTTTGCATTCATCCACTTAGACAATGTAATCGAATCAATACATTTAACAGTTAAATTTTGTGGCATGATTTTTCTTGGTTTTTTTTGTTAAAGACTTTATGTTTTTTCCCCCTTTAAATCTTTTATTTTTTTGTCAAATATGGATGTAGTAAACATTTAAATTGGTATTGATTGATTACAAAATATATTGAATAATGGGGAAATTCTTAAAAATTTCTTACTATAGCTTTTAAATAGTAGCTGGATCACAATACGGGGCAAATTAAGTAAGAAAAAAATTGAAACATCGTTTCGGGACGAAGGTGTCAGGTTTCCGAGCCAATAAAAAAGTTGTGTAGATTGAATGATTTACATGTAACTCCCAAAACCGTTGCTGATTCTGTTCAAATTGTAAACTTGTCTCAGACAAACCCCCAAAACAATCCCTCATCATAAATTAATAAAATGGTAAAATGTAGTTCATCTTAGCAAAATTTCCAAGCTGGCTAGCTGGCTGCTTGAACTTCTGAAATTCCTATCCGCTGTTCTAGTTGCAGTTTTGCAGTTAGGTTCTAAGTGAGGTTGCAACCACAGTTAGAACCCAGTGTATAAATGGACAGAACTGTAAAAAGTTAAATGTACGTAAATGAAATCACACGCACATTTAACAACGGAGTTCACCTAACTAGGCTACGTCTCCGGGGCACTTACCCAGATTATGATATTATAAAAAGCTTACAATATAGGACTCAAGTCTTAACGAAAAACACTTAGACTCACTCTAGGTTTTTCTGCCTATCTCTATATTGCTCATACTCTATAACTATCACTTATAAATCAATGGCATCCCACCATTGTTTTCTTTTTAAAGCTCACGTGTATTCTCTCTAGAAAATAAGTTCTTTATAATTTAGAACACACACTTTTTACAAGCTAGGTTATCAACTATTTATACAAGTAAAATAATCTTCTTTCTTTAGGATCTTGAAGATTGCTTTTGACTTGTTTTGATTGGCTTCAATCTTTCCATGTATAACGAGACTCTTCAGCGTAGGATTGACTCCAATCTTCATAAGTTAATACCTGTTAAATAACTAGCTTGGAAATAGGAGTTAGTCTTTTCCTATAACTAGGAAACATATAAAGATAATATCTTTTAGAGATAATATCTTTCCATATATATATGAAACACCTAACTCCATATTACATTCAATCTTTAAATGAATCATACTGAATATAGATAAGGAACAAAAGATTGAAACAAGTGATAAGGACAATCATAAGAATAGAGATACATATTAAAAGGAAACATAACCTTATAAACTAATCTCTTTATATCTTTTAGGAAATCTTTCTTTACCACTTTGATATTCTCAATAAACGCATATTAAACCTTTAGAATCATATGAGAATATATCCTGCATACTGTAGAACAAATAATAATCAATAAAGAACAGTTATGCAGTTTTACAGAACTAGACAGAATACTGCTGAACAGCAGGTTGCAACTGAGGTTGCAACATTACTTGAAACCTCCAATGCTGTCTAAGCAGGTTGTAACTGTGGTTGTAACTGAGCTTGCAACATTACTAGAAACCTATCAACATAGGTTATAACTGAGGTTGCAACATTGCTTGAAACCTAACAACACCTGTCTTAGTTCATAATAAACAGATAGGATTATTTAGTGAAAACCATTAGACAACAAATAGAATTTAGACCAGAAATCTGGTCCTAACAATCTCCCCCTTTGTCACTGGTTTTGACAAATCATCTAAGTTTATATAGACACTAATCCACCTGCAATTAGTTAGCAGTACAGTCTTTTACTGTATTTCATTTATCAGTGCTTTTGTAACACCTATTTAGCTCCCCCTGCAAGTTAGAATAACAGGTATCATATAAGCACAGAATATCCATTCACAGAGTTTCAGAACAGATTTAATTTAACCATAAACTCATCTCCCCCTATTTGTCATAAGCCAGACAAACTAGTCACGAGGTATGTCTGAATATGGTGCTTTCTCCCTTAAAGGTGCATCTCTGACAACCTCTTCCTTGTCTTCTTCACTGCTTATGGAGAAAACATCATCACTATTGGGGTTTTTAGAAGGGTTGGAGACATGGTTTCAACTACGGTTGGAACTGCACTTAGAACTTCGCTGTGTGGGTTTCCAGAAAACTTAGGGTTTCTTTGTTAAATAGAAAAAGAGAGAGAGTAATTGTGAATATTGTAATTGATTTTGGATATTAAAAGAGTTTAGTATAAATAGCAATAAAGTCCAAATCTTTTTACAATTAGAAAATGATACACTCAAATCAATTTTGAAACCGAATCAATTTTAAAATACAAAGAAATCATGTGGAAACAGTTTTTCAGACAGATAAATCAAATAATAAATAAAGATCAACATTCCTTGTAAACATATATACTCAAAATATGAAAATTCAAGAGTTGAAGCTTTTAAGGAAATTTGACTTGATTCAAGATAAAGATAGCAATTAGACAGATATTTAAGCTTTTTGGAAAAAGAAAATCTAGCAATTTACCCAAGAAGATATGTTTATCATTGAATAACTCTAATAAAGATTAGATTTTAGGAGCTTATATTGAGCCAATCCGTTTTTATCTCTACACAAAAACTAGTTTGATGACCTCATCAAGGAAAGAGTATAAGTGATGTCAAAAAAGAATTAACAAGACTTGTCTTGACAGTTATAATAAAGACTGAGGTTTCAACTAATGTTGCAACTGAGCTTACAACCAGTATTTTTAACACGAGGTTTCAACTGGAGTTGTAACTGAATTTCCAACCAGCTATTGAGAGCATGAGGTTTCAACTGATGTTGCAACTGAACTTGCAACCAGCTTAAAAAAAAATTGCACTTTGGGCTTGCAACTCTATTACCAGAGAGGTTTTCAAGGACAAGTTACCTCACATCTGTTTTTGAGACACCAAAAAGCGGCTTTTTCAAAACAAAAACATCATAGCTCAAGTAAGACTTAACCTTAGAAATAAAAATTATTGAAGGTATTCAAAACAGACATATTTAGCAAAAATATTCAATTAGATTGATAATGACATACCCCTACGTCACTTCTTAATGATTCAAACTTTTTTGTATCAAGGGGTTTTGTGAAAATATCTGCTAATTGTCTTTCAGTTGAAACATGTTCTAAAATTAAGCTCTTTTCTTCAACTAGTTCTCTAATAAAATGATGCCTTAGATCAATATGCTTGGTTCTGGAATGTTGAACTGGATTTTTAGCTAAATCTATAGCACTTTTATTATCACAAAACAGAGTTAATATTTCTTGTTTAACATTATAATCAGTTAACATCTGTTTCATCCAAATTAATTGAGTGCATCCACTTCCAGCTGCAACATATTCTGCCTCAGCAGTAGATAAGGATATGCAATTTTGCTTTTTACTGAACCAAGAAACAAGGTTGTTTCCAAAATAAAAACAACCACCATAAGTACTTTTTCTATCATCTATGTTGCCTGCCCAATCTGCATCACAGTAGCCACTAAGAAAATGGTTTGTATCTTTAGAATACCATAGGCCTAGATGAGGTGTTCCTTTTACATACCTTAGAATTCTTTTGACAGCTAGAAGATGAGGTTCTAAAGGATTTGCTTGATATCTGGCACAAACTCCTACACTTAAGCAAAGGTCTGGTCTACTAGCAGTTAAATACAACAAACTTCCAATCATGGATCTATAAAGACTGGGACAGACACTTTTTCCTTTATCATTTTTAGACAGTTTAAGGGTAGTACTCATAGGAGTTCTCTTTTCTTTACTCTCACTTAGACCAAACTTCTTAACAAGATTGTCTGCATACTTACTTTGACATAGAAAAATCCCTTTCTCATTCTGTTTAACTTGCAATCCTAGAAAGTAAGTCAATTCACCTCCACCACTCATTTCAAATTCATTCTTCATATCAGAAATGAATTCTTCTATCCTTTTATTAGAAGTTGAGCCAAAAACAATGTCATCAACATATATTTGAGCAACTATTATATCCTTTGTAGTTTTCTTTGTAAACAGAGTTTTATCAATTCCCCCTCTGTTAAAACCTTTTTCAAGCAAAAACTTGGTTAATCTATCATACCAAGCTCTAGGAGCTTGCTTAAGACCATACAAGGCCTTTTTCAGCAAATAAACATGTTCAGGAAAGTTAGGATCTTCAAATCCCTTAGGTTGACAGACATAAACCTCTTCATTAATCAGACCATTAAGAAAAGCACTCTTTATGTCAAGTTGAAACAGTTTAAAATCATACAGACATGCAAGAGATAATAGCATTCTAATGGATTCAATTCTAGCTACAGGAGCAAAGGTTTCATCAAAGTCAATTCCCTCAATTTGTGTATAACCCTGAGCTACCAACCTAGATTTATTCCTGATAATCACTCCATCCTCATCACTTTTATTTCTAAAAATCCATTTAGTCCCTATAACATTTTTATTAGAAGGTCTGGGTACTAAAGTCCATACATCATTTCTCTCAAATTGAGACAATTCATCCTGCATAGCTAAAATCCATTCACTATCTTCTAGAGCTTCTTTTATATTCTTAGGTTCTAACTGAGAAATATAACAAGCAAAGTGAACAACATTATTTCTTTTACCTCTGGTTTTCATACCTGAAGCTACTTCTCCTATGACATTGTCAAGAGAATGATTTTTCTGAGTCCTTACATAGCGAGGCCTGCTAGTTGACTGAACATGAGAACTTTCTTCTTCTTCTTCAGACTCAGCAGCATTGTGGGTTTCAACTGCGGTTCCAACCTCAGTTCCAACCTCAGTTGTAACCTCAGTTGCAACTGGACTTCCAACCACTCTGGGACTTCCTGTTTGTTGAGTTTCTTCTTTCTCTTTTTCTGCAATCTCAGGCTGTTCATCATCACCTGTAATCTCATCAACAGTTTTTAGGTAATCAAATAACACATTGTAAGATTCCATAACACAGTTTGTTCTTTGATTGAAGACTCTAAATGCTCTACTATTCTGAGCATAACCAAGAAAAATCCCTTTATCACTTTTAGAGTCAAATTTACCAAGATGCTCTCTATCTCTGAGAATGTAGCAAACACATCCAAAGACTTGAAAGTACTTAACATTTGGTTTTCTACCTTTCCATATTTCATAGGCTGTCATGGAAGTACCTTTAGTAATATAAACTCTATTAACTATATGACAGGCAGTATTAACAGCTTCAGCCCAAAATCTGTTGGCAAGTTTCTTAGAGTTAAGCATTACTCTAGCCATTTCCTGAATGGTTCTATTTTTTCTTTCAACTATGCCATTTTGCTGTGGAGTCTTAGGAGTAGAGAACTCATGACTTATACCTAAGGAGTTGCAGAATTCTCTAAACTTGATGTTTTCAAATTCAGTTCCATGATCACTTCTAATCCTAGCAATATTACCACTGGTGGAACCCTTTTCAAGTTGTAGTTTTAAGCAGAGAGTTTTGAACAGTTCAAAAGTTTCAGACTTATCTTTTAAGAACACTACCCAAGAGTATCTAGAGAAATCATCTACAACTACCAAAATGTACTTCTTACCACCTATACTAGCAGTTTACATAGGTCCCATCAAGTCAATATGAAGAAGTTCTAGGACTCTCTTAGTGTAGATCTGACTTGTACTTTTGTGAATACTTTTGGTTTGTTTGCCTATAGCACAATCACCACAGACACTTTGAGTTTTAGCACTAAGTTTAGGAATTCCTCTTATCAATTATTTGTTAACAAGCTTATCTAAGGTTTTGTAATTCACATGCCCAAGCCTTTTATGCCAAATATCCACATTATTAGTAATGACTTGATTACACCTACTTTGAGGCAATTCTTTTTAAGCTTTTTCAAACACAGCAGCTGTTGGTTGATCTAACTCCAGTCATGATTAAATTATTGTTAAGATTAGTAATTAGACACCTTTCTTTGTCAAATTTAACAATCATTTTGTTGTCACAGAGTTGACTGATACTAATAAGATTAGTTTTTAGACCATCTACAAGAAAAACATCCTCAATTTTAGGCATTCCAGGTTTGTTTAAGGTACCTTTACCAACAATTTTACCTGTATCTCCACCTCCAAACACAACAGTGTTACCTGTAAGAGTGGTGACATTTTTTAGGTGACTTGCAGTACCTGTCATGTGCTTAGAGCAACCACTGTCAAAATACCAATCATTAGAAGTAACAACATTCAAAGAATTAATAACAGCTTTGTTGTTAGCAATTAAGGTGGCTTTTTCTTTTACTTTCCAAACCCATTTCAAATTTTTATTGACAGAAGCCAACCAGGTTTTCTGGGAAATATACTTTATGTTTCTTTTTAAATAACACTGTATTTCAGAATGACCAGGTTTTTTACAGAAATTACACAGCTTCACCCTAAAGTTATTTTTATCCCTAAAGCTATTCAGTTTATTCATGGTTGCAACTTTGGTTGCAACTGAGCTTCTAACCTTATTGTCAAACTCATTAGCTTTAGCTTTAGGAACAGCTTCAATAAAAGTAGTTTTTCCTGTACTTTTACCTCCATAGTAACCTAGACCACTGATATCTTTGGAGCCTCTAGAATATGACAGCATGTCATCTAATTTATCTGAAGCAGAAACATTCAGCAGTTTTATTACCTTTTCAGTTTCAGTCAGTTCAGCCAGTTGTAGTTTAAGCTTGTCAGTAAGACTTTTAACCTCATCCTTTAGATTAACATTAAGTTTGCTTATGATCAAGGTTTGCTTACTCAGACATTTATACTTTTCATAAAGAACAAGGTATTGCTTAGTAATGTTTTCATCAGAAGGTTCTTCCTCATCACTGCTATAGGTTTCAAGAGCAGTTGTAACTATGGTTGAAACCTGCTCACAGTCACTTTCATAAGTAGGTTATTTTTCAGTGATTATTCCCATAAAATTAACAAAATTAGAATCATCCTCTTCATCACTGTTGCTCTCAGAATCACTATCACTATGAGTGGTTATATAAGCATTTTTGTTTCTTTTTAAAGTGTTTGCACACTCAGCCTGAATATGACCAAAACCTCTACATTCTCTACACTGAATCTCTTTAGGCTTGTATTCTTTGTTATCCTTCTCTTTGGAATTCCACTTTCCTGTAGAGTTATTGTTAAACCTAGACTCTGTCTTAAACTGGTTATCCCTTTTCTGAAAGTTTTTAGATGAACCAGTATCATCCTCCTTTTTCTTATAGAACTTCTTGTAAACCTTTTTTGCAAAGAAAGCTAGTTGTTCTTCATCACTCATTTTATCACAGATATTAGGTTCAGATTTCTTAGCCTGAAATGCTATTCCCTTTTCTGGTCTTTTATGTTTAAAGAATTTTAGCTAATGAGTACTTAGATTTCCTATAAGTTCTTCAAGTTTAAGATTATCTAAGTCTGTTGATTCTTCAATAGCTGTAACCTTAATTTCAAACCTTTCTGGGAGTGACCTAAGAGTTTTCTTAACAAGTTTAGCATCACTGTATTTTTCACCTAAGGTTCCAGCTTGAAGAGCAATGTGGCAGATTCTACCATTAAATTGTTCAATGTTTTCATCTTCCTCCATTCTTAAGTTTTCAAATTGAGTAGTTAACTGTTGAAGTTTGAAAGCTTTTACTTTAACAGTTCCTTCAAAAGTAACTTGCAAAATATCCCATGCCTCTTTAGCAGTTTCACAATGAGAGATATACCTGAATACACTGAGTGTTACACCAGCAAAAATCAAGTTTATGGCTGTTGAGTTGGCACTTGATTTTCTGTCTTCATCAGCAGACCATCTGTCTTCAGGTATAAAAGCCAGTTCTCCTTCACTATCAATGGCAGTTGGAGCCTCCCATCCATACATAACAGTTTTCCATGCATGTTCATTCTGCTGTTTGATGAAGGACCTAATTCTGATTTTCCATACTCCATAAGTTACTCCTCCTTCAAGCAATGGGGGTTTGTTGAAAGCGTTTCCTTCACTCATTAAGTCCATTGTTACTAGAACACAGGATCCACACTAAGTAAGATCTAGTGTGAAGCTCTGATACCAATTTAAATTCCTATCCGCTGTTCTAGTTGCAGTTTTGCAGTTAGGTTCTAAGTGAGGTTGCAACCACAGTTAGAACCCAGTGTATAAATGGACAGAACTGTAAAAAGTTAAATGTACGTAAATGAAATCACACGCACATTTAACAACGGAGTTCACCTAACTAGGCTACATCTCCGGGGCACTTACCCAGATTATGATATTATAAAAAGCTTACAATATAGGACTCAAGTCTTAACGAAAAACACTTAGACTCCCTCTAGGTTTTTCTGCCTATCTCTATATTGCTCATACTCTATAACTATCACTTATAAATCAATGGCATCCCACCATTGTTTTCTTTTTAAAGCTCACGTGTATTCTCTCTAGAAAATAAGTTCTTTATAATTTAGAACACACACTTTTTACAAGGTAGGTTATCAACTATTTATACAAGTAAAATAATCTTCTTTCTTTAGGATCTTGAAGATTGCTTTTGACTTGTTTTGATTGGCTTCAATCTTTCCATGTATAACGAGACTCTTCAGCGTAGGATTGACTCCAATCTTCATAAGTTAATACCTGTTAAATAACTAGCTTGGAAATAGGAGTTAGTCTTTTCCTATAACTAGGAAACATATAAAGATAATATCTTTTAGAGATAATATCTTTCCATATATATATGAAACATCTAACTCCATATTACATTCAATCTTTAAATGAATCATACTGAATATAGATAAGGAACAAAAGATTGAAACAAGTGATAAGGACAAGCATAAGAATAGAGATACATATTAAAAGGAAACATAACCTTATAAACTAATCTCTTTATATCTTTTAGGAAATCTTTCCTTACCACTTTGATATTCTCAATAAACGCATATTAAACCTTTATAATCATATGAGAATATATCCTGCATACTGTAGAACAAATAATAATTAATAAAGAACAGTTATACAGTTTTACAGAACTAGACAGAATACTGCTGAACAGCAGGTTGCAACTGAGGTTGCAACTGAGGTTGCAACATTACTTGAAACCTCAAATGCTGTCTAAGCAGGTTGTAACTGTGGTTGTAACTGAGCTTGCAACATTACTAGAAACCTATCAACATAGGTTGTAACTGAGGTTGCAACATTGCTTGAAACCTAACAACACCTGTCTTAGTTCATAATAAACAGATAGGATTATTTAGTGAAAACCATTAGACAACAAATAGAATTTAGACCAGAAATCTGGTCCTAACAACTTCATTAAATAAAAATATTTGATGATTACATCCCCAATATAATATATAGAACAAAACAACAAAATTAGCAAAATAAAAACATGTTTTAAAGACGACCATGCTGACTACAAATCTGACTACAGCAGTTTATCATGTTAAACTAAAGAAAATAATAGGTCCAGCACTTTGGGGATGAATCACATGACGGAGATTCCAAAACATGTGTTCTTTCTCATATAAATTTTTCTTTTTCTTTTCCGAGGTTGGCTTAACCTGTAAATTAAAATTGGGAAACAAAAAAATAAATAATTAGAAAGAGAAACCTAATACAGACTTTCATTTCAAGCCACAATTAGCAAGAACAAGTCGTACTTGTGCACAGGGGCGGATTTAGAGAGAAGCCAGGGGTGGCCGCCGTCATCACAAGAAGAGAGGATGCGCACAAGATACGACTATACAATTATAGTTGACAGATATCGACGCCTCCAACAGTGGTACGGAATATGATTAGAGCACTTTAATGGTATTCACGTAATAGGTAATTATACTGTACATCGATGCTTGCTTACATCATAGGTGGTGTGATGAGACCCATAAGTTCTATTTTTTCGGTGTAGAGTTGGGGATATTTTTACAAGATATAGAGATCATGCTTGGATTAAGGGTGGATGGTCGTGCTATTACCCGGTCGGAGAGGAATGATACTAAGGCAAGCATGTTGGATTTGGTAGAGAGGTTGTTTGGTGCTCGACCTCTTGACAATCAAGTTGATTCAAACTGTTTAACAGTTAAATTTGATTGGATGTTACGTACTTTTAAGGAATTACCCCCGAGCCTAATGAGGAGCGGTTGTTATATCAGTCTAGGGCTGCCATGTTACTATTGCTTGCTACACATGTTTTTTTAGATAAGAGCAGTTATCAGATTCCACTATGACCTCTGTCTTTTCTTGAGTATTTTGATACATGTGGAGAATATAGCCAGGGATCAGCTCTCCTGGCCTAGTTGGAGGCTAATTTATACAAATTGGTTCGGGGTAAATCTAACGGAGTAAGCGAGGCAGTTATGTTTCTTGATATGTGGGCAATAACCAAGTTACTGCATGTTATACCGTGTAAAGGGTTGCCTGCTGATATCCCCCATATGAGGGATTGCCTAGGTATCCCTTCGGCTACCGGTATGATATTATTTAATTTTTGTATTCGGTTTGTATTTTTTTGGGTGTATTTATCATTTAGTTATTTTATTTATATTTGTTTTTATCTACTTTACTTGTATATTGCAGATGGAAAATGTGGAGGCTTGATAATCCTAAACCATATGTCTACGGACATAATGTGGTCCATATACGGGACCAATTTGACCGGATGTCGCATGAACAAATAAATTTCCACTTTCTTATTTTCTACCTGTAATTTTTACATATTATATGTTGTATATGATTGCATCTTGTTCTTATTTGGATATTACATACTTGGATATTATATAATTTTTGAAGCAGTTTTTTACAGATTTTTGAAGCTGTTTTTAAACAGCTTGTAAGCTGCTTTTTACATAGCCTTTAACCTGTTTTTTACACAGCTTTTAAATTGTTTTTTACACAACTATTAATCTGTTTTTTACACATCTTTTACACAGCTTTTATGCTGTTTTTTAAACAGCTTTTAATTAAACAACTTTTAACAGTTAAACGGCTTGTAAGCTGTTTTTAAAATCTTAAAAAGCAGCTTAAAAGCTATGTAAAAAACAACTTAATAGCTGTGTAAAAAACAGGTTACAAGCTGTTTAATTAGAGGCTTTCCAGCTGTTTTTAAACAGCTTACAAGCTGATTAATTAAACAGTTTTTAGGCTGTTTTTAAAGAGCTTGTAAGCTGTTATTAAAACAGCTTTAAATAGCTTAAAAGCTATTTTAAAAATAGCGTAGCCTGTTTTTAAACAACTTAAAAGTAAAAGCAGCTTATAAGCTGTTTTTAAAACAACTATTAAGTTGTTTTTTACACAGCTTTTAAGCTGTTTATTACATAGCTTTTTAACTTGTATTTACATATTCTTACAATAATTTTGCAGATTACAGATAGCTTTTTAACTTGTGTTTACATATAAGTTTTTTTTAAAACATATTTTAAGTTGTTTTTTACACAGCTATTAAGCTGTTTTTTAAACAGCTATTACGCGGTTTTTTAAACAGCTTTTTATCTGTTTTTAAAAAACTTACAAGCTGTTTAATTAAACAACTTTTAAGCGGTATTTAAACAACTTACAAGCTGTTTAATTAAACAGTTAAACAACTTGTTAGATGTTTTTAAACAGCTTGTGAGCTATTTTCAAAACAACTTGCAAACTGTTTTTAAAACAGCTTTTAAGCTGTTTTTTACACAGCTATTAACCTATTTTTTACACAACTTTTAAGCTGTTTTTTAAGATTTTTTAAACAACTTACAAGCTATTTTAAAAATAGCTTACAAGCTGTTTGCAGTTTTTAGGCTGTTTTTAAACAACTTGTAAGCTGTTTTTAAAACAACTTTAAACAACTTATTTTAAAAATAGCTTACAAGCTGTTTGCAGTTTTTAGGCTGTTTTTAAACAACTTGTAAGCTGTTTTTAAAACAACTTTAAACAACTTAAAAGTTGTTTTAAAAACAGCTTACAAGCTGTTTAATTAAACAGTTTTTAAGCTGTTTTTTACACAACTTTTAAGCTATTTTTTACATAGCTATGAAGCTGTTTTTTATATAGCTTTTAAGATGGTTTTTACATATATTTTTAACTTTTGTTTACATATTCTTACAATAATTTTACGGATTACAGATAGTCTGGCAAACTTACGGGAACATCAATGACTATCCGGAATATTGCACGCGGGGTCGTGATGTGGCATTCTTGTGTTATGCTCATTTGTAGTGAGAAGATTGAGTTACATCCCACAGACAGTTTCATGAGGCAGTTTGGTTTTGTTCAGTTTGTCCCTACGAATATTTGGAGTTGTTCTTGTGGACAGTCTGATGAGAATTGTTCTTGTAGTATAAAGTTGTCTCATGTGTTAGCTTGTCGTCATATTATGAATGAACATATTTTATTTGTGAAGGCTCTTTCACTAGAATATATCCATAGATTCTGGAAAAAAATAGATGTAATTGATGATAATGGGAACAACTATGATTATAGGGTTGATGGTGATCTAGAAGAGTTTAAAAGTGTTTATTCTACCAAAACTAATGTTGAAAAATGGCAAATGAAAACACAACTCCGAGAGATAAATTTACCCTCTAGAACATCCATGAATGATCCTGAAGTGAGATAAAGTAGGGGGAGAATTAGAAAAGTAGACAATTGTAGTAAGAGAGATAAGTCGGGATGGGAGTATATAAAGGAAGAGAGTGTTAGTTCTAGTAGAGATAAAGTCAAATGTAAAGTGAAAGAAACACCGGAGGTAAAGGTAAACCCAACTAGGAGGACGCGAAAACCGACAAATAACCTACCACCACTAGGAAAATCTTCCGGTACAATGAGCAAATATAGCTCATGTTACATAATTACATCGATACGGTTTATGATGTGCGTGGTTATGGTAATTATGGGTTCCGAGTAATTCTAAAGGTGATGGGTAAAGAAAAAAGGAAAAATGATTGGTACGCAGTTAGATTTGATTTGTTTCAATAGATTCAGCAAATGAAAGGTGTTTATTATGATCTGTTTGGAAATCTCTATTTTGAAGGTTATGGATATGATTATATTTTATGCAGTTTGAATTTTTATCATCCTATAAATCCTGCCACTTGGGAAAAATGGATGAGATTTACAGCTTATGGTTTTTTAATTGTATCTCATTATAATATCTCAATTGTATTGTTATCATTATGGCCAGACAAAAATGGATTATTAAAAATATGGAACGACTTTTTTACCTCTTTATACTGGCCGCCTTCTGGAAAGACATATTACATCTCTACTATAATGGTGTATGTCAACAATTGCCATTATGCTGAAGTTATTTCTAAAGAAGCGATCTTCCCAATACCAAGTATTATAGCACGGTGAGAACAAATGCGCACTGAAGCTGTTGAGCCATGGAATGAACTTTTTCGAGCAAATTTCAACTTATACACAGCGTTAGAAATGCAATCGGGAAAGCAAATCCTAACTGAAAAAGATGTTTTAAACTTAGCAAGTCCATAATTAGTTTTTTTTTTATTTTATGTAAAGTACTCTTTTTCCAAATTGTTGTAAACTGGTTTTGATGAGTCTCAAATAAAATTATGTTATGTATCATCTTTAGCTAATATCTTTTATGAAATTTAGTTAATATTGCATATTGAGTTAATATTTTATGAAATTTATATAATTTATCATTGTTTCATTGAAAAAAATTGGCAATTGGCACCAAAATGATAATTTAGTTAATATTTCATATTAAGTTAATTTCTAATATATGAACTCATAGATACTTGTAAAATACAAAATAATTGTAAAAAATAAAATAAAATCCAAGTGTTGAAAAACTACCTAATATACCATATTGCAGCTCTAATAACTATCTCGTATATATATGAAAATGTATGATTTCAAGTGTTTCATATTTCTTACTTGACTTACTAAAACTTGCAGAAAGAGTGAAACTAAAATGATCAATAAATCTCAAGTTATAAACTTCAGAAAAAGGCAACATGATGAACCAACTTTTGAAAAAACACCCAAGTTACCATATTGCAACTCTACTAAACTAAAAAAATTGTCAAATCAACTAAACATTAAATTTGTCAAATCAATTTTTTTTTTTTGCAAATTTGTGTAAGTCTATGTTTGTATTTATTTTGAGAGATTATTATAATTGACCAATTTTATAAAGAAAATCATGTTTAAAAGATTTAGTATTTTATAAAAAAATATTTTTATTAAATCTATATTTTTAAAAATAGGGCATTTAGTTTTTTATAAAAAAAATTAATTTTTTATTTTAAAAAAAATTCATGCTTAATTTTTAAAATTCAAGTATTTTTATTGATTGATAAAATGTCTAAGTTATCATATTGCAACTCTACTAAACTATAAAAAAATTCAAATCAACTAATGAAATTTGTAAAATCAATTTTTTTTTTGGCAAATTTTTGTAAGTCTGCATTTGTGTTTATTTTGAGAGATTTTTAGAATTGACCAATTTTATAAAAAAAAAAAATTATGTTTAAAAGATTTAGTATTTTATAAAAATTTCATTTTTATTTTATCGATATTTTTAAGAATGGGGCATTTAGTTTTTTATAAAAAAATTAAAATTTATTTTTAAAAAAATTCATGTTTAATTTTAAAAATTCAAGTATTTTTATTGATATGACCAATATTCTGTTTTTACGAACAAGTAGAGACTGGTACTGTAATTAAATCAAACCATAGATTTTATCTACGGTCTATAGTTTTTTTCTACGGTTTTTACTGAATTCCAAACCGCTGTATTTAAAATCTGCAGTTTGTACAAAAAATGTACGATTTGTGCGTTTTTTAAGAAAAATTATAGTAGAAAAATCAGCCTCTCCTTAGTTATATTATTGACTATTGCAACTTTTTTTTCCATGTTGTTTTAGTTAAATGAGTAACAATTCATTTCTCGTCTCATTAATTTCAATAATAGCCCTAAAAATCTTTCTTCATAAAATCTAAAAATATTCTTCCAATACCTCCTTTTAATGTTAGCAAACAAAGAACAATCTTTATAATTTTAACTTTACCGTGCTTTTTAAAATGACCAATTTGGTTTTTTTAACATTCAGAATAGACGTTTAAACTCCGCTCTCGATTATCTTAAGCGTTTTTTTCTTCTTAGAATTATAGTAGTAATTTTTTTCTATGATCCCAAACAATATAATCCTATTTCCTCCCCTGCTTGTGCATAAGAAAAGTTTTAATACATTAGCACCAGATGTAGTTAGTTTATTTGTCCAGAATCAATCAAGAAAACACAGATAGAGTTTGCTACTAGTCGGCATTCTATAAAAGGCACACATATTATTCGCAAATTACACTGTTCTAGATTTAATTATGTATATACACTCAATCATGCTATCGTTCAAGCAAATCATCCTAAAAACCAAATATTATAATTTACCCAAGTTATATTTGATCCTAGATCATATTAATCGGAAAGACAAAACAGGATACAGAACTTTTGAGAAAAAGACAAAAAGCAAAACTAAGCCTTTTACGTTGTACATCATTAAAAAATATTAGGGTCTTTGAACATGTTCATTAAGTTGAGCAATTTCTTTAGCAATCACATAACAAAAGCCTGACATAATCTAGCTATTCGTAAGTGCAGTAAAATCACATTATTTCGATGGAACAAAATGACGAACATACGATGGAAAGAGAGCTTTGTAACAAGGAATGGATTGACCCATTGACTTTCAAGAATGAGATATTCATTTTTACATTCTCATGATAAGTGAGTTATCAGTGATAAATCAATTTCACTTAAAATATTTTGCTCATCAAGAATGAGATATTCATTTTTACATTCTCATGATAAGTGAGTTATAGTGATAAGTCAATTTCACTTAAAATATTTTGCTCATGTAAAACTTTTACTATGAAACAAACGGATTTTAACTAAAAAGTTCAATATTTCAAATTACTCACTATAAAGAAAAGATGGGTAATCAAGTTAAATATGAATCGCTACTTCTCCGGCCCAATTCTACATATTTGCTTTGTTTTTTTAAATATTTTTTATTGAAAGTTTCTTATAAAGATACATTTTTTAAATATTTTTTATTGAAAGTTTCTTATAATGATACATTTCATTGACTAATATCCTGAGTCAAGAAAAACATAAGGTAGTCTAATAGACGTATCCAAGTCTCATGTCCCTAATTTATACCCCCTCCGTGTCTTCTTGGTAGTTAAAACTTAAAATAATTATTCAAAAAAATTGAAAACTATATTACAATTGCAACTAGATATGTATCAATACATTATAATAATTTTTTTTCTTACGAAAAAATCAAATATTTTTTATTTGGAATAAAAATAAGAACTAGTCTAAATTAAACATTAGGTTCAAAAAAATCATGTAAATCAATATTGTATCCTAATATTATGAAACTTGTCTAGAATATGTTGTAAAAGTTTATAAATATAAAAAAAAATGTTGTAAATTTCAAATTTTGAGAAAAAATATCTAAATGGGTATAAAATAGGGTGCATAATATTTGTACTCCTAAGATACCCGGCCGTCGTCTTGTATGATGTTCATATACGCTACCTGGGCTTTCCTTAGATAATTTGTTATGTATAATATTTTATATTTTTTTATATGCTTTCCTTATTTTGTTATGTATTATATTCTATATTTCTAGATAGCTTTCATTATTTTGTTGTGTAAACTTTCAATCTAGCGAATAATCATTGCTATACTGAGATGTCGTTTGCCATCTAATTCATAGTCAATTCCAGATAGGCTATGTTGACACGTAAAATTTACGGCCACTAAAAATAAGCCACGTGTCTTTTTAAACCATATTAAAAATGATTACTAATTCTAAATTTAAATAGAAAAGAATTTATTAGTAATTTAAAAGAAAATAAATTATAATTTATTATCACATAAAATTAAGATAGTAAATTAAAATAAAATAAAAGTATTTATTTTGCTAAAACTCATTTAGTATGGAGCAAACAAAGAGTTTCTTAAAATTATAGAACTCATTAAAATGTTTTCAAAACACAAATACTAAATTTAAATCAAATGACAAGTGTTGGTCCTATATGATAATGGGCCGAAACTTATGGAGGTGCCCTTGCAATTAAAAGTCCACCCCAAAAGCTATAAATAGAGGGGTGGGGGTGCCATAAATCACACATCAAAAAGTCTTGAAGATTAGAGAGAGAGAAGCTCCTCCACAGACGCCAGAGAATCAGCTCCGCTCCTCCACGGCCGCCAGGGAATCAGCTCCGCTCCTCCGCAAACGTCAGTGGATCAACTCCTAGAGGAAGCTCTGCACACTTCGGCCTCAACGAACGTCTTCAAAGTCTACAACAAATCTGCAATAAACTTGGCATTCGATCTTCAAGAACGTCTAAAAGCAGCAAGCAATGTGTTTCTACGGATCAAAATCTTCAAGTTCTTCCCCAAATCTGAAGAACTTCTACAACAAATCTGCCTTAGATCTTCAGGAACGACTACAAAGAATAAACAAGACGTTTTTGCAAATCAAAGTCTTCAATGTTCTTCACCAAATCTAAAGAAGTTCTGCAACAAATCGGCATTCGATCTTCAGGAACGACTACAAGCATTAAGCAAGATGTTTCTGCAAATCAAAGTCTTCAAAGTTCTTCAACAAATCTGAAGAACTCCACCCAAGAAATCTACAACAAACCGGCATTCGATCTTCAGAAACGACTACACAAAGGCAAAAACACGTTTCTCAAGATCAAAATCTCCAAGTTCTTCACCAAATCTGAAGAGCGTCAAGAGCATCAACGAAATCAACAAAACTACAAAGTTATTCATCAAATCTGAAGAATTCTACTCAAGTTCAACAAATTCAACAAAATTCATCAAAGAGTCTACAACAGCATTTCGAGCCATTACAAATTGTTCGAAGAGGAGAATCAAAGGACTTTCATTTCTATATTTTCTTTTAGAAATTATCAGAGACTGTACCCGTAAATTAATTGATAAATAAAATTTACTTTGTTTCGCATTCATTTTTCCTGTCTTCAGCGCTTGGGGAAAATTTGTGTGAAATAAATTTTGGCACACCCGGTGGGACTTCTCTGCCTTTCATCTCTTCTCTTCATCAAATCAAGTTAAGTAACAATTTGATGGCTCCAAAGAAAGACTCCTCCAAAGTAATTGAAGATTCTTCTTTAATCGACGAAATGAGGACGATTTCAAACGTTTAGACTAGAACTCAAAGCAACAAGTCTTCCGACACTCAAGCATTAGATCAACCAATGGAAACTCCAACTCACGCGGAAGGCATTGACCTTGGGGGCAACTTAAACTCAGCAGAGTACCTACTTATACGACCTCAAGAGGCTCTCACTCGTGATGGAAAATCTGCTGCTAAATTCATATATGAACAACTAGGCAAAGGTGAACAAGAGGGCAATGAAAAAGATGGGGTCACTGCTTCAGACTCGGAGTCTCCACTTAACAGCCTGCAATCTTCTGACTCAACTATTATGCCGGCCATGACTACAAATACAGTGGCATTGGAAGAACAAGTTTCCATCCTAACAAAAACTCTAGAAGGTCTCATGAAGGCAACAACAGAGCGAGATACCCAATTTGCAATGTTAATGAATAAGGTGGAATTCTTGGCACAGACTAGCGAAACCGTTGTAAATGAAGAGAAACCATTCTAAGTCGAAGGATCTTCAAGCAAAGACAAAGGGAAGAGAAAAAACATAGAGGTTCTTCCTGATGGTTCAATTCCTGTTGATCAACTGAAGGATTTCATACTTGACACCGTTAAAGGACGCTACGAAGAACTGACACATTCCTCATTAAGTTATGTTAAGCCTTACAGCAGGAGGATAGAGCACTTGAAAATGCCTGCGGGATATCAACCCCCAAGATTTCAGCAATTCGATGGTAAAGGAAATCCAAAGCAACATGTAGCTCATTTCGTAGAAACGTGCAACAATGCTAGAACAGAAGGAGACCTCATCGTAAAGCAATTCGTCCGGACATTGAAGGACAACGCATTTGATTGGTACTGCGACTTAGCACCTGGATCAATTGACAGATGGGAACAACTCGAGGATGAATTTCTCAATAGCTTCTACAGCACTCGCCGGACAGTGAGCATGATCGAACTAACCAACACTCGCCAATGGAATGATGAGCCTGTCACCGATTATATCAACAGATGGAGGGGATTGAGCCTCAACTGCAAAGATAGATTGTGTGAGTCATCCGGCATCGAAATGTGTATCCAAGGCATGCATTGGGGATTGAGATACATTCTTCAAGGAATAAAACCGAAGTCCTTTGGAGAACTAGCAAGCCAAGCTCATGACATGGAGTTCAGCATTTCAACATGCGGAGATCAAGCTTTGCCGATTCAAATGTCACATAAAACAAAAAGTAAACCTGAAAGCACGAGATGGGGCAGGGCTCGTTCAAACACTGACAAAAAGGAGTCATTCATTGTTTCTGCTAGTCTGCCAAAGGCCTCTTCATCTTCCAAGATTAACACAAGCATGAAGAAATTCGAAGTTGAAAAGTTTGACAATCAATGGAATGGAAAGAGAAGGCTCATCCTGAAGGAAATGCAAGAGAAGGAATATCCGTTTCCAGATACCGAAGTACCAAGAATGCTAGACGAACTTTTGACCCTCAACTTGATTGAACTCCCAGAAATGAAGCGTCCGGAAGAGACTGATAAAGTGAACGACACAAATTACTGCAAGTTCCATCGTCTACTCAGCCATCCAACTCATCGATGTTTCGTGCTGAAAGAAAAGATCGCCCAGCTAGCCAGCAAAGGAAAGATTTTGTTGGAAGAAGAAGATGAAGCAAAAGCTCATTATGCAACCTTCATTAGTGATTCTCCGGTTGAAAGCGTACGCAACCCAGCAACAATGCTCATCCAATTTGGCTCCTTCCCACCAACGGAATTCATAGTTGAAGAACATGCCTCTGTAAACTCAACACAAAATGAAGACTACAAAACTAATGGGGACGTGATTCTAGAAAACCTTCCCGAAGATCAACATCAACAATCTAAACTCATGTCCTTGGAAAATAATCAAATCCACCAGCATCAACAAGAGGGGGCAGGATACAAATTCAGTGAGAACGGCCATTGTTTCTTCGATGTCTGCAATTGTGAGGACTGCATAGAGTACCAATGGAAGGAATGGTGCGACGAAGACGAAGACGAAGAACCAAATATTAGGAAGAAGAAAATAAGAAGAAAAATACTCAGCAATTGTTCAAGGAAAGGTACGAAACTGGAGACCCGCAAATTGGCCTCCTTGGAGAATCGTCTGGAAAGTTCGATTACTACGTCCAGTATGGCAAAACACAAGAAGTGAATCCATTTTCATCTAAAAAGCACCTTAACAACGAATTCGGTGAAGAATTGAATGCAAAAGAAGTTGGGAAATCCTCAAGTTTTGATAGTGCCTCTGAAGTTCCTGATGAAGTGTGCAAAATAGAATAAATCAGCCAGATTCCACATACGTCTGAGCCTTGCAAAGATCTTTGTCAAGAATGCCAACAAGCTCTTAAAGAAAGATATGAAGCCAATGATAAAAAAGTTGGGAAGCTTAAGGAAACTGATGGGGACTACTACGTTCTACGTTACAAAGAGCGAGTGATTGAAGAATCCACCCCGGAAAGACCAAGCATGGAGGTTCCAATCGCCTACTACTATCGAGGAAATCCTATTTACAAGTTCAAAGATGATGACGGTCATTGCTTTTGGGATGTTTGTGAATGTGATGGTTGCATAAATGATAGAGACTCTGAAGAACAAGATGAAGATGACTGGTATGCTGCCTCATGTAACGTCGCTACTATCGAAGAGCTACCCAAAGAAAATGAGGATGAGTCCACTACACTCTCAGCAACACCCACTCAATCTGAAGAAATAAATGAAGTAACAAATGTGACGACTATCAACTTCTCTGACAAAGACTTGTTACTCGATGCAAAATCCCATAATCGTCCACTGTTCGTTTCTGGCTACGCACGAGAGAAGAAAGTAAGGAGGATCTTACTAGATGGAGAATCTGCCATAAATATTTTACCACTACGGATTGTTAATGATCTTGGGATCACGATTGATGAGCTATCTCCCAGCCGCCAAATGATTCAAGGATTTAACCAAGATGGACAAAGAGCGATTGGCACAATACGTTTGGAGCTTGTCATCGGCGACCTTACATCAACTGCTTTGTTTCACGTCCTCAATACAAAGACTTCATATAACATGCTTCTTGGTCGGCCTTGGATTCACGAGAATAGAGTCGTCCCATCAATTCTTCACCAATGTTTTAAGTATTGCCAAAATGATGTCGTGAAGAAAGTTGAAGCTGATAACAATCCCTTCAACGGAGTGGAAGCTTATTTCGCCGACGCCAAGTTCTATGTGGATAAACCAAAGAAGGAAAATGCCCTTGAATCTCTTTCACCAGCTGTTGTGGAAACGAAAACTAAAGAAGGCCAAGGAGGCAAGAGTACGAAAAGTAAGAGTTTGCTAACAAACAAGAAAGAAACTCCAGTGGTTTGCTATGCTCCCAAGACAAGTAACATCGACGATCTGAATTTCAAAGAATTAACAATTCCTGTCACTACGATAGAACGAACAACAATACTCAAAGGTTTTATGCGACCAACACATGGCCCTGTTAGTGAACATGGAGAGACTTCAAGCACTCAATCTTTTTGCGAAAAAACCTGCAAGATACTTACAAATTGTGGATACTCCAAGGAAAGTTCGAATCTGCTTGGAAAGCTTGTTCCCGAAGTAACTGGAGAAAAGGTTCACGGTTTAAATCCAACACAAAATATGCTCAAGCAAAAGGGTTTCACGGTGAAAGAATCTCGTCTTGGAATTGGCTACAAGATGCATGTTCCAGCTCATATTATCATAAAGAAGTCAAATAACTGTTATACTACATTCGAGGATGCTGAATCGATAGGAGAAAATAATGTTCCTGTCATCGATCACCAGGGACTACAAAACTTGCCACCAATGACTCCTCAACGGTCATTGGAAAGGCAATTGGTTCTTGAAGGAATGGGGGCAAATGTAATTTCACGATCTGTATTAAAAAGAATATCAAGTAGGCGACCATCAGTATTTAGATGACTTGGTAGAAGAAGATCTATTTTTGACCGGCTTGGCACGACAACGAATACATTAGCTTCTCAAAGGCGTCTCGCAAGAAAGGTCCAAGTAGTCGTTATTGTCCAAGGTACCACACAGACGAAAACCTTGCAAGTCACAACATCTTACCACATCACGGGAATCGACGAGGAAGATCATATCGAAGAAGAGGTAGAAGATGCTCCTGAAGAACTCGAAGAAGGTGTTAGATCTACTGTGGATGAATTGAAAGAAGTTAACCTTGGCACGACGGATGCTCCGCGACCTACATACCTAAGTGCACTTTTAAGCGAAGAAGACCAAAAAGATTACATCAAGCTTCTTAAGGACTACAAAGACGTGTTCGCATGGAGTTATGAGGAGATGCCAGGACTTGATCCCAAAATAGCAGTTCATCATCTCGCAGTAAAACGAGGATCTAGACCAGTAAAGCAAGCTCAACGACGATTCCGAGCAGAGTTGGTTCAACAGATTGAAGTGGAAGTCAACAAACTTATCGATGCAGGTTTCATAAGGTAAGTCAAATATCCAACGTGGATCTCGAGCATAGTTCCAGTCAGGAAGAAAAATGGACAAATACGAGTTTGCATAGACTTTCGAGACCTGAACAGCGCATGCCCCAAAGATGAATTTCCACTCCCAATAATTGAGCTCATGATTGATTCTACTACGGGACATGAAGCCTTGTCATTTATGGATGGATCCTCAGGCTACAACTAAATTCGCATGGATCCAAAGGATGAAGAGATGACTGCTTTCAGAATGCCAAAAGGGATTTATTGCTACAAAGTCATGGCATTTGGATTGAAGAATGCTGGAGCAACATATCAAAGGGCAATGCAAAGGATTTTTGATGACATGCTTCACAAGAATATTGAATGCTACGTCGATGATATAGTTGTGAAGACAAAGGAGCGTCACGAACATCTAAAGGACCTTGAAGTTGTGTTTAAACGTCTGCGCCGATATCAACTAAAGATGAATCCACTAAAATGCGTATTTGGAGTCACTTCTGGAAAGTTCCTTGGGTTCATCGTCCGCCATCAAGGGATCGAAATTGATCAATCAAAAATTGAGGCAATCATTAAGATTCAAGCACCAAAGAATATCCACGAGCTTCGAAGTTTACAAGGGAAGTTAGTATACATCCGAAGATTCATATCCAACCTATCTGGACGTTGTCAACCATTTAGTCGACTTCTGAAAAAGGGCACGTCGTTCAAATGGGATGACGCCTGCGAAAATGCCTTTGAAATCATTAAATCTTATCTGACAAAGCCTCCTATCCTAGCCTCTCCTGTTTTGGGAAGGCCATTGATCTTATACCTTGCAGCACAAGAACGTTCAATTGGAGGTCTACTTGCTCAAGAAAATGACCATGGCAAAGAAAATGCACTCTACTACTTGAGTAGAACTATGACACCATGTGAAGTAAACTATACGCCTATTGAGAAGATGTGTCTCGCCTTTGTGTTTGCAATTACAAAATTGAGGCACTATTTTCAAGCTCACATAATTCGGTTAATATCAAAAGCAAATTCTGTTAAATACGTCATGTCAAAACCTGTATGGTCTGATCGTCTAGCAAGATGGGCACTTCTCTTCCAAGAATTCAAAATCATATATGTTCCTCAAAAGGCCGTCAAAAGACAAGTGCTTGCAGATTTCCTAGCCGACCATCCGATGCCCGCTGAATGGGAGCTCTCCGAGGATCTTCCAGATAAAGACGTCATGTGGGTGGAAGTATCTCCGCCATGGACAATGTACTTTGATGGAGCAGCAAACAGTGAAGGCGCCGGAGCTGGAGTAGTGTTTCTAAGTCCTGAAGGAGATGTTCTACCTTATGCTTTCACCCTTGCGCAACAATGCTCCAACAATGTTGCTGAATATCAAGCTCTAATATTGGGACTCGAGATGGCTCTTGGGGCAAAGTATCAACATCTCAAAGTTTTTGGAGATTCTGAGTTGGTCATAAATCAAGTTACAAATGAATATGAAGTTAAGAAAATGGAGTTGGCACCATATCATGACTATGCCGCGAGACTTATTGCCAAAATTGGAGATGTGACGCTAGATCATGTTCCAAGGAAAAAGAATAAACAAGCTGACGCATTGGAAAAATTGGCATCCACCATCGCAATGCCCAATGGAGATGTAAAGATTCCCGTATGTTAACGCTGGATAATTCCTCTAGAATTTGTAAAGGAAAATGAGATTGTCGAAGAAGTTACCGCGATTTCTGTCTTCGAAATTGAGAAAGAAGATTGGAGGCAGCCTATCATCCACTACTTGCTGCATGGAAAATTGCCGGATGATAAACACAAAAAGATAGATACTAGGCGAAGAGCTGCTAGGTTCATTTTCTTTAAGGATACTCTATACCGTCGATCTTTTGAAGGTTTATTTCTACGATGTCTAAATGAAGAAGAAGGAATAAAGGCGATGGAGGAAGCTCATTCTGGAATTTGCGGCGCTCATCAGTCAGGTCCAAAGCTTCACTTCCGAGTCAAAAGAATGGGATACTACAAGCCAACTATGGTCAAAGATTGCATGGATTTTGCCAAAAGATGTCAGCCTTGTCAATTCCACGCAAATTTTATTCATCAACCGCCTCAGCTGTTACACCCTACGGTTGCGTCTTGGCCATTTGAAGCATGGGGATTGGATGCAATAGGACCACTCCCTAAGTCCTCTGGGGGGCATCTTTACATACTTGCAGCAACCGATTATTTCTCAAAATGGGCAGAAGCGGTGCCTTTGAAAGCTGTGAAGAAGGAAACTGTGGTAAACTTTATCAAATCAAATATCATATTTCGGTGTGGGGTTCCACGCTACATCATCAACGACAACGGAACGCCTTCAATGTATAATGCGCCAGCTAACGGACTCGCATAAGCTTTCAACAAAACACTTGGAAACTTGCTAAAGAAAGTTGTGGCAAAATCAAGAAGGGACTGGCACGAAAGGATCAAAAAAGCTCTTTGGGCATATCGAACGACATATTGAACATCAACTCAAGCCACCCCATATTCGTTGGTGTACGGAGTAGAAGCTGTCCTGCCACTGGAAACGCAAATCCCGTCGCTTAGAATTGCCATCCAAGAAGGATTGACACTTGAGGATAATGCTCGCCTTCGCCTCAAAGAACTTGAAGTACTCGATGAAAAGTGACTTGAAGCGCAACAAAGGTTGGAATGTTACCAAGCACGGATTTTGAAATCATTTAACAAGAAGGTTAAACAAAGATCGTTCCAAAAGGCAGACTTGGTGTTAGCAGTTAGAAGGCCTATCATCACAACACGACGCACTGGGAACAAATTTCTCTCCAAATGGAATGGACCGCATACAGTGATAGAAGTTTACACAAATGGCGCCTACAAGTTGCAAAGCGAAGACGGTTTAAAGATTGGCCCCATCAACGGCAGATTTTTGAAGCGTTACTACCCATAAAGAAGAAGTGAAGACACTCCTTGACGCAAGAGTATAAAGTGCATGTTACTCGTCGCCCAAATGAGTATAAATATTGAGGCAACAAAAATGAACTACGTTTGACTTGATCCTTCATGGGTACGTAGGCATCTTGAGGCTTGCTTCAAGTTCAGTCATACCAACAACCAAAAAATAAAAATCCAAAAAAAATATAAATTATAAAAAAAAAAAAAAAAAAAGAACT
The DNA here is from genome assembly GCA_963682055.1 of Primula veris. NCBI lineage: Eukaryota > Viridiplantae > Streptophyta > Magnoliopsida > Ericales > Primulaceae > Primula > Primula veris. The sequence continues at coordinate 26,967,314 of OY821741.1, forward strand.
ATGTTTGGCTTGATCGTTAACGGGTACGTAGGCATCTTGGATTTTATTTCAAGATCGGTCATACCATAAAAAAAAAAAATATCCCACAAGTTTAATGAAAGCTCCAAAAGACAAAAGAGTACATAAATAAATGGAAAAATGAATGTTAAGTTATGCAAAAGTACACAAGCGCGTAAAGAAAGAAATTAGTTCTCATATAAAGTCATTACGAAAAATCCACTACAAAAAGGAAATACGATAATACAAAATGAAGACTAAACAATTAGAGCAAGAAACTAATAACTCATGTTATCAATTAAATCGTTGAAGATCTTATAATTGTCCCTTTAGATGAGATGACTGTGTTAGAGAACTTCAAGTTTTCGTAGAGATGATATGCCAAATGACGCGTTATCAGTAGGCTCCTCGCTTTGTCTCTTTTCCCGTCATTACCAAAGCCTCGCGTAGAGATGACAAGGTGAGAGAACATAGAGCTTCCAAGGAGATTGAGATACTAAGAAGAAGAACCTCTGCTATAGCATGATACTTATGGTGTTTGATCATTCTGTATTCGCCTAACTCCGTCATGTGACTGTTACTCTTCATGAAACAAAGATATGGGCTTCTTCAGCCTTGGAGATAAGGAAATCTCTGTCACAGCTCTCGAAAACTTTTTGAAGACAAAAATGTCATCGCTTGTTGAAAAATCAAAGTAGGCACTTTCTCCCTCTTTAGGCGGATTGAGATTTCGTTCGACGACCAACTTAGAAACACAAACTCTACTTCAACAAGCGTTTCCGTCACTTCCGCCACGTTGGTCAGTTGGTCAGACTATCAGTCGTCGAAGAAGCTTGTCAAAATCGCCGAAGAAGCTTGTTGAAATCATCGAAGAAGCTTGTCGAAATCGCCGAAGAAGCTTGTCAAAATCGCCGAAGAAGCTCGTCGAAATCGCCGAAGAAGTTTGTCGAAATCGCCGAAGAAGCTCGTCGAAATCGCCAAAGAAGCTTGTCAAAATCGCCGAAGAATCTTGTCGAAATCACTGAAGTAGCTTATGGAAGTCGCCGAAGAAGATTGTAATCGCCGAAGAAGCTTGTTGAAATTACCAAAGAAGCTTGTCGAAATCGCCAAAGAAGTTTGTCGAAATTACTGAAGTAACTTATGGAAGTCGCCAAAGAAGATTGTAATCGCCGAACTAGCTTGTCGAAATCGTCGAAGAAGCTTGTCAAAATCGCCAAAGAAGTTTGTCAAAATCACCGAAGAAGTTTGTCGAAATCGCCAAAAAAGCTTGTCGAAATCGTTGAAGTAGCTTGTGGAAGTCGCCGAAGAAGATTGTAGTCACCGTAGAATATTGTCGAAGACGTCACGGAGGATGGACAAGAGCTAAGCATTCAAGTTCAACACCAGCAGATATGTTGACCGGGTTGCGTGACGATCCTCAAGATTTGCAGCTCTTGATAATGCTTTGACGACCAACTACCCCGCCTTTATCAAAACTCTTGAACTCTGTAGCTAAACTTTGACTTCACGAGATGCACACCATGCCGATAATAAGTCTGCTGAAGAACCACCCTCAATTGGCCATATACGTCGTGGAATCGCTTCAAATATATGAGCTCTTGAAGACTCATCTTAACACTGATCAAGCAAGTTTGGTCAAAAACATTGCTACTTGAGCTGCACGGGAATTGTTAAAGATCACTGCCATGATGCGCATGTTAAACAAAGAGAAAGTGTTTATTAAAAAAAAAAAAACAGTAGCTACTTTGCACAACAAAAACAAAGAACAAACAAATAAGTGCTTTATATGCGCAAAACTTTAAAAAAAAAGAAAAAAAAAACTAAGGAGAACAGACAAATAGACCATTCCCTTTATTTAGATTATTATGCGTTTTATCCCGTAACTAATTAGGGGTTTTTTTTTAAAATAAAAATAAAAATGGTTTTAGATATTAAAAGAAAAGGCATTGTAAGTGAATTTTCAAAAAAAAATTCATTTAGCCAACTTTTTGTTAATCTCTGCTGGACTGCATAGAGTTTTAAAAAAAAAGTAATGGTGCTCGTGGTGTTTAACAGCATAGAGTTAATTTTCACGCTGTTTGCAGCAAATTTAAAAAAAAAAAAACATGCACGGGAGTTAAAAAGTTTCAAATTACTTTTAAAAAAAATTGAAACAAAAATCCTGGATATGTTGATACAAGATGGTGTCACGTTTTTTTTTTTACAATGATAAAACCAAAAGTTGGCTAATATACAATAAAAAAAAATAGCAGTAAGCTCAAGTATTTAACTTGAAAAGTAATAAAAAAAATACTTCACTTTTATTTGACTCCAATGTTAAAAAGAAAGAGAAAGTATGATGGGGATCTTCAAAATATTATGAAAATAAATGAGGGTATAGGCCTCCTATTTATAGAAAATCAAAATATCTTTTCATAGTTTGATTAGTACTTAAATACCTGATCCTAGTATGAGTTTGGAAAGGACTCTTTTAACATACTACCTATAACCGTGGATTTTTGTTTTTATTCCCACTACTAGAAAACTGTTCAATTAAGGCGGTTTTTTCTGAGGCGGTTTTCTAACCGCCTTAATTGCTAATAATTAAGGCGGTATTTTTAAAGGCGGAAACAAACCGCCTTGAAAGAAAACAATAAAGGCGGTTCAAAATTACCGTATTAAAAGATACTTTGACCGCCGTTTTTGACCGAATTTGGACATTAATTAAAAAACTTTTTAAGTAAGTCAATTTTTTGAATGACTTTTAGTTAAATTCTTAAATTTTTGTTATATATATATATATTTGTAGAATTTAAGATAAGATATTGATTTACATCAATTATTTTGATTTTTTTTTTTTGCTTTTTTTAGTAAGAACCGTGTAATTTTTTAAACTTATTAAGAAAAAAAAATGTCAAAATCATATCATTTAAATCAAAACAATAGGAGACGTTATTATGATATGATATGTTCGAGTTTCTGATTATATTCTTTAATATTTTTATAATGTGCTTGTAATATTCTTACTTTTTCATCGCTTATATGTAAATCAAATATTACTATAGTGTGTCATTCTACATTTAGGTTATAAAATATCTAAAATCTCATATATAAAAACTTATATTTATATTTATTTATTTTGAAAATAATATTTACTCAACCGTTCCGAAATATTACTAAAAAAGTTGCATTCGTGAGGTACTGAATTGGTTGAATAAGAAGAATTATCATTGGTGTCCTTCAGTTACATTAAGAGTTTCGGGAACTTGAAATCCTAATGTACCCTATACAGTACCCAAATAATAAAAAAAATGAACTATTCATGCTACACCAATAACAAAATAAATAACCTCTGATAAAAAAAAATCACAATTTTATTTATAACAACTTTTGATTTAGAAAAACAAAATTTATTCACCTAATAGTACAACTAAACGTGTAAAATATATTACAAGATATATATATATATATATTCACAGGCCAATTGCTAAAAGAGGTTCCCCCAAATAACACCTATTGCTCTCACCGCCCACTAACACCATGTCTCCCTCTCTCTCCTTTTCTCTGCACGATTGGATCCGATCAAGGGTACGTCCCTCTTTCTCGATCTTCCTTTACATAATTTTGCTTATGATTATTTATTTATGAAACAAACATATTAAGTATGTATCTACAGATATGTATGGTTTGAGTTTCATTGAACTATATTCCAATTGCAGTTGTTAAAACTTAATTATTTTAGTTTTTTTAATCGTAATTAGTTGTGATTATTGTTGATATATAATAGATACGATCAAATCTTGTTGCAGTTACAAGCACTTAAAATTAACTTTTTGTTAGGCTTTTTTTGAATTCTGTCATATGAGTTAGTTGATAATTCTAGGGTTTTAATTGGAGTTTTCTTTAAAAAATAAGATATGTACGCAAATCTAATGCTATTATAAAAGTATACTTTTACTATAAAATCTGAATCTATATATTTGTTTGCATATATTTAAAGTCTGGCGATACAAATATTCGTCACAACTTTTCACATCTCTTATAGGTAGTAATTTCAACTTGTATACAAGAATTTGTTTATGATTATTGTATGTCGATGCAGTTTGTTATCTACATCTTTTATCTGAAGATATTGAGCCCCTTGTTCTTAGAGTGAAAATAATCTCAGCAAGGTAGGTTCTTAGATGTCTAATTAGATTGATTGTTAAAAAGCTTTTGTAATTTATTTTTATAGGTGTCTAGAAAAAACTTAATATTTGACCATTAGAGAAGGTATTTTGACCATTCATGCCTTTCAGATTTCTAATATCGTATGATTTATCTTAAAATGATATTATATTGTTGGGAAAATTTTACATTGCACGGACTTTGACCCGATCGTGTTGGATCGAGAAAGTTGTAATATAAATGTAGAATTTGCATTAGAATATTTGATTGTCCTGATTTTGAAAAGAAGTTGTGTAAATAAAGAACTTTTTCAAGAACAAGTTTTGGGTGAGAAAACACTTTTAATAGAACTGTCAAATGCTCTTTTATTAATTTGATTTAGATTATAGATATTTAGAAAATTCTGATGGACACAGTTACTAACTACGTAAGCTATGTAGAATGGATAATACGAAAAATAAAAAGTCCGAGTACCGGGTAATTTAGTGGTATCATGTATCACAGTGTTTAATGGTACGGGGTACCCGGTAAGTCTAGGTGTATTGATAACTTTAGATTTAGATAAAGAATAATGAAAAACATAACTTATTTCACTTAATAAACATGTGAGATAATTTTAGTTCTATTGTAAATAATTTTAGGGCGCGTGCGAGTTGCAAACACAATTTCCCAATTATACTGGCTCACCGTCCACGGCACCATTTACAGAACATCATGTCTCTCACTAGATCCACCCTTTCTCTCGTTCTCTGCACCCATCGAGGTGCACGTCTCTACTCGATCTTCCTTTTTAATGATTTGTGGTTATGAATAGTTACTTATGAAACAAAAAAAAAAATGTGTGCACAGATATGTTTGATTTTGGGTTTTTTTATTTCTATTGCAATTGCAGTAGTTAATTGTTATATATAGTTTATTAATTTCACTAGTAGATGTATAGATACAATTAAATCTTGATGCAGTTATAAGCACTCGAATTAATCTTTTGGGGCGATTTTTTTAAAGTTGATAATTATATGGTTTTAATTGGAGCTTCCTCAAAGAATAAGATATGCATGCATATGTGCTTATTTGATTTGGTTTTGCCTAATTTTCTACTTAACGATAGGGCTTGTTTTGAAGCTTACTTTCAAGACTTTTAATTTAAGTTGATTGGTAAAAGCTTTTCTAATTTTTTTTTATAGGTAATGCTAACAACGGGAATAACCCAATGTGTAACTATTAGAAAATTATTTTGAGCATCGATCCATGCCTTTCAGATTTCGAATATCGTATGATTCATTTTAAAATGACCTCATATTGTTAGAAAAATTGTTTGAACCCAACATTTTTGTTAAAGCTATGCAAGTCCAACTTATTTTTCTTCTTTAAATCTAGACTATATCGACTTGATCAGCTTAAAACAAGCTTTTCAGGTACTTCGGCCTAAAAAAGCTATAAGCTTTACACTAGTAGTATGTATCATGGGGACCTAATGGGGCTTATATGAGCCTGCTAATCAATAACTTATTTACAAATTTTCATTAGATTTTTTGTTACATCTCAGGTTGCTATAATTAAAGGAAAAATTTACTAGCAATTCCACAAGTTGAACAAACACTGGAACTAAGAGAGAAAAGGTTTACAAAATTTATTGGATGTAATACACGGGACGTGTTGGTACTTTTGGGTTTGGTCCTTTTGCAACTCAAGTATTTGAAAGTAAAAATAAACAAAATCACGAGCAGCCAATTTTTTACTTGAAAAAAGTGCAGGAAGTTGTTTGAGAAGAGTTGTGCGAAGAGAAGAAGAGAAGTGGTTCCAGAATTATGCAAGAATTCGTGAAGTAATACATGCGAGAAGTGCCGCTAAAATAGCTACATGAAGAGTTTAGATGTATTTGATAGAAGAGTTTAGATGTAAACCAGTAATTGACAGAATTAGTTCGGCTAAGATGTGTTTTGTGTTTTTTTTTTATGAATTCTATGAAATCAAAAGTTTGTAACTTTGTATATATGTATTTTAAGCTTTATTTTTGTTACGAGATTGTGATTTTTGGCGTTTAATTACATATGTTATGAGTTTTGAATTGCTTGAATAAAATATTGAAGGCGGTACTAGTAACGTTCCAATTGAGTTGTACATATATTTCACAGATCAATGGCATTTATAATACTTTTAAAAGTAATTTTAATTGTAGTATTAGCAGTGGTTGGGTTGTATCCGTCGTAAAAAGTAACTTTTTAAAGGCGGTTTACAATCGCCTTATAAGGTCATTGAAAACCGCCACTTTTTTTAGAGGCGGTTGTGAACCGCCTTAAAACTTTTAGCAACGCTTGCAGAAACGGCGGTCCAGAAACCGCCTCAAAAACCGCCTCAAAAGGTTTTTAAGACGGTTTGATTACCCTTTTAAGGCGGTTAAAAACCGCCTTTATTGGCTTGTTTTATAGTAGTGTCCTGTCCACAAAATATTTGAAAATCTCCTAAAAAGTCTATCTAAATTGACATGGACTCTAAAAATTATAATTTGTATAGGATAAAAACTCTTCCATGATATATATGTAACATTAGTTTATTTAAAATAATCCTATTCTCCTATCAGGAATGAATCGCACGACCAGATAATTTTTTTTTTGATAAATATAAAAAGCCAACAGAATCTTTTAGTCCTTTCCCAAAGGAATTGTAAAACTTTTAAAAGATTTTTAAATTAGTGATAGAACATAAAAATCAGATCCGAATATTTTATTCGGGTCATAATCAACCCACTTTATAAATGGGTATCCAACGCTTAAATGGGTCATTTCATACTTTTTATAGGAATTGAGGTGTTACTACCAAAAGCCCAAGCCCAATCAAATGGGGACCCATGTCTGAAAAATCCCTGGGATGAAGACATTTGTCAGTATCCTAGAAGGCGCAGTTGCCTATAAATAGCCAACTACCCCTCCTAGAAAAGGACCAGAAAATCTATCCAAAAAATATAGAGAGAAGTTAAGAAAAGAGAGAAACTAACCAAAGCATATCACTTCGAGAAATAAACCGAGAAAAGATAGCCGAGCACCGAATAAAAGAGGAGAAAGATCAAGACGAGAGATTAAATAGTTATATCGAGCATAATTGTAAAACCGAAATACTAATCCGAGCAAATGTAATAGTCCGAACAAGGACAATAATCCGAGCAATAATAAAGATCAGGAAGTATCATTTATTCACGGTTGATTTATCATTATATCATTGTTGAAAAGCCTAACGTGACTGACCAAAGTTATGGCTTTATCAATTAGATAGAAACTTTATATAGAAATAAATTGTTTCCAGAAACTCTAAACCTAAAACTTGTTCGTTCAAAATTACGGATTCAAAATTACGGATAAAGTTACGTTAGTATTTTGGACTAAACTTACTTTCTAAATTGTTAAAAACTAAATCCTTATGACCTGCATGGGTACACACAAAAATTACGTGTCGCGTAAATATACAAGACTTTTATGTTAAAAAAAAAAAAACACACACAAAGACAAAAAAAAAAACCTACTTGAAGAAACTTCAAATTTTCTTTCAAATTTAAAATAAAAAAAATAAACAAAATAAACTCCTTTCAAAAAAAAATCGAGACTCGTTAATTTTACAAAATAAATGCAACTAAATAAGTCTCGATGGGGCATTTGTTGACACGTAAAATTTACGGCCACTAAAAATAAGTCACGTGTCTTTTTAAACCATATTAAAAATGATTACTAATTCTAAATTTAAATAGAAAAGAAGTTATTAGTAATTTAAAAGAAAATAAATTATAATTTATTATCACATAAAATTAAGATAGTAAATTAAAATAAAATAAAAGTATTTATTTTGCTAAAACTCATTCAGTATGGAGCAAACAAAGAGTTTCTTAAAATTATAGAATTCATTAAAATGTTTTCAAAACACAAATACTAAATTTAAATCAAATGACAAGTGTTGGTCCTATATGATAATGGGTCGAAACTTATGGAGGTGCCCTTGCAATTAAAAGTTTACCCCAAAAGCTATAAATAAAGGGGTGGGGGAGCCATAAATCACACATCAAAAAGTCTTGAAGACTAGAGAGAGAGAAGCTCATCCACAGACGCCAGAGAATCAGCTCCGCTCCTCCACGGCCGCTAGGGAATCAGCTCCGCTCCTCCGCAAACGTCAGGGGATCAACTCCTAGAGGAAGCTCTGCACACTCCGGCCTCAACGAACGCCTTCAAAGTCTGCAACAAATCTGTAATAAACTTGGCATTCGATCTTCAAAAACGTCTAAAAGCAGCAAGCAATGTGTTTCTATGGATCAAAATCTTCAAGTTCTTCCCCAAATCTGAAGAACTCCTACAACAAATCTGCCTTCGATCTTCAGGAACGACTACAAAGAATAAGCAAGACGTTTCTGCAAATCAAAGTCTTCAAAGTTCTTCACCAAATCCAAAGAAGTTCTGCAACAAATCGGCATTCGATCTTCAGGAACGACTACAAGCAATAAGCAAGACGTTTCTGCAAATCAAAGTCTTCAAAGTTCTTCAACAAATCTGATTAACTCCACCCAAGAAATCTACAACAAACCGGCATTCGATCTTCAGGAACGACTACACAAAGGCAAAAACACGTTTCTCTAAATCAAAATCTCCAAGTTCTTCACCAAATATGAAGAGCATCAAGATCATCAACGAAATCAACAAAACTACAAAGTTCTTCATCAAATCTGAAGAATTCTACTCAAGTTCAGCAAATTCAACAAAATTCATCAAAGAGTCTACAACAGCATTTCGAGCCATTAAAATTGTTCGAAAAGGAGAATCAAATGACTTTCATTTTTATATATTTTTTTACAAATTATCAGAGATTGTACCTGCAAATTAATTGATAAATAAAATTTATTTTGCTTCGCATTCATTTTTCCTGTTTTCAGCGCTTGATAAAAATTTGTGTGAAACAGGCTATTTCCTATTTTACCTCAACCTAGTAGGCAACTTCCTGTCTATATATTATATAATGATTCACATAGCCTAAAAGTTAAAGAAAATAGAACGGTAATCATTTTCCTCCCTCAGTTGAATCCTCCTTTTCCCTTTTCTAATAGTAGTAAAAACGAAACAATAGCAGTCGCCGCCGCCGCCTATGACAAGTATTAAGCTCCACCGCCGCATGTTCGATCTCGATGACGACGACTACAGTTTCGACGATCTATATATATTTTGTCCTCGACGACAACGACTACAGTTTCGACGATCTATATATATTACGACGATCTAACAGTTTCGACGACTACAGTTTCGACGACTACAGTTAAGACTGTTGTCCTCGGGGTCGCTTCCAACGCAATTTTTTCAGTAGTCTTCTTCACAGTCTTAAGAAACGAATATATGCACTACTATTCATTCTTATTATTTTATTACTTCACGCAACGTGTAGTTTTTTTTTTTCACAGCATTAATATTGGATTAATATATTTTTTTATTCGTACATATTATCTATAATCATGCTGACCCTGGCTCCCGCAATGTTGTCAACCCTCCGCAACCGCCACGCCAACATCAAGCTCCAAACAACCAAATTTCCTGAACGGACACATCATCATCTGATCTGATAAAGTCCTTGCTATCATTTACCTCAGCCTCTGTAGATGAAGACTCTGCTATGTGCTTGTCCAATTTCGAGAGGAAGGGTCTACTTCGGCAGCTCCCATGTTTCCACATGTTTCACGTACCATGCATTGACAAGTGGCTAACCGCCCACAACACGTGTCCTATGTGCAGGGCCACCATCAAAATCACGAGAAAAGATGGAAGAGTTAGATGTCTTTTATCATATGATGTGGCTCCAAACATAGTACGTAGTCTGAGTAATCTTAGCTTATACGAGAAATCTGTACTGTTTTCTTCAGTGGTGGAACTAGTACTCAACTATTGGGTGACGATCATGGTGAACAATAATTAAGCAAAAAAAAACAGTATATGAGAGTTTTGAACATGTGACCTACAATGCATACACTACACTACTGAGTTTACAACTGATAATGAGGGGCTATAACTATATTTAACTCTAAATTTACAAATTTATATGTATAATTTTTTATTTTATTTTTAAATTTTGGGGTGGCGGCGGCACCTCCTGGTTTCCTTAGATAATAAAGTTGGGGCAATTAACAAAAACATACCATACCCCTATTATATTACCAAAAACATACTCTCAAAAGTTAAATTACCAAAAACATACATATATATACGTATTATTTTTCTAATTCTAATCAAACCATAATCTAACCTATCTTTCTCTAACCGCAACTCTCTCTCTCTTTAATCGCACCTCTCTCTCTAACACACGATAATCGCACATCTTTCTAACACGTGCTAATCACCCATCTCTCTCTAAAAATGATTAAAAACTCACAAAATATGCATATGCTAATTATAAAACGTCATACCCTAATTTTAAAACTTCATATCCTAATTTCAAAACTTCATACCCTAATTTCAAAAACTTCATACCCTAATTTCAAAACTTCATACTCTAATTTTAAAACTTCATATCATAATTTCAAAAGTTCATACCCTAATTTCAAAACTTCATACCCTACATATGAATTTCTCTCAATATTATACATATGGATTCTCTTTCAACTTGAAACCCACAATGTTTACAATAGTCTCAAAAGTCAATAAATAGAAAACAATCTCACCAATTCCATATATTTTTTATATATTATGGGGTATCAAATAGTGTAATATTTGTGTATTATGTATGTATATATCTGTATTTATATGTATATGAATATCTATATAATTTAGATGGTGTTCGATAGTTAGTGACGGGTTTTCGTGGTGGAGAAAGGGAGAGAGATAGAGTGGGATATTGAAGAAAGATACATAAAAGAATGGATGAGAGAGAGAGTAAGATCAGAGAAAGATAAAGAGAAAAATTGGTGAGAGAGAAGAATGAAGAGATACATAGAAGAATTGGTGAGAAAGAAGAATGCAGGAGAGATAGAGTAAAATGAGAGAGAGAGATAAAGAAAAGAATAAACAGACATTAAATTTAAATTTGTTTGGTATGTTTTTGATAGTTAAAGTTGTAATGATATGTTTTTGTTAATTTAGTTTCAAAAGTAGTATGTTTTGTTAATTTATCCTTGTTTTTAAGATCTTTTTTATATCAATACTGTTGTAGGATATTATTGGACTATTGAGCTTGTATTTTATGGGCCCAAGTGGGCTTATAACCCTACCCCTCTATCTATATAAAGAGGGTTAGGGGTCTTCTATTTGACATTCATTCATATACATTCTGATAATAAAGACCTACTGTTCTCTCTCTCTATGTTCTCTCTATGTCTCCTATATAATATATATACTGAGCTAATAAGATTCACAACACGTTATCAGCACTTTGCTCGCGGAGAATAGGATATACGCTCGCGGATATTAGAGATTCTGGGTAAACGCAAGGATATTGAGTATTTATAAAGCTTGAGGTTTATCCGGTTTTTTTTTTTTTTTAGGGTTTTGCTATATCGACCTTCACCAACATACCGTGCGTAAGGTACCGAATTCAAAACTTAATTTATTCCGTATATGTGATCGCACGTATTATTTTATGGATTTGTCGGACGTACATTGTATGTTATGCCAAGTGAATATATTAACAAATTGTATGTAAATAGGACAATAACAGAACCTCTGTTAAATTGCATGAATTGATACAATTGTAATATGTACGTAACATTGTTAAATTGCATGAATTGGTACAATTGAAATATGTACGTAACATTCAACTACTGTATGATAAATTGGTTTTACTACCCTTGGTTGATAACATATAATATTGCATGCTTAATTAATATTTGGTGTAATCCTCAATAAAGCATGCTTGTAAATTGACATAAATACATATGTATTACTCTGTTGTCCTGAATCTGTAACATAATAAAAACAGTAGGACCAGTTTGTAAGGCGCTGGAAATTATGGATTGTGCTGTTAATTACTAAAGGACTAAACTGAAACTTGTCTGAAATTATGGACTGAAGCTGTAATAATGCTGTAAATAGATATATAGTTTGCTGAAATTACACGGATAGTCCCTGTAGTATATTACATGTATAAAAACAGTATATATGTGTTATAAAAGTCAATATTCGGACTAAATATCCACCCACATGCATATATATTTATTAAAAAAGCAAGTGAATAAAAAAAATTGCATGTTAATTGAATAAATTGATATGTTTCCATGTAAATTTAACCAATTTGCATGTTAAAAAAAAATTATCATATATAATATTAATTGGTAATTAAAAATATATTGATTGCTTGCATGTTAAAATTACCATGTATGGAAATTGCGTGTATATTGTAAATTGGTAAATAAAATATATTACGTACATGAATGATTTAGTTACCATGTATAGAACTTACACATATAGCAATATAATAATAAAATAATGACTAAATCTTACTAGTGTAAATTAGTAATTACTAATAAATTCTAGATTGATGATAATCTTGATTAATTTGATTTCCTTATTAGGAAATATATATTGCAATATATATATGTTAATCATGCAAACAGGTACAATCTAAAATATTAGTTAATCATGTACTAATTTATTTATTGCCATGTACACATATGTATAATATGGTAATTTGCGAAATCATATATATTCACATTTAAGTTGGAAAAATTATGAATCTTCCCTAAATAGGCTCACCTATTTGGATACGATGTCTAGGAAAGATATAGGCGGAAGTCGATATCCTAATGAGGTCGGGTTTTAAGTGGCATTCGTGCCCTCCACCCTCACCGTCTTTCCTGGTCGTTTTTCAAGTAGAGCTACCGAAAGGGGTTGACTAAATAATAATTTCCCCGAGTGTGTTTATATAGTGATGTATGTTTTGCCGAATTGGTGTCTCTGTATCGACCCGTCGTTCGATCAATGAGAACCTATTCACATTAAAAGCAAAACTATTTTTCAAACCTGTCGTTTCGAAATAAAGTTTATGCTTGTGCAAACCATAAACATATAAACCAGTCGTTTTATATGAAAAATAATCCAGAACTCCCAACACATGTTGGATGCCATCTATGATGAGAAAAATCGCAAAACATACTTGCGAAATGACTGTTTAGATGTTGATTTTAATCCATCACCACATGTTACTCACCCTGATGTGTGAAAAATGTGATGACCCATTTTTTTTGGATGCCATCATTGATGAGTAAAACACAAATTTGTTGTTACCATCAGGATGAATGCTAAGGCGTTGATTTTATTCTGCCGCCACATTTGAGACGTGACGACGTCTATGGTGAACAAATGTCTGAAATTGACATATTGGAGCAATACTTCACCAAAATACTAGCTTGGAAATTGCATTCTATAAGCAGTATCGTGAATTTATATTCACCATGTTCCTTTATCGCCCATCTGTTATTGGATAAGAAAATTACCCCGGTGAGTAGTTTTAATCCTATTGGGTCAATGGCGAATTGTTTGCCTGATATTAATGCTCTTCGTGTATATTTTTTTTCCACGAATCGAGAACCGAGACAAGTGTTATTTGTCTCGAACTGTCGTGATCCTGATGAATCGCCTAGCCAAGCGAGATTTTAGACAATCGTCAAAATCGAAAACTTGTGGCTGCAAGACAGTAATTGAAAGGAACAATATGGCCCGTTGTCACAAAGCAAGAGATAATGCTCAATGAGGCAACTCTATACTATAAAGACAAATGTCATGCACGGTTACTCCTTAAATAGTTCACAACTATTATAAAGGTGAAAAAAACCGATGCTAATGTGGTTAAAGCTAACTGAAAGGAAACTCTTGAGACCCCCGATTTTGTGACTCAAATGAGTTTGATATCTTTCTTTATTGATTTTGATAAATCATTGAGCCATTTTTTCGCTCATCTGGATTATGTTTTCCATTTGGATTATGATTTTTTCCATTTGGACATACTTTTGGATTATGGTTTGCCTGTTTACGAAATTTCTCGAAATAATTTAAAGTGTTTTGAGTAAATTACTTTGACAAATGTGACCAAATTTTAAATTATGAAATTTTAGGTAATACTTGTGGGGTAGTTGATTTTTTTTTAAAATAGTGGGTAACAGTGTACCACATAATTTCACCAACTACTTGCCTAAAAGAGTACTCAGTGACAACGATTCTGGACCTGTCATTCCAAATAGAAATCTTTGGTAAAGCCAAATTGATTTGTCAAATATGAGGCGTTATACTCCCATAGGTCCTGTCATACCTTGTTGAGTTATAAAATATTCGAGAAAACCAGTGTTATCTGGTAATAGCTCATAAAAGAATTGAAATTTCTTTACATAGCCTCCATTCAATACGACCAAAAGCGTATTTTAGAGGAGTTGAAATGTCTTTCAAGTGGTTGCTACCACATTCTTTAAAGCATTTAAAGTTACCTTATCATTTCGCCTGTCGTCGAAATGATAAATGATTTAGATGCTAAGACATGATTGTCTATACTATCATTCGCCTGTCGTCGATTGATAAGAGCATTTTGATATTGTGGCATTGACCGGATGAGATATTCCCGGGTCAAAAGACGATGCTTGATTTATAATCGCATCGTATTTGGATTCTCTTTGAGAATATATTTCGTGATTAATCCGAAATTCATGCCACTAATGCTCACTTTGAAAGACTAATATGTGTAAAGATCATGAAATGAACTCGTAGAATTCTTGTAAAGAATTGAAGGAGTTATTGTGGACTTATCCAACCATAAGACGGACCATAAATATAAGTGGTTATGGTTGATGAATCGACAATATGGACACATTTTAATGTTGTCCACATAAATGCAGCACTTTCCAAACTTTTAGCCCTATCATTAAGTTGATGGCTCATGATCCGGATTATCCTGAAAAGTCTAGTCGACTTGATAATTCCGAAGAGTAAGAATCGAAAATTCGATTTGAATTACTTGAGTTTGGAAATTGAAATTGAACATCCTGTCGATTATGTTCAGACCCAAATGGACTCACGGAAAGTTTAATGATGCGACTGCAAATGGTTGCACGCACTTCTTGGTCTTGTGCACCAAGATTTATATTTCCATGTGGGTTCATGCTATTTTGCTGCATTGGTCCGTCTGAGGCCATAGTCACTCAAAACACTAAATGCATACCAGTTGGTTACTGGTTATGAGCCAGACGCCTCATATGAACGCGTGTTTGAGTGCTTAATATTTTGATTGAGCCGCTATAGCGTTCAAAATATGGACCTCTGAAGGGGACATAAGTTGATTATGAATCCCCTACCTATCATTTGATAGAGTAACCTTGGCAAGCGATCTCTTTACCGCATGATATGCGAAAGTGACATCGCTAAGACTGTTCTCCCCGTCGTTAGGGGGAGATTTGCACGTTACCGTTGATAAAAAACGACATGAAGTAACCTGGCATAACCCACTCAGTCTTAGCTTGATCCCCAAAACTGCACTTAGTGATAAGTAAGTGCATAGACTCCCTCAAGTCTAACTAAATGCCAGACGCATTTAATGACTTTATGAGATGTCACGAAATCATTTATACCTGCTGCAAAATGCTTGCAAGGATAGACGTCCATGTCGGACGCCATGTTCCTATTGTAACACGTTGCTTTGGCCGAACCCGCCAAGCAAAGGACGCTGCCGTCGGCCGTCAGTCTGTTGTCCTTCCCAAGATATGAGAAAGTTGACCGGTTCTTAATTCGTTCAGTCCCAGAGGTGGTGAACTGAAACTCGTTTGTCGTACGAGATTATAAAGGATCTAGGAGATGTGTGATTCCTCCTCATCCTGAGAATCTTGAAATATCTGTCGATCATGATATCTTAGACGATATTGAAGCGAAACGAGACTGTCATTGATTACTTGTTCATATATTCGGTGACGACTGATAATATGAGCAAATTATGACAGAGAACCATGTACTATTGCCTGAAGTTAACGAAGAATAGACTGGACTAATGGAAACTTGTATTCCAAGTAGGCTCCTTAGCGAAAGTGTGTTCAGACCTGTAGCTCTAACACCACCAATGTTAAACGAGTTCGTTTATTTGGTTATTCGTAAGGAAAGGTGATGAGAATAATGAGATTGTAGAATGCTCGCCTAGTAGCGCAAGGCTTCTCTCACATCTTGGAATTGATTACGAGATGGTTGATTTACTCGTAATGGACGTTATAACGGTCCCCTACTTTATCAGTTTAGTAGTTTCCCAAAAAACTGATTATGCAGCATGTGATTGTGGTCACTATTTTATCTCTATGAGAATTTAGACAGAGATATAGATGAAGGTCCCTGTGTGACTTCATAATGCTTGGATCAAGTAATTCCTGACCACGGAACACGATCTCATTAAATGAGACGTTCACTATATGGATTAATATAATCCGAGCGGATGTGGATTATTTTGCGATCCACTTTTGGATTTGCCTTCGAGATGAAGGATCTTGGGAAGACACGGTAGTGACTCGGCCTGATGATCGAGTCCCGTAAAGATTGAATCTAAGTCCATGATTCAGACTATACCCAGAAGGTGTTATGACGTTGTAGTCATCATGACGCTAAGTCGTCAGATTCTCTCATGATCGTTCGATCACTAGACATTGATATAGACCCAGTCCGTCCCTGATGAGACGATGAAGAGATATTGAACCATCATGTTCATATCTAAGTACAATAAGTGCATAATTGTACTAGGTCTAATGTGCTAGGACAGACATCTCGTCTGCTGTAAATGATATAGCTCGACACAGCATCGCGCTAACACGCTCCATCGGAATGGCATAAAAGACATTTTTCCATTACCTTAAGGTAATTGTGGATGAGGGTTTGTCTTATCCCATTTGCGTCATCGAGTGTACCTACCCCCTTCGGTACTGGAATTAACGCAACCCTTTTTTCGGTTATACCGATGCCGGTTACTTATCAGACTCGCATAAGGGATATTTCTAACATGGTCTGTCTTTATCATTAGGAATAAGGCAATATCTTGGAGGTCTTGGAATGACTCCAAACGAATCACTCTGATCTACTCGTGCTCTATGAGATGACTAGAGAGTGTATATGGCTCGAGCTCGTATTAGCCATATTTGAATTACATATGCTCTGTCTCACGATCCAGATAAAACACTTGTCTTATTTGAGGACAACTTGTTGTTATCGATCAAGAGAGACATGACTAGATTATGCTATTTAGCATTTCTTGCCGAAATAAATCTTCACATATGAAGTTTAAGAGCATCCTGTCGAATGCTCGTTTTATTTCACGTTATATTTTCTTGCATAAAGTCGTGTGCAAGTAAATGAAGCATCCAGTTGAATGCTCGTACTCTTTCTTGAAATATGAAATCCTTGCACCCCGTCGTGTGCAAGTGAGGTGGAGCATACAGGTGAATGCTTATTGCACTAATTACTACTTAGTCGAAATTCTCGCACCCTATCGTGTGCAAGTGAGGGGGATTATCCAGTCGCATGCTCGTGTACTCTTTTTGTGCTTAGACCAAGGTTTTTTCCCACTGGGTTTTCCTTGGCAAGGTTTTTAGCGAGACACGTTCCCATTATATCTCACTTAAGATTACAGAAATTAGGAGGAGTATCCTGTTGTATATTTCTTACCACTGTGTACTCTTTTGTCCTTCGACTAGAGGTTTTTCCCACTGGGTTTACTCTAGCAAGGTTTTGATGAGGCACCTGTTTTGTGGTTGATTCCCTACTACTACCACTGTTGCACTCTTTTTCCTTCGATCAGAGATTTTCCCATTGGGTTTGCTCCGGCAAGGTATTAATGAGGCACACTGTTTTGTGGTTAGTTAATTACATAGAATTTCGGCCTATATCATTCGGCTACACAGTTTCTCCTAGGTACCGGTTTTGTCCCACACTGGGTTTTCCGTCCCTAAGGTTTTTATGTGTTTAGCATTGCGAATGAACTCGACTCAGATCGACTGTATGAAGACGAAGAATTCAAGACGTCCAAAGGGGGAGTGTTGTAGGATATTATTGGACTATTGAGCTTGTACTTTATGGGCCCAAGTGGGCTTATAACCCTACCTCTCTATCTATATAAAGAGTGTTAGGGGTCTTATATTTGACTTTCATTCATATACATTCTGATAATAAAGACCTACTGTTCTCTCTCTCTATGTTCTCTCTATGTCTCCTATATAATATATATACTGAGCTAATAAGACTCACAACAAATACTAATTTATTTATTTTGCATTCATCCACTTCTACAAATACGATAGAATCAATACGGTTAACAATTGATTTTGAGTTTTCTTGTGTTTTTGTTAAAGCCTTTATGGATGTAGTCAACATTTAAATGGTATATATTTATTTATATTGAATAATGGGGAGATTATTAGAAAGTTCTAACTATTGCTTTAAAATAGTAGCTGGATCACAATTCACAATACGGGGTAAAGTAAGAAAACAATTGCAACATCGTTTTGGGATGAAAGTGTCAGGTTTTCAAGCCAATAAATTCTTTTAAGGGAAAAAAAAAAGGTTTAGTACGATGTTATTACCTTAATATAATAAAACGCAAAAAATTTAACCTTGATTAAAAGTATGTACAATTTAAACTTGATATTAATATGATACCCTTCTTGCCTTTTTTTTTTTTTTTTTTTAGCATAACAGGCTCAATATTTATTAAACAGAAAAAGAGTCATCACCATTGGACAAAACCTCCATGCTGGCTAAAGTAAATTCAGATCCGATAAGATGATAAGAAAAAAAGGAAATACAAATAGTTTTATGGTAAGAGAAAAAGGAGAAAACGAAGCAAGGTATTTTTTATTGAGTCGGAAGACACAAGACATGCATCATGATTTTAAGTTTATTCTTAAGCGTTGTGAACACGTTGAACATGTTGAACAACACCGTGAAATGGGGGAGGCGGGATGTCGTTGGGAGCTAGTAGGACCTCTACATGGCAAATTATACTCCTCGGGAAAGTTGAGAATAGCTGAATTACCCCTCATAGGAAAAGCAGCTCGATCATAAAGCCGAGCTGCTTCCTCAGCTTTATCGAACGTATCCAGCCAAATGCGAGCCCCATGATTAGTTGAATCACGTATTTCGGCTGCATATTTTCCCCACTGCCTTTTCCTTACCCCTCGGTACTTGGTCTCGCCTTCATTCGCCTTGCTCCTCCTAGGAGTATAATTATCTGCCATTGTTTCCTTCTTGCCTATTTATCTATTTGTTTTAGTTATTGATTGTTTATCTTAATTTCAAAATCTAAGACATATCTGAATATTCCCATTTCAATTTATTTTTTCTTCCATATATCTTTTTTCAAAAACACCAAAAAGATGAATATAAATGATTGGAAAACGAGATAGAGCAACAACAAAATTAATATAAAAAAATCAAAAAGTTAAATAAGAGACAACATCACGTAGCATCAACATAAAATCAATGTGTTATTGAGAGCATCAAAAGTAACACGAAGTAAATTATGGAGAGCAACATAGAGCATCCAACGAAAAAAAAAACAAAAATTGAGACTTAAGAAATATCAACAAAAAAATTAAAAAGTTAAAAAAGAGACAGCATCACGTAACATCAAGATAAAATCAATGCGTTATGGAGAGCATCAACACGAAGTAAATTTTGGAGAGCAACCTAGAGCATTCAACGAAAAACAAAATTAAAAACAAAAATTGAGACTTATGAAATATCAACTTAAAAATTTAGAAAGAACCATTGATCATCTCAGAGCATCATTCACCGAAATAATAATTCAACTTTCGTAGCACTAAAATAAAAAAGCACCGGTAAAAAATGAAAATAAATATTACAAAAAAATACCAAACAAAGTTTAGATAGAAATAAATAGCGATAAATGAAAAATTAAACTATTAATAATATAGTAAAGAAAATATTAATATTAATATTAATATACTCAAATAATAATAGTCAAAGCATCAAGGGAACAAAAATAAAACTATACAAAAAAATTCTCTAATAAAATAATATTGATGCTTAATAAAGTAAAAACAAATATAAGAAAATAATAATAATGCAAATCCTAAATATATGAAGAAATGTGGGGAAGAGGGAGATAGAGATAGAGGATCTCGTGAGTTTAGTGCATTAATTGCTAAACATATGTAGAGATATATATGGGACAAAACTTGCCTATTATCCGGGCAGAACTATCTGCCTTTTAGGGATAGCATTTTTATATCGATTTATATTTCGAGCCGAATCAATTAATTCGGTATGAAAAGTTTGATATATTGATATTACGGTACAATACAACCGAACCAATTTTTGAAAGTCGGTTCAGTTTCGGTATTCGTTTGGTGAGTTCGGTATGGTACCGATTAAAACCAAAATATTAAAATATACTATATATACAAATAAACTAAAATTGTTGTGTGACATATTAGCTCACATATATATGTATATAGATATAGAGAGAGACAACAACAGGATCTTTATTAATCAGAATGTATATGAATAAATGTGAAATACAAGACCGCTAACCCTCTTTATATAGATAGAGGGGTAGGGTTATAAGCCCACTTGGGCCCATAAAGTACAAGCCAAATAGTCCAATAGTATTCTACAACACTCCCCCTTTGGACGTCTTGAATTCTTCATTTTCATGCAGTCGATCTGAGTCGAGTTCATTCGCAGTGCTAAACACATAAAAACCTTAGGGACGGAAAACACAGTGTCGGACAAAACTGATACCTAGGAGAAACTGTGTAGCCGAATGATATAGGCCGAAATATCATGTAAGTAACTAACCACAAAAACAGTGCGCCTCATCAAAACCTTGCCAGAGCAAACCCAATGGGAAAATCTCTGATCGAAGGAAAAAGAGTGCAACAATGGTAGTAGCAGGGATAAAAACACAAAACAGGTACCTCGTCAAAACCTTGCTAGAGTAAACCCAGTGGGAAAAAATCTCTAGTCGAAGGACAAAAGAGTACACAGTGGTAAAAAGTATACAACAGGATACTTCCCCTAATTTCGGCAATCTTAAGTGAGATATGATGGCAACGTGTCTCGCTAAAAACCTTACCAAGGAAAACCCAATGGGAAAAAACCTTGGTCTAAGGACAAAAAGAGTACACGAGCATGCGACTGGATGCTCCCCCTCACTTGCACATGACATGGTGCGAGAATTTCGACTAAATAGTAATTACTGCAATAAGCATTCACCTGAATGCTTCCCCTCACTTGCACACGACTGAGTGCAATGATTTTATATTCGAATAAAGAGTACGAGCATTCGACTGGATGCCTCATAAACTTCATATGTGAAGATTTATTTCGGCAAGAAATACTAAATAGCATAATCTAGCCATGTCTCTCTTGATCGATAACAACGAGCTCGAAGCCATATACACTCTCTAGTCGTCTCATAGAGCACGAGTAGATCAGAGTGATTCGTTTGGAGTCATTCCAAGACCTCCAAGATATCGCCTTATTTCTAATGGTAAAAACAGACCATGTTAGGAATATCCCTTATGCGGATCTGATAAGTAACCGGCATCGGTATAACTGAAAAAGGATTGCGTTAATTCGAGTACCGAAGGGGGTAGGTACACTCGATGACGCAAATGGGATAAGACAAGCCCTCATCCATAGTTACCTTAAGGTAATGGGAAAATGTCTTTTATGCAATTTCGATGGCAGCGTGTTAGCGCGATGCTGTGTCGAGCTATACCATTCACAGCAGACAAGATGTTCGTCCTAGTACATTAGACCAAGTACAATGATGCGCTTATTGTACTTAGATATGAACATCATGGTTCAATATCTCTTTGTCGTCTGATCAGGGATGGACCGGGTCTATATCAATGTCTAGTGATCGAACGATCATGGGAGAATCTGACGACTTAGCGTCATAATGACTAAAACGTCATAACACCTTCTGGGTGTAGTCTGAATCATGGACTTAGATTCAACTTTACGGGACTCGATCATCAGGACGAGCCACTACCGTGTCTTCCCAAGATCCTTCATCTCGAAGGAAAATCCAAAAAAAAAATGGATCGCATAATAAAACACGCAAGGACATAATAGTTGTTCAAGTATCCCAAGCTAATCAAGTACTCACTTAGGCGGGTATACCACATCTGCTCGGATTTTATTAATCCATACAGTGAACGTCTCAGTCAATTGAGATCGTGTTCCGTAGTCATGAACTACTTGATTTAAGCACATGAAGTCACACAGGGACCTTCATTTATATCTCTTTGTCTAAATTCTCATAGAGATAAAACAGTGACCACAATCACATGACTGCATACTCAGTTTTTCGGAAACTACTAAACTGGTAAAGTAGGAGACTGTTATAATGTCCGTTACGAGGAAATCAACCATCTCGTAATCAATTCCAAGATGTGAGAGAAGCCTTGCGCTACCAGGCGAGCATTCTACAATCTCATTATTCTCATCACTTTTCCTTACGAATAACCAAATAAACGAACTCATTTAACATTGGTGGTGTTGGATCTACATGTCCGAACACACTTTCGCTAAGGAGTCTACTTGGATTGCAAGTTTCCATTAGTCCAGTCTATTCTACATTGACTTCAGGCAACAGTATATGGTTCTCTGTCATAATTTGTTCATATTATCAGTCGTCACTGAATATATGAACAAGTAATCAATGACAGTCTCGTTTTGCTTCAATATCGTCTAAGATATCATGATCGACAGATATTTCGAGATTCTTAGGATGAGGAGGAAATCACACATCTCCTTGATCCTTTATAATCTCGTGCGACAAACGAGTTTTAGTTCACTACCTCTGGGGCTGAACGAATTAAGAACCGGTCAACTTCCCCGTCTTGGGAAGGACGACAGACTGACGGCCGACGGCAACGTCCTTTGCTTGGCAGGTTCGGCCAAAGCAACGTGTTACGACAGGAACACAGCGTCCGACAGGGACGTCTATCCTTGCAAGCATTTTGCACCAGGTATAAATGATCTCATGACATCTCATAAATTCATTAAATGCGTCTGGCATTTAGTTAGACTTGAGGGAGTTTATGCACTTACTTATCACTAAGTACAGTTTTTGGGATCAAGCTAAGCCTGAGTGGGTTATGCCACGTTACTTCACGTCGTTCCTTATCAATGGTAACGTGCAAATCTCCCCCTAACGACGGGGAGAACAGTCTTAGCGATGTCACTTTTGCATATCATGCGGTAAAGAGATCGCTTGCCAAGGTTACTCTATCAAATGATAGGCATGGGATTCATAATCGACTTATGTCCCCTTCAGAGATCTATATTTTGAACGCTATAGCGACTCAATCAAAATATTAATTAAGCACTCCAAACATGCGTTAATATGAGACTTCTGGCTCATAACCAGTAACCAACTGGTACGCATATGGTGTTTGAGTGTCTATGGGCCTCATGACGGACCAATGCAGCAAAATAGCATAACCCCACACGGAAATATAAATCTTGGTGCGCAAGACCAAGAAATGCATGCAATCATTTGCAGTCGCATCATCAAACTTTCCGTGAGTCCATTTGGGTCTGAACATAATCGAAAGGATGTTCAATTTCCAAACTCAAGTAATTCAAATCCAAATTTTGATTTTTTTACTCTTCGGAATTATCAAGTCGACTAGACTTTTCAGGATAATCCGGATCATGAGCCATCAACTTAATGATAGGGCTAGAAGTTTAGGAAATACTGCATTTCTGTGGACAACAATAATCATGTGACCTTATTGTCGATGCATCAACCATAACCATTTATATTTATGGTCCGTCTTATGGTTGGATAAGTCCACAATAACTCCTTCAATTTTTTACAAGAATTCTACGAGTTCATTTCGTGATCTTTACACATACTAGTCTTTCAAAGTGAGCATTAGTGGCATGAATTTCGGATTAATCACGAAATATATTCTCAGAGAGAATCCAAATGCGATGCGATTATAAATCAAGCATCGTCTTTTGACCTGGGAATATTTTATCCGGTCAATGCCACAGTATCAAAATGCTATTATCAATCGACAACAGGCGAATGATAGTACAGACAATCATGTCTTAGCATCTAAATCATTTATCATTTCAACGACAGGCGAAATGATAAGGTAACTTTAAATGTTTTAAAGAATGTGGTAGCAACCACTTGAAAAACATTTCAACTCCTCTAAAATACGCTTTTGGTCGTATTGAATGGAGGCTATGTAAAGAAATTTCAATTCTTTGATGAGCTATTACCAGATAACACTGGTTTTCTCGAATATTTTATAACTCAACAAGGTACGGCAGGACCTACATGAGTATAAGACCTCATATTTGACAAATCAATTTGGTTTTACCAAAGATTTTGACTTGGAACGACAGGTCCAGAATCGTTGTCACTGAGTACTCTTTTAGGCAAATAGTTGGTGAAATTATGTGGTACACTGTTACCCACTATTTCCAAAAAAATCAACGACCCGACAAGTATTGCCTAAAATTTCATAATTTAAAGTTTGGTCACATTTGTCAAAGGAATTTGCTCAAAACACTTAAAATTATTTCGAGAAATTTCGTAAACAGGCAAAGCATAATCCAAATGGAAAAACATAATCCAGATGAGCGAAAAAATGGCTCAATGATTTATCAAAATCAATAAATAAAGGTACCAAACTTATTTGAGCCACAAAACCGGGGGTCTCATGAGTTTCCTTTCAGTTATCTTTAACCACATTAGCATCGGTTTTTTCACTTTTTTAATAGTTTTGAACTATTTAAGGAGTAACCGTGCATGACCTTTGTCTTTATAGCATAGAGTTGCTTCCTTGAGCATTATCTCTTGCTTTGTGACAACGGGCCATATTGTTCCTTTCAATTACTGTCTTGGAGCCACAGGTTTCCGATTTTGACGATTGTCTAAAATCTCGCTTGGCTAGGCGATTCATTAGGATCGCAACAGTTCGAGACAAATAGCACTTGTATCGGTTCTCGGTTCTCGATTTGTGGAAAAAAAATATACACGAAGAGCATTAATATCAGGCAAACAATTCGCCGTTGACCCAATAGGATTAAAATTACTCACCAGGGTAATTTTTTTTATCCATAACAGATGGGCAATACAATACAATTTTTTTTATCCATAACAGATGGGCAATATAAATTCACGATACTGCTTATGGAATACAATTTCCAAGCTAGTATTTTGGTGAAGGATTGCTCCAATATATCAATTTCAGACATTTGTTCACCATAGACGTCATCACGTCTCAAATGTGATGGCGGAATAAAATCATCGCCTTAGCATTCATCCTGAGGGTAACAACAAACTCGTGTTTTACTCATCAAAGATGGCATCCAAAAAAAATTGGGCATCACATTTTCACACATCAGGGTGAGTAACATGTGGTGACGGATTAAAATCAACGTTTAAACAGTCATTTCGCAAGTATGTTTTTACGATTTTTCTCATCATAGATGGCATCCAATATGTGTTGGGAGTTCTGGATTATTTATCATATAAACCGACTGGTTTATATGTGTATGGTTTGCACAAGCATAAACTTTATTTCGAAACGACAGGTTCGAAAAATACTTTTTGCTTTTAATGTGAATAGGTTCTCATTGATCGAACGACAGGTCGATACAGAGACACCAATTCGGCGAAACATACATCACTATATAAACACACTCGGGGAAATTATTATTTAGTCAACCCCTTTCGGTAGCTCTACTTGAAAAACGACCAGGAAAGACGGTGAGGGTGGAGGGCACGAATGCCACTTAAAACCCGACCTCATTAGGATATCGACTTCCGCCTATATCTTTCCTAGACATCGTATCCAAATAGGTGAGCCTATTTAGGGAAGTTTCATAATTTTTCCAACTTAAATGTGAAAATATATGATTTCACAAATTACCATAATTTACACAAGTGTACATGTCAGTAAATAAATACATAGATCGTACCTGCTTTCATGATTAATAATATAGCAGTAGCATGTTAGTTCATATTAGCACAATCTAAATTTACCAATTTACACTAAGCAAGATATTACTCAATATTTAATTATTCTATTGCTATATGTGTAAGTTCTATAGATGGTAACTAAATCATTCATGTACGTAATATATTTTATTTTCCAATTTTACACTAGCAAGATATAAATTAATATTATACAAATCTATTGCTTTTATGTGTAACTTTTATACATGGTAACTAAATCATGCAATAGCATGAATTAAATTTATATGGTAACACATCAATTTATTCAATTAACATGCAATTTTTTTATTCACTTGCCTTTTTAATAAATATATATGCATGTGGGTGGATATTTAGACCGAATATTGACTTTTATAACACATATATACTGTTTTTATACATGTAATATACTACAGGGACTATCCGTGTAATTTCAGCAAACTATATATCTATTTACAGCATTATTACAGCTTCAGTCCATAATTTCAGACAAGTTTCAATTTAGTCCTTTAGTAATTAACATGCACACTCAATAGTTTCATCGAATTACAAAACAGTCCTACGGTTTTCAGTTTGTTACAGATTTAATCCCACAGATTAATACATGTTTTACAATTACATGATTTCCGATTTACAACCCGATTATATGTCTTTTACTGATTTTTTTTTTGTATAAAAATACAATTTTACATTACACGATATACAATTTCCGCGAGCAAAGTGCTGATAACGTGTTGTGTGACATATTAGCTCACATATATATGCATATAGATATAGAGATAGAATATAGAGAGAGACAACAACGGAGTCTTTATTAATCAGAATGTAGATGAATGAATATGAAATACAAGACCCCTAACCCTCTTTATATAGATAGAGGGGTAGGGTTATAAGCCCACTTGGGCCCATAAAATACAAGCCAAATAGTCCAATAATATCCTACAACAAAAATACTTATATACACTTAATTATTAACAGTGTTATAATATAGTTATACTATTTTTTCTAGTGAATATTAATAACATTTTCTTTTATTTATAGCATTTACTAGAAATGTGTAGTACTCTTTAATAAACAATAAATGTAACAATAATATAAATAAATATATATTTTTAATCTACTACTTTTGAAACTTTATACTATGTTTTTTTTTTCCAATACACACCATTTTTCTATCATCACTTATAAACTCTAAAATTTAGTATAAAAACGAAACCGAACCGAACCAACCGAATAGTTTGGTATACCGAATTTTTTGGTTCGGTAATTGCATAAAAATTCTCAAACCAAACTAGTTTGGTATGGTATCGGTATGTAGTCAAAAAATTCGATATCGAACCGATCACACCCGTACTCCTCCCCATTTAATTGCTCCAATGACTGATTGACACATGTGAAATATAATAAGAAAAATAATTCATTATTTATAGATTTTACTACCAAAACAATTTATATAAGTAATAGATCAAATTAATTTTTTTATAAAAATAACATAATATCCCTATGTAAATTATATACTAGTATTACAAAATAATCAAACAATTAAAAAAATATAATATATAACAATCACAAAAAGATAATTTTAATCAAAATGAGTAAACTGATAAGGATTAACAAATATTTATTCAGTAACATATATATGATAAAAAAAAATTCATAATTATATTTGTTACAAATCTCGTCAAATATGACGTCAAAAAAATTGGAAGAATTAAGGAATCTTGAGTCAAAACATGAAAAAATATAATTTGTTGATAATTTTTAGTAAAAAGAAATATATTAGAGGTAGGAAAGTATATGTTCAATTATAGATACATAAAAAAAATGACATTATTTGTATTTGTGTTATAGATTCACATGCGTTGATGATATAATTTTGATAAATATTTTAAAATGTCGAAAAGGCAATAAAATAAAATATCAATAATTATTTAATTTTCCCTTATTATTTTTCACATGTGTCAAGCAATGATTGGAGCAAATAAATGGGGAGGAGGTAGACCCTTCTATCCCGGTTGGAGGCAAGTTTTGTCCATATATATATATATATATATATATATATATATATATATATATATATAGGAAAATGTTATATGGACACCATGGAAAACACCCAACTAGACACTTTTTTGTAAAAACGCTCCAAATCAATATTTGTTTAATGCAAATCTCCATGGTTTCTTGTAGCGAATGTTGGTATATTTGTGATGCTATGTACCAAACTTTAATAAAGATTTTAACCATTATTTTTTGACAAATTAGTTTGTAAAAATGTACTAAACTATCATTTTTCCTTTTTTTTAATAGCTTAAAGAAAAAAATCGTGATAAACTAAAAACATAAATGTAAAGCTTATGCTTTAATAAACAGATTGTTTGGTGTGGAAATAATATTTTTTTCAATTCATAGTATATTTTTTGTTTCAATCTCTGGAAATCAAAATGCAACAAACAAAGAGCTACACATTCAAACTCCACAACACAAGTCCCTGAGATTAGAAATGAGAAGAAGAAAAAAATGAACCGACTTTATCGAGAAAATAACATTTGGACAACCAAAAGTAGGAGATCATCAACAAGAACTAAAAAGTGGCCGAGGTGCACAAGTAATTGCAGCTTTGACTAGGCTAACTTTTTTGTTAACTAAGCAATTTTCTAAACACACCATTTTGAAAGTTTGTAACCCAATTACTAATAATACAATCTCAATATAACAGTTTTGAAAATAGTTTTTCAAGATAAATTTTCTAACAAAAGCATTTTTTTAAAGATAAAAAGCTTGAAATGTTCTCAAGCTTTAATAACTATGCTTTTAAAGTACAGAATGATTTACATCTAATTCCCGAAACCGTTGTTAATTCAGAGTTTAAATTTTAAGCTTATAGTCGGACAAGCCCCGAAAACAATTCCTCAATCATAAATTACTTAAACGGTAAAAAATATATTTCAACTTGGCAAAATTTCGAACCTGGTTAGGTAGCTGCTTGAACGTCATTAAATAAAAACATTTGATGCTTACATCCCCCAATATACTATATATTGAACAAAACAACAGAATTAGTAAAATAAAAACATAATTTCGAGACGAGCATGTTGACTAGAAAGCTAACTAGAGCAGTTGACGTTAAACTAAACAAAATAATAGGTCCAGCACTTTGGGGATTAATCACTTGACGGAGATTCAAAAACTTGTGTTCTTTCCCATATCAGTTTTTCTTTTCCTTTTTTGAGGTTGGTTTAACCTGTAAATCAAAATTGAGAAACAACAAAATAAGTAACTAGAAAGAGAAACCAAATACACAGACTTTCAAGCCACAATTAGCAAAAACATGTCGTACTTGAGCATCAGAATGTTTTGAATACATCAGCACCGGATGCAGTTAGTTTATTTGTCCAGAATCAATCAAGAAAACACAGATAGAGTTTGCTAGTAGTTGGCATTCTATAGAAGGCACACACATATCAAACATCACATTGTTTTGGATTTATGTATATACACTTGATCATGCTAGCGTCCATGCAAATCATCCTAAACGCCAAATATTCTAATTTACCAAGTTGTGTGTGATCCTATCTGTACAACTAGCGTCTTTGAACATGTTCGGTAAGTTGAGCTGATACTTGACCAAAAGAAGAGTAATCGGCTCTCCCGGCATCCACAGGTGAAAAATGAGAAACCATGACATAAAAACTGAAGAATTTACTAGAAAAAGCTTTAATAAACTAACAACTTCACTACGACCCTGTTAAATTTATTTAACATAAAATGTTTGTTCTGATTTTTAATAATGGCTTGAGGTTCAAACATCCAACATTTTTGGATATTATCTCTTCCAAGAAATATGGAGAACAAGTCAGGATTGTGCAATCTTAAAACATACCTTATCAAGTTTCCCTAAATTGGTCAACGCATCTTTGATGGCATGAATGGTCAATTTTTGACCTGTCACAAGGAAGCAATTTCTTTAGCAATCACATAACAAAAAGCTCACATAATCCAGCTATTCGTAAGTGCAATAAAATTATATTATTTCAATGGTACAACATGACTAACATGTGACGGAAACATTATGGATCCAGGCGAAAAAGAGCTTTCTAACAAGGAATGACTTGAGCCATTGACTTTCTAGAATCAGAATATTGTCATATAAACGTTCTAATGATTAGTGAGTTATCAATGAGTAAGTCAATTTCACTTTAGCTTTACATTGAAATCGTTAAATGTATCTATTTTTTTAAAAACTTCTTACCTGAATGCCATCGTGTATTACCATGAATTTTCATAAAGGTCTTAATCTCTTCACTTTTCAGTTTTTTAGAAATTGAAATACGAAGTGTAAACCGATATTCAATCACCAAACCCAATACAAGAATAAGAAAAATCTTACAATCATACATAGCAAGGTCCAACGTGTAAACCCAGTTTAAAAATAAAGACAGGCCGAAAGAAGAAGATAACAAGAAAGTGGGGAAAGTTATATTATTGTATAGCTTACAACCATCTAAGATTAGCACACAAGATTAAATTGTGAATTAACTACCATAGAAAGTATGTACAAATTAGTCAAAATAATAAAAGAAATCAATTTAGAAGTCACATTTTTAAAGAAACACACGATTAGCGTACCTCCAACTTATCTTCCTGAGCTCGGTGATTTTCGGGGAGCAATCGAAATTCTTCAGTGAGACGTAAACATTCTTGAACATTTTCAGGAGACACAAAGTCTAATGCAACCTTTATGCATGACTACAAGATAAAAAAGAAAATTTTCAGATATCATACAAAAGTAGTTTACCATCATCGAGCACAGAAATATAAAACCCACGATTTCGACTAATGGCTCAGAGTAGATGAAAAGAAAAGTGACTTGAAAAAGTAGTGGTCACAACTACAACGTCTGCAAAAATGGTGCTCAGAGTTTGGTGGTAAACACACCTATGACCCTGAAATCAGACTACACTTTGATTTTAAAATTTAAATCCATTTAAATTATCCGAACTTTACTAATATCTTCTTCAGGGACAATAGGAAGTTTTTTGGGTGTGGCCAACTTAAGGAGGAAAACAGAGACATTCAAACTTGTGATTAGTCTTTTCTTAAGAAGCTTGAAATACCTATCTGCTGTTCTAGTTGTTGTTATGCAGTTAGTTTCCAAGTACACTTGCAACTGAGTTTAGAACCTAAGTATAATGATGGACAGAACTTGTAAAGTTAAATGTGCTTGAATTAAATCACACGCACATTTAACAACGGAGTTCACCCAACTAGGTTACGTCTCCGGGACACTCACACAGATTATGATATTATAAAAGCTTACAATATAGGATTTAAATTTTAATGAAAAACTCTCGGACTGCCTCTAGGTTTTTCTGCCTATCTCTATATTGCTCATAACTTATAACTATCACTCAAAATATCAATGGCATCCCACCATTGTTTTTCATTTAAAAGCTCACGTTGTATTCTCTCAAGAATGAATTTTTTATAATTTAGAACACACACTTTTTAAAAGCATAGTTATCAACTATATAAAGGAGTAAAAACAATCTTATTTTTTCAAGATCTTTGATGATTGCTTTTGACTCTTTTTGATTGGCTTCAATCTTTCCATATTGCACAAGATATCTCAGTGTAGGATTGACATCAATCTTCATAAGATAGTACCTGTTAATAACTAGATTGGAAATATGAGTTAATCTGTTCCTAAAACAAGAAACATATAGGATAGTATCTTTTAAAGATAAAATCTTTCTTAATATATATTTGAAATATTAACTCCATATTTCATTCAATCTAAAATAGATCATACTGATTTTGATAGGAAACATAGATTAAATTAAGTGATAAAGACTTGCATGAGAATAGAAATCTAGATTGCTTATTTAAAATAAACATATTTTTATAAACTAATCTCCTTATATCTTTTAGGGAACATCTTTTCTTATCACTTTAATATTCTCAATATACACAAACTAAATCTTTAAGAACATATGAGAATATATCTTGCATACTTTAAAACAAAAAATCATCATTTAAAAAATAGTAATGCAGAATTTACAGAACTGGACAGAATCTTGCAGAACAGCAGGTTGCAACTGTGGTTGCAACTGAGGTTGCAACCTCACTTGAAAACATAAAGTTGTCTCAATTCTTAACATTCAACTAGCATTATTTAGTTCAAACCAATAGACAACAAATACCTTATGGGCCAGAAATCTGGTCCTAACAATCTCCCCCTTTGTCATTGGTTTTGACAAATAATTTGAGTTTATGAAGCAGATTCTCCTACATAGCATATTAGCACATAAAGTCCCAATAATATCAGTTTTGACACAAGAACTCCCCCTGCTCATTAGAATTGTACAACAATATATATAATTTGAGTTTTGCACTTAATCTCCCCCTGCAGATTAGAATTGCAGATAACATAACATTAACTCAAATAAGCATTCACCAATAATATACCAAACATAGCATAACATAAACTCTCTTCTCCCCCTATTTGCCACATCCATGGCAAAACTATTTGTTGTTAGTGAGAACATTGAAGCAGGCATTATAACAGGAATCATCATCAAAATCAACTCTCACAGCAAAATCACTCACAATAGAATTACCACATTCCACACCAGACTTTTTATCAACCAAGTTTTCAACTCATACCACGGATATAGATAGATAGAGAGTAATTCTGTATTTTGGTTGTTTAGTTAAAAAAAATAGTTTAAGCAAATCTCTTTTATGTCCAAGAATTATAGAAAGATAGAATGATATACCCAAATCTCTTTTTGAACAAATTTTACCCAAATATAGATACTTATCTTTTTTTTTTTAACCAAAACAATTCGAATTTAGATAAATTCAGCAATGAATAAAGATCAACATTCCAACTTGAAACAGATTTATCTAATTTTCTGATTTTAAGTAGTTAAAAAAATATAGAAAATTTGACTTGTTTCAAAATAAAGATAGCAATTATATATAGTATAGAATTTTGAACACAAGATACTAGCCATTTACTCAAGAAGATATATTTATCATAGAATAATTTTAATAAAAATTAAATCTTAGGAGCTTATATTGAGCAAATCCGTTTTTCCTCTATACAAAAACTAGATTGATGACCTCAGCAAGGAAAGAGTATAAGTGATGTCAAAAATAACAAGACTTTGTCTTGACTTTTTCATTTGATTTGTTCACTATGATGGTTATCATAGGAAGCATTACAATCTTTAGACAATCACTGACCTGTTCTGTATTTTGAGAATGTGGTTTCAACTGAGTTTGCAACCAGCTTTGTAAAATATGCACTTTGTGCTTGCAACTCTATTACCAGAGAGGTTTTAAGACAAGTTACCTCACATCTGTTTTTGAGACACCAATTAGCGGCTTTTTCAAGACAAAAACTTCATAACTCAATCAAGACTTATCTTAGAAATAAACTGTATTAAAGGTACTCAAAGAGAAGCATATATAGCAAGAATATTTAATTAGATCTATAGTGACATACCCCAATATCACTTCTTAAAGTTTAAAACTTGTTTGTATCAAGGGGTTTTTTGAAAATATCTGCTAATTGTCTTTCAGTTGAAACATGTTCTAAAATTAAACTCTTTTCTTTAACTAGCTCTTTAATAAAATGGTGCCTTAAATCAATGTGTTTAGTTCTGAAATATTGTACTGAATTCTTTGCTAAATCTATAGCACTTTTGTTATCACAAAATAAAGTTAACACTTCTTGTTTAATCAGATAACATTTGTTTCATCCAAATAGTTGGGTACAACCACTATCAGTTACAATGTATTCTGCCTCAGCAGTAGATAAAGAAATGCAATTTTGCTCTTTACTAAACCATGATGTTGGCCCCGTGCGGCTAAACCTTAGAGGGGGGGGGGGGGGTGAATAAGGTATTTAGCACTTTTCGCCTAATTAAACTTATTGGTGACTTACTACCCATTAAACTTATAAATCCTATCGAGCTCAATCGACCGATTGGCTCACCCTCTACCCGAGGTTCCTACTCTTGATACAAGTGCAAGCGGACACGTCTACGAGTCAACGACTCCCCCTCAATCTATGAGTACCCAAGTGTTTAACCTAGAACTTTTAACCAACACTTTGGCTTAAAAGCTTCTACCCAAACACTCACTCACAAATGAGCTTATAAAACGCTCTTTACAAAATTGTTGAAATTAAAACACTCTCACAATTTGATTGCTTCTAAATAAGCTAATTTGTGATTTTGATGTTGTTCGATCTTGGTTTGAGCTTGAGTAGCTTTCTCTTCAATATCTCTCTTTTTGAGCTTTTTCTCAACAATGGAGAATTTGGATGTTTTTGGATTAAGAGAGGTTGAAGGATTGATTGGTTGATAATGGATGTAATTGTTGTCTTTTTAGAGTGATTTGGGGTGGTTTATATGGACCAAAAGGTTTGTTTTTCTGTATATGACCGTTGGTAGTGGTTGAGGGTTTTATCCAATGGTTTTAAGCAATTTTTCAGAATAAGCTGAAAAGCTGTTTTTGAAAACTGCAGAAAACGATCGGTCGTTTTCTGCAGACGATCGGTCGTTTTCCGAAAACGATCGGTCGTTTCTGAGTTTCGACCGGTCGTTATTCAGACGACCTTTCTGGAAGAAATTGGACCAAAAACGATCGGTCGTTTTTGTCCAGACGATCGGTCGTTGTCTCTGGCAGTTTCTCGGTTTTCTCGTTGTTCTTCGAAAACTCATAACTCTTTCTCGGTCGTTAGCTCCGATTCTGGTTCCGCTTGAACCTGTGGCTTCGTTTTTCTGTGCTCTATCTTTCTGGCATTCTGAAATTTACATTTTATTCTTTTGGAAAAGACAAGCATTATATCATCAAAATAGAGAAATCGTAAAATCATTAAAACATAATCAAAGTTATAATCAAAATCTATTATTGAACTCTAAGTTCAACACATGACACAAGATTATTTCACAAATAAAAACAATCACCAGAATTACTTTTATATCATCTATATTACCATCTCAAATCAAGTCCCCATATTCATACACTTAGGCCACAAATAAGTTCTCCTAACTCTAAAATATACTATGTATGAATGGTCTTAAGGTTTAAACAAGTAGCCTTACTCTTGACATTCCTGCCTTTTAACAGAGATATATAAGTTGCAGAACTGAATAAATTAAGATGTTTAATTGGAGACTTCATACATTTTCTTACCTTTTCAATGATAGTGTTCAAGTGATCACTTTTTTGAGACTTTTTGTCTCGTACCAATTTTTCTGGACTTAGATTCTCCTTGGTCGGTTGTAACTGACATTGGAACCGAGTCATTGTTTTCAACTTTTTCATTGCTTGCTTGCTTATCACTCTTAGTTGCAGTTGGTGTTGTGACTTCTCCATATTGCCTCTCTTCTTTACCTGCATACTTAGTGATATCTTGGCCTACAAACTTACTTTTGTCACCACTACCAACTAAACAATTGTTACCCAAGTTAACAACATTAGCTGCTTGCTTAGAACAGCCACTATCAAAATACATAGCATTTGATGTAATAGTGTTTGAATAACTGAAAGCAGCTTTGTTGCATTTAACAGTGTCTGTATTAATTTTAGCTTTCCAAACCCAGTTAGACTTTTGACTCAAACCTGGAGTAAACATGGGTTTCTGATAAATAGACTTTAAGTGTTTCTTTAAGTAGTATTGCCTTTCAAAATGTCCAGGGTTTTTGCAAAAATGACATAGCTTTAGATCGGAGCTCGGTTTAGTTGTGTAATTTTTTAGATAATTTTTAAAACCATAGTCAGTTGCAACCGTACTTCTAACCTTGTTGTTAGTGTGACTTGTTTGAGAATTACATAAACCTTAAACAAACACAGTTTTTCCATTTCCTTCATAACCCTTATACCCCAAACCACTGTTATCCTTTGAAGCTCTAGTGTATGACAACATCTTATCAAGCCTACCCGTGGCTGAAGTATTTAACTACTTTATTTTCTTCGTTGTCTCATCTAACTCAAATTGCTTTCTCTTTAATTGTTCAGTGAGTTCTTTTACTTCAGTTTTCAGATTCTTATTGAGTTTATTAATGGAAACAGATTGCTTACTTAAAACTTTTTATTTCTCATATAGAAGTAAGTATTGTTTGTTAACACTCTCTTCTGAAGGTTCTTCATCATCACTACTACTGTAAGTTTCAAACTCAGTTGTAACTGAAGATGCAACTGACTCACATTCACTATTACAATTAGAGTTAGATTTTGTAGTGACTTTTGCCATGAAGCTTTTAAAGTTAGTTTGATTCCCATACTCATCCTTACTTTCAGTTTCACTATTATCACTAAGAGTACTTATCATCTCAGATTTACTTCTTTTTAAAGTAATTGCACATTCAGACGACATGTAACCTAAACCTTTGCATTCTCTGCATTGAACTTCTCGAGATTTATTTTCGAAATTAGCAGTTTGCATCTCTTTTTTTTGAAAAGATTCTGAGTTTTCTGTTTCAACAGCCTTTTTCTTATAAAACTGTTTAAACATCTTTTTAAAAAAAATGTAAAATTGTTCATCTTTCTCACTATCTTCATAAAATTTAGGTTCAAATTTCTTGGCTTGAAAAGCGATTCCTTTTTCAACTTTTTTTGTTTTATGAAACTTTAATTCATGAGTTCTAAGATTTCCCACTAATTCTTCAAGTTTTAAATTGTAAAGATCAGTTGATTCTTCAATAGCAGTTACTTTAATTTCAAATCTATTAGGAAGAGATCTTAAGATTTTCTTTACCAATTCAGTATCACTGTATTTTTCTCCTAAGTTTTCAGATTCATGAGCAATTTGATAAATTCTTTCATTAAACTGTTCAATAGATTCATCTTCCTCCATTTTTAAGTTTTCAAACTTAGTAGTTAATTGTTGGAGTTTAAAAGCTTTTACTTTAACAGTTCCTTCAAAAGTTACTTTTAAAATGTCCCATGCTTCTTTAGCAGTTTCACAATGAGAAATATACCTACACTGAGAGTAACACCAGCAAATATTAGATTGATGGCTGTAGAATTTGCATTAGATTTCTTATCTTGTCCAGCAGTCCATTTTTCTTCATGTACACAAACAAGATCCCTATCACCATTAGAAACCATTGGAGTCTCCCATCCAGTTAGCACAGATTTCCAGGCTTGCTCACTTTGTTGTTTGATGAATGATTTCATCCTGATCTTCCAAAAGACATAATTTTCTCCTCCTTCTAGCAATGGTGGTTTGGACCACAAGTTTTCTTCCCTCATCAAGTCCATCTTTACCAGAACACATGATTCACACCAAGTAAAGTCTGGTGTGAAGCTCTGATACCAATTGAAATTCCTATCCGATGTTCTAGTTGCTGTTATGCAGTTAGGTTCCAACTGCAGTTGCAACTGAGGTTGGAACCTAAGTATAATGATGGACAGAACTTGTAAAGTTAAATGTACTTGAATTAAATCATACGCACATTTAACAACGGAGTTCACCCAACTAGGCTACGTATCCGGGGCACTCACACAGATTATGATATTATAAAAGCTTACAATATAGGATTTAAGTTTTAATGAAAAACTCTCGGACACCCTCTAGGTTTTTCTGCCTATCTCTATATTGCTCATACCTTATAACTATCACTTAAAATATCAATGGCATCCCACCATTGTTTTTCATTTAAAATCTCACGTTGTATTCTCTCAAGAATGAGTTCTTTATAATTTAAAACACACACTTTTTACAAGCATAGTTATCAACTATATAAAGGAGTAAAAACATTCTTCTTTCTTCAAGATCTTTGATGATTGCTTTTGACTCTTTTTGATTGGCTTCAATCTTTCCATATTGCACAAGATACCTCAGCGTAGGATTGACCTCAATCTTCATAAGATAGTACCTGTTAATAACTAGCTTGGAAATATGAGTTAATCTTTTCCTAAAATAAGGAACATATAAGTTAGTATCTTTTAGAGATAAAATCTTTCTTAATATATATTTGAAACATTAACTCCATATTTCATTCAATCTAAAATAGATCATACTGATTTTGATAGGAAACATAGATTGAATTAAGTGATAAAGACTTGCATGAGAATAGAGATCTAGATTGCCTATTTAAATGAAACATATCTTTATAAACTAATCTCCTTATATCTTTTAGGGAACATCTTTCCTTATCACTTTAATATTCTCAATATACACAAACTAAATCTTTAAGAACATATGAGAATATATCTTGCATAATTTAAAACAAATAATCATCATTTAAAGAATAGTAATACAGAACTGGACAGAATCCTGCAGAAAAGCAGGTTGCAACTGTGGTTGCAACCTCACTTGAAAACATAAAGTTGTCTCAATTCTTAACATTCAACTAGCATTATTTAGTTCAAACCAATAGACAAAAAATAGCTTATGGGCCAGAAATCTGGTCCTAACAAAGCTATTCTTCTATAATTTCGTCACATCTCCTTTTGTCTTTTCATACTTAAAATATTTTTTCTGGAACAAAGAAATCGTAAAATTTAGGAGAATACTTTCAAAAAGCGCTAATGTACATTACTTTTGCACATAGAAAGATTTGACAGTTCCTTTTTAAGGAATATAAAATAGAAAACAAGTTATAAACTATAAATAAAATTAATTAATTTCATCTATTTCTTTAAATAGTTTTTTTACCTTTAGATTCCTAACTTGGTGAGGGCAGCCAGCCGGTATAAACACAGCATCACCAAGGTTTTGCAAGAAAGTCCATGCTTCGACTCCTACACAAACATGTTGAGTTGTGGAGCCAAATGAGTTTTGGCCATATTTTCTATTTATCCCACATCACTTTGAATTGTAATATGACCCACTAAGGTTTCTATTTATATGCCTCAATATCTTGTATTTTAATTACATCTACACAAACACCTTTTACATATTATAAGTGAGAGAGTTCTATTTGCGAGAGAACCATAGCTTGTGATTGAGCTAGATTACAATTGTAATCCTTATTATAATAATATTAAGTGTCACATGTAGCGGCCCGGAGACGTAGCCAATTTGGGTTAACTCCGTTATCAAAGGGTGTGTGCTCGGTTTAGTTTTCTGCCTTTCTTATTGTTTGCCTAATCGGCCCAACAAGTGGTATCAGAGCTCAGAAGATCGATGGCGAAAGAAGACAGAACCGCACACGGGATCGAGAAGTTCGACGGGAAGGACTTCGCATTCTGAAGAATGCAAATAGAGGACTACCTTTACGGGAGAAAGATGCATCAGCCACTTCTCCTTGAGGAAAGGATGACCACGACCACCG
Source organism: Primula veris (assembly GCA_963682055.1). Taxonomy (NCBI): domain Eukaryota; kingdom Viridiplantae; phylum Streptophyta; class Magnoliopsida; order Ericales; family Primulaceae; genus Primula; species Primula veris. The sequence continues at coordinate 27,006,706 of OY821741.1, forward strand.
AGGAGGTGTGAAAAACTCTTAGACCAACAAGTGTTGGGGGTGATCCGCCTAACACTATCTAGGAGTGTAGCACATAACGTCGCAAGAGAGACGACGACGATGGGGATGATGAATGTCCTCACCAGCATGTATGAGAAACCATCCACGAACAACAAGGTACATCTCATGCGTAAGTTGTTCAACCTACGCATGGCTGAGGACACACCTGTTGCAAATCACGTGAACAAGTTCATTGACACCGTAAATCAGTTGGATGCGATGGAGATAACTTTTGAAGACGAAGTGAGAGCCCTTATACTTCTAGCATCTTTACCGAATAGTTGGAAATTCATACGAGCTGTTGTTAGCAACTCAATTGGAAAGGAGAAACTGACTTACAATGGCATCCGAGATCACTCGCTGAGGAACTCAGGAGATTAGACATGGGTGAATGCTCAAATGATGGAGCAGTCTTGAACATGGGTTCAAGAGACCGGGGTAAGGCCAGGGTATGGGACGTTAGAGGACGTTCATAATCCTGAGGTAGAAGAGGGCAAAGCCGAGGCAGCAAAGATAGCGATCGAAGTAAGAAGAATCTTCGATGCTATAACTGCCAGGGTATGGGGCACTTCAGTCATGAGTGCAAGCAGCCGAAGAAGGGTACCGGCCGTGATCACGTGGTTAATATTGCGAGCGACGAGGATTCAGGTGACTGTTTATTGCTTACCGAGCAGAGAAATATAGAATCGTGAATTCTAGACTCTGGGGCATCATTTCACACAACCCCTCGGAAGGATTTATTCGAAAATTATACTACGGGTAATTTTAGTAAAGTGTATCTAGCCGACAGAGAAGCATTGGATGTTGTTGGAATGGGTGATGTGAAGATTCGCATTCCAAACGGGTCGGTATGGAAGCTGACGAAAGTAAGGCATGTTCAAAGGTTGACCAAGAATCTGATCTCAGTAGGTCAACTTGATGCCGAAAGACACTCCATTTCGTTCAGCCGTGGAGCTTGGAAAGTTTCACGAGGAGCTATGGTGATAGCCCGAGGGAGTAAGGTCGGTACATTGTACATGACGACCGATGAGGAGCGTACAATTGCGGCAGCTGAGTCGCAAAACTGCTCGGAACTGTGGCATCGATGGTTGGGTCACATGAGTGAGAAGGGGATGAAGGTGTTAGCAAAGGACAACAAACTTCTAGGCTTGAAGTCTTTCAACCTCGACATGTGCGAAGGTTGCATCTTCGGGAAGCAGAAGAAAGTGAGCTTCCGGAAAGGTGGAAAAGCTCCCAAGGAGGAGAAGCTAGCATTGGTCCACTCAGACGTATGGGGACCATCTCCAGTAACCTCACTGGAAGGATCTCAGTACTATGTGACCTTCATCGATGATTCGACGAAGAAAACATGGGTCTATTTCTTGAAACACAAGTCTGAGGTGTTTAAGAAATTTCAAGAATGGAAGGCCATGGTCGAACTAGAGACCGGGAATAAACTCAAATGTTTGAGGTCCGATAACGGCAGAGAGTACATTGATGCAAAGTTCGTAGAGTTCTATGCTCAAAGAGGCATTCGGATGGAGAAGACCATCCAAAGAACGCCGCAACAAAATGGTGTGGCCGAGCAAATAAACCGAACAATCAATGAGCATGCTAGGAGTATGAGACTGCAAAGTGGGTTGCCCAAAGCCTTGTGGGCACATGCAGTAAGCACGGCGGTTTACCTCATTAACCACAGACCCTCAGTGCCATTAGAAAGGAGAATTCCCGAAGAAGAGTGGATAGGAAAACCTATCTCTTATGAACACTTGCGAGTGTTCGGTTGTCTGTCATATATTCACATCGACATAAACGAGTGTACCAAGCTTGACTCGAAATCCAAAGTTTGTTACTTTGTGGGGTACGGTGGAGCTGAGTTCGGATATCGCTTCTGGGATGGTCAAACAAAGAGGATCATTCGCAGCAAGGATGTCATCTTCAACGAAAGCATTTTGTATAAAGATCGACAAAATGCGGTGGTGGAAGAAGATGAGCTCCCGTCCGAGAAAAGTGGTATGGTCGACATATATGCGTTTCCAAGAATGTTGGAAAATGACACTGAAGATGAGCCAATGGTGCTCGACAACCTACCAGCACATGCTGTAGAGGACGAGGAGCTGCCCCAAACTCCTCGACCTGAATTGGGCCAAGGACATCGCGAGAGGAGACCTCCTGCCCGATACTCTCCTTCCCTGCATTACATATTACTCAATGATGTAGGCGAGCCCGAAAGTAGAGAGGAAGCTCTGGAGCTGAAAGACTCAAGCAAGTGGGAGCTCGCGATGAAGGATGAGATGAAGTCACTTGAGAAGAATGCGACTTGGCAGTTAGCCGAACTGCCCAAGGGGAAAAAGGCACTGAGCAACAAATGGGTGTTCCGACTAAAGGAGGAACAAAATGGCTCGAAACGGTATAAGGCACGATTAGTAGTCAAAGGGTTCCAGCAAAAGGCAGGAATTGACTACACCGAGATCTTTTCACCAGTCGTAAAGTTGACGACTATTCGGCTATTGTTGAGCATTGTTGTAAATGCGAATCTTCATCTTGAGCAGTTAGATGTGAAAACTGTCTTTCTCCATGGAGATCTTGAAGAAGAAATTTATATGCTCCAACCTGAAGGGTTTGCTGAAAAGGAAAAAGAGAAACTGGTCTGCAAACTAAGGAAGAGCTTGTACGGGCTAAAACAAGCACCATGACAGTGGTATAAGAAGTTTGACAGTTTCATGGTGGATACCGAGTTCAAAAGAAGTGATAGTGATCACTGCTGTTTCGTGAAGAGATTCGAAGACTCTTCGTATGTCATACTACTTTTGTACGTAGATGACATGTTGCTTGCCGGGTCGAGCCTTGTGGAGATTAACAAGGTGAATCAACAGTTGGCGAAACAGTTTGAGATGAAAGATTTGGAAGCCGCAAATCAGATCCTCGGTATGAGGATTTCCCGAGGAAGGGATGGGTCTTTGTTTCTGTCACAAGCCGAATATGTGAAGAAAGTGTTGGCACGGTTTAGCATGAGTGATTCCAAGGCTGTAGGCTCACCGCTAGCCGCACACTTTAGCTTGTCGAAGAAACAATCACCCTCAGACGAGGAAGGAAAGGATCGTATGTCGAACATACCCTACGCTTCAGCAATTGGTAGCTTGATGTACGCTATGGTGTGTACAAGACCGGACATTGCCCATGCAGTGGGAGTTGTCAGTCGTTACATGAGTAACCCAAGAAAGCACCATTGGGAAGCTGTGAAGTGGATATTGAGATATCTCTCGGGTACAGTGAGTTCGGCATTATGTTTCCGAAAGACCTCGGAAGGCCTGCACGGCTATGTGGATGCTGACATGGCCGGTGATCTGGACAACCGAAAGAGCACAACGGGATGCGTTTGTACCTACGGTGGTACTGCTGTGAGTTGGACATCTAAGTTGCAAAAGATTGTTGCATTGTCGACCACAGAGGCTGAGTACGTCGCGGTGACGGAAGCAAGCAAAGAGATGATTTGGTTGCAAGGTTTCTTAAAGGAGCTCGGTCAGAAAACCGACAAGGGAGTTCTGCACTGTGATAGTTAAAGTGCAGTTCAGCTAGCTAAGAATATTGTATTCCATTCACGCACCAAGCACATACAGATTCGTTACCATTTTATCCGGGACGTTCTAGAAGATGGAATCATCGCGCTAGAAAAGATTGAGGGCGCTAATAACCCCGCCGATATGCTAACGAAGACTGTTACAATCGACAAACTGAGGCTGTGTGCAACCTCAGTAGGACTCCGAGCTTGAGACTCAGGGTCGTCGTTACACTGGAAGAAAGGGTAACTCGCCGATGACGGAAGAGTATCAATTACTATAGAAGGATACCGATGGAAATCTACAATTGAGGTCTTGCAGTTGTTGCTGAAGAAAACATGTAAAATATAGCATGTTAATTTTATCCTCGTCAAATTTTGAGAACTTTGAGAGAAAATAAAATCTTTGTTGTCTTACCAGTAAAAACGTTCATCTTCGTCAAATTCTACTTTCTGTGCCTTTACTTCCAACAGTTGCTGGCCTGAAATATAAATTAACAAGATATAGCTATCAAACAATTTTAATCATTCCACTAATAGTAGTATCGTTTCGTTTTTACTTCATATGCAAAGACAAAAAAACTAAAACCATACCCAACCGCCGTCAGAGATACTATAGGTGAAGCCACCTATGGAGAAGTAAGTCAACTTCTTGCAAGTATCACAACAATGTTTCTTACTTTCTGGTATGAAGAAATGAGAAGGAAAAATGAAATCTCTTAAAACTACACAATCAAGATCAAACCAGATTCAATTTGCGGTAAGCGTCTTAGATTAGTCTTACATCGGATTGTTAGTATCTCTCCGTATGTGGAAACAAAATTTCTCACCTTCCTGTAGTGGTTCAAAATCATCAGAAGCAAACATTTCTTGTATAATTTCCCTTTCTCTTTACTTTTTTTAGTGAAATACAAATCAATCGACACTGGTTCAGGTAAATATAAACATTAAACGATGCACTTACTCATCTCAGATAAACTGAAGAAACTATGAAATTCCTATCCGCTGTTCTAGTTGTTGTTATGCAGTTAGGTTTCAAGTACAGTTGGAACCACAGTTGGAACCTAAGTATAATGATGGACAGAACTTGAAAAATTAAATGTACTTGTACTAATTCATACGCACATTTAACAACGGAGTTCACCCAACTAGGCTACGTCTCCGGGTCACTCACCCATATTAATGATATTATAAAAGCTTACAATATAGGATTTAAGTCTTAATGAAAAACTCTCAGACTCCCACTAGGTTTTTCTGCCTATCTCTATATTGCTCCTATCTTATAACTATCACTCAAAAGATCAATGATATCCCATCATTGTTTTTCGTTTTAAGAGTTCACTGTGTATTCTCTCCAAATTGAGTTTTTTATAATTTAGAACACACATTTTTTACAAACAAAGTTATTAACTATTTAAAGAATAAAACAAATTTTTTTTTTTCAAGATCTTGTTGCTTGATTTGTACTTTTCTAATTGATCTCAATCTTCCCATATTTGCACGAGATAATGTTGCATATGATTGATCTCAATCTTCATGTTAATAAATTGCTTGACAATAGGAGTTACTACTTTCTTAAACAAGGAATATATAAAATAATATATTTTAGAGATAAAATCTTAATATATTTTGAAACCATAACTCCATAAAACATTAAATCTAATTGGATCATAACAGATTTTGTAAACACATAGATTGAATTTCGTGATAAAAACTTTGCATAATAATAGAGATTTAGTTGCACAATAAAAGAAACAATATCTCCTAAACTAATCTGCATATATTTTTTAATCAACTTCCATTCTTCATTAGAAGGAAAATCTTTTTAAACAAATGATAATATATCCTGCATACTTTAATTCAAATAAAAGACTTTAAAAATTAAGTAATACAGTTTGACAGAATTAGACAGAATCCTGCGTATTGGCAGTTTGTAACTGTAGTTGCAACTGAAGTTGCAATCTCACCTGTTAACGTAAAACTGTCTCAATTCTTAACATTCAACTTAGATTATTTTGTTCAAACCAATTGACAAAAAAGAGTTACTAGGCCAGAAATATGGTTCTAACAAACTAAACCAGCATAGCCACATTAACAAGAACAAAGAAGACATAGAAATGGCAAGAGCGGGATGCCTTACTCCAAGGAAAAGAATGGTAGATGAAGAGAAACACTGATTTACACAAACCTTGAATTTTGGCCTCCACATGCGTCTCCATCTCCTGTTCCTGATTGAACTTTTCCAGAAAAGGAAGAAGTGAGTTTAGAACAGATTGGGAGAACAGATTTTCTTCTGCCACACTTAATTTTTGTTTTATATGCTCCTCTAGTTTCTTCCGTTCCTAAAAAAGGAGAAACAAAAAATATGATTACTAACGTAGGCATGAGAAAGCTTCAATGAGCAGTACCCATTCATTAATGGCATGATTAAATATTACCTCAACAAGTATATTACAACGGAGGCACTTCTTATAATTGCAGTTGGTGCGACAAACAGGGCATTTTGTGGCAAAATCAGCCTCAGTCATGTTAGGATACCTGCAGATAAACAAAGACATGTTATGATACAATCCCTAGATATTCACTAACAGAGAAGAATTGTTTTCCCACAAAGATGAATGTAGACAACTTGCAACTAAGAGTGGGAAATTTGGCATAAAAAGAAACAAATCAAGAAGGGTACATAAAAATATGTGGAGAATTATGTTTTGCTTATAATACATGTCATCTCATTTCATAAAACAGTGAGCAAAATTATTAAAAAGTTTAAAGTGATAAAGGAAAATTTCTTCTCTTTCAACCAGGCTATTTCAGGTTTACAAATTCTATCACTACCAGGTAGAGAAAGGATTAAATAAGATATCCTTTCACACAGTGACTAGAATCCAGATCCTTTGTAACTAGTACTAGAGAATTTTAACAAAACTATAGACCTGTCCACCAAACACTGGGATCGCCATAAAACATGTGTTTGCAATAAGCATAACATAACCAAGGTGAAGCTAAGTTCAATCGCTAGAGCTCTGCAGAAAGGAAAGCTAATGACCGAACTTAAAACATGCAGCAAATAACATAAAACAGCCAGTAAATCATAAACCGTGCAAAACAAAACTCCATTTATACCATCTAGTCATGCAGGGGGGACAGTATTGTTTTGTCTCACACATGGTGCACCGAACGACCCTCCCATTATCATTCCTCTGGCATTGATGACACATATTTGATATTAATGTGTTCCCCCACCCAATACAAAGTATATGGGTTAATTAAACTGATAGTTCTACAAAGATGGCCACAATAAAATATTAAGACGGAGAAGTTTCACATCGTTATCCCTCCTTAAACCAGGAGTCTGATTGGAACCAGAATTCTGGTTCTTAGGCTTCTTTTGAGCAGAAGCAGTTTTCGGCTTTGCTTCCTCCTTTATTTTACTCTTCCTCGGTCTCAATGTCTTCAAAGAAACACCATTATCGACGCATTCTTTGTTAACTTCAACAGCATCATTATCACCTTCCTTGTAGTTTTCTTTGATATTCTCCTCTTTCAAATCACCCTCTACTGGATCCACCTTTTCGTTGTCATCAGCATCAAATTCCTTGTGCTTTTTATTTATGCTTCATACGCCGTCTTCATCCTTTTTAAAACATTAAAAAAATGATACAATCAATCAACCAATATAAATACAACATAATGGCCAGAGTGTACCTGCTGTATCAGCCATGACAATAAAATAAAACAATCACTTATCCAAAGTGGTGAGAGAACAAAATAAGATATGAAAACATATTGTAATTTTAAGACATAAAATAAACAAAACTCTTACTATCAATGCCTTTATTTTACTGGTGCTTGACAGCAAAAATATTTTTGTTTGGAGTAATACTTTATAGCACTTGATAGGTGTTTCATTTGAACCATAGAGCGTAGAATGTTTAAATTTGTTATCAAGTGTTAAACATCAAGATAGAACAACGAGATAAGGGCTGGATAGTCAAATATCTCTACTTTCTGCTGTTTTAGTTGACACAGAAATGAGTAAATATTATCTGAATAGGTCCATCTCCCGTTTTGCTTATTTTTTCACTTACTGTAGTATACAACATTAAAAAAAGCCAACTTGGCAAAATTAAAATACATTTTTTAGTTTTCTACTTCGACAACCAGCGACCGACATGAATAAAGTTACCAGATTGAATCAAGGAATCTAGAGACATATTGTCTTTGGCAAATTCTACTGAGATGGTTAAAGAAAAGAACAAAAAGAAAAATGGGGGGGGGGGGGGGGGGGGGGGGGGGTTGGAGTTTACATCTGTATCTCTTTTTAAACAATGAGTCGTTTTGGAACCAGAAGTCTGTTTCTTAGGTTTCTTCTGAGCAGAAGTGGCTTTAGGCTTTGCTTCCTTCTTTCTTTTATTCTTCTTCGACCCCAATATCTTCAAAGAAGCACCATTATCCACACATCCTTTCTTATCTTCAAGAGCCTCATTAGGACCTGATTTCTGGTCTAAATTCTATTTGTTGTCTAATGGTTTTCACTAAATAATCCTATCTGTTTATTATGAACTAAGACAGAGTTGTTAGGTTTCAAGTAATGTTGTAACCTCAGTTACAACCTATTAAGACAAGTGTGGATAGGTTTCAAGTAATGTTGCAACCTGCTAGGACAGCGTTGATGGTTTCAAGTAATGTTGCAACCTCAGTTACAACCACAGTTCCAACCTGCTGCTCTGCAGAATTCTGTCTTATTCTATAAATCTGCATAACTATTCTTTAATGATAATTATTTGTTTTAAAGTATGCAGGATATATTCTCATATGATCCTAAAAGTTTAGTATGCGTTTATTGAGAATATCAAAGTGGTAAGAAAAGATTTCCTAAAAGATATAAATAAATTAGTTATGTTTCCTTTACATAGATAAATCTATATCTCTATTCTTATACAAATCTTTATCACTTGTTTCAATCTTTGTTCCTTATCAATTCAGTATGATATGTTTAAGATTGAATGAAATATGGAGTTAATGTTTCATATGTATATTTAAAGATATTATCTCTAAAAGATATTGTCTTTTTATATGTTTTCTTGTTATAGGAAAAGACTAACTCCTACAATCAAGCTTGTTATTAAACAGGTATCAACCAATGATGATTGGAGTCAATCCACGCTGAAGAATCAAGTATTGCTTGGAAAGATTGAAGCCAATCAATAAAGTCAAAAGCAATCACAAAAGACATTGAAGATAGAAGATTGTTTTTACTTGCTTATATAGTTGATAACTTAGCTTGTAAAAGTTTGTGTGTTCTAAATTATAAAGAACTCATTCTTGAGAGAATACACAGTGAGCTTTAAAAAGAAAACAATGGCGGGATGCCATTGATTTATTAAGTGATAGTTATAAGGTAGGAGCAATATAGAGATAGGCAGAAAAACCTAGAGGGAATCTTAGAGTTTTTCATTAAGAGTTGAATCCTATATTGTAAGCTTTTATAATATCACAATCTGGGTAAGTGCTCCGGAGACGTAGCCTAGTTAGGTGAACTCCGTTGTTAAATATGCGTGTGATTTATTTCAAGTACATTTAACTTTTCACAGTTCTGTCCATTAATACACTGGGTTCCAACTGTGGTTGCAACCTCACTTGTAACCTAACTGCAAAACTGCAACTAAAACAGCGGATAAGAATTTCAATTGGTATCAGAGCTTCACACTAGATCTTACATAGTGTGGATCCTGTGTTCTAGTGAAGATGGACTTAATGAGGGAAGGAAACGCTTTCAACAAACCACCATTGCTTGAAGGAGGAGTAAACTATGGAGTATGGAAAATCAGAATGAGGTCCTTCATTAAACAGCAAAATGAACATGCATGGAAAACTGTGATGTATGGATGGGAGGCTCCAACTGCCATTGATGGTGAAGGTGAACTGGTTTATATACCTGAAGACAAATGGTCTGCTGATGAAGACAGAAAATCTAGTGCCAACTCAACAGCCATAAACTTGATCTTTGCTGGTGTAACTCTCAGTGTGTTCAGGTATATCTCTCATTGTGAAACTGGCAAAGAGGCATGGGATATTTTGCAAGTAACTTTTGAAGGAACTGTTAAAGTAAAAGCTTTCAAACTCCAAAAGTTAACTACTCAATTTGAAAATTTAAGAATGGAGGAAGATGAAACCATTGAACAATTTAATGGTAGGATTTGCCATATTGCCCATCAAGCTGGAACCTTAGGTGAAAAATACAGTGATGCTAAACTTGTTAAGAAAACTCTAAGGTCACTTCCAGAAAGGTTTGAAATTAAGGTTACAGCTCTTGAAGAATCAACAGACTTAAATAATCTTAAACTGGAAGAACTTATAGGAAATCTAAGCACTCATGAGCTAAAATTCTTCAAACATAAGAGACCAGAAAAGGGAATAGCCTTTCAAGCTAAGAAATCTGAGCCTAAGGTCTGTGAACAAATGAGTGATGAAAAACAGCTAGCCTTCTTTGCTAAAAAGGTTTACAAAAAGTTCTATAAGAAAAAACAGGATGATACTGGAACATCCAAAAACTTTCAAAAAAGGGATAACCAATTTAAGACAGAATCTAGGTTTAATAATAACTCTACAGGAAAGTGGAATCCAAAAGAGAATGATAACAAAGATTACAAGCCTAGAGAGATTCAGTGTAGAGAATGTAGAGGTTTTGGTCACATTCAGGCTGAGTGTGCAAATACTTTAAAAAGAAACAAAAATGCTTATATAACCACTCATAGTGATAGTGATTCTGAGAGCAACAGTGATGAAGAGGATGATTCTAACTTTGTTAATTTTATGGGAATAATCACTGAAAAAGGACTTACTTATGAAAGTGACTGTGAGTCTGTTTCAACCATAGTTACAACTGCTCTTAAAACCTATAGCAGTGATGAGAAAGAATCTTATGATGAAAACATTACTCAGCAATATCTTGTCCTTTATGAAAAGTATCAATGTCTGAGTAAACAATCCTTAATCATAAACAAACTTAATGTTAATCTAAAGGATGAGGTTAAAAGTCTTACTGAGAAGCTTAACATACAACTGGCTGAACTTACTGGAACCAAAAAGAAAATAAAACTGCTGAATGTTTCTGCTTCAGAGAAATTAGATGACATGATGTCCTATTCTAGAGGCTCTAAAGATAACAGTGGTTTAGGTTACTATGGTTGTGTAAGTACAGGAAAAACTACCTTTATTAAAGCTGTTGCTAAAGCTGAAACTCATGATTTTGACAATAAGGTTAGAAGCTCAGTTGCAACCAAAGTTGCAACCAGGAATAAAACTCATGTTTTTGAGAAGAAGGTTAGAAGCTCAGTTACAACCAAAGTTGCAACCAGGAATAAACTGAATAGCTTTAGGGATAAAACTAACTTTAGGTTGAAGCTGTGTAATTTCTGTAAGAAACTTGGTCATTTAGAAATCCAGTGTTATTTGAAAAGGAACAGAAAGTATATTTCTCAGAAAAACTGGTTGGCTTCTGTCAATAAAAAATTGAACTGGGTCTGGAAAGTCAAGGAAAAATCTACCTTAATTGCTAATAACAAGGCTATGATTACCTCTTTAAATGTTGTTACTTCTAATGATTGGTATTTTGACAGTGGTTGCTCTAAGCACATGACAGGTACTGCAGGTTTCCTAAAAAATGTCATTAATCTTACAGGAAACACTGTTGTGTTTGGAGGTGGAGATACAGGTTAAATTTTTGGTAAAGGTACCTTAAACAAAATTGGAATGCCTAATATTGATGATGTTTTTCTTGTAGACGGTCTAAAAGCTACTCTTATTAGTATTAGTCAACTATGTGACAACAAGATGATTGTTAAATTTAACAAAGATAGGTGTCAAATTACTGATCTTAAGAATGATTTGGTCATGACTGGAGTTAGATCAACAAACAGCTGCTATGTTTTTGAAAAAGCTGAAAAAGAATTGCCTCAGAATAGGTGTAATCAAGCTATCACTAATAATGTTGATATTTGGCATAAAAGGCTGGGTCATGTGAATTACAAAACCTTAGATAAGCTGGTTAAAGAAGAATTGATAAGAGGTATTCCTAAACTTAGTGCTAAAACTCAAAGTGTCTGTGGTAACTGTGCAGTTGGCAAACAAACAAAGAGTATTCACAAAAGTACAAGTCAAATCTACACTAAAAGAGTCCTAGAACTACTTCATATTGACTTAATGGGTCTTATGCAAACTGCTAGTATAGGTGGCAAAAAGTACATTTTGGTAGTTGTAGATGATTTCTCTAGATACTCTTAGGTAGTTTTCTTAAAAGATAAGTCTGAAACTTTTAATCTATTTAAAACTCTGTGCTAAAAACTTCAACTTGAAAAAGGTTCAACCAGTGGTAATATTGCTAGGGTCAGAAGTGATCATGGAACAGAATTTGAAAACAGTAAGTTTAGAGAATTTTGCAACTCCTTAGGTATTAGTCATGAGTTCTCTGCTCCTAAGACTCCACAGCAAAATGGCATAGTTGAAAGAAAAAATAGAACCATTCAGGAAATGGCTAGAGTCATGCTTAATTCTAAGAAACTTGCCAACAGATTTTGGGCTGAAGCTGTTAATACTGCTTGTCATATAGTTAATAGAGTTTACATTACTAAAGGCACTTCCATGACTGCTTATGAAATATGGAAAGGAAGAAAACCCAATGTTAAGTATTTTCAAGTTTTTGGGTGTATTTGCTATATTCTTAGAGATAGAGAACATCTTGGAAAATTTGATTCCAAGAGTGACAAATGGATCTTTCTTGGTTATGCTCAGAATAGTAGAGCATTTAGAGTTTTTAATCTAAGAACAAACTGTGTTATGGAGTCTTATAATGTGTTATTTGATGACTTAAAAGATGTGAATGAGACTACAGGTGATGATGAAGAGTCAGATATGACAGGAAATGAAACTGAAGAAAGTCAGCAAACAAGCAGTCCAACAGTGGTTGGAAGTCCAGTTGCAACTGAGGTTGAAATCGAGGTTGAAACCCAGAATACTGCTGAGTCTGAAGAAGAAGAAGAAAGCTCTCATGTTCAGTTATTGATTGAAAAAGGTTTTAATAGAGGGGGAGTTGATAAAACTCTGTTTACTAAGAAAACTACAAAGGATATAATCATTGCTCAAATCTATGTTGATGACATTGTGTTTGGCTCCACTTCTAATAAAAGAATAGATGAATTCATTTCTGATATGAAGAATGAATTTGAAATGAGTGGTGGAGGTGAATTAACTTACTTTCTAGGATTGCAAGTTAAACAGAATGAAAAAGGCATATTTTTATGTCAGAGTAAGTATGCAGACAATCTGGTTAAGAAGTTTGGTCTAAGTGAGAGTAAAGAAAAGAGAACCCCTATGAGTACCACCCTTAAACTGTCCAAAAATGATAAAGGTAAAAGTGTCTGTCCTAGTCTTTATAAATCCAAGATTGGAAGTCTGTTTTATTTAACTGCTAGTAGACCAGATCTGTGTTTGAGTGTAGGAGTATGTGTCAGGTATTAGGCAAACCCTTTTAGAACCTCACCTTCTAGCTATCAAAAGGATTTTAAGGTATGTGAAAGGCACAATTCACCTAGGATTATGGTATTCTAAAGACACAAACCATTTCCTTGTTGGCTACTGTGATGCAGATTAGGCAGGAAACATAGATGATAGAAAGAGTACTTCTGGTGGTTGTTTTTATTTTGGAAACAACCTTGTTTCATGGTTTAGTAAAAAGCAAAATTGCATTTCTTTATCTACTGCTGAGGCAGAATATATTGCAGCTGGAAGTGGATGTACTCAACTTATTTGGATGAAACAGATGCTAAATGATTATAATGTTAAGCAAGAAATATTAACTTTGTTTTGTGATAACAAAAGTGCTATAGATTTAGCAAAAAATCCAGTTTAACATTCCAGAACTAAACATATTGATCTAAGGCATCATTTTATCAGAGAACTAGTTGAAGGAAAAAGCTTAATTTTAGAACATGTTTCAACTGAAAGACAATTAGCAGATATTTTCACAAAGCCCCTTGATACTAATAAATTTGAGTCTTTAAGAAGTGATATAGGGGTATGTCACTATGGATCTAATTGAATACTCTTGCTATGTATGTCTGTTTTGAGTACCTTTAATACTTTTTATTTCTAGAGGTAAGTCTTGATTGAGCTTTGAAGTTTTTATCTTGAAAAAGCCGCTTTTTGGTGTCTGAAAAACAGATGTGAGGTAACTTGTCTTAAAACCTCTCTGGTAATAGAGTTGCAAGCACAAAGTGCAAATTTTAAATAGTGGTTGCAAGTTCAGTTGCAACCTCAGTTGAAACCACATGCTCTTAATACTGATTGCAAGCTCAGTTGCAACATCAGTTGAAACCTCATTCTCATAATACTGAAAAATTCAGTGATTGTCCAAAGGTTGTTGTACCATTTATAACTCACATAACAGTGAACTACTAAAATAAAAAAGCCAAGACAAAGTCTTGTTATTTTTGACATCACTTATACTCTTTACTTGCTGAGATCATCAAATTAGTTTTTGTGTAGAGATGAAAATGAATTTGCTCAACTTAAGCTCTTAAAATCTAATTTCTATTAAAGTTATTCAATGATAAATGTATCCTCTTGAGTAAATGGCTACATTCTTGCTTTCTAACGTCCTATATTTTATATAACTCCTATATCTTTTCTTGAAACAAGTCAAATTTCCTTAAGAACTTCAACTTCTATATATTCAAATTATGGATAAATCTGTTTATAAGGAATGTTTATCTTTATTATTTGCTGAATTTATCTTGTTGAAAACTGTTTCCTTCATAATTTCAGTGTGATTAAGTTTTCGAATTTCTGTTGATAAGAAATTTCCATATTTTTAGCAAAATTTGTTTCATATTTGATTTGAGTGTATCTTTTTCCTATTACAAAAAGATTTGGGCTTAATTGCTATTTATACTAAACTCTTTTAATATCCCAAATCAATCACAATAATCACAATTACTCTCTCTCTCCTTCTATTAAACAAAAACCCAAAGTTCTCTGTAAAACCCACTGCGAAGTTCTAAGTCCGGTTGCAACCTCAACATTGATGATGATTGTACTCTTAGGGATTTCTTGTCTAAATCCCAAACAAATCCTAGCTCTACAGCAAAGGTAAGTGAGTCCTCTTCTTCTAAGAAACATAGGACTAAAAAGCGTGCTAGGAGAAATCTAGCTGATGATCATGTTTCTGTTGCTTTTACTTATACTCCTAGGTTTAATGAGGTTGATCCTAGGTTCTGGAGTAGGAAAATGTATAGGAGGTTTATGGCCTTTACTAGCAGGGAAATTCACTGTGAAAGGAAGCTTAATTTGGTCAGTTATCCACATATTCAGGTGCATGTTGAAAAATTGCTGTCTGCTGTTGGCTTAGATAGAACTATTAGCTATCCTAACTCTTACTATCCAGGTTTGGTTAAAGAATTATATGCTAATCTGAGTAGCAATGTCTTTGCTGAGGGTGATCCTGCTTATGGCAGAGTATTTTTGAGGGGTGTAATACTAGATTTTACCCCTAAGCTTATTAATGATTTTCTAGGTTCTCCAAGTCCTACTGTTAATAGTGATGAGTATGACATGGAAGTCATTGCTCTGGTTCTAACTGGAAAGAATAATATATATGATGGTACTTCCATTAAGACCTCCTGTAACGACTCGGAAATTTTGGGTATTTATTATTTATTTGTATTATTTTTCTAAAGTGATATTAATGTATTGTGTAATTGTATATATGTGAAATAGATAATGTATTAATGTATATGTAGTGATAAAGTTGGATCATATGTGTAAATACTAATAATTATATGGGCTAAAGTGTTATTTAGCTAATACCTAAATATATATATATTTACATACATACACAGCCACACATATATATATATATACATATATATATATATATATATATATATATATATATACATATATACATAGAACGGAGAGATAGAGAAGACACGACGGAGGGAGACTGACCGAAGTCAGCGACCTGGCAGCCGACTCCGATGACCGGCCAGGCTGCGGTGGTAGGTGGCGGTTTAGGATTTTAGGGCAGCGACTTCGGGAGCCGATTACGAGGTCATCGGGTGTCCGTTTTCGACAATCAAATATGTTTTCTTAGCCTATTTTTCGAGAGCTATCTATCCGTGTAAGCTGTTTAATTTGATTTTAACTTTTATAAAAACCCATTTTTAGGAATATTGGCTATAATCCGAATTAGGTGTTTTTATATTAATCCGTAGCTCGTTTTAATTACGTTTAGGGACTGTTTAAGGACCGTTATTGGGCTGTCCAGATTTGATTCTAACTGTTCGTTGGGCTTTCGACTTGAGTTTGGAGTTTTTTGACAAACGAGCTCTCGTTTGTGTAGGTAAGGGGGAAGAATATGGTTTCGCTTTAAAAGCGGTTTTTATGTGTTGTTTGTTGTATGCTAGGCTATGTAAATGGTTGGTTGGTTAGTATGTATTGCATCATGTTATTGTATTGTGTATGTGTAACATGCTTCCATGGTTTTATTTATGCTAATCATATTGTTTATGGTGATTATGTTATTTATGGTGATTTTACCATTTTTTATTTGAAAAAGAATTGTGAACAAAAATGTGACGGTGGTGATATAGTGCGTGATATTTATTTTATTTTCGTTTGGTGGACTTTACCATTTATGTTTTTGGGAGTCTTTTATATTTATTTTAGGGATTGCAGTACCAAGTGTTAAGGCGGAGCTGTGTCAGCTTACGGTGAGATCCCGGAAACTTGCGCAAGGATTAGGTATATCGGTACCATAGGGTTAGTCTCCTTAAAGCCGGCCCCATATATTTTGGTCACATGTTAGTGTCAGAATATGGGTGAGGGAACCATTGCACTTTGGGTCCTAGAGCAGAGTGGCTCTAAAAGTGGGTACATGTGAGGCAATCCCGACTTTGTGTTTCGTTGAGTCTTGTTTTATTTTGTTTTGTTTTGTTTTATTTTATTTTGTTTTATTATTAATTCAGTTGATCTTGATTATATGTTCATTTACTTGTGTTGCGAGTTATATTTGTTGATGTGTTTTTCGTGCAATTGCCTTTGTCATTATTTGCCAAGATATCATATTTGCCATGTTAGGATTGTGTGTGCGTGCTTAGTAGCACGCGCCGTTTTTAAAGTGAGATTGTTTTCTTACCTCCTTTCTTTGTTTTCTGTACATTTTCTTCATGATCGATGTACAGGTGTTGATGTAGACTGTGGCGAAGTTTAGAATGCTTGCATGGGGCTCATTATCATATTACACGTGATCGTGCGCACGTCAGACTTGTTTTTATTTATTTTGGTATTACCTCATTTTGAGCCTTGTGGACCTAATAGGCGTTTAATGCAAGTTTATTTTAGATTACACTATTTTATAGAATGTCAGCTGGGTTGGATTTGATTTTGGATTATTTGGTAATCGCGTTGCGATTTTGTTATATGTTGTTTCAGACAGGTCTAATTTATTGGAAACAAGTAGATACGCGAAGCTCATGCCGAAATTTTCTAAAACGTGTTGTTTTGTTCGTTTGTCACATTTGAACCCCGTTGGCTACCCTTAGGCCAACTCAGGGAATCATATGTGATTATCGGCATGTCTTGAAGTATTTATTTGGGTCTATTGATTAGCGTGCTATCGAATGACATACTGAATGTCTTGTTATTTTAACTTTTTCCCTTTTTATTTTAATTTTCATTCACGACCCGGGTTTATCCAAAATCCGGGGCGTGACACCTCCTCCCTTACCTTGTGTGCTTCTGTGCTACACAAAATAGCAAGGTTTAATTGGACTCCCACCAAGCAGCCCTCTAAAGTAAACAAGGATATGGCTGTATTTCTCTATAAAATCATGTCATATTTGCCAATTAACTTTGGTAATCATGTATTCAATCTCATTAGAGAATTCAGTGACACCAATTCACCCTCTATTCTGCTCCCATTCCCTTGCTTAATATCTGGGGTGATTCTGTCTCAAGTCTCACATTTATCTAGAACTTCTCCTATTAGAGTATCCACTGAACCAATCACAGATTGTCCCTCTGCCCTGTATATTTCTGCTAAACTGCTAAAAGAAGGGCATGCCAATGACATTTCTGGAGAAAAAGGCAAGGAAAAGGAGACCTCTAGTGCTCCTTCAGAGAAGAAGAAAGGTGTGAGGTGGTATCTACAACAAAAGTTGGCTTACAATGAAGAAAGAAGAGCTGAACCGGATGCTGATGATTATCAAATCAAGAAGCTCCTGATGAATCTCATAGAGAGTGAGGATGATGGGGATAGTGATGCAACTCACAGTGATGATGGCTTCTCAATCAGCAGTGAGGAAGAGGATGAAGACATAGTCAGAGACACACCTCTTAGGAAAAGACCACCACAGTCAGACATACATCGTGACTAGTTTGTCAGGGTTATGACAAATAGGTGGAGATAAAGTTTTATATGTTTTATGGTTCAGTTTAATGTTTTTCAATGTTTTCAGTTTTAATTTCTATTTCAATTTCAAGACTTTATGTTACTGTTTTTCAATTTCAGTTACAATTGATGTATTAAAACTATTCTGTGCCAGCATTGTTTGGTCTTACAATTTTGTCAATTTCAATTTCCTTTTTGAAATTTCTTGTTTAAATGACTGTCTTTGAAATTGAATCTGTTCTGAAACTCTGTGAATGGATATATTCTGTGCTTATATGATACCTGCTATTCTAACTTGCAGGGGGAGCTAAATAGGTGTTACAAAAGCACTGAAAAATGAAATACAGTAAAAGACTGTACTGCTAACAATTTGCAGGTGGATTAGTGTTTATTATAAACTTAGATGATTTGTCAAAACCAATGACAAAGGGGGAGATTGTTAAGACCAGATTTCTGGTCTAAATTCTATTTGTTGTCTAATGGTTTTCACTAAATAATCCTATCTGTTTATTATGAACTAAGACAGAGTTGTTAGGTTTCAAGCAATGTTGCAACCTCAGTTACAACCTACTAAGAAAGTATTGTTAGGTTTCAAGCAATGTTGCAACCTCAGTTACAATGTCACGCCCCGGATTTGGGATAAACCCGGGTCGTGAATGAAAATTAAAATAAAAAGAGAAAAAGTTAAAATAACGAAACATTCAGTATGCCATTCGATAGCACGCTAATCAATAGACCCAAATAAATACTTCAAGACATGCCGATATTCACATTTGATTCACCAAATTGGCCTAAGGGTAGCCAACGGTGTTCAAATGTGACAACACAAACAAAACAACACGTTTCAGAAAATTTCGGCATGAGCTGCGCATATCTATTTGTTTCCAATAAATTAGACCTGTTTGACAACAAAACATATAACAAAATCGCAAAGCGATTATCACTAATTCAACATGATCAAGTCAAGTTCAACCCAGCTGACATTATATACAATAACGCAATCTAACATATACAAATGTACATGATAGGTTACTCTAACCAAAAGAAAAACATTCACGTTGCGAACAAAGTTCAAAATACGAAAACGCCAAAAAGAGTAAACAAAAGAGTAGAGTGCACGCGACAAGGTGTAATATGACAATGATCCTCAGACAAGAGCTCTACACCTCGCCACCGTCTCCGTCAGCACCTGTACATCGATTGTAACAAAATGTACAAAAAAAACAAGGAAAGGAGGTAAGAAAACAATCTCGCTTTAAAAACGGCGCATGCTACTAAGCACGCACACACAATCCTAACATGGCAAATATGATATCTTGGCAAATAATGACAAAGGCAATTCCACTAAAAACACATCAACAAATATAACTCGCAACACAAGTAAATGAACATATAATCAAGATCAACTGAATTAATAATAAAACAAAATAAAATAAAACAAAACAAATAAAAACAAGACTCAACAAAACACAAAGTCGGGATTGCCTCACATGTACCCACTTTTAGAGCCACTCTGCTCTAGGACCCAAAGTGCAATGATTCCCTCACCCATATTCTGACACTAAAATGTGACCAAGAAAATATGGGGCCGGCTTTAAGGGGACTAACCCTATGGTACCGATATACCTAATCCTTGCGTAAGTTTCCGGGATCTCACCATAAGCTGACACAGCTCCGCCTTAACACTTGGTACTGCAATCCCTAAAATAAATATAAAAGACTCCGAATACCAAACACGAAAACCGTAAACTCCACAATAAAACATAACACACACTTTATAATATTCGATGTAATTAAATAAACATATCACCACAAAAATATACACAGTATCACCACATGAGTATACACGATATCACCACTATCACACTTTCACGTTTTAAAAAAATATTTAATCAAATAACACATTTAAATCACCTTATTATAAAAATAGTAAAATCGCCATACCTAACATACTCACCATAAACAATATGATTACCATAAATAAAACCATGGAAGCATGTTACACATACATAATACAATAACATGATGCAATACACACTAACCAACCAACTAACCATTTACATAGCCTAGCATACAACAAACAACAACAAACAACACATAAAAACCGTCTTTAAAGCGAAACTATATTCTTCCCCCTTACCTATACAAACGAGAGCTCGTTTGTAAAAATCTCCCAACCTCGAACCGAAAACCCACCGAACAATCAAAGCTAGATCTGGATAGCCTAATAATAGTCCATAAACAGCCCCTAAACGCAATTAAAATGATCTACCGATTAATAAAACTATTATAAATTCGGATTATTATAATCCCAAAAAAAACTGGGTTTTTATAAATGTTAAAATCAGATGAAACGGCTTACACGGATAGATAGCTCTCGAAAAATAGGCTAAGAAAACATATTTGATTGTCGAAAACGGACACCCGATGACCTCGTAATCACCCTTCGAAACCGCAACCTTAAAACCCTAAACCGGTGCCACCTACCACCGCAGCCTGGCCGGTCATCGGAGTCGACTGCCACGTCGCTGACTTCGGTCACTCTCCCTCCGTCACGTCTTCTCTCTCTATCTCTCCGTTCTATATATGTATATATGTATTCGATGCATATATGTATATATATGTGTATATATGTGTGGATGTATATGTATGTAGATATATATATATATATATATATATATATATATATATATATATATATTTAGGTATTAGCTTAATAACATTTTAGCCCACATAATTATTAGTATTTACACATATGACCCAACATTATCATTACATATACATTAATACATTATCTATTTCACATATATCCAATTACACAATATATTAATATCACTTTAGAAAAAAATACAATTAAATAATAAATACCCAAAATTTCCGAGTCGTTACATTCTCCCCAACTTAAAAAAAGTTCGTCCCGAAATTCATCCCACACACTATTGTCGCCCAAAAACTAGTTCAACCCATATACATGTTCTCACACCTCAAAACCACTTTGAAGGGTAAAATAAATCATAAAGCCAAAATAATAGAAAAACAAAAGAAAGGTGAAGCGAACTTTAAATTAAGCGAAAGATTGTTAACAATTTCCACCAAAGAATGATCACCCACCGCACATTACTTTACCACACTCAAAAGAAAGATCACATAATTCATGCTACTGATCAGAAAAATTACATTTAAATACATAAAACCACATAAACATATATTCACCGACTACCGACTACCGACCGATGAAAATAAGATAATCACATCATATCACACACATGTACTAGAAGTCCTACTATATCATCCCAGAAATATTTACTCACCAAACAACGCTATTCAAGACAGAAATGACCATTAGTGTTTACGAATACTAGTAGGAAAACCAAATAATATATCAAACGGCAGTTCTGAATATGTCACACTGAATAGTTCACCCAGACAAATAATTAAAAACTTATATTCACATGTTAGATCAACATTAATATAAAACAGACACTTCCCAAACAAGTCTCACAATTAAATTGCATTAACAAAGCATGGTCTCACTACATAAATAGTTACATACCTCAATGATAAACGATTTAAATTAATAAAATGCATAATGTAGTTGACACACAAAATTTAATGACAAAGAAAGATATACGAACTTTCCATTTACAAATATGGATGACGACTATGTTTAAGTGTCAATTTTCTTTTTGAACCAGAACTAATTTTATAAGCCACTAATTAGTATAAATAGATTCCCATACGATAACTAAAATTAAATTAAATACACCAATTTACATTTCATCAACATAGTACAAAAGGACACGCATGTAATAGATGATCACCATCACAACCATTTTCACCCAATTACTATATCTAAATGCATATACGTGTTACAAAAACTCATTGCCATATTATTTGGATATCCCTTACATCGTCATACACATACATCACATGCACTTAGCCACATACCAGAACCTAAAACCCACCACTATATAACGTAGTAAAATTATTAAAAGAATATTCTCACAACACTTTTTATTTTCTCAAATAAAGTAATAATAAATAAAATTATATCACGTGTGACTAATTCGCAAACGATTTTTATTTTTCAAAACCACTTACAAATATCTTAATTTATATAGATCGATATAACGTACCAACAATATTTAGGAGAAATTTTTTTTTTTACTTTTTATCAACTCAACAGTACAGCTACTAACTCCGCCTCACGCCAAACTTTGGTACACAAATTTTTAATAATTACTAGAAAAATAAATATTGAAAGAACTGATTGAGTTACTAGGAATAAATCACTGAGCTAGACAAAATAAACTTAAGCATCTTTCTTAATCAAGACATACTTGTCTCATGGGTCCATCACAAAAAAAATATATAAAAAGACCACTGCGACTGATAAGAATGAACCAGATGGTTAGTACATGAACTTATAACTTTAATAAATATATTCACACGAACACAAAATATGGTTATTATATTAAACACTCCACCATCTTATTGTAGCTATATGCCCCCAACGCAATATATATAGGTAGAACGTATATTAATCACCATTTTGCCATGTCCTCACATAGGCGTCGTGTCTATAAAATCACAAAATCATCTTAACTCCTACACTCGGTCTTAAATAGTAGACTCCAAATTACATATTATATATAGCACACTTATCTTGATCCTATTCTGAAAAAGATGTTTAAAAAAATAATGGGCATGGATTGTCATAACATCAAACACTAAGGTACATAGCAAAAGTTAAACAATCCACCAATACATAATTAAGAACAACATCAAATATATCTCCAATTAATACAACTTGAGCACAAAGTGCACAATAAATTGTCATATCACAATTCTATCAGGCTTTTTAAAAAAAAAAACACCAAGTGAAATTTACTAAATGGAAGTAAATGTAATAAAAGTTTTGCAATAAAATTCGGGGAAATTATATGTAAACACATGAAATTATAAACACTAAAATTATACAATCTTGCACCTCCACATCAATCTATACTGCTAGATTTTACTCAGACAATATTATAACAAAGAAAACAAACACTCTAATGATTCGGAATCTACAACAACAACAACAACAACAAACCTATAATGTCTTGCTCATGTTACCCCATTTTTCACAGAAAACATAAAGATAATCCCAACATAATTGATAATCCGCACAGTAAGCCACTTTGAGTTTTTAGACGTCAATGGAATAAACCTGACACGTTGTCCTACAAAGATGGTGTCTACGAAAAAGGAGATACTTAAAAAGAAAACTATTTTCTCAATGGCACATAATACACGTACAAGTGAAGATAAATAAATAAATAAATAATCTTAAGTATTAGGCGAATCACCCTATTTTGTCTATAATTTGGCCGGATTAACGCAAATAAACAAAGATCAACAAGAATCTCTAATAATAAATTCGTTTGATTCAATAACTATAAAATGATAAACCATTGGGCATACAATCTCAACACGTCTCCTACCGGTTTTTGGCTATTAAATTTATTTAATAGTCACATTTTATCGTCACTAATATTACTTACGAACCGTCACTACTTACACACCAAAACACACGCTATATAATTCAACTGAAAACAGAACAAAAATTGCACACTTGGCATATAGTCACATAGTCGCAACGATAAAAGGAATTACACCAACATTTGGGGTTATAGTTAGAAGTGCTAAAATCAAAATAACAGTCTTTACACTACCGTTCACATCACACCTATCCTAAACATAATATCATGTTTTAGGATATTTTCAAATAATTTACGTATACCAATCACAATTCAATTACTAATAAACAGTCACACGACATAAAAATCAAGCAAATAATTATTACTAAAACACCATTTATTTTATCATTTCTCCCTTGCGTCACACCGAAATCATAAATACCCTTACGTCACACCGAAATCATAAATAACAGTAATGCTACACATAACTAAGTTAATCAAAGGCGAAACCATACTCTAAGCTTTAAAGAATACTTGTGACAACACGATTAATATAATGAATTATCCATTTTATTAGTGAAAAAATGTACTCCAGTGAATAAAAATATAACTCGTATAGTGTTGAGGAATAATCTACTGTACGTGCCAAATCAACCGCAAACGCTTCATATGTAAACAAATGTACCTTTCATAACATGTCAAACACTTCAACCAACAAACTATAAGATCTAAAACTAATGTGACAAAACATAAAAAGTTACCAAACTTAACACCACGCTCAATATGGATAACACTTAAAAAGGATACCATATACACACGGCATACAAAGTACAACGAAAACATGAAACAAACTAAACGCCTACAAATCCTACTTGTCTACACAAATATCAATCCTTCTTAACCCGTCGTAATTTAGTTTCAGTCACTAACAATTATAAAAACAATCCGTTGGAAGGCACCACCACAATACTTGATCAATACATGTAGCACATAACAGATATTTCTATATCATCACACCACGAGTAACACACAACTGGATATGTCCACCAACTAAAACCTTTCACATTCAACAAACACAAAACCATTTAACAAGAACCATATATACACCCATTAAAACGGATCAACTTACAATACAATATAAGTCAACCAAACTTGAATGTAAACAAACAACCAAATACACCACATGGATTTTGAAAAATGCAGATTTTCTTAAAATGTCTTACACCACCGAGTATCACCCCTTCCCGTGTGTGCCTATCCTACCCAACAGGCAACCAAGTTAATCGGAACCCGGTTAGCTCTGATACCAAGCTGTCACGCCCCGGATTTTGGATAAACCCGGGTCGTGAATGTAAATGAAAATAAAAAGGAAAAAGTTTAAATAATGAAACATACGGAATGTCATTCAATAATATGTCAATCAATAGAACCAAATCAATACTTCAGGGCATGCCGATAATCACATTTGATTCACTTTATTGACATAAGGGTAGCCAACGGTGTTCAAATGTGACAACACAAACAAAGCAATACGTTTTTAGAAAATTTCGGCATGAGCTTTGCGTATCTATTTGTTTCCAATAAATTAGATCTGTCTGAACAACACATAACAAAATCACCACACGATTACCAAATAATCCAACAAGGATAAATCAAATTCAAGCCAGCTGACATTCTATAAAATAGCGTAATCTAAATTAAACTTGCGTTAAACGCCTATTAGGTCCACAAGGCTCAAAATGATGTAATACCAAAATGAATAAAAACAAGTCTGACGTGCGCACGATCACGTGTAATATGATAATGAGCCCAATGCAAGCATTCTAAACTTCGCCACAGTCTACAGCAACACCTGTACATCGATCATGAACAAAATGTACAGAAAACAAAGAAAGGAGGTAAGAAAACAATCTCGCTTTAAAAATGGCGCATGCTACTAAGCACGCACACACAATCCTAACATGACAAATATGATATCTTGGCAAATAATGACAAAGGCAATTGCACGGAAAACACATCAACAAATATAACTCGCAACACAAGTAACGCACGCTTTCGTTTGTAAAAATACTCCCAAACTCAAGCCGAAAACCCATCGAACAGTTAGAACCAGCTCTGGACAGCCTAATAATAGTCCATAAATAGCCCCTAAATGCAATTAAAATGAGCTACCGATTAATAAAACTATTATAAATTCGGATTATTATAATCCCAAAAAAAACTGGGTTTTTATAAATGTTAAAATCAGATGAAACGGCTTACACGGATAGATAGCTCTCGAAAAATAGGCTAAGAAAACATATTTGATTGTCAAAAACGGACACCCGATGACCTCGTAATCACCCTTCGAAACCGCAACCTTAAAACCCTAAACCGGTGCCACCTACCACCGCAGCCTGGCCGGTCATCGGAGTCGACTGCCACGTCGCTGACTTCGGGCACTCTCCCTCCGTCACGTCTTCTCTCTCTATCTCTCCGTTCTATATATGTATATATGTATTCGATGCATATATGTATATATATGTGTATATATGTGTGGATGTATATGTATGTATATATATATATATATATATCTATATATATTTAGGTATTAGCTTAATAACATTTTAGCCCACATAATTATTAGTATTTACACATATGACCCAACATTATCATTACATATACATTAATACATTATCTATTTCACGTATATCCAATTACACAATATATTAATATCACTTTAGAAAAAAATACAAATAAATAATAAATACCCAAAATTTCCGAGTCGTTACATACAACCTATTAAGACAACTGTGGATAGGTTTCGAGTAATCTTGCAACCTCAGTTGCAACCTGCTAGGACAGCGTTGATGGTTTCAAGTAATGTTGCAACCTCAGTTGCAACCACAGTTCCAACCTGCTTCTCTGCAGAATTCTGTCTTGTTCTATAAATTTGCATAACTATTCTTTAATGATAATTATTTGTTTTAAACTATGCAGGATATATTCTCATATGATCCTAAAAGTTTAGTATGCGTTTATTGAGAATATCCAAGTGGTAAGGAAAGATTTTCTAAAAGATATAAAGAAATTAGTTATGTTTCCTTTACATAGATAAATCTATATCTCTATTCTTATACAAATCTTTATCACTTGTTTCAATCTTTGTTCCTTATCAATTCAGTATGATATGTTTAAGATTGAATGAAATATGGAGTTAATGTTTCATATGTATATTTAAAGATATTATCTCTAAAAAATATTGTCTTTTTATATGTTTTCTTATTATAGGAAAAGACTAACTTCTATAATCAAGCTTGTTATTAAACAGGTATCAACCAATGATGATTGGAGTCAATCCACGCTGAAGAATCAAGTATTGCTTGGAAAGATTGAAGCCAATCAATAAAGTCAAAAGCAATCACAAAAGACATTGAAAATAGAAGATTGTTTTTACTTGCTTATATAGTTGATAACTTAGCTTGTAAAAGTTTGTGTGTTCTAAATTACAAAGAACTCATTCTTGAGAGAATACACAGTGAGCTTTAAAAAGAAAACAATGGTGGCATGCCATTGATTTATTAAGTGATAGTTATAAGTTATGAGCAATATAGAGATAGGCAGAAAAAGCTAGAGGGAATCTTAGATTTTTTCATTAAAAATTGAATCCTATATTGTAAGCTTTTATAATATCATAATCTGGGTAAGTGCCCCGGAGACGTAGCCTAGTTGGGTGAACTCCGTTGTTAAATGTGCGTGCGATTTATTTCAAGTACATTTAACTTTTCACAGTTCTGTCCATTAATACACTTGGTTCCAACTATGGTTGCAACCTCATTTGGAACCTAACTGCAAAACGGCAATTAGAACAGCGGATAGGAATTTCAATCTCCTTTGTGGTTGATAGACCATCTTCATCCTGCTAAAAAATTAAAGAAACCAATTAGTCGATACATATACTATAGGTAATGTCAAACACAGAAGGCATATAAAAAAGAATACCTACTCTTTTAGCCTTGTCAATCAAGTCAAACAGTCACTAACCAAAATGGTCAGGGAAAAATAAGATATGGAAATATCTGTTTACTTGGATTATTGAATTCTGAAGATAACTTTTATCACACATGCATCTATTTTATTGATTTTTGGCAGCAATGAGATTTCTTATGAAACAAAAAGTCTAAAAAGTGTTTTAGCTCTAAGTACTACTTTATAACACTAAGTGATTCATTTAAACCATTAATCAAAAACTGTTTCAACTTGTTATTAAGTGAAAGTATCAAGATAGAATAACGAAGGGGTGAAGACATGAAGCTCTTCTATTTTGTTGTTTTGGTTGAAACTAAAATGTGAAAAATCTATCTGACTGGAAATGTAATCCTATTGGGTTATATTCTTCACTTATGTTACAATTTAATAACAAGCGGACAAGAAAATTTTCTTCACTTATGTTAGAATTAAATAACAAGAGGACTAGGCCAATAAAAAAGCTGCCAAATGTTTTCAACATCAACTAGTAGGTCTCAGTAAAAATAGCAGACTGAATCAAGAAATCTAAGAATAAGGGTTGTCTTTGGTTAAATTTGATAACGTCAGTCAAAACTAGAAGACTGGCAGTATAAAAATTAGATTATACTGCAGCTAGAGGACGAACAAGAGACGTATCAGATTTATGTACATGGCTGGTTTTTTCTTAGCGTTAAAAACGTTATACCAAGTACTAAATGTCTAAAAGATTGTTGATTGAAAAGTGGGATAAAAATACTAACTATACAGGGAGTGGTGAAGTTTATTGTACTACCTTGTTAAATATATCAAAAATATACATTTGGGGAATAAAGTCTGGATTGTGTTATTAGTACAAAGTATACCAATGAAAGTATCCTTTTTGCTTGTAGTCTCAAAGAAGAATTTTAATTTAAAGTAAAAACTAACAAAAAGTATTGCTTAATGGTATATCAAACAAGTCTATAAACAGCTACAGATGAGTCAACTGATAACTGAACTCACCGTATTTTATCTAAAAGTATGTGATATAGGATTATATACATAATTAATCCTTACAAAGAGCCAGGTATCAATAAAGTAAGCAGGCATACTTAATTTTTCATTATAACAGATTTACGTACACTTTGACAGATTTGTTATAACAAATTTTTTATGACTTATAAAGTTAAAACAGATTTCGAATGCTTATGTCTGATATAATGTATCTTGATGTTTTATTTTATAAAGAAGAAATGTTTGTTATCACATTCTTTGATGTATATTAGAATAGTTAATACTAAATTTGATGTCTGTTACTTCTGATATTATTTGATGTCAGCTATGGCATAGTAGCCATAACAGACTATGGACTTTAATGACTCTTATAGCAATAATACCATAATTAATGACGAAGTCTGTTATAACAGTTACATCAGACACATAAAAGTCTGTTATAACATAATAAAAGTATATTATAAACTTTAACAAACAAAAGTGAAATTCATATCCGCTGTTTTAGTTGCAGTTTTGCAGTTAGATTCCAAGTGATGTTGCAACCACAGTTGGAACCAAGTGTATTAATGGACAGATCAGTTTATTTAAATGAACTTGAAGTAAATCACACGTACATTTAACAACGGAGTTCACCCAACTGGGCTACGTCTTCGGAACACTTACCCAGATTATGATATTATAAAAAGCTTACAATATAGGATTCAAGTCTTAATGAAAAACTCTCAGACTTTCTCTAAATTTTTCTGCCTATCTCTATATTGCTCATACCTTATAACTATCACTTATAAATCAATGGCATCCCATCATTGTTTTCTTTTTAAATCTCACTGTGTATTCTCTCAAGAATGAGTTCTTTATAATTTAGAACACACACTTTTTACAAGCTAAGTTATCAACTATTTATTCAAGTAAAAACAATCTTCTTACTTGAAGATCTTTTATGATTGCTTTGACTTGTTTGATTGGCTTCAATCTTTCTTTGTATGTCCAGACTCTTTCAACGTGGATTGACTCATACCTGTTTAATAACAAGCTTTGAAATAGGAGTTAGTCTTTTTCTTTAATAAGGAAACATATAAGATAATATCTTTTTTAGAGATAATATCTTTAAATATACATATGAAACATTAACTCCATATTTCATTCAATCTTAAACCGAATCATACTGAATTTGATAAGGAACAAAGATTGACAAACGTGATAAGGATATGCAAAAGAATAGAGATATAAGTTTTCCTAATTAAAGGAAACATATCTTTTAAAAACTAATCTCCTTATTACTATTTAGGAAACATCTTCCTTATCACTTTTAATATTCTCAATAAACATAAACTTAACCTTTAAGAGCATATAAGAATATATCATACATACTTTAAAACAAACAATTAACATTAAAGAATAGTAATGCAGGTTTTAAGAATTAAATAGAATCCTGCAGAACAGCAGGTTGGAACTTAGGTTGCAACTGAGGTTGCAACATTACTTGAAACCAACAGCACTGTCTTAGCAGGTTGTAACTGAGGTTGCAACATTACTTGAAACCAACAACACTGTCTTAGTTGGTTGTAACTGAGGTTGCAACATTACTTGAAACCAAACACCTGTCTAAGTTCTCAACAAACAAGTAGAATTATTTAGTTCAAACCAATAGACAACAAATAGTATTTAGACTAGAAATCTGGTCCTAACAATCTCCCCCTTTGTCATTGGTTTTGACAAATCATCTAAGTTTATATAAACACTAATCCACCTGCAAATATGTTAGCAGTACAGTCTTTTATTGTATTTCATTTATTAGTGCTTTTGTAAGACCTATTTAAGCTACCCCTGCAAGTTAGAATAGCAGGTATCAGATAAGCACAGAATATCCATCCATTCACCAGAGTTTTAGAACATATTCAATTTTAAAGACAGTCACAATTCAAAAGAAAATTGCAGAAATTTTAAAGCCAAAAATACTGGCACAACATAGTCTTAACACAACAATTGTAATTGAAATTAAAAACAGCAACATAAAGTCTTGAAATTGAAATTGAAATTGAAACTGAAACTAAAAAGCATAAAAACAAAAAAACATAACATAAACTTTCTTCATCTCACCCTATTTGTCACAAACCAGACAAACTAATCACGAGGTATGTCTGAATGAGGTGGTCTTTCCCTTAGAGGTGTGTTTCTGACAACTTCTTCATCTTCTTCCTCACTACTTATTGAGAAGCCATCATCACTGTGACTAGCATCACTGTCACCATCATCCTCACTAGCTGTGAGATTCACCAGTAGCTTTTTGATTTGATAATCATCAGCATCCAGTTCAGCTCTTCTTTCTTGATTGTAAGCCAGCTTTTGTTGCAGATACCACCTTACACCCTTCTTCTTTGAGGGAGCACCAGATGTCTCCTTTTTTTTTTTTCCTTTTTCTCCTGAGATGTCATTGACATGCCCTTCCTTAAGCAGTTTTGCAGAAATATACAGGGCAGAGGGACAATCTGTGATTGGCTCAGTGGAGATTCTAATAGGGTAAGTTCCAGATATAGATGAGACTTGAGTCAGAATCACTCCAGTGATTAAATAGGGAAAAGGTAGCAGAATGGAGGGTGAATTAGTATCACTGAAATCTCTGATGAGATTGAAAACATGATTACCAAAGTTAATTAGCAATGAAGACATGCTCTTATAGAGAAAGATGGCCATTTCTTTGTTTACTTTTGAGGGTTGTTTTGTAGGAGTCCAATTAAACCTAGCAATTTTGTGTAGCACAGAAGCACACAATGTGAGAGAAGATGTCTTGATGGAAGTGCCATCAAATCTGTTATTCTTTCCAGTGAGGACAAGAGCAATGACTTCCATGTCATAATCAACACTACCCTCAGAAGGATTAGGAGCACTCAGAAATTCATTGATTAATTTAGGAGTAAAATCTAAAGTTAGACCCCTCAAAAATACTCTTCCATATGCAGGGTTACCCTCATCAAAGACAATGCTATTTAGATTAGCATAGAATTCCTTAACAACAGCAGGATAATAAGAATTAGCATAGCAAATAGTTCTCTCTAAGCCAACATCAGACAACAATTTTTCAACATGCACCTGTATGTGTGGATAGCTGACTAAATTAAGCCTCCTTTCACAGTGAATTTCCCTACTAGCAAAGGACCTGAACCTCCTAAACATTTTCCTACTCTAGAACCTAGGATCAACCTCATTAAACTTGGAAACATAAGTAAAACCAACAGAAATAGGATCCTCCTCTAAGTTTCTCCTAGCACGTTTCTTAGTTCTCTGTTTCTTAGATGAGGAAGACTCACTTACCTTGGCTTTTGAGCCTGGACTGGTTGTAGATTTATTCAAGAAATCCCTAAGAGTACAGTCATCATCAATGTTGAGATTAGGGTTATTAGGAGAGTTGGAAGACATGGTTTCAACTAAGGTTGCAACCGGACTTGGAACTTCGCAGTGGGTTTTACAAAGAACTTAGGGTTTTTGTTTAATAGAAAGAGAGAGAATAATTTTGATAATTGTGATTGATTTGAGATAGTAAAAGAGATTAATATAAATAGCAATTAAGCCCAAATCTTTTTGTAATTGGAAAAAGATACACTCAAATCAATTTTGAAACAGATTTTGCTACAATTATGGCAATTTCTTAGCAACAGAAATTTAAAAATCAAATCACAATAAAATCACGAAGAAAACAGTTCTCATTAAGATAAATCCAGCAAATAATAAAGATAAACATTCCTTGTAAATAGATTTATCCAAAATTTTGAATTCTAAGTAGTTGAAGTTTTTTTTAAGGAAATTTTGACTTGATTCAAGAGAAAGATAGTTATACTGTAAGATATTCAACCTATTGGAAAAGCAAGAATATAGCAATTTACTCAAGAAGATACGTTTATCATTGGATAACTTTAATAGAAATTAGATTTTAAGAGCTTAAATTGAGCAAATTCAATTTCATCTCTACACAAAAACTAGTTTGATGATCTCAGCAAGGAAAGAGTATAAGTGATGTCAAAAATAACAAGACTTTGTCTTGCCTTTTTAATTTTAGTAGATCACTTTTATGTGAATCATAGATGGTACAACAAGCTTAGGACAATCAATGAATTTTTCCAGTGTTATGAGTATGAGGTATCAACTGGTGTTGCAACTGAGCTTTCAACCAGTATTACGAGCATGTGGTTTCAACTGGGGTTGCAACTGAACTTGCAACCACTATTTAAAAAGTGCACTTTGTGCTTGCAACTCTATTACTAGAGAGGTTTTAAGACAAGTTAACTCACATCTGTTTTTGAGACACCAAAAAGCGGCTTTTTCAAGATAAAAACTTCAAAGCTCAATCAAGACTTACCTCTAGAACTAAAAAGTATAAAAGGTACTCAAAATAGACATACATAGCAAGAGTATTCAATTAGATTCATAGTGACATACCCCTATATCACTTCTTAAAGATTCAAATTTATTAGTATCAAGGGGCTTTGTGAAAATATCAGCTAATTGTCTTTCAGTTGAAACATGTTCTAAAATTAAGCTTTTTCCTTCAACTAGTTCTCTGATAAAATGATGTCTTAGATCAATATGTTTAGTTCTGGAACGTTGAACAGGATTCTTTGCCAAATTTATAGCACTTTTGTTATCACAAAACAAAGTTAATATTTCTTGTTTAACATTATAATCAGTTAACATTTGTTTCATCCAAATAAGTTGAGTGCATCCACTTCCAGCTGCAATATATTCTGCCTCAGCAGTAGATAAAGAGATGCAATTTTGCTTTTTACTAAACCAAGAAACAAGGTTGTTCCCAAAATAAAAACAACCACCAGAAGTACTCTTTCTATCATCTATATTTCCTGCCTAATCAGCATCACAATAACCAATAAGAAAATGGTTTGTGTCTTTAGAATACCATAGGCTTAGGTGAATTGTACCTTTTACATACCTTAAAATCCTTTTGACAGCTAGAAGGTGAGGTTCTAAGGGGTTTTCCTGATACCTGGCACACACTCCTACACTTAAGCAAATATCTGGTCTACTAGCAGTTAAATAAAGCAGACTTCCAATCATGGATCTGTAAAGACTAGGACAAACACTTTTACCTTTATCATTTTTGGACAATTTTAGGGTTGTACTCATAGGGGTTCTCTTCTCTTTACTCTCACTCAGACCAAACTTCCTAACAAGATTATCAGCATACTTAATCTGGCATAGAAAAATGCCTTTTTCATTCTGTTTAACTTGCAATCCTAGAAAGTAAGTTAATTCACCTCCACCACTCATTTCAAATTCATTCTTCATATCAGAAATAAATTCAGCAATCCTATTATCAGAAGTGGAACCAAACACAATGTCATCAACATAGATTTGAGCAATAATTATATCCTTTGTAGTTTTCTTAGTAAACAGAGTTTTATCAACTCCCCCTTTGTTAAAACCTTTTTCAATCAAGAATTTGGTTAATCTATCATACCAAGCTCTAGGAGAGCTTGCTTTAAGCCATACAAGGCCTTTTTCAGCAAATAGACATGTTCAGGAAATTTAGGATCTTCAAATCCCTTAGGTTGACAAACATAAACTTCTTCATTGATCACACCATTCAGAAAGGCACTCTTAACGTCAAGTTGAAACAATTTAAACTCATACAGACATGCAAGAGAGAGTAGCATTCTAATTGATTCAATTCTAGCTACAGGAGCAAAGGTTTCATCAAAGTCAATTCTCTCAATTTGTGTATAACCCTGAGCTACCAACCTGGCTTTATTTCAGATAATTACTCCATCTTCATTACTGTTGCTCTCAGAATCACTATCACTGTGAGTGATTATATAAGCATTTTTGTTCCTTTTTAAAGTATTTGCACACTCAGACTGAATGT
Organism: Primula veris; assembly: GCA_963682055.1. Classification (NCBI taxonomy): domain Eukaryota; kingdom Viridiplantae; phylum Streptophyta; class Magnoliopsida; order Ericales; family Primulaceae; genus Primula; species Primula veris. Next base: position 27,041,049 of record OY821741.1, read on the forward strand.
GACCAAAACCTGTACATTCTCTGCATTGAATTTCTCTAGGCTTGTAATCTTTGTTATCCTTCTCTTTAGGATTCCACTTCCCTGTAGAATTATTGTTAAACCTAGATTCTGACTTAAATTGATTATCCCTTTTCTGAAAGTTTTTGGATGTTCCAGTATCATCCTGTTTTTTCTTATAAAACTTTTTTGTAAACCTTTTTAGCAAAGAAGGCTAGCTGTTCTTCATCACTTACTTTCTCACAGACCTTAGATTCAGATTTTTTAGCTTGAAAGGCTATTCCTTTTTTTGGTCTCTTTTGTTTGAAGAATTTTAGTTCATGAGTACTTAGATTTCCTATAAGTTCTTCAAGTTTAAGATTATCTAAGTCTGTTGATTCTTCAATAGCAGTAACCTTAATCTCAACCCTTTCTGGAAGTGACCTTAGAGTTTTCTTAACAAGTTTGGCATCACTGTATTTTTCACCTAAGGTTCCAGCTTGATGGGCAATATGACAAATTCTACCATTAAACTGTTCAATGGTTTCATCTTCCTCCATTCTTAAGTTTTCAAATTGAGTGGTTAACTATTGGAGTTTAAAAGCTTTAACTTTAACAGTTCCTTCAAAGGTTACTTGTAAAATGTCTCATTCCTCTTTGGCAGTTTCATAATAAGAGATATACCTGAACACACTGAGAGTTACACCAGCAAAGATCAAGTTTATTGCATTGGAGTTTGCACTTGATTTTCTGTCCTCATCAGCAGACCATCTGTCTTCAGGTACATAAACCAGTTCACCTTCACCATCAATTGCAGTTGGAAGCTCCCAACCATACAGCACTGTTTTCCATGCTTGTTCATTTTGTTGTTTGATGAAAGATCTCATTCTTATTTTCCACACTCCATAGTTAACTCCTCCTTCAAGCAATGGTGGTTTGTTGAACGCGTTTCCTTCCCTCATTAAGTCCATTTTTACCAGAACACATCATCCACACTAAGTAAGGTCTAGTGTGAAGCTCTGATACCAACTGAAATTCCTATCCACTGTTCTGGTTTAGTCTTTTTCTTTAATAAGGAAACATATAAGATAATATCTTTTTTAGAGATAATATCTTTAAATATACATATGAAACATTAACTCCATATTTCATTCAATCTTAAACCGAATCATACTGAATTTGATAAGGAACAAAGATTGACAAACGTGATAAGGATATGCATAAGAATAGAGATATAAGTTTTCCTAACTAAAGGAAACATATCTTTTAAAAACTAATCTCCTTATTACTATTTAGGAAACATCTTCCTTATCACTTTTAATATTCTCAATAAACATAAACTTAACCTTTAAGAGCATATGAGAATATATCCTGCATACTTTAAAACAAACAATTAACATTAAAGAATAGTAATGCAGGTTTTAAGAATTAGACAGAATCCTGTAGAACAACATGTTGGAATTTAGGTTGCAACTGAGGTTGCAACATTACTTGAAACCAACAGCACTATCTTAGCAGGTTGTAACTGAGGTTGCAACATTACTTGAAACCAACAACACTGTCTTAGTTGGTTGTAACTGAGGTTGCAACATTACTTGAAACCAAACACCTGTCTAAGTTCTCAACAAACAAGTAGGATTATTTAGTTCAAACCAATAGACAACAAATAATATTTAGACCACAAATCTGGTCATAACAAAAAGGTTTGTTATAATGGTTATAACAGACTTTCATGCTGTTGTAACACACGTTTATTCTGTTATAACAGTTATAACATACTTTATTCAGTTATAAGGGTTATAACTGACAAAAAAAAAATTGTACCTTTTTTTCCTTTTCATTTTAACCTTTTTGTACCTTAGTTTCTTAATTTTACTTTTTATTATCCCTTTTTTTTCATTTTTGGCCAATTTAGACTTTCTTGTTTAAAATAACTCTAAAAAACGTGCATCAATAAAGTCACGTGCAGTCAGGTGCCGAAATCTTCAGCGCTTCAAAATTGATCAAAAATGAAAAGAAAGTATAAACCAAGGTAAAAAACAAAAACAAAGGTAGAAACCGGAAAAATATGAAGAAACGAGTGTATGAAAAGGTAAAATTTAAAAATCAGAGTACAAAAAAGAAAAAATGAATAAACGAAGATACAAATAAAAAAAACATATTACTCATGTTATTGCACTAACAATATATAATCTTGAAATATTTATTAAACAAGAAACGAGATGCAAATAGTTATTGCAACAATAAACTTATATTAAATGATCAAGTTCACAATGTATTGCACAATTTCATTATAATCACTTTGCATACAAACCCACAAAAATTCATTTACAAATTTTATTTGCACTCACCAGTCACCACAATATATTGTTATATGCTTTTAGCTTCTTTTTTTTAAAGATATGTGTCAAGTGTCAAGATGGTAAGTTAGTGGCATAGTCTCTTTTATTATCACTTTCAATTTTTTGTTAGTATTTTTTTATGTAGTACTATTATTAGCATATAAAAAATCATAATATGTTATTGTAGTAACAATATATAATTTTAAAATGGGTTGCCAACAAAAATATTTAATGTGTTGCCGGAATACTTTATATATGAATTATTTTGAAAAATAGTAGTAAAAAAAACATTTTTGAAAATCGTGGAGTTGTCGTAACAACCCCTCATCATATGGTTGCTACGATTAACAGACACAGATTTTTAAGTCTCTTATAAGTGTTATAGCTGTTATAACAGAATTCTTTATAACAAAATTCTTTAACTGACAGATTTCTTTTATGTACTCTGTTATAACAGACTTTATTACAAACTTTTATTTCGTTGCCTGTTATAATAATAGTTGTTACATCAGTAGGCTGACTTTGATGTATGTTATGTAACAGTTGTACTTAATACAATCTGATTTAGGTGTCTGTTATCAAATTACCTTTACATAAAAATATGCTGAATAGGTAGTAGTGTACATGACCATAAAGTAATGAGTACACAAAATACGTACAAAGAAAATAAACTTATTGGCTTCAAAAATAAAAACCACAAAAGGATAGCAATGACATGATGATATATGAACATGAACTTCAACCTCAAATACATGAAGATATAATTCAATTATATATTAACCCAAGCATACATGTTAAACCACTGAATATGCAAAACAAAAGTAATCAATTTCGCTACCCATGAAAAATTAGGAAAGTCCGCGGGCACTAAAAATTAAAAAACCACAATAGTTCTTAGAGCATTTAGTGAATAATACTCCGTGCAGCATACTTATGAACTTCCAAAATTTTGTTGCGTACATATATACATAGAGAAAGAAACAAATCATCAACAGAGAAAAAAAAAACAAATAAATAACATTTTTTATTCAAAAAATATATTATTGTTTCCAATTGAAAGAATTACATCGCAAATTATCCCAACTTTAAATATGGCATAGCTAACTAAAATATAGAAGAAACAATGACGCAAACAAACAAAAATATCATGGAAATCCACAAGACCGAATGATCTAGCGATAAAACATATGGTATAAACCCCATAATTGATCTCCCCCAGAACAGAAGGAAGCTAAATAAAATCATGGTTGGCAGTTATCACAATTTTAATTCCAAGACATGAAAGTAAATCAATGATTTAATTGAAGTCAATCGAAACCAAAAAAGTATCATGTTTGTACTTGTTTAAATATGCATATTCTAAACAAGCTACTTGCTTTTATATAGCATAATGTAACACACATATGTACAACTCATACCGACAAATTTGCGATTCAAATATATATAAATATATATACATGCTGCATACCTCAGTTACATATAATACCAAAATAAACTAAAGAAATAATTTATTCCGATATCAATAATATATAACGAATTCAGACCATTATTACATATCACTTACAAAACATACCAAAGATGAAAGCAACAACAATCAAATAATCCTTAATTATTAAAAAACACATAACTAAATAAAATCTCAAAAAACAAATGGATTTAAATGTGTACATAAAATTCAATAATCACAATTAAGATGATCAACCCTAATAATCTAACATAAAATAGGCTCTGATACCAATTGTACACTACCCGTACACTAATATTGTGATGTACACTACCCGTACACTACCCTTTAGGTGTCTGTTATCAAGCACGTGTACTTAATACAATCAGTTGATGATTTAGGTGTCTATATACGTAGACCTTTATGTCAGACTATCAAGATTACATAGGAACGAATACAAGTATATACCTGATTTCATGGTGTTGTATACGAAAACGAATTATGGGTTATTGGTCTTCCACAGACTAATCCTCCCTCTCTATGGATCTCTCTCTATTGCTGGGAATTGAGGAGCAGAGTTGTTAGAGATTAGTTTTGGTACCAAAACCTATATTCTTTGTATAGTAATACTACTTAGAATCCCATAAACCCTAATTAGTTTACTATTGGGTAATACACATCACAAAGCTCATACCAAACCACATGTATTATTGGACTATTCTTAGTAGATCACTAAGAATATTAGCACAAATATAATTGTCTTAATTAATTAGCCCACACGTCAGATTATTAAAATAACCTAACAATCTGCCACTTGGGCTATAATTAATTCCAAATGACAATTACATTCAATACTATAGTCCGCGCAAAATTGCTAATTATTCTTAAAATATTTTCTTTATCAATCTGGTCCATCTCCTATACCAACATGAGACTAAAGCGGCCTTCGTTACATTTATTGTAACTCGATGCATCAATAATCACCATATCAAATATATTCAACGACATAAATCAAGATAAAGTATGGATGTGTAACTGGAAAATGCATGTAATGTGATCTTAGTCATGCCTAATTTCAATTGGTCATTTATTCTGTAATGAGATCAATCCGTAGTCATTCAAACTTTATGCTAAACCACAATTGAAAGATAACACATTCAGAGCAATAAAGATAATAATACCATCAACTTTATTCTGCAAAAAACTAAACACAAAAGTCTTTTATAATGTCAACCAAAATAACTAACCACGGAACACAAACTCCCACTAAAACTGCATATCATAAAAAATGACAGCACCATTTCAGCAGTATACTCATGAAAGACCTTGGATGTCAAACCATTAGTAAGTGGGTCCGCTAGCATGTAGTTTGTTCCAACAAGTTCAACAGACACTGTCTCGCTCTGAAATTTTCCTTTAACAACTAGAAAATTAATGTCTATTTGTTTAGACTTTTAAGAGTTTCTATTCTTATCCGAATATATAACTGCTAATAGATTGTCACAATCAATCTTTAGTGGTCTTTCAATACCATCTGCAACTCTCAGTCTAGTGACAAAATTTCACAGTCATATTGCATAATTGGTTGCCTCATAACAAACTATGAACTTTATTGTCATGATGGAAGGAGATATGAGTGTATGCTTAGCACTTTTTCAGATATAACTCTTCCTGACAACATATAAATATAGTCAGAAGTGTATCTCTTGGCAATCTGTAAGATCGGAGTTAGAATACTATATGATCTCCAAATTTTCTAACTTCCGATAGGTGAGTATAAAATCCTTTGTTGTTTTTATTAATACATTATACCCCGTTTGGCTGCTTACAATGCATGCCGGGGTCACTTAAGTATCTGTCCAACATACCCAATATGTATGTCAAATCTAGACGCGTACATATTTGAGCATACATAAAACTCCACAATAGCCGAAGCATAATGAATCTTTTGCATCTCTTTACTTTAGTTTCAATCTTCGGGCATTAATTGAGACTAAATTTGTCTCCTTTGGTGACGGGAGTATCTCATTGTGCATAATCCTTCATGGTATATAGCTCTTTTATGATAACCTATAGACACACCGAGAGCGATATCGGTGTGTATCTTTAATTTCTAATACAAAAGAAACGTCATCAAGATCTTTTATTTCAAAATACTTAGTTAGAAATCTCTTGTTTTCGTGCAAAGAGCCTATATCGCTTAATTGCCAATAGTATGTCATCGACATAAAGCATTAGGAAGATAATTTACTCCCACTGAACTTGTGATATACACAATCATCAACTGTATTGACCTCAAAACCATATGAGACAATGATTTGATGGAACTTGTGATATCATTAACGGGAAATTTACTTGCGACCATAGATGGATTTTTTGAATTTGCAAACCAGACTTTGAATCACCTAATACAAAGTTTTCTGGTTGTGTCATATATATAGCTTCCTCAATGTCATCATTAAGAAAAGTTGTCTTAATATCCATTTCATGCAACTCTAAATCAAAATGAGTTACAAGTGTCATTATAGCCCTAAAAGAATGATTCGATGAAACCTGAGTAAACCTTTTGTGACTAGACGTGTTTTATATCTCTCAATATTGCCCTTAGAATCTCTTTTGATTTTAAATATCAATTTGTAACCAATGGGATTCATACATTCAGGCAACTTGACAAAATCTTAAACGCCATTGTCCTTTATGGATTCATCTCATCATTCATGGCATTAATCCACCTTTGGGATGTTGAGTTTGCACTTCTGTAGCAATCTCTTAATTTTGAGTAGGGAATATTATAGGTAAATCCTTATTGTTGTCTTCGAGTGTTTCTTGAACAATGTCAAAATGATCATTGTCAATAACATGTAATGAAATTAATTTTCTTTTTCAAAAACAACATTCCTAACTTTATCTTCCCCTCAAACACAACATCCTTAAAAAAATTCGTATTTCCCGTTTTGAAAAAGGATTTAATTGAGGGATTATAAAACTTGAAACCCCTCAATCTTTCTAAGTAATGATAATGAGAATAGCCATCTATAAAAAGATAAAATGTCGTTGGACATTCCAAGTAACCATAAGGAATGGACCATATATATCAATATTTATCAATTGTAAGATGCCGGAACTCATGTTAATACTTAATTTCCCTATGTTTGTATGTTTACCCTTGATACATTCGACACATACATCAACGTCTGTGTAATCAAAGCATTTAAGAAGTCCATCTTAACACAAATATCTTTATTCTCTTTTTGTATATGCGTACTAAGTGTTTGTGCCATATATTGACATAATTCTCATTAAAAAATTGTGTTTTATACCTCTTAATGCGTTTGCAAGGTTTCATTAGATAAATCACATGTGTTCAGCATATATAGTGATGCAGAACGGAAGCTAAACAAAAATAGAAAAATCTTGTTCGTAAACACACGAACGGGTGTTGTTTGAATTTCGCTCAAACGGACAGAAAATAAACTCTGGAATCCACCAGAATAGGAGCTAATCTCTAGATAGAGAAACTCTCAAACTTTATTTTATTTCAAATATTTGGTGAATGAGAAATTACATGGGATAAGTACCTTTATATAGGCCAAAACTAGAAAATGAAAAGTCTAGTTTTATTGGTCATACATGAATACACACATTCATGAACAACCTTTGATTTTCCTCTTTATTAAAGTTTTGAATCTAGACTTAATAATTTTTTTTTAAAACTTATTAAAAAAATCCTTGGTTTTCTTGAGACTCTTTGCTTGCTTCTTTTCTAACTGAGAAATGTACTTCTCAGCTAACTGTTCCACATCATTCCCTTCCACTTCTTCAGAACTCGACTCTGAGTTGTCATCTGGATAAAGAGGCTCGTTGTTGTAAAGAACATACTCGAATAAATCAGCAATATTAAAGGTTCTAGAGATCTTCATATATTGAGACAGATCAATGACATAAGCATTGTCATTAATCTTGCGTAAAACCTTAAATGGTCTATACTTTTTCTGATCAAGCTTTCTTTGACTACCCCCGTGTTCTTTCCTTAAAAACACCATAACCTCATCACCCTCCTCAAACATTTTATGGCGCCTATGTGTATCTGCAGCTGCTTTGTACTTTGCATTCAATGCTTCAAGCTTGATTTTTACTTGTTCAATCACCTCCACATGTTCTTTTCCTAATTGTTCTGCTGCAATACTCTTAGGAAGAGAGTTAGGTAGGTGGACCAAGTCGACTATGTTAGAGGGTACTTTCCTGTAGACAATAGCAAAAGGTGACATGCCAGTCGAGCTATGAACAACACTATTATATGCGAATTCAGCCGGGCCAAAGCTAAATCCCATTGTTTCTTCTTCTCCCCATAAATACAACGCAATAGATTACCCAATGTCCGATTAACAACTTTAGTTTGACCGACGGTTTGGGGATGTGCAGTGCTACTTAAACGCAACTCAGTTCCAAACTTCTTCCACAACGTCGACCAAAAATGAGCAAGGAATTTTGGATCTCGGTCTGAAGTTATAGAACGAGGAACTCCATGTAGTCTAATAATTTCTTGAAAAAACAGTTTTGCCACATGAGGTGCATCGCTTGTGGTTCGACACGGAATAAAATGTGCCATCTTAGAGAATCGATCAACCACAACAAAGATTGAATCGTAACTCCGCTGTGCACGGGGAAGTCCTAGCACAAAATCCATAGATAGATCTTCCCAAGGTTGTTCAGGGACTGGGAGAGGCATGTACAATCCAGTATTTTGCCATTGTCCCTTTTGTGTTTGACAAACTGGGCACTTACGCACAAATTTTCCCGCATCTCTCTTCAATTGTGGCCAATAATAACGTTCTTCAAGACTGCCAATTGTTTTATCTCGGCCCAAATGTCCGCTCAACCCACCAGCATGTAGTTCTCTAATTAATTTTTCATGTAAGGAAGTTCTTGGAATACATAAACGACTCCCTTTAAAAAAAAACCATCTTGTACGAGAAAATCTCCAAGAGTTTGCTGTGCAGCATGTTTGGCCCACACCGAACTAAAATCTTCATCTTCTTCATACAATTCTTTCATGAATTCTAGACCAACAACTTCGTTACTTATGGTGATCAGTAAAATGGCTCGCCTGCTCAACGCATCTGCAACTTTATTGGTTGTTCCAGATTTGTGCTTTATAACATAGTTGAATTGTCCGAGATAAGCAGCCCATCGAGCATGCATTTTGTTTTTAAATTCTCTTTGGTTTTTAAAATGCACAAGAGACTGGTGATCAGAATAAATCACAAATTCCCTAGGTAACAAATAATGTTCCCAATTTTTCAAGGCTCGGACCACAGCGTATAACTCTTGTTCATACGTTGACCAATTTTGTCTTGCTTCATTTAATTTCTCACTGAAATATGCGATTGGCCTCATTTCTTGTGAAAGCACTCCACCCACTCCAGTTCCGCAAGCATCACATTCAATTTCACATAATTTCTCAAAATTCGGTAGAGCGAGAATAGGCACGGATGTCAGTCTTTGCTTGATCTCCTCAAAACTTTTAGCCGAATTTTTGGTCCACTCGAATTTTTCTCCATGTCTTTTCTTCAGACAATCTGTAATAGGAGCCGCAACACTACTAAAATTTCTAATAAATCGTCTATAGGAAGTAGCAAGCCCATGAAAACTCCGCCCTTCAGTTAGAGATTTTGGTGTTGGCCAATCCTTAATCGCTTGTATTTTCTTATCATCAACATGTATTCCCTCCGAGCTGATCACGTAACCCAGAAATAGAACTTTATTTGTCATAAAATTGCATTTCGTAATATTAATAAATAGTTCATTCTCTTGCAGTGCTTTCAATACATTCCTCAAATGCTCCAAGTGTTGTATCTCGTTGCGGCTGAAAATCAAAATATCATCAAAGTAGACCACCACAAATTTACAAAGAAGAGCTTTAAAACTTGATTCATTAGCCTCATGAACGTGCTTGGCGCATTAGAAAGACCGAATGGCATAACCATCCATTCGTAAAGGCCTTCTTTTGTTTTGAAAGCAGTCTTCCACTCGTCTCCAGGCCTTATCCGTATTTGATGGTAATCACTTTTTAGATCAATCTTCGAGAACATCATTGAACCAGTCAACTGGTCGATCATATCTTCAAGTCGGGTTATGGGAAAATGATATTGTATAGTAATTTTGTTAATAGCTCGGCTATCAACACACATTCACCATGTTCCATCTTTTTTTGGTACGAGTAAGGCCGGAACTGCACATGGGCTAATAGTTTCTTGGATATGCCCTTTTTGTAGCAACTCTTCCACCTTTTCTTGTAAAATTTGGCTCTCATTCGGGCTCATTCGATAATGAAGCAAGTTCGGTAAGCGAGGACCAGGAATAAAATCAATTTGGTGTTGAATATCTCTCATAGGAGGTAAGCAATGAGTCTCCGCCACCACACCATAAAATTCCTCCAATAATTCCGTAACAGGCGTCAGAATGTCCTCCTCAAGAGGTTCACTTTTGGCCACCAATAAAAATACACCACCAAATTCTTTTATGTCAGTGGAAAACTCATTTGTAGATTGTGAAATTGCCAAATAAGTTTTCCCTTCCACTTTAGGAGCTTTCGTTATATCTCCTGATGGGGCGATAATGATTTTCTTATCATCCCATATAAACATATAAGTATTATCTCTACCCTTGTGTTGTGCATCAACGTCAAACTGCCAAGGCCTACCCAACAAAATATGGCAAGCATCCATTTGGACAACATCGCACAGAACTTCGGATTTATAAATTTTTCCCATAGAAATAGGCACCTTGTAAACCTTATTTACTTGAATTGATGGTCCATTCTTAATCCAACCAATACGATAAGAAGTTGGATGCGGCTCTGTGGTTAGTTTGAGGTGGTCCACCAATTTATGGGCGATCAGATTTTCGCAACTGCCATTGTCTATAATCAAACTACAAACAACCTCTCCAACTCGACATTTGGCTTGAAAAATTTTCCTACGTTGAGTTAGCTCTTCCTGTTTCGGGGAGCACAAAATACGTCGCACCACACAGACTAAGTCTCCTTGTTCTTCCCCACACACGTCTTCAGCATACTCATCTTCTTCCTCCTCAAAAACTTCGTCTTCTTCAGCTGAATTCACCACATTAAGGGGCCTTCGCTCGGGGGATTCATTTGATTTATGCCCAGGTTGTTGGCATCTGAAACACTTTGGAATTGTTGGTCTGGCATACGGGTTATTTGTGGCCTTGTCTCGTGGTTTCTCTCTGACGATTGTTCACTTTGAGCCTTGTTCCGTGTTCATTCCAGTTGGTCTGTTAATAGGAGTAGGAGATCATGATTGTTCTGGTGCCTTTTTAGATGTGTTATAATTGTTCCTTCAAAGTGTTGTTGGATGGCTAGTCTGCTGTGCAATCTTTGCCTCTGCTCGTAGTGCCATCTCCCTTGCATCTGCTAGTGAATGAATAGCTTGAACCCCCATTTTGTCTTTTATTTCGTACTTCAGACCTCACACATAACAAGTAATTTGATGATCATCTGTCTCATTAACATCACATCGGGACTGCAACCTCAAGAAATCTTCGGTGTATGCAGCTACTGAACGGAAACCTTGTCGACAATCTAAAAATTGTCGATACAACATTTGTGCATAATCTCTCGGGAGAAATCGTTGCTGCAGTAACTCCTTCATCAAAGTCCAGTCTCTAATCGGTTGTTGCCTTTGTCTGTATCGCTCATCACACACATTTTTCCACCATGCACCAGCCCCTCCGTTAAGCTTATATGCAACAATTGCCACCTTACACTCCACGTTGACTCCCATGATGTCGAAAAACCTCTGCGCTTCAGTAAGCCAATCCAGAAAAGCCTCTACTTTGAGACGTCCATTAAAAATAGGAATTTCAGCCTTGATTCTGTACCCGTCATGGTTTTCCCTGCGATCGTTATTAGGAACAAGAGGCTGTTCCGGAGAAGCACCCGGTTTTTGCAATCGTGGGTTAACTGCCAAGGTCGTGATGGCTGCAAGGACATTTTGAAGCTAATTACAGAGCTCTTGGATGCTAGTTTCAATCACACCAAACTTTGTTTCAAGAATTTGACCATGATCGTCACCCATGGCTCTGATACCACCTGATGCAGAACGGAAGCTAAACAAAAACAGAAAAATCTTGTTCGTAAACACACGAACGGGTGTTGTTTGAATTTTGCTCAAACTGACGGAAAATACACTCTGGAATCCACCAGAATAGGAGCTAATCTCTAGATAGAGAAACTCTCAAACTTTATTTTATCTCAAATATTTGGTGAATGAGAAATTACATGGGATAAGTACTTTTATATAGGCCAAAACTAGAAAATGAAAAGTCTAGTTTTATTGGTCATACATGAATACACACATTCATGAACAACCTTTGATTTTCCTCTTTATTAAAGTTTTGAATCTAGACTTAATAAAAAAATTTAAAACTTATTAAAAAAACCCTTGGTTTTCTTGAGACTCTTTGCTTGCTTCTTTTCTAACTGAGAAATGTACTTCTCAGCTAACTGTTCCACATCATATAGTTTATCATCCAAATAACTAGTCGCAACCAAAGTAGAATTAAGAAAGAGACTAAATTTCGTATTAACAAATGAACAAAAATAACCATAATTGTCCAAAATAGAAATAGAAACCAAATTATGTCTAAATGACGATATAACATAAGTCTATTTTAATTCTATAAGTTAACCAGTCTCAAAAATAATCTAAAAATGTCAATCGCTTCAACAATAACTGTTTTGCCATCACCCACATAAATGAATCTTTCATATTCACCTGGCAGCCGGCACAAATCCAACCTTGCTTAGAAACACTAATGTGAGTAGTAACACCTGAATCTACACACCAAATATTCTAGGCCAAAAGTCAAATTAACTTTAGAACAAACAGGTGAAAAGTCCCAAATTTTTGACAAAAAGAAACAGGGAAATTCTTTGTCCTAAATCTTTTGTTTATTTGGTTGTGAAGTTCCTACCGTAATTTACTTATCCTTATTCCTTTTTCGATTATTTACAAAACGGTTTTCAATTTCTATAAGAAAACCTTTTACAGATACCTTATTTGGCATACTGCCCCCGAATGCTTGTGGAATGTTGCGGTTTAGGATCATTAGACTTAAAGCGATTAGAACGTTCTCAAAATTCGCCTTTTTATCAGCGAAACTTTTATCTGCGGGTTCATCCTTACTTAATGCATATTCTATATCCATACAACCGAGAACCAACAAAATGTTCTCGTTTCCATCTCTTAAGGTTTGTGCCATTGGGCAGAAAAATTGAATTTATGTTGACAGTAATTTTAACAACAAATACAATTAACTATAAATTAAAAAAAAAAAACAAATACATAAACTCACTTAAATAGAAATTTATGTCATAACATGGAGGATAAAATAAAATAAACAATCGCGTAAGACATAAATTTCAATCAACTGTAATGGTGGTGGGTCCATTTAAACAAGATACCTAACACAACATTGATTTTTAGTCTTTCGACAGAAAGATCAATTTGTAAGTGGTACTCTCAACGCAGAAATCAAATGCTGATAATAAATCCGGTCAAACAATAACCTTACTTTGGGCCGGTGTAATGTTCACATGGAAACTTTAAAATTATCACACATCATTCCCACATGTGCATTCGTTGTTCGGCCAATTAATGACCTTCCTTTGGGCCGATCATTAATTGCATAAACAAAAAACACACATCTTACTATCTCAAAATAAATAAATTTACGCAAAAGAGCTTACTTTGCAACGTTTCGCTTCAATTAATTTATCGCAAAATAAAAGACAAAAGTAAATTAACTTAGTGCACAAAATCCAAAATTTAATGCAAATATAAAAAAATTCTGAAGTTTGATATTTTATTTTCTCATTCCACAATAATATAAATATGAGAAAATTACAACCGTATTTAAAATATATTAGCAAGTCATGAAAATAAATTGTAATCAACTTTTAAGCCACTTAATAACTCTTTTGAATCCAACTTAATAAACCTTAGTTTGAGATGCCATATACCATAACTTTGAGCCAAAAAAAAATATATGCGTGAACAAATGAAAAGCCAAAGATTTAATGTAGTTTGACAAATCTAAACCATATCACTGTTTGCAATTTGCCAATGAAATACACAAAATTAATGAATCATAACCGATTTCGAAACCACATATAATCAGAATACTAATTGGACTAACACTAAATATTGATACACCAAATAAGCAAGACACTTGAATCGCAGTCCACTGATTCCATTAGAAAATAAATGCATGTAAACAAAAGTTACAAAAGCAAATTACCGAATAAGGTTTAACATATATAAAAAAGAAATCCAAGTTTCCATTATACAAAAGAAAGAAACATGCATATATCATCACTTATGGCCGTATGCATATTTTACCAAAAAACACAGAAGAGTAACTTATGGCATAATTAAGAAAATTCCAGCGGTATGTTTGTATCCTTGTATGCACTAATAGAAAATTATAACCGGAATAAACCATGTTAATATATATATATATATATATATATATATCGCAAATACTTATCCTCAGGCCACATATAATTCATCACCAAACAAAAATCTAAAGAATTATTACTCCAGAATCTTAAAGACGTGTCAGTGTATTTGAAAGATTTTTGCTAGGTTGTAAAACCGAATTGTGTCAGTGACACATACGTACATACATATGTCGAACGCACACCAAAACAACATATATATATATATATAACAAAAGCAAAACATGCTATACATGATAGTATACATTGATTACATGTTAGTACAATAGGTCAGGAAAAATAAATAAATTAAATGACATTCAGACACTAACAAACGAAATTCAATGACTCACTGAATGAAAAAAAAATAAAAAATAAAAAATAAAAGAAAAAATCAGTACGAATAACTGAATGACATATATCAACATGAATATCAAATCTCAGTAACATGCATGGAAGGTATAATTCATTAACGCATATTAATATGAACCAAAAATATAAGTGAACATTCATCATATAAAATAAAAACACAATATTTTATATCACATAGAAAAGATGAAACCAATAACCATACAATTATTGATTACTGAAAACACATGCATGTTGAGTTTAATCCGAGAAACCATATGGATTTATTCACACAAAACAAAATCATGTATATATACCTAAAGTTCAATAATCACAATTAATATGATCAATCCTAATAATCAAACATAAAACAGGTTCTTGATACCAATTGTTAAAACTAAATCTTTATGCATAGACATTTATGTCAAACTATCAAGATTACATATGAACGAATACAAGGATATACCTGATTTTATGGTGTTGTATACAAGAACGAATTATGGGCTAGTGGTCTTCCAAATACTAATCCTCCCTTGGAAATTGAGCAGGAGAGTTGTTAGAGATTAGTCTTGCTGACCAAACCCTATATTCTTTATATAATAATACTAATTAGAATCCCATAAACCCTAATTAGTTTACTATTGGGTAATACACATTACAAAGCCCATACCAAACCGCATGTTTTATTGGACTATTCTTAATAGATCACTTAATTAGCTCATTCAAGAATATTAGCACAAATATAATTGTATTAATTAATTAGCCCATATATCAGTTTATTAAAATAACCTAACAGCTAATACTCACACTCAGGGGTGGCACCCCCATATGACCAGGGGTTACCACGGCAACCCCACAATTTCGAAAAATAATTATTTTTTATTAATATTTTTCATAATAATTTATATATACGGTATTCTGGCAAGCACTTAAATCTTTTTTTTGGCAACCTCTCCCAAAATTATATATTATTAGTGTAATAACATAACATAATTTTGTATGTGCTGATAATATATAAGTAATACTTAAAAAATTAACATATGCAATTGATTATAAAAGACATTTTACACCAACTTATCATGTTGACACGTAACATATATCTTTAAAAAAAATTAAACAAAAATAATAATTAGAGTACTGGTGAGTGCAAACAAAATTTATAAAATAATTTTTTGTGGTTTGTATTTTAATTGAAGTGAATATACTGAAATTGTGTAATGGATATTTAATTGTTCGTATATATCTATTATTTAATATACGTTTGGTTTTTTCAGTTTTTTTTAATAATTTTTTACCTTCGTGTCTTAATATTTTTACTTATTATACCTTAATTTCTTAAATTTAACTTTTATATTTTTTGTGTTTCTATTTTATTTATTTTTTAGTTAATTTTGAAATGTTTAAACTTTCGATACATGATTGCACGTGACATTACTGTTATGGGTTTTTTGGTAATTTGAAAAGAAAGTCGAAATTGAGCGAAAAGTAAAAAAATTGAAATCAAATACATTTTAATTAAGAAAACAAGGTAAAAAAAAATGAAGAAAAGATCGTAAAAAAGGTTATAAAAATCCGGTTTTTCTGTGTTTATAATTTGAAAAATATTATGCACTTTTATTAATTTTAGCAAACTCATACATTTGGTTCTAGTTACGCCCTACTCACACCGATGTCACCCCCTCACATGAATAAAACATCACATGATTCACCACATACTACATATATTCATACCACCAATAAAAAAGTAAAATACTATCATTTTCATGAAAATAACTATACACATAAATTTCAATTCGGAAGTAAAACAAATCAAATACCTTATCCGTGCACTCGGCTGGTATTCTCATATACTGTATACCCTTACTACACACATCATCGTTATCTTTCTCATCCTCATCGCTTGCCTTCTTCTCTGCACGACCCCGTTTTTTGAGCTTTTTTTCATTAACAACACTGTCCATACAGTTTTCACCAGCATCATCCATATACTTACTCATCCATCCTTTTTTATTACTACTGATTTCAGAATACTAAAAAGAAGAGCGGGTTTTGCCTATTTGTTTATGAGTTTATTTATCTCACTCATGAGGTTACAAATGGTAGAAATATAGAGATAGATATAGGAAGATAGAAGGACGTGTATCGTGGGATTTGGGAGGGAAACTGAATCCCGATATTCGATACTCCTATTGCTATAACTATTATTAATTTATTATTGTTGCTAGCTGTCAAAAAAAATTCCGAAAATTGGATCCTAAATATTCAAAAACCTCAAGAATCGACCAGTTAAAAACCGCTTTTGGGTCTATCCAAGCCGATTCCGTTGGTTTTTGGAACGGGTATGCTTCTCAGCTCTATATCGTGGACCCGATCCGTAAACCCGACCTGCGGAACCGATCTGCATACCCGAATTTTAAAATCGTAATATGTAGCCATATTTTAAAAATATATACATATTATGTATGTGCAACAAAAATTGGATAAATACACAAGAATAACTTATACAACGGTAAGTGAAGAAAGATGAAACGTTTTTGAATATGTGCGAAGACCCGGTTGAAGATTTAACATTGAACAATTAGTATTTATGATATTTTTATACTTGTTTTATTTTTCATTAGTTGACGCTCGTTTACTTTTTTCTTTTATGTCTTGTGTGGTTTTTTCCCTATATTTTTATATCTTTATCATTATTAATAATATAAAAATATGGGTTTTCCTTCATGTTTAATAAAAAAATAGTTGTTAATTTTTGTTGTAATTTCAACTTTTACGATTTATTTTTAATTCAGTCTATCTTTGTTAATAATTTAGAGAAATCATTAACAATAAAATGGATAATTAAGAAAATCAAAAATGGAACTATTAGTTTGTAATGTTTAAATGACCGTAATGTTTACGTAATTTAGTAATCAACCAAACACATTATTGACCAATATGAAGCAAAAAAAATTGATAATAATTCATTATTTTAAACAGCTAAATTAAGAAATATCTTAAAAAAATATTCATTTATCAATATGTAAAAATACCATTTAGAAAATAATATCTAGAAAATTAGAATATATTTTACTAATTTTGAGTATTTTGGGTAAATACCCGCACCGGAAACCGTTATATTCATTACAAATACGGGTATGGGTCGGGTAAAATAAGTAAAAAAAAGTTATATAGACCCAATCCGACCAGACCCGTAGATGATGAGAGAACAGCTGAAACTGTTACCCGAATTGATAGAACATAAAAATTGAACCCGAATATATCTATTCGGGTACGAATCAACCCACCCATCATAGAGGGGTATCCAATGCTTGAATGGGCTATCACATGCCTTTCTTTGAGAATAAGAGTGGATGTTACTAAAAGCCCAAGCCCACTTAACTAGGGACCCATGTCTGAGGCATCCCCTGAGATGAAGACATTTGTCAACATCCTAAAAGAGAGAGTTGCCTATAAATAGCCAACTATCCCCCCCTAAAGAAGGACCAGAAAATCTATCCAAAAAATATAGAGAGAAGTAGAGAAAAGAGAGAAATTAGTCAAAGCTTATCACATCAAGAAACAAACCGAGCAGAGAAAGAACCGAATACCGAAGAAGAAGGAGAAAGACTAAGATGAGAGATCAAATAGTTAAGTCGAGCATGATTGTAAGAAGGAAATTGTAATCCGAACAAGGACAATTGTCGAATAGCAATAAAGATCAAGAAGTGTTCATAATTTATTATATATTCAATATTATATCATTAAAAACCTAACGCAACCGCCAAAAGTTATGGTTTTATCAAATGGCGCCGTCTCCGGGAATCATCTAGTTCCCAACTAGCTTAGGTTTCGAATACCAATACTCTACCAGACGAGCTACAATGGTGACCAATGTAGAAGAAACCCACCCCGAGATAGTAGAAACCAATAACCAACACGTGCAGATTAGCCAACAAGACCTCGACGATCTACTCGCCATCCGAGATAGATACGAAGCTATCCAGTCCGGAAACCAACCAACAACCTCCAATGTCCACCAAGAACAACCGATCGAACAACCCCAACAGCTTGAAGGGATCGTCGAAGAATACCAAGCATCCTCAGAAGACGAACAAGCCTTGCCCGTACTAAGGCGCGCAAGAAGACGCATACCCGGATCTCAGGCAGGACCGAGCTCAAGAGTCCATTTGCCAACAGCCTCGGTCAACTCTGGTGCTCGTTTACAAACAAACGAAGCTCACCGGCTTGGCATGCCCGAGGATCATGCACTCGAACAGTTGTCCCGACTACCGTCTCACCCACCAAGGATGATTACACCACCCACGGTGGAAGTACAACATATTGTTCCGTTAGCCGATGAAGGGAACAACGCCCAACTGCAAGTTCAGCTGGCAGCGTGTATGACGGCCATGGCAGCAGCCGGCATCATATTGCCGAATAGCCAACCTGCCAATGCAGACAAAGACTCACGTCATGAAGCGGAAGATTCCGCCTATAGGGCCGCCTTGGAAGCGGCGGGCCGACGACCAGATACAGGAGTGCCCCATCAAGGGGGCAACGTTCCGATAATGATCCCTCCAACCTTCGTCCAACCAAACGCTCATACGGAACATATCCTCGACAGAAACCCGAAGGACGGTAGGTATCCCGAACACATGATCGGGGGAGGATACGGCCCACCACCACAGCAGGGGGGATACACCCCCCCTACCAAGCCACGGATGAAGCGTTCCAACAGGCTTGGAACGTATGCCAAGAAACCCCATGTGCCGAACAGATCACGCGGTACCGCAATCCGGTGGGGTTCGTCATCCCCGAGTTCAGGCTCTATGATGGGAGGAGTTGTCCCATAGACCATCTGAGGCACTACAAGACGAAGATGGAGCTGTGGAGTGATGACCATGCACTGATGTGCAAGTTTTTCAAAAACAGTTTGGGCCAAGAGGCTTCGTCATGGTACCATAACTTACCACGGGGCTCTATAAGAGACTGGGCGGAGCTGCTAAGAGCGTACTCCACCCGATACGCTGCTCATCGGAAGAAGAAGGTTAACATTGAAACCCTTCTAAAAATGACGATGATGCCAAATGAAAGGCTCAACGACTACTGCATACGTTTCATCGACGTTGCAAACCAGATTCCACAGTATGCCAATAATATAGCCATCCAGAACTTTATCAATTCCATCCCTAATGGCTATTGGGCGAGAAGGAAGTTCATAGGCAAAAACTTTCCGACCACTGATTCCCTGCTAGCCTATTGTACCCACCTCACCGATAAAAACGACGAACTGCGTATCCTCAACCGAACTCTACCAAGAAGAGAATCGGTCCGAGAGGCACAGGTGGGTCGCAAAAGAGTTAGAAATAACCAGGGAGAAACATTCCAACCGACCAGAAAGGACAAAGGTCCCGAGGTCCATAGCAGGGTAGAGCGACCACGAGAACCTGAGCCCAAACCGCTCCAGATCGCATACCCAACACCGGCCAACGAACATAAACCACTCCAGCTCAGCTACCCTATACCAGCCAAGCAGTCACAACAAGGCCGATTCCAGGGAAGGGAAAAGCATGTGAGCTTCGAACCGGTCGAATTGAGATACTCTTTCAACCTGTCTGCTGAATATATCCTTAAGAATATCCGCAGAGAAAGCTGGTATTCACGACCAGAACCGCTCGCTACCCCCCCTGAGCATAGAGACCCCAAGCTTTTCTGCGCCTATCACGAGGACTACGGACACCTCACCGAGCTCTGTCGTAACCTGCGGTGGAAAATGAACGTGTGGGGCTATGCGGGATACCTTGTCAAATTCATCAAAGGCGCCGGAAATAAAGGCAAACAACTGGCCATTGAGGGAGCCGACAACCGGCAAGGCAAAACGATCAACGTCGTTCATATGTCTAGACCCAAGGGCATGGGTGGGGAACGATCGCGACATCGACAACTGGCGCACTTTGGCCAGGTAGCCAAGGCGTCACAGGCGTCAACCTCCAAACGACAATGCACACCACGACGACATCCGCCCATCTCCTTCTCGGATCTGGACGAAGAAGGGGTGATTTACCCCCACGGGGATGCCATCAACCTCCGCATTCAAATCGGCCTTGACACGGTCAGCAGGGTGCTTGTCGACCAAGGAGCCTCTTATGATATTATGTACAGAGAGCTTTTCGACAAGATGGAACTCAAGATGCAAGATCTACTACCTACCGATGTCACACTGATCGGGTTCATCTCCGAGACGACTAAACCGTTGGGAAAGATCGTCCTCAGTGTCATAACTGGAACCGTGTCAGTTCCCGTGGAGTTCTTAGTGGTCAACGATAACTCCGGCCACAACGCAATCTTGGGACGACCCTGGCTGCATGCCATGAAGGCCATACCCTCGACCTACCATCAAAAAGTCAAATACCCAAATGATAGGGGAGATATCGAGACAGCCAGAGGATGTCAAGAAGATTCAAGACGCTGTGAGGACATTACCGCGGCTCTTCAAAAACAGCTGAGCGTTGTCGAACAACCCACCAGCACAAAGAAGCTGATCAACCAAATAGCCAAAACCGAGAGGGTCGTTGAAGAACAAGTAGGAGAAACACTTAGGAAGGTGTATATCCCGGATACTGACGAGGATCACTATTTCCTCCTCGGTGATAACCTTCCAAAACAGGAATCCGAAGAGTTAGAAGCATTCCTCTTCAACAACATTGATAAACTCGCCTGGAGTCCCAAAGACATGCCAGGCCTAGATCCCAGAACGGCATGTCACCACCTAAGTGTAGACGCAGAGTGCAAGCCGATAGCTCAGAGGAGCAGAAAAGTGTCTATACAGCACAGAGCAGCTATAATTGCTGAAGTCCAAAAGTTATTGGAAGCCGGAGCCATAAGGGAGGTCTATTATCCAAAGTGGTTATCCAATCCAGTCGTTGTCCCTAAAAAGAACGGAAAGGAGAGGGTATGTATAGACTTCACCAATCTCAACAAAGCTTGCCCGAGGGATCACTTTCCCCTTCCAAGGATTGATCAACTGGTGGACGCAACCGCAGGAGCAGAACGGATGACCTTCCTTGACGCGTATTCAGGGTACCACCAAATTCCCCTCGCCCACGAAGATCAAGAAAAGACATCGTTTATATCGCCTTTGGGAAATTATTGCTATACTGTAATGTCGTTCGGCTTACACAACGCGGGAGCAACATACCAAAGGATGATAACAAGGGTATGTCGAGATCATATAGGGAAGACCATGGAGGTATACATAGATGACATGGTTGTCAAGAGCGAGAAGGCCACATCCCACCTCCAAGACATTAGGGACGTCTTCCAAACGTTGGGCGAGCACAAACTAAAGCTCAACGTGAGCAAGTGTGCATTCGGCATCAGCAAAGGGAAATATCTGGGGCACATGGTCAGCCAACGAGGAATAGAGGCTAATCCCGATCAGATCACAGCTCTTCGAAACCTAGCAGCACCCAAGAATAAGAAGCAGGTACAAGAGCTCACGGGAATGATGGCCGCATTGAGCAGGTTCATCAGCCGGTCCGCAGACAAGGGACGGCCGTTTTTTGAATCACTCAAGAAGGATAGGAAATTCGTGTGGGACCCGGAATGTGAAGCTTCTTTTGACAACCTCAAAGAGTACTTAAGGACGCTGCCACTGCTAGTCAGGCCGAACAAGGGAGATATTCTGACATGCTACCTAGCAGTTTCCACTACAGCTGTGAGCGCGGTTATCCTAAGAGAAGAAGGTCGCGAACAATTTCCTATCTACTTCGTCAGCAAAACTCTGGTCGAAGCCGAAACACGTTACCTACCCTTGGAAAAGCTGTGCTTGACATTGGTCGTCGTGACCAGAAAGTTGCCACACTATTTCATAGCTCATCAGGTCCAGGTATACACGAAAAACCATATCAAAGAATCACTTTGACGGACGGACATTAGCGGCAGGGTGGCCGCATGGGGGGTCAAATTATCCCAATTTCATATCGAGTTCGCACCCCGACATGCCATAAAGGGACAAGTCTTGGCCGATTTCGTCACGGAATTCACCGAGGGGTATGACGAGCCCATGGCTATATCGCCCCAATCACACTGGCAGATACATGTCGATGGATCAGCCACCAAGGACGGATCAGGAGCGGGGATCGTCCTCAAGTCTAGAGAGGGAGCGATCATAGAGAAAAGAATTAAAATAAGTTTCCGAGCTACCAACAATGAGGCAGAATATGAAGCCATGATAAACGGCATGCTCATTGCCCGGTCCCTCGGATGCTCCCACTTAACTGCGAGTTCCGACTCGATGCTGATCGTAAATCAATCCATCGGCGAATACCAAGCCAAAGATGACAGAATGATCCTCTACCGAGAGAAGGTTCAAAGCTTGATGGCCATCTTCGAACAGTGCGAGTTGATAAGAATCAATCGCACCAAAAACGCACATGCCGATGCCTTGGCCACCCTAGCCTCGACATTAACCTTAACCGACACTCGGTCGATTACAGTGGAACTACTGCCGACCCCGAGCATAACCAGAAGAATAGACCGAGTAATGTTTGTACAATACGAACTAGGTTGGATGGACGACATGATTCACTATCTGCGCAACGGAACCCTCCCGGCAGATAAGATAAAGGCATTTGAAAATTACGAGAAAGGCTCCTCGTTTCTGGCGGTCCGACGATGACAAACTGTACAAATCCAGCTACCGAGGACCCCATCTTCTGTGTCCCAAAATATAGCTACCGGTCTTGGAGGAAATCCATGAAGGATCCTGCGGAGCACACATCAAAGGGCGATCCCTTGCCAACAAAGCAATCACACAAGGATATTGGTGGCCGTATATCAAGCGAGACGCCGATGTATACGTCCAACGTTGCGACAAGTGCCAACGATTCGCCAAGATACCTCGGCTCCCATCATCTATGATTACCCCGGTATCGGCACCATGGCCATTCGCACAATGGGCAATTGATATAGTCGGGAAGCTTCCTAAAGCACCCGGTAGCGTCGAATATCTTATCGTGGTGACGGACTACTTCACGGAGCACATCATCACCAGGTTTGGTATACCTTACGCCATCGTCGCAGACAATGGCACCCAGTTCAAAGAAGCCAATTTGCAGCTTTGGTACGAAGAACTCGGTATCCGGAAGTTTTATTCGACGCCAACATACCCACAGGGAAACGGACAGGCAGAGGTGTCAAACCGAACCGTCCTAGATGGCATCAAGACAACCCTCGAACAAGCGAAGGGGAGATGGCCCGAGCGGCTACTCAACATCTTACGGTCGTGCCGAACTACACCAAAGACGGGAACCAAGGAAACCCCGTTCAGCTTAGCATACGGCGTCGAGGCCGTCATACCAACAAAAATCGGGCTACCCACACTACGCACAACTTTAGTCGAGCAAGGAAACAATGAACAAAGAATGAGAGAGGAACTCGACATGCTAGACGAGAAACGAGAAATAGCAGCTCTTACACTAGCGAAGTATCAACAAGGCGTTAAGCAAACGTATGACAAGAGGGTGAAAGGGAACAAAGAGTTTATGGTCGGAGAATTGGTGCTGCGACGAGTAACGGTCTATACCCGCAATGAAATACATGGCAAATTAAGCCCCACCTGGGAGGGACCATACGAGATCGTCAAGAGAACAAGCTCGGTTACCTATAAAATCAAAAGCGTTCTGTTCGAAAATAGCAGAGGGGAGAAGAATTCCTGGAATGTGGCCAACCTAAAAAAGTACTACATATAGGCCACCTTATCAGTACAAATACAGGTGCCACCTTACCCATCCTGCTTAATGACATTGTCTTTTGAGTAAATAAAACATTTTATCATGCTGTCTAACGAGTGCAGCTGAAATTCCCAAACGGCATGCCTACGGGTAGGCCTAGGAATACTATGAAATTCCCAAACGGCATGCCTACGGGTAGGCCTAGGAATACTATGAAATTCCCAAACGGCATGCCTACGGGTAGGCCTATGAATACTATGAAATTCCCAAACGGCCCTTGTGCCTAGGAATACTATGAAATTCCCAAACGGCATGCCTACGGGTAGGCCTAGGAATACTATGAAATTCCCAAACGGCCCTTGTGCCTAGGAATACTATGAAATTCCCAAACGGCATGCTTACGGGTAGGCCTAGGAATACTATGAAATTCCCAAACGGCCCTTGTGCCTAGGAATACTATGAAATTCCCAAACGGCCTTTGTGCCTAGGAATACTATGAAATTCCCAAACGGAATGCCTAAGGGTAGGCCTAGGAATACTGTGAAATTCCCAAACGGCCTTAGTGCCTAGGAATACTATGAAATTCCCAACATGGCGTGTCTAAAAGAACGCCTAGGAATACTAAAGTCCTCCAATAAACCGAAGGCACATATGCAGGTACCAGCTGATCCAATGAGCAAGGATCGAAGGCGGTACAAAGGTTAGAAGAATAATTCAGGCCAATATTACGGAGACGATAAATTACCGAATGACGAAAACAATAAAGGAAAGTCAACAACGAGAATGTCCAATACACATATAAAGGAATAAGGAAAATAGTTCCGGCCCACGTTACGGAGGCAATGAAACATCGAACAAAGAAATCAGCAAAGAAAAATCAATCCAATCAATAAAATATCAATACGATAATGAGAAAATCCAAACACAAGAATAAAGAAATGAAACAAATAGTCCTCGCCCGTATTACGGAGGCAACCAGATACGACCAACAATAAAGAAATTTATTTAAGAGCTACTACATGAGGAGCACGACGGCAATTGACCAAGCTCAACCTCTTCGTCATCCGTAGCCGTATCCCCATCGGTCTCCTCACCATCAAAACGCTCCTCAGAAATGAGGGCATCAAAGTTGGTCGTGTGAGCACCAACGCATGCCAGCGTCTTTAGCCGCGCGGAGAACTCGGCTACTTTAGCGATCTCGTGAACATCCGAGGCCGCTTTACGGCGAGCATCGTCGAATGGAAGCTTACGAGCTTCGATCGTAGCCGCGGAAGCATCGAATCTGGATCGAGACAGGCGGAAATACTTCACTAAAATATTGGCTTGGGTTACCAGCGACTTTAGTTTACCGAGGTATTTTTCCTTTACACGCCAATACCGATCTAAACGACGCTCCTGAACCTCAACAACATGCTCGGCACGACGAACATATTCACGAAAAGAGGACGCCTGGATTTTCAACTTGGCCCTAAGTCGGGCGCACTGCTCGACCAACTTGACGTTTTTGCCCATTAAAACGATGTAAGGCCACTTGGCATGCCCTTCACTAGCCGCACCAGATGAGACCTCGTCCCGGGCAACACCAGTAGGTCCTAGCCCCGGACTAATTAGGCATGGAGAACCAGCCTGGTGCGACATAGTAGCATGTGCCTAAAACAAAAAACAAAAAAGGGGGAAGAAAGGAAGAGATGAATATTCAGCCGCAAATATAGAAGAGACAGGGATATCTTATCGAACAAAGGAAAGAAAAGACACGAAAGTAGAAGAATGAAGATTTTTTATATACAAGCTACAAATAAAATGACAAAACAAGCTACACAATCATCAATCTGATAACCCATCAACAGACGCTGAGGTCTCTACGGCGTCAGCAAAATGGATATCTCGCAATGAGACAATTTGAGTCCCCAAACGTTCCTGTACGACCGCATCTACTCGGTTCAAGGCAGCCATGGTCTCAGTTACCCCGGCCATAGCATCACCCATGCGCTCTTCCCGGGAAACACCACGCATCCCTTTTAGATGATCGAGCACCTCTAATGCGCGACTTCAGGCCCAATACGCTTTGGCGAAGGATAACAACAGATCCGCATCCTCGAAAACGACCCCTAGAACCAAGTTCAGGCTCGTCACACGGCCTCGGGCTTCATCACGAGAGCGTCGAAGCGCACCAAGAAGCTCTTTAGCCTTTCCCTTATTTGCCGTATAGTATGCGGTCTTATTACTGAACCTCTCTCCCAAGTCACGTAATCGAATCGACAAATTTGAAATATGAATATTCAAACCATCGATTTCGCGCCGAGCAGAATTCAGTTCAGAGGTTAGGGACGCGTTAGCTTTTTCAAGACCGTTTATAACATCGCCTACGTTACGACTTGGCGAGGTCCAAGCCACTATGGCAAGGGGATTAACGGGTACCTGACAAGATGTTTTTACATCCTTCAAAAGACGACGACCCACAAACAGGGGAATTAACAAGGACAGTCAAACAGAAAGAAAACATAGCACCTATATTATCACTTCCCAAAAGAATATCTTTCTAGTTACAAAAGAGACCCATAATTCGGGTAACAAAAGACTTTACGCTAAGATACAGAAAATATTACAAGTAAATGGTCAAGGCTCCACCTGAGGGGATGCGGGTGGGGGAATCATGGCAACAACAGATCGAGGGATCGTTGGAGCCGACCCGGAATGGGGACGGAGCCCCGTCGAAATAGTATGTCCCGGCATCCGTGGAAGCTCCTCGTCTCGGAGGTTGGCCCAATCCTGAGGCTTAGGAGGTGCACCTTGCGGACAGGGATAAACCAACTCCGACCACGCCCGGTCCGAGAATGGCACCTTCGCAAAGTTTAGAGCTCGGAAATGAGCGCAAAAGACGGAAAAATTAGCCATCATTGCAAACTTTTTTCGTTCGTCTGCCTGCTCTGCCTTCAGAGCAGCAACCTCTGATGTTCCGGCCTCCATATCCTCCGCCATGAGCAAGTTATCGGCCTCCAGTAGGTCATATTTCTCGACCCACTCCTCTTTTTCGGTCCCCATCTTCTCCACTTCCTCGGTCAGGCGTAAGTTGTCTCCTACCAACTTCTCATTATCAGAGGCCAATTTAGCCATCTGGGCTTTCTCCTCGGCCGTTATTTTTCTTTCGACCATCAGCTTCTCTTTCTCCGCCTCTAGCTCGGAGACCAACTTCGCTTGCTGAACTTTATCCTCAGCCAAGGCTTTATTTTCGGTCGTCAGTTTCTCTTTCTCCGCCTCTAGCTCGGAGACCAACTTCACTTGCTGAGCTTTATCCTCGGCCAAAGCTTTATTTTCGGCCATCAGCTTCTCCTACTCAGCCTCTAGTGCCGACAACTGATCCCTTAACACCACTATATCCACGAAGATCTGTATTTAGAGATGTCAGAAACCAGCCAAAACAAGAGCATCACGACCTAAAAAAAAAAAAAAACGTGCGCAACATACCCGAAGCGCGTCAGTAGTGGCCTGCTCTATAACCGACATTGCAGGACGAGCAGCTATCTTCCCTGCATCCTTGACAACGAGGGGCTTAAGAGCAGTATACCCCATCCTCAAGACTCGGGGTTGATCCAACAGTTAATCCCTACACCGATCAATATAACGGGTCATTGCCACCCCATCCACCAACACCTTTTCAGGTCCCTCGAGAACCTCATCCTCGACACCTACCACAACTCCCATGGCAGTCTCCTTGCCGGCTTCCACCTCCACTTCCTCCCTCACCTCTTTCTCTGAAGGACCGGTCTCATGGGCCCCATGCTCGGTCACCTCCTCAGTATGGATGGGCGAGCCAACAGGCAGATCTATCGGATCCTCAATACGGGCAGGCGAGACGACAGGCAGGGTCATCGTATCCTCGCCCATGCTCACCAGGAGGTTCATATGTTCGAATATGTTGTCGAACGACCCCTGAAACACCATAATACCCATAGACCGGGCAAGAGCAAGGGTAACCAATGAAGAAGTCAATAACTGAAACAAGATGGCATATAAAGCAAGGAACAACAGAGTCAAAAGGCAACTATTAACAAAAACAAATACACTTACATCGAGATTCGTAACAGCCTCCTCGGTGGTATCACCTTGGGACGATGCGACCACCTCTACACCCCTGCCAACATCCGCACCCTCCACATTACCTGAGGTCTCAACCCCTCTAGCCCTCTTCGGGGTGCCAACAGCGGGGTCCGATGCTCGGCGCTTAGAACGAGTGGGCTTTTTCCCTCCCCGAGCAGCACTTCGAGCCCTGGCAACTTTTACAAATTCCTCCTTGGGCTCTTTAGGGATCTCGGGCGCAGGATTCCCCTTGTTCACTGGCCCCGCAGGGTAACCAAGTAGCAGGGGAGCAGAACGGCTTGCCGGATCCTTGGTAGGCCCAGGCCCCCACCATTTCCAAAGCGCTAAGAGAGCCTCAACATTGGGAGCGCCGAGGTCTGGAATAGCAGGAGCTGTGGTCACAGGTCCAGGGATCTGGTGTCCTGCACAGCCCCATTCCCCGGACGCAATCACAACACCAAGGTTATGTTCTTTGTTGGTGTCCGGCAACCCAATTACCAGCCGGGAGAATGCGCGCAATGTCTTCAAATACGAACTGCGGCGCTCGAAACTCAAACTGTATACCCCGAAGACATCTTTCAGTTCGATGTCTATCCCTGATACTTCCGACAACCTTTGAATACCGATCAAGGTTCGGTAACCATTCAGAGCGAGTTGGGCCGGAGCTATCTGGACGGCCTCAAAGAACGAAGCCACCCACTCCGTAAACGGAAGTCTAAGACCCCCAGTGAAGAAGGCCGAGGAACGCACAGCTACCTCGCCGGCAGGGACATATCCCAACACCTCCTCATCAGAGACAGGCAGCCGAATGTGTATGTTATCCGGTATTCCGGCGAGCTTCTTAAAGTCCTCTTCCACAAATGTGCCAACTTGGGCCAGACATTGGGTCAAAATTTCCTATCCAAACATCATCACAAATCCATCAAAATACTAATCCCAAAATAAATGACACGACAACCCCCCCCCCCCCCCCCCAATTGATACAAACCCTAAACAGTTTTCCATCAACCCAACAATTATCCTATACAAGAAGAAATACCACTACTCAACAACCTAGATAGACAAATATAGACAACTCAGACCAAATATGACCACAACCACAAATCAAATACGAATCCTAGTCACAAGAAATATACAAACGAACAAACCACAAAATACGAAGATACTTACAGTCATGATCACGAGCAAGCGAGGGAGAATAGCAGTAAATCTCTCAACCGTCACGACAAACCCTAGATAGAGAGGCAGCAAAATTTTTGGCGGGAAGAACAAACCCTAGAGAGAGAAGATAAGAGATATTTTTCTTCAGCAAATTATGAGGTAAAAAACTAAAAGGATTACTTAGCACAGTTAAAAGGAGAGGAGCCACAGAAAGAATAAAATAATAACCGTCCTTTCGTGTGACAGAGGTTTACCTTTTTTCCAACCATAGAAAAGTCCACAACCGCTGCTGTTTTCGACAAGTAAACGCTTCAGATCTTGCCACGTCAGATAGTATATCCCACTAACCAAGGCAGTTCACATCATTACACCTAAATAAACGGCCAGTGGACCCTACCACGATATGCTTCCTGCATACGCTACCAATATTACCAAACCGAGGATGTTCTCCGATTAAGTTCCTCGACGTCAAACCGTGTCTTATCCGAAATGCACACCGAACAAGGTGGACGGAGACCGTTCCTAGCTCGATGGCATTTGAGCGTCAAGTCTAACAACGCTCTTCGGGGGGATAACCACGGTTCACCATGCTCGGTGTCCGATACTAAGACATCAAAATATATCAACATAAAGGCAAAGCAAATAAAATAGACAGGATCGAATTGCAAAACACAAGTTTTATTCATCCACAAAGGGGAAAACAACCAGTTATAACGGGAAAAATAAAAATTACAACTTCTCTAATTCTGAGCCCTAGAACTACCACCTTCCTCGGCATCCTTCTTCGCCAAGAGCTCCTCCAGACGCTCTTTTTCCCTAATTAAATGAGAAATGCCAATCTCCACCTGTTTTAAAGCATGAGATTGAGACTTGCACTTCTGCTCGGCTTCAAAACGAGCAGCGCTCTCCTCCTTCCAGTACTGTTTGAACCGCCTCATTTCGGTCTGAGCACACTTGAGATCGTGCTTCAGCCACAACATCTCAATCTCTTTTAGCTGAAGAGGTGTCAAATCCTCTTCCCCGAAACCAGGGGGACGAGGTAGCAAAAAAGTAGGCTCCTCTTCCATAAGGGCTTTCTTTTTGGAGGCAGATCTAGTGATGGGATCCATCTTAAACAAAAGCAAGTTAGAAGAAACAAGAGAGAGAAAAGGAGATTGGATAATGAAGTACAGGCAATAGGGAGCATTTATAAAGAAATTCAAGGGTTCAAAAAACGAAAAGGCACGAAGTACGAGGCGTTGCAACGGTTCATAAGACAGGCACGAAATACGAAAAGATACATCTGATTCAAATACAAAATAAAATACAAGTTCCAAAACGGGACATACATCATAAAACCAGCCCAGCCTAACTAAGGATCAATGGGTGGAAAAACCGAACTGCCAGACCGAGAGAAAGCAAAACGAGCAGAGCAGTTCAACCGAGCTTGGTAGGAATCATTCATGGCAACCAAATTTTCATTTTCCGTGGAGTGTTCGGAGTTCTCCATGGTAAGAACCCTGACGCGATCCACGAGCCGAGCATTCCTTACCATTATGCTAGCTAGGCCTTGAGGAGAGTTATCAAACTCATCTTGAGCATGGTCCCAAATCTCCTCGGCATCGTACCAGGAGTTGGCCAGATGATTTCTCTGTAACAACAAATGATCGAGCTGACGACTCAGGACCGAAATCTTGGTCCACTTCACTGTCTCTTTAGGATGAGAGCCGAACAAACTCAAGGCCAAAATACCATACTCCTTCTCAAGCCTCGCCATTCGACGACGGACCCGAGATACCTCAGTATCCAAGCCCTTCATCTGAGCATGATATCTCACCACAGGTTCAGATATTCTGGGAAATTGTTATAGTGCAGGATAAAATAAGGGGATGAGGGAAAAGCAAACAATAAGAGTTGATGAAAGAGGGTAACTACTAAAGAAAAGAAGAGGAGTATTTATAGAGAAAAGATAGTGAGATATTTTCTGACAAGTGCTTGGAAACATGCATATAATCTGACAAGGTGCTTTGTCATATTTTCTGACAAGTACATGGAAACATGCATATTATCTGACATATGCCTGGGAGCAGGCACCTATAAAAAGAGAAGACATTCAAAGGTCCACAGTCCAGAAAAATGACAAACCACAAGTGCAATATAAAAAGAAGTGCAATATAAAGGGGCAAAGGAAATTTTCATTAATAAGGGTGAGATACATCACTGTGCATTACATCAGAGGACATCAAAGGGAAAAACTATTACATCAGGAGACTGCATCGAAAGAAAATCTATTACATCGAGGTCTATTACATCCGAGAATAACATCAGAAGAAAATTCTATTACAGAAGATCAACTATGTCGGCAAACCCATCGAACAGGATGCATGAAGGAATGAGGCGATGGGGAAGAGGAAGAAGAGAATGAAGAGGAACATAAAAAAGAAGTGAAAAGCAAGAAGAGGAAAATGAAAAATGACAAAAACCCTAGAAGTAACACAAAACCCTTAGGATCACAGGGTTGATTGTTACATCATAGTGGTGCAGAAGAAGAGAAAAAGGGAAAAAAGAAAAAGAAGAGAACAAAGCATAAAACAGAAAAGAAGAAGAGTGCAAGAAGAGGAAGAGGAAGAAATGAAGGAAAATGAGAAAAAAAAAAAAAAAGTAAAAGGAACAAAAAAAAAAAAAAAAAGAAAGAAAAAGAGTGATGGGAGAGAAGATGAAGGAAAGAGAAAGGGCGAGGCTAGGGGGAAGTCGATCGGTATCGATGAGAGGGCCCGGCAGAGACATCCCTGTCTCGAAGTGTCGGGTTCCCCCTCAACACCTCATTCTCTTCGACTAGAGCCCGACGAGCACGTCGACAATAATCCAGCTCGGATCTTAGCCAAGTCAATTCCCGAACCATCTCGGTATGGTGATAACGCATCACCTTTAATTCCTCCTCAGCATCCTTCAACAGCTTTAGTGCATGGCCATATGAAGCCTCAAAAGCCTCCACTTACAAGACCAATGCAGATTTGGTTGGAGAACCTTCCATTTTTAGGAAGTTGTAAGACAAAATTCTGTATATAATGAAGAGAGATAAGGGGGAGGCTGTGGAGAAATCCATATCTTAAGTAGGTATTTATAGAGAAATTAAGGAAGGATTAGTGTGGGGAAGTGCAATCGTTCGCCAAGAGATTTGGGAAAACGAGGGTAATTAAAAGATGCGCCTGTTGAGAAATTAAAAGTAGGGAGTTGCAACCATTCATTATAAAAAGAGGCGTCTGTTGAGAAGAAACGCTTGGATTCATGCCAGTATTTAAAGAGGGTAAAATTCGAAAAGCCTCTGCACGTGTCAATCTGGAAAAAGTGCAACAATATTAAGATATAAAGGATAAGATTTGTGCACAGGGCTCGAAAAATCCCCTCAGTCCCTAGATACAAAGATTCAGAAGGTTCAATGGATAAGGTCAAACGCAAGGCCCAAGAAAAAGCATTAATGAATCCACAAGCGTGCGCAGTCAAATTAATTGTATTGGGAGAATAACTCAGATAAAAGCAAGAAAAAGAAAAATTTTCCATTAATCAAGGTGAAATTTATTACAAGATGCAACTCGACAAAATTACATTACAAAAAAGAAAGAAAAAGAGAGTTATTTTGTAGGACCAGCTTCATCCTCGGTCCTCTTCTTGGACCGAGCATACACTTCCTTGAGGGCCAATTTATAAGCCCTCTTGGAAGCAATATGCCTCTCTCTAGAAGCCTCCAGCTCTTTGATCCGAGCACGAGCCCAAATATTGTCGATCAGAGACCTCCGATATTCACTCTCCATTGCCTCCAAGCGCTCATCCATCTCAGCAGCTCGGCGAGCCTCCACAGTTAAAGAGGCAACCCTCCTTTCGAGGATACGAGTCCTCCTAACCTCCTCCTCAAGATGGGCAACATATTCAGGAAGGTTGTCACCACTATTTTCACGAGGAGAAGCCATTTGTTCGTTAATAAAGAATGAGTTGCACAAAGAAAATAGGTACAGCCCCCTTTTATAGGAAGAAACAAGGGGTGGATCAAAGGTCATCTCGAAGAAAGACAAACCTCTTGAACTTCCCAAGAGCATTTATGGTTAACTACAGCAGTTCAAATCCAATTAATTCATCCAATAAGGTACTAAGAAGATAAACAGACAAGAGTGATAATAAAGAAATATTTTATTAATATTTTCAATAGTTCAGTTACAACTTGGAGATAATATCCAATACAAAAGAAATCATAAATGACTAATTATTCTAAGGGAGAGCCTGCTTCATCATCATCCGACCCCGGCTTGGACCGATCATGCAGCTCCTTAAAAGCAAGCTTATAGGCCCTCTTTGCTGCCTTTTCTTTAGCCAGGGAAGCCTCAAGCCTCTTTATACGTTCAAAGGCCCAATCCAGGTCGGCCATCGTCAAGTGATGAGCCGCGTCCATATCAGACAACCTTTTAGTCACGTCCGCCAACTTGTTTTTCAGGACCCGAATTTTCTTGACTTCATTCTCCAAGTAAGCGACGTAATCCATAGAATTGCTTCCCTTAGAACCATTGGGAGAAGCCATTGAGCCTAAGTTGAAGCAATAATAATAAGGATAATAAAGGATGGGGCACTTCCTTTTATAGTAGATAAAGGTTGGGAAGATCAAGGGATCTCCTCGAAAAAAGATACCCAAAACAGGACATCTTAATGACCTCAAATGGGCCCCAGGGAACCGTCATAAATCTATAGCGTTTCTCAATGAAGCCTTGGGAACAAAACCGAAGCAATATCCTCGACAGACCGAGCATGACTCCCTCGACGTGGAAACCACGCCGAGGAAGTCAGGGAGCACTTGATAGAACATAAAAATTGAACCCGAATATATCTATTCGGGTACGAATCAACCCACCCATCATAGAGGGGTATCCAATGCTTGAATGGGCTATCACATGCCTTTCTTTGAGAATAAGAGTGGATATTACTAAAAGCCCAAGCCCACTTAACTAGGGACCCATGTCTGAGACATCTCCTGAGATGAAGACATTTGTCAACATCCTAAAAGAGAGAGTTGCCTATAAATAGCCAACTATCCCCCCCCTAAAGAAGGACCAGAAAATCTATCCAAAAAATATAGAGAGAAGTAGAGAAAAGAGAGAAATTAGTCAAAGTTTATCACATCAAGAAACAAACCGAGCAGAGAAAGAACCGAATACTGAAGAAGAAGGAGAAAGACTAAGATGAGAGATCAAATAGTTAAGTCGAGCATGATTGTAAGAAGGAAATTGTAATCCGAACAAGGACAATTGTCGAATAGCAATAAAGATCAAGAAGTGTTC
The DNA here is from genome assembly GCA_963682055.1 of Primula veris. Lineage (NCBI taxonomy): Eukaryota > Viridiplantae > Streptophyta > Magnoliopsida > Ericales > Primulaceae > Primula > Primula veris. Next base: position 27,075,938 of record OY821741.1, read on the forward strand.
ATCATTTATTATATATTCAATATTATATCGTTGAAAAACCTAACGCAACCGCCAAAAGTTATGGTTTTATCACGAATATACAAAAATCGATGAGTCGGGTCGGGTAAAATTAACACCTCTACTCTTATGGCTATGGTTAGTATTATTGATCATTTAATGTGAGTATAAGTATGATTTTGAGTATTTCCAGGTACAAGTTCATCGAAAATTATAAAAACAGCGGTTTCCCGCCCATTCCCCCCTGTGCTTTTGTCTTCTCTTTTTTTTTAGTAGGTGTGCTACAAAACATTTAGACCTAGCTACTGTAGTCTCGTTTACTTACGGGAATAGTTTCAGAATTACGAATACACCTGAGATTGCTATCGGCTAATAAAAGTAGAGTACAAGTAATCGCAGAACTACAAATGTCACCCTCCCTATAGTATTACAAACAAAAAATATCTCAATAAGTAGCAATTTTGAACTTTAATTCACACAAGTTATCTATCATAAGTTGCATTCTTCATAAATACCATTTTTTTAAAATATAAATAGCCTTATTTTTCCCTTTTTTAGCACACGGGTAAAACAACTCAGTCTATTTGTTTCTCTCTCTCTCTCCCCTCTTAAACGACCACAGAGATCGATTTTCCTCCGACCACTGGAATGGCGACGAACGTAGCTGGTGATCATCATCTCCGGCAACATCTCCATTGACACCACTTCATCCTGAGATCGAACCAGGCTCGTCCGCCAATCGGGAGGAGTAGCAGGTCGGGTTTCAGATCAGACTAATTGGACCGTTGGAGAAGACGAGGACCAGACCGCCTCTTCAGAACTCCGTCGTCGTCGAGCTCGGCATTGATGACGTGGACAATTTTTCCCTAGCTTTGAAGGTATATGTTTAAAATTCACTTGAATTTGGCATGTTTATATGTAGGTTATGTACAATACAAACATTTATGATATTTTGGTCTGAATCAGAGCTTAATTGGGGCAGAAAGAAAGCCTATTTTTTTGGAAGGTTTATTTTGTATACTTTTACTATGTGTAAATATCTATATCTTGGGAAATTTTTTGACGCCAACGGTTATGTTTGAGAAATTTTATGTTTGAGTTTTTATTTTCGAGTTTGGTTGTTTTGGTGCTGAAACGGAGCGCGCTTTAGAGCTGATTTGCTGTCTGTTTTGGTGCTTAATCAAGCCTGTATATGGCTAATTTTGGGGCTGAAACGAGCCCATTTTAGGGCTGATTTTAGGGCTGAAACGAGCCCGTTTTAGGGCAGATTTGGGGTCTGTTTTGTTGCCAATCGAGTCCATTTAGTATTGAATTAGAGTCTATTTTGAGGATGAATCGGACTCCGGTTCGAGGCTAAAACAGATTCCGGTTCAAGGCTAAAATAGACTTAGTTCGGTAGTTATTTGGCAGGACATATACAACCATGTGCCGAGTTACGGTTGCACCAATTTGTACCCTTAAAGTGTTCAATGAAATGTCCGAGTTGTGCGATCGATTTCTGGCAATATATATGATATTGCTACTTTAACTATAATTTTTTTTGGGACCTAGAAAAACTACAAATATCTATTAGTTACATTTCTATTGTATTCGGATCGTATACTTTTTGTTTATAGAATTTTCTTGTAATTTATTACTTTCTCGTTGGATTGTTTGACTGTGATTTATAGTTCAGTTGGGAGTTGAGACAATTACTGGATTATTTTTTTTTATTTCAACTCTATTAGGACAGCTTTGGAGTGGTTTTGGATGGTTTTGGGTGTTTCAAGTTTATTTGAACAAGAGCGGTGCCAGAACTCGTTTCAGGGTTGAGACGGGGTCCAATTTGGGGCTGAAACGAGCTCATTTCGGGACTTAAGCCGAGCTCGTTTTGGGACTAAAATGAGCTCATTTTGGATTTGAAGCGCAACTCATTTTAGGGCTAAAATAGAGCTCGTTTTAGGGCTAAAACGAGCTTGTTTCGAGACTGAAGCGCATCTCGTATTGGGCTAAAATGGGGCTCATCTTGCAGCTGAAACATGGCATGTTTTGGGACTGAGACGAGCTTGTTTTGGGACTGAAGCACTGCTCGTTTTGGGACTGAAACACAAGTCATTTTGGGACTGAAACGATCTCATTTTGTGCTAAAGCGCAGCTGGTATTTATTTTTTATTATATCAATGAGTCATATTTACATTTTTGTGATGCCTATATCCTGTCATGTTTTTGATTAAGTCTGCGACTAAGTTGTGAATAAGACCACGACTATTTTGGGATTAACAAGAACTAGTTTGTTACTTAACATTTGCAACTTGAACTAGTTTGACAAGTTTGGTCAATGACTTTGATTCAGATTTAGGTATTTTCATTGTTTGTTTGGCGTGCGTAATGTTTGTTTGGTCGAGTTTCTATGATTTTTAGCTGTAAATGTTTGTATGATTTCGTTTAGTGACTATAAATATCCGGAAGTTCAAAATGTTAAGAGCGCTTTCACCAACACTGAGTTTCAAGAGTTTGGTGGTTCGAATCCATCCGGTTTTTTTTTTTTTTTAATATTAAAGTAAAATATATGCAATTTGTGGTGAATTATATTATGCTTATGTCAAATATTACGCAATTTCGACTGAACTATATGCACTTTCAGCTGAACCACATGCACTTTCTACTGATCTAGATGCACTTTCAACTAGAGTGCATCTTGTTTATCCGAAAGTGCATGTGGTTCAGATGAAAGTGCATCTAGTTCGGTCTTGTCTATCGAAAGTGCATCTAGTTAAGCTGAAAGTGCATCTCGTGCAGCTGAAAGTGCATCTAGTTCAGTCGAAAGTGCATATAATGCATGTAGTTCAACTGAAAATGCATCTAATTCGGTTTTTTTATGAATTTTTTTTTCCATTTTTGTGTTTTTTTTTTCTTTTTTATAATTTTTTGTGTTTTTTTTTTCATTTTTATTATTTTTGGTGGGTATTTTTTTTGGAAAATACGTTTTTGTGATTTAAAAAACATATATGTTTTTTATGTTTTTTTTATTAAAATACATTTTTTTGTGATATTTTTCATTTCTCTGACTTTTTTTAATAATTACAATTTTCTTGATTTTTTTGTAAAGATAGATTTTTTTTTTCATTTTTTATAACTTTTTGTGATTTGTTTCCAATTTTTGTGATTTTTTCGGTTTTATAGAATATTCTTGTAATTTAAAACTATTATTTTGGTTTTCTAGAGAGATAAAACATGTTTATTATGTTTTGGTTTGTATAATGGCGTTTTGGTAAATAAAGTTAATAATTAAAAAGAGGTAACTAAGGGGAATGTGAACTTTTTGAGATAATTAGGAGTAATATAAGTTGGTATGATGTAGCCATAGAGAATTCCTCCTACTACAAATGATCTTATTTAATAAAATTTGTTATCCCGTTGCATAAATAATCCCTTTCATATTTGTCTATCCAAACATAGTTTTTATGAGACTCACTGCATTTATAATCATATCTTATCTAATCTCGTCACAACCAAACAAGGCTTAGGTAGTAACTCCATCCTATGTGCCTGTTTGGTTGCCTCTGCTAAGTCTACTTTAAATAACTTCAACCTATGTGCCTGTTTGGTTGCCTCTGCTAAGTCTACTTTAAATAACTTCAAAGACATAGTTTAAGACTTCTAAAACTAAAAAAATACTACTAGTGTGTTACTTATCTTTTAACTAGGGCCGTAAATGAGATGAACTGTTCGTGGAATCGTTCGTATTCGGCTCGGCTAATGTTCGGTTCATGTTCATTCATTTATAAATGAACACGATAATAAACAAGAATACAGTGTTCGCCTATTAAGTTAATTGAACATGAACATGCATATGTTCGGTTAATTCGTTTAATATCATATTCGTGTAATTATATATAAAGTTTGATAAAATAAAAAATTAAATCTATTAACGATGTAACAAAAACTAATATCACTACACAATTAATAAACTTATTTATGCTATAATAATATAAGTGATATGTTTGTATTATTTCAAACTTATTATGGTAATTTATATCATCATACTATAAATACAGTTACCGATTTTATCGTTAAGTGTTCAACTCGTTAAAGTAATCATACGTATGTAAAAAAGAATTTATACAATATATAAACTTAAAGTTATATGTTAACTAGTTTATCCTAGTTAACAATATAACAATATATGATAAAATTAAAATATATTTTAAAAAGAAAGAAAAATATTTTTTTTTTAATTATTGAATGTTTTGGAAGAAATTAGATGTTCACGAACAAGTCGTGTTCGGCTCGTCAAATGTTCGGTTCATGTTTAAATGAACATAAACTGAACAAGAATAAGAGTTTTAGTTCATGAACTGAATATGAACAAACATTTGTTCGGTTCTGATAAAGCCATAACTTTGTTCGGTGGCGTTAGGCTTTTCAACAATAATATAATGTAAAAGAGGATAAATATTGAACACTTCTTTGATCTTTATTATTGCTCGGTGATTGTTCTTGCTCGGATTACAATTTCTTATAGAACTTATACTTGATATTACAACTTGCTCTTTCTTTGTCTTCGGTGATCGGTCTTTAGTCTTGCTCGGTTTGCTTTCTGATGTGATAAGATCTGACAAGTTTTTCTCTTCTCTCCTTCTCTCTATATTTTTTAGATAGATTTTCTGGATCTTCTTTTAGTGAGGATACTTGGCTATTTATAGGCAATTATGCCTCATAGGATGTTGACAAATGTCTGCATCTCATGGGATTTTCCGACGTGGGTCCCTTGTTAAGTGGGCTTGGGCTTTTAGGAATATTTCCACCCTTATTCTCAAAGAAGGGCATGTTATAACCCAATATCCATTATTCAAGCATTGGATACCCAGTAATAAGGGTTGGGTCGATTCGTAGCCGAATAAATGTATCGGGTCTAATTTTTGGGTTCTATCAAGTGCTCCCTGACTTCTTCGGCGTGGTTTCCACGGCGAGGGAGTCATGATCGGTTTTCTAGAGAACTTCCCTTCAGTTCTGCTATTCCCAATGCTTTATCGAGAGGTGCAATAGATTTATACTTGTTTCTCTGGAGCCCATTTAATATCATGGGGAATTCTAAGCATGTTTTCTTGCTTCGAGGTGACCCTTAATCTTCCCCCATTTGTCCAATAAAAAGGGGCTTCACCCTTCTCATAACCCATCAATTACTTTCAATATCTTTCTAATAATAACATGGCCTCTCCTAATGGTCCTATTGCTGACAACTCTCCCGACTACATTGCTTATCTAGAACGCAAGCTTAAGAAAGCTCGCATTGTGAAGAGGAAGTCTGCTATCATGGCCAGAGAACTTATTGAGGTCAAGAAAAGGTTGTCTGATATGGACGCGGCTCATCACGTAACTATGGCTGATCAGGATTGGGCCTTCGATCGGATAGATAGACTCGAGGCCTCTCGAGATAAGCATAAGGCGGCTAAAAAGGCCTATAAACTTGCCTTTAAGGAGCTGCATGCTCAGTCAAAGCTTGGGTAGGATGACGTTGAAGCAAGCTTTTCTTTGGGATAGTTTAGCTTTCGTAATTTCTTTGTAATTTCTTTTGTATTGGGTGTCATCACCAAGTTGTAACTGAATTATTGAAATTAATAAAATATTTCCTATTTCCATTCTTGTCTGTTTATTTTCTCCATACCTTATTGGATGATTTAGTTGGACTTGGAACTGTTGTTAGTTAGCCATAAATGTCCTTGGGAAGCTCAAGAGGGTCAGTCTTTCTTCGAGATGATATTTGATATACCACTTATTTCTTCCTATAAAAGGGAGCTGTACCTGTCTTCTTTGTATAATTCATTCTTCATTAACGAACAAATGGCTTCTCCTCGTGAAACTAGTGGTCACAACCTTTCTGAGTACATTTCTCATCTAGAGGAGGAGGTGAGGAAAGCTCGTATTCTTGAAAGGAGGGTTGCCTCTTTGACCATGGAAGCTCGTCGTGCTGTTGAAATGGACGAGCGATTGGACGCCTTGGAGAGTGAATACCAGAGGTCTTTGATCGGCAATGTTTGGGCATGTGCTCGGATCAAATAGCTTGAGGCTTCTAGGAACAGGCATATTGCGTCCAAGAGGGCTTATAAATTGGCCCTCAAGGAAGTGTACGCTCGGTCTAAAAAGAGGCCAGATGATGAAGCAGGCCCTTCTACAAAATAATTCTCTTTTCCTTTCTTTTTTGTAATTTCGTTTTGTTGACTATCATCTTGTAATGAAGTTTCGATCAATTAATGAAAATTTTTCTTTTTCTTGTTCTAATCTGATTTATTTTCCCAATGCATTTTATCTTTACTGCGCACACGTGTGGCTTCATTAATGGGTTTTATTGAGCCTTGTGTTTGACCTTATCCACTGGGTTTCCTCGAGCCCAGTGCAAAGAATATATTCAATATTCCTTGAGATTGTTGCACTTCCCTATAAGGACGCGTGTGTAACTGCTTTTCCCGTAAATATTAAAATAATGGCACAAATCCAAGAGTTGCTTTTTGAACAGTCGCGTCTCTTTTAATGTACACGCTTCTTCAAACCTTTTTTGGCTAACGGTTGCGATTCTTCACCTCACGCCTTTATCAATTTATCTATAAATACCCCTTCAAGATTTGTCTTTCTTCACATTATCTTCATACCAATTTTCTTCTACATATATTTTTATTGTGTATAATTCAATGGCTTCCCCCTTTTCCAGTTCTGCCTTGACTTTGCAAGTGGAAGCTTTTCAGGACTCTTATGGCAACGCACTAAAGCTTTTGAGAGATGCTGAGGTGGAGTTGGAAGTAATGCGTGGTCACCATAAGGAGATGGTTAGGAAGTTGACTTGGCTGAGGGCCGAGCTGGAATATTGCCGGCGTGCTCATCAGTCTTTGATCGATGAGAACGAAGTTCTGAGGAGGAATCCTTCGCTACAAGATGCTGCAAGACCTGTGGGGCATTCTCATCGATACCGACCATCTTCGCCCTAATAATTTCTTTATTTTCTTGCACTCTTCTTCTTTTCCTGTTTTATACTTTCTTCCCCCACACTTTTGTGGGCTTTCTTCTTTTTCTTTTTCTTCTATCTTATGTTTCTTTTTTTTTTTGTATTTCTCTTTTCTTCTTTATGTTCCTCTTCTTCGTATCTCCTGTTCGCTCAGCTTGCTGATATAGTCGATCTTCTTTGGACATTGTCCTCTGATGTAATCGATCTTCTTTTGATGTTGTCCTCTGATGTAATGAACACCTATGTAATAGATTTTATTTTGGGGTTGTCCTCTGATGTAATGAATCACCTATGTAATCCCATTAATGAAATATATATGTTTGCATCTCCTGTTGTTCTTTTTAGGGTGCGTTTGTGGTTTGTTGTTTTTTGCCCTTGTCAGAATCATCAAGTACTTGTCTTTTCTTCTTGTATGGTGTTGTATTGTACCCACGTGAAATTTGAGGCATGGCAGATTGGTCAAAGATGTATGTTCCCAAGCATTGTCAGACAATGTCATACTATCTTTGCTCTATAAATACTCTTCAACCTTTCTTTATGATGTATCATTTTTCATAAACTTGTGTTTGCTTCTACCTCATCCCCCATCTCCTTCTGTACTATAACAACTTTTAAGAATGTCTGAGCCCGTGGTGAGATATCATGCTCAGATGAAGGACTTAGATGCTGAAGTGTCTCGGGTCCGTCATCACATGGCCAGACTTGAAAGGGAATATGGGGTTCTGGCTTTTAGTCAGTTTGGTTCATATCCCGAGGAGACCCTTAAATGGACCGAGATCTCAGCCCTGAGTCGCCAGCTCGACCAGTTGTTGTTGCATAGAAATCATTTGGCTAACTCTTGGTATGAGGCCGAGGAGATTTGGGATCATGCCCAGGAAGAGTTTGACAATGGTCCTCGGGGCCTAGCTAGCATGATGGTTAAGAATGCTCGGCTTAAGGAACGGGTCTCTGTCCTTACTAGGGAGAATGCCGACTTTGCCAGGGAGAATGAGTGTCTGGTCGTAAAGAACGACTCATACCAAACTCGGTTATATTGCTCTGCTCGGGTGGCTTTTTCTCGGTCTGGCAGTTCAGTTTTCCCGCCCATTGATCCTTAATTTTATTGGGCCTGTTTTTTGATGCGTTTTTCCCACTTAGGAAATTGTATTTTCTTTTCTGCACTTGAACTGTTTCACCCTTTCGTATTTCGTGCTTTTTTGTATGGCGAACTGTTGCAACGCCTCGTACTTTGTGCCTTCTCTTTTAATATAAACCGTTAAAATGCCTCTTACTTTGTGCCTCTTCGTATTTCGTGCCCTTTGATTCCTTATAAATGCTCCCTATTGTTTGCATTTCATTATTAATTCTTCCTTTCTCTCTCTTGTTTTATAATTTTTGTTTCTTATAACATCTGAGATGTCTCCCATCACTAGATCTGCTGCAAAAAAGAAAGCCCTTCTCGAAGAGGAGCCTACTTTTATGCTACCCCGTCCCCTCGGTTTTGAGGACGAGGTCTTGACTCCTCTTCAGTTGAAAGAAATTGAAATGTCATGGCTGAAAGCCAATCTTAAGTGTGCTCAGACGGAACTTAGGAGGTTTAAACAGTATTGGGATAAGGAGGGTGCTGCTTGTTTTGAAGCCGAGCAGAAATGCAAGTATCAGTCTTACGCTTTGCAACAGGCTGAGATGGGTATTTCTCGCTTAATCAAGGAGAGGGATCATCTCAAAGAACTCTTGGCAAAGAGGGATGCCGAGGAAGGGGGTAGTTCTAGGGTTCAAAAATAAAGAAATATTTTATTGTTTCTGTCTTACTTTGGGTACAATATGTTGTTACCTTCACGGTCGAACTCCGCTTGATTAAGGAAAATCCGAAGGAAGATGCCGGTGTGGATTGTTTTTGTAGTTTTTATTTTCTCCGTTGTAACTGGTTGTTTTCCCCCTTGTGGATGAATAAAAGTACTTTGTTATATACTTCCTACTATAAGTCGTTTATTGCTTTTCATCTCTTTTGACTATGTTCTTATCCTTGGTTATCCCCCCGGAGAGCGTTGCTAGACTGGAGGCTGAAGCGCCGTCGAGCTAGGAACGGTCTTCGTTGAACTCGTTTGGTGTTCATGTGGTAATAGATACTGTTTGGCGTCGGGGAACTTTGTACGGTGTGCATCCTCGGTGGTAACTAGCTTTCCATAGTGCTTGTATCAATACGGGTAGCGTATGCTGAAAACTTTTAGTGGTGGGGTCCATTGGCCATTTATATAGGTTCAATGATGTGAACTGCCTGGGGTAGTGGGCGTAGCTTGTGACGTGGCAAGATCTGGAGCATTAAATTTTTAAAATATCTGTGGGCGTTTGACTTTCTGTGGCTAAAAAGAGGGAAACCTCTATAACACGAAAGGACAGTTAATATTTTATTCCCTTTATTGCGGCTCCACTCCCTTATCTTTCCTTGGTAATTCTTTTTTATCTTACCTTTTTCCCATAATTTCCCCAAAATTTCTCTCTCTAGGGTTTGTTCTTCTCTTTAAAGAAAATATCGTTTGCTATCGAGGCTGTACGCTCCCCATAACATTTTAAGAGAAAAGTTATCACCAAAGTTGTACTCTCCCCACCATAATGACTGTAAGTGTACTCATGATTACTGGGATCCTTCGTAGGCTGATTTGCTTGTTGGCTTAATTTATTGGTCTTTACTAGCAAGTCTTCTATTGATTTGTCAGTATTCCCATATAGGTTTGCATTGATTTGCTGTTGGTGGGTTTTTTGTATTGTATTGGAATTTTCTGTTTTGGATTTTATGGCGAGGCTTAGGCTGTTTGTGTGGATTGGGAATTGTTTGTGTTTGTTGGATTGTTGGTGTGATTGTTTGGTTGTGGTATGTCTTGTCGTAGGTTGTGTATTAATGGGGTGTTTGTGTTGTTTTATCAGGTTCATCTCTCTCACTGCCTGGCCCAACTTGGGGTTTTTAATGAAGTAGATTTTAAAAAACGAGCAGGAATACCTGCCGACATGCATGTCTGTCTGCCGAGGACCGTGGAGGAGGCTCATGGGCATGTGGCCGCAAATGAGGTGGCCCTTCGGTCATCTTCCCTGTTGACCGGTGGGTTGAAGCTCCCGTTGTCGGATTGGATGGTCTCCTTCTTTGAGGCCTTCCAAATCGCTCCTTGCCAACTAGGGCTGAATACTTACCATATACTCAACGGTATAAAGAAGCTGTCGGAGTTGGCGAACGTGCCCGTGGAACTAAAGGATGTGCTCGACATCTATGAGTTCAATTTTGAGTTGCGGAGCTCATATTTAAAGTCTATGAATTCATTTACCCGTCTGGTGATTGATTTGCCCGACACGAACAAGGAACACAACCTTGGTCTTGTGATCGTGTCGGGGAACTGGTGTCCTGCTGGTTGCCACATTCCTGCTCCAGTTGAGGCTGCTCCCAAGATGCCTATCCTCGGTGCTCCCAACATTGAGGCTCTTCTAGCTCTCTAGAAGTGGTGGGGGCCTGGTCCCACGAAGCAGGCCGAGAGCCGGGCTGCTCCCAAGTTGCTTGGGTATGTCGCTGAGCCGGGGAATAGGTGCGCCAACGCGCCTGTAATCCCCAAAGAAACTGAGGCTGATTTTCTTTCTATTGTTAAGCCTCGTGTCTTAGCGCTGAGCAAGAAGTCTACTTGGTGACGATCAGCTGAGCCTCGGGAGGCGTCTGCTAAGAAGGCAAGGGTTACCGAGTCGTCAAGAAGTGATGGAGTGCCAGAGGAGGGCACAGACTTGGAGGTTATGCCGGCTTCCTCAATATTAGCCTTCCCCCCTTTGGACAAGGCACCCCCATCTGAGGGGAGCTTGGTGGGGGGGGGGGGGAGTGTCATCTCCCCCAAAGGAGAGCTCAATCGTGCCAATCCCCTCCGGGGACAAGGTAGCTGCATCCCCGGTACGTAGAATTGTCTATGGTAGTTGTAATTTCGTTTTCCCTCCTTTATTTGTTATTTATGTTTTAGTCTTTGACGCCTCTGTTGGCTACGTTCGCCCTGGCCCAGTCTATGGCGTTGTTTTGTTTCAGGGGTCGTTCAGTGACTTGTTCGATTATCTGAACCTGAGCGTGGGAATGGGAGAGGACACTATGACTCTTCCTCATGTCTCGCCACCGGAAGAGGTGGAGAAGGTGGTGGAGGATAAGATCCCTGAGACTGGTGGGGTGGACTCTGAGATGCCGGCTACCGACGAAAATGATGAGGTTGCCGACAAGGAGGTGGACATGCCCGACGAAAAGGGGGGCGAGGGGAGTGCTGAAAAGGTAGAGGTGGACCTGGAAGCTATGACCCATTACATTAATAGGTCCAACGGCGATTTGTTGGGGAACTCCCGAGCAATGAGGATGGGGTGCACTGCCCTTATGCCCCTCGCCTACCAAAATATGTCGGATATTGCTACTCAGCCTGCTGTGGCGACCATTGAGCAAGCCCATGTCGAGGCCCTTCGTGTAAGTTTTGTCTCATCGTTAAGGCGTACGTTTGAGTTCCTTTTTTGGTATCTTACTTGGTATGTATGCAGATATGCCTCGCCACCTCGGAGCTGAGAAACCAGTTCGCGGCCTTGGAAGCCTAGAAGGCGCAGCTAGTGACCGAACACAAGCTTATGGAGGAACAGCATGGTATCGAGGTTGATAAGAACACTCGTCTGGCTGAGGAAAATGCTAAGCTGGCTCAGGAGAATGTGCGAATGCTCGAGGAGAATAAGGAGGTGGTTGCTGAGAAGGGGGTTGTGGCCGACGATAAGGCAAGGATGGAGGCTGAAAAGAAAGTGTTGGAGGACCGGGTAGCCTCATTAGAGGCCGGTCGAGCAGAGGATCGGGACCAGTTCACTCAGATCATCAACTTCTATGCCTATAGCTATCATGTCAGGGCTTTGAATATGGCTAGAGTCCCTCTCTCTCATCCGGCCTGGGCTAAATTTCCATACCTAGCGAGTTGAGTTGCGCTTCCCTTGCCCAAGGATTGGGCTAATATTCAGGATGAGGAGATGCCTCACATGCCGGGGCCCTCGTCTTCTTCTACACCTCAACCGCATTCTAGGTCAGGCTCTTCAACTCCTTTAGCGGTGACTCCTCAAGGGTCTTCCATCCCTCGGTCTCCTCTACCTCAGGTTGATCCTTGATCTGGCATTTTTTGTAAATGTGTTTTTAGCTGATGTAGGTATTGTTTTGGAGCCTGGCGTGCGGGCCGTTGTATAAATCATGAAAATCTTTTATGAAAGTTTATAATATCTTTGCTCCGTTGTCATTTGGCTTTGTTTATCGCTTTTGGTTATTGCTTATTGCTTGTTCTCTTCGTCTGTTTGAAGGTCGCGACAATCATGTCAGGTACCGGGTAATCCTTTAGCCATGGTGGTCTGGTCACGACCAAGTAGTAGCATAGGTGGTCGGTTAGGTATTTCCGAGGAACCTAGTGCATCTCATATTGCAGAACTTAGATCAGCTCGTCGTGAGATTACGGAGTTAAAAGCCCATATCGATGAATTATCTACTCGGTTACACAAGTTGGGTGAGAAGTTCATCAAGAAGACCGCCCACTATACCGCAAATAAGGAAAAGGCCAAAGGGCTCCTCGGCGCTCTTTGGCGTTCTCGGGATGAAGCTCGGGGCCGGGTTACTAGTTTGAACTTGGTGTTAGGAGCCGTTTATGAGGATGCTGATTTGTTGCTATCCTCCGTCAAGGCATACTAGGCCTGAAATCGTGCACTAGAGGTGTACGAGCATGCGAAAGATAGGAGTGGTGTTACCCGAGCAGAGCGTATGGTTGATGCTATGGCTGGGGTAACTGAGGTCACGGCTGCCTTGAACCGCTTGGATGCTACTGTGAAGGGTCGTTTGGGGACGCAAATAGTCTCGCTGCGAGACATTCATTTTGCTGATGCTTTAGAGACCTCGGCTTCTGTTGAGGGCTTATCTGACTGAGATTGAGTAGCTTGTATTGTCTTTTCATTTGCAGAATATATAAAAGTAATCTCTATTTTGATTTCCTGTCTTTTCTCTATTTTTGTGATGAATATTCATCTCTTCCTCCCTACTCTTTTTTTTTTATAGGCACATGCTACTACGCCACATCAGGCTGGTTCTCCGGGCCTTGTTAGTCTGAGGCAAGGACCTACTGGTGCTGCCCGGGACGAGGCCTCATCTGGTATGGCTAGTGAAGTGCATGCCAATTGGCGTTATATCGATCTGATGGGCAAAAATGACAAACTGCATGATCGGTGTGCCCGACTTAAGGCAAAGTTGAAAACCCAAGCGGCGGCTTTTCGCGATTACGTTCGAAGTGCTGAGCATGTAGTTGATGTTCAGGAGCGCCGGTTAGACCGATATTGGCGTTTGAAGGGCAATTACTTTGGCAAACTAAAGTCGTTGGTAACCCGAGCCAACGTGTTGGTGAAGCATTTTTCGTTTATCCAGAGCAAGGTATGATGCATCGGTGGCCATGACCGAAGTTCGCAATCTTCCCTTCGACGATGCTCGCCGCAAGGAAGTTTCGGATGCTCAGGAGATCACGAAAAAAGCCGAGTTCTCCGCTCGGCTTGAGACGTTAAAATGCATTGGTGCTCATACGACCAATTTTAATGCCCTTATTTCTGAGGAGCGTTTTGAAGGTGAGGAGTCCGACGAGGATACGGCGACGGACAATGAAGAGGTTGTGCTCGGTCAATTACCATCGTGCTCCTCATGTAGTAGCTCGTCGTAGGTTATTTTCTTTATTTTTCAAGTATTGTTGCCTTCGTAATGCGGGCTAGCATCATTTACTTCATTTCTTTATTCTTGTATTTGCCATTGCCTTGTCGATATTTCCTTGATTGGATTGATTTTCCTTTGTTGTTTTCTTCATTTGGTACTTTGTCGCCTCCGTAACGCGGGCTAGAACTATTCAATAATCTTGTTGACTCTTGATCATGGGTATTTGTATAATTGCCCCTTTGTTTGACTTTTGCCTACTGGTACCGGCATATTTGCCCTTTGTTTGGCTTTCCTTTGTTTGACTTTTGCTTATTGGTACCTGCATATTTGCCTCATTTGTTTGGCTTTCCTTTGTTTGACTTTTGCTTATTGGTACCTGCATATTTGCCTCCTTTGTTTGGCTTTCCTTTGTTTGACTTTTGCTTATTGGTACCTGCATATTTGCCTTCTTTGTTTGGCTTTCCTTTGTTTGACTTTTGCTTATTGGTACCTGCATATTTGCCTCCTTTGTTTGGCTTTCCTTTGTTTGACTTTTGCTTATTGGTACCTGCATATGTGCCTCCGGTTCGTTGTAGGACTTTTAAGGGACTTAAACCCTGTTGCCTCCGGTACGTTGCAGGACTTTTTAGGGACTTAAAACCTGTTGCCTCCGGTTCATTGGAGGTCTTGAGTATTCCTAGGCACTTTCTTAGACATGCCATGTTGGGAATTTCCAAGTATTCCTAGGCACTTTCTTAGACATGCCATGCTGGGAATTTCACAGTATTACTAGGCACTTTCTTAGACATGCCATGCTGGGAATTTCACAGTATGCCTAGGCACTTTCTTAGACATGCCATGTTGGAAATTTCACAGTATTCCTAGGCACTTTCTTAGACATGCCATGTTGGAAATTTCAAAGTATTTCTAGACACTTTCTTAGACATGCCATGTTGGGAATTTCACAGTATTCTTAGGCACTTTCTTAGACATGCCATGTTGGGAATTAGTAACAGTATTCCTAGGCTCTTTCTTAGACATGCCATGTTGGAAATTTCATAGTATTCCTAGGCACTTTCTTAGACATGCCATGTTGGGAATTTCATAGTATTTCTAAGCACTTTCTTAGACATGCCATGTTGGGAATTTCACAGTATTACTAGGCACTTTCTTAGACATGCCATGTTGGGAATTAGTAACAGTATTCCTAGGCACTTTCTTAGACATGCCATGTTTGGAATTTTACATGCCTCCGGTATGTTGGAGGACTTGTTAGACAATATGTAATATATTTCATTTATTCGAAAGGTAATGTCATGACAAAGCAGAGGTAAGGTAGTACCTGGAATGGTAAGCTTGCTTACACGTACTTCTTAAGATTAGCTACGTTCCAAGAATTTTTCTCTCCTCTGCTATTGTCGAACAGAACACTTTTGATCTTGTAGGATACCGGGCTTGTTCTTTTGACGATTTCGTATGGGCCTTCCCAGGTGGGGCTTAGTTTGCCGTGAATCTCGTTTCTGGTATAGGCAGTTACTCGTCGTAGCACCAGTTCTTCTACCATGAATTCCTTGGTCCCTTTCGCCCTCTTGTCATAGGTTTGTTTGATGCTTTGTTGGTATTTTGCTAGGGTAAGGGCTGCTATCTCTCATTTTTCGTCTAACATGTCGAGCTCCTCTCTCATTCTTTGTTCATTGTTTCCCTGTTCGACTAAAGTTGTTCGGAGTGTGGGTAGGCTGATTTCTGTTGGTATGACGGCCTCTATGCCGTATGCTAAGCTGAATGGGGTTTCCTTGGTGCCCATCTTCGGCGTAGTTTGGCATGACCATAAGACGTTAAGTAGTCACTCAGGCCATCTCCCCTTTGCTTGTTCCAGGGTTGTCTTTATTCCATCTAGGACAGTTCGGTTTGATACCTCTGCTTGGCCGATACCCTGTGGGTACGTTGGAGTAGAATAGAACTTTCAGATACCGAGTTCCTCGTACCAAAGCTATAGCTTGGTGTCCTTGAACTGGGTGCCGTTGTCTGTGACGATGGCGTATGGTATACCGAACCTAGTGATGATGTACTCCCAGATGAACTGTTTGACATTGCTGGCTTTAATTTCTCGGAGAGGTTTAGCCTCGACCCATTTGGTGAAGTAGTCCGTCGCTACGACCCATTTGCATAGAATTTTCGTCGTCATTGGATAGCTCATCGCTTTCGTCACAATTAGTTCCTTTGAAAGCTATTTCCTTCCTTTTTGAGATTGGCTTGTGACTATTGAGGGTGATCTCGTGAGTAATGAGTGAACCCGTCAATGCATCAAGAGTGTATGTATTCATGTCGTGCGCCTCTTGAATTGCGGTGACCTTTGGTTCCCATTCTTTCGGTAAGCTCCGAATCACCTTTGAGACCATTTCCTTACAAGATAAATGCTTACCAAGAGATGTTAATCCGTTAGTAATAGTAGTAATTCTAGCAAGCATATCGGAAATAGTTTCACCCTCGCTCATTTTAAAAAGCTCGTAGTCATGAACTAATAGTTGGAGTTTGCAATCCTTAACTTGGTTAGTCCCTTCATGCATTACTACTAGCTTATCCCACATACCTTTAGCGGTTTTACAAGCGGAAATTTTGTTGTACTCGTTAGGAGAAAAGGCACAAACAATAGCGTACATCGCTTTGGCGTTCGTAGAGTAGGCTTCTAGTTGAGCGTTATCTAGGTCCTCTACGGGGATTGGGTTCTCGCTATTTTCGGATATAGGTGCGGAATATCCTACTTTTATGGTCATCCAAAGTCTAACATTATAGCTTTGTAAAAACATGCTCATCCTATCCTTCCAATATGAAAAATTAATTCCATCAAAATAAGGTGGAGTATTTGGGGATAAAGCTATGCCGGATGCGAAATTGTACAAATTAGCCATCGGGATCTTAACTCTTAAATCGTTAGATTCCTATAAGCAAGAGCCTCGGCTCTGATACCAATTGTTGGCCCCGGTGCGGCAAAACCTTAGAGGGGGGGTGAATAAGGTCTCTAGGCGTTTTTGGCCTAATTAAACTTAAGTGCAACTAATCACCCAACTATCGCAATTCTAATCTTATTCCTTTAACAAAAGTTAATATACTACTAAAAGTTCTAAACGCATGCACGAAATAAGCAATAATTAAGTTGCGGAAAGTAAAAGGAAGGGAAAGAAAATGACACCGTGATTTTATAGAGGTTCGGCAAACGGCCTACGTCCTCTCCTCGGTACTACCGAGTATTTCACTATAATTTTTCTTCCCGATTTTACAAATCCTTATCGAGCTCAATCGACCGATTGGCTCACCCTCTACCTGAGGTTCCTACTCTTGATTCAAGTGCAAGCATACACGTCTAATGAGTCAATGACTCCCCCTCAATCTATGAGTACCCAAGTGTTTAACCTAGAACTTTTAACCAACACTTTGGCTTAAAAGCTTCTACCCAAACACTCACTCACAATGAGCTTATAAAACGCTCTTTACAATTTTATCAAAAATTAAAACAACACCCACAATTGATTGTTTCTTAAATAAGCTAATTTGTGGTTTCGATGATGTTTGATCTTTGTTGGAGCTTGTATCGATTTATCTTCAATTTCTCTCTTTTCGAAATATTTCACCAAAATGGTGATTTTGGGTTTATGTATATGAGAGAGGTTGAAGGATTCATTATGGATATGTATGTATGTGATTGATGATTTTGGAAAGTGAGTTGGGTTGGTTTATATAATCACCAAAGTCTGTTTTTCTGTATATGACCGTTGGCAGTGGTTGAGGCTTTTGTTCAGAAGTTTTAAGCAGCTTTCCAGAATAAGGTGAAAAGCTGTTTTCGAAATCTGTAGAAAACGATCGGTCGTTTTCTACAGTCGATCGGTCGTTTTCCAGAAAACGATCGGTCGTTTCTGAGTTTCGATCGATCGTTTAAAAGACGAGCTCACTGGAAGAAATTGGTACAAAAACGATCGGTCGTTTTTGTACAGACGATCGGTCGTTGTTCAGTTTTCTTTGTTTTCTCGTTAATCTTCAAAAGCCCGTAAATTCTTCGTTATAGCTCCGATTCTGGTTCCGCTTGAACCTGTGGCTTCGTTTTTCTGTGCTCTATCTTCCTGGCATTCTGGAATTTACAAATTCTATTTTTGGAAAAGACAATCATTATATTATCGAAATAGAGAAATCGTAAAATCATTAAAAAACATAATCAAAGTTATAATCAAAATCAATTATTGAACCCCATGGTTCAACAATCTCCCCCATTTTGATTATGACAAAATAATGATGATTTTACAAAAAAATATCTCCTCCATTTTAATAAAACGCATTTACTCTAAGTATCATTTTTCTCCCCCTTTGGCATTATCAAAATGCAATAAAAAATTGGGGTTATGTGGAGGGTTTTCAAAGAAAAACCAAAACATGAAAAATGTTATTTCGATGCATATGCCCCAACTAATCACATATATGTAGATATTATAGATTAGAGTATACCGAATATGTGATGTGAGGCCGCTCGCTAATGGCATTTGCATTGAGCGTTGCCAAATCCAAGTATGTGGTACCACTTGTTGGTATTCCTTCCACCTTTGTCGATTAATGGCACTTCATTCTTGATGGTGGAGTCGATCTTCTTGACTTCCATGACTTTTGACGGTGTTGCCAACCATTTGTTGATTTTCTCCTTTTGGATGGAGATACCTACAATATAAGGTTTGTCTTTTTGTCCCCAATTTCTTTTGGGGCAGACATTGTTAGTGGCTCGGGTCTTTACTACCCATTTCAAATCGCTTCTACTAACATGAAAGCGATTTGGGCATTTAGAAGAATTATGCTCCCTTCTACTACAATGTATGCAATGCCTAGACTTTTTAGTATAACGAGAGTTATACGAAGTTTTGGAAAGGTTTTTCGGAGTATCCAATTTGGTTTTAAAACCTATACCTTTCCTATCATTAAAAGATTTTTGAAAAATCTTGGAAGTACTCCCTTTAGTAAAAACAACCTCTTGTTTAGGTGGAATAGGAGTTGTAGAAATATTAGAGGTTTTAACGAAGCGGGTTTTGTTTGAAGTAGAACCAATGCAATCAAAACCTAAACCGCTCTTATCATTGAAATCTTTTTGACAACTGAAAATGTTATCTAAAACGGTTTTACCTTTAGAAAACTTTGAAATTGTTAAGTCAAGTTTTTCAATAGAAATGACAAGCTCGTTGGTTTTGGTTTTCAAAGTTTCATTCTCGGTTTCTAAAACCTTGACCTTGTCATTTAAGTTAAAAGCATGAGAACTCAAAACCTTGTTTTTGCTTTTAACTTTATCGAAAGCATCGTTTAACTCTTCAAAATTTTCTAATAAATCACAATCTAAAGAAGATGGTTTTGAAAGAGTTTTAGTAAGTCTAGATACTTCATTTTTAAGAAAATTGATCTCGGTTTGTAAAGACTTATTATGAATGACGAGATCATTGTTTTTGTCTTTCAAGTCTTCCTTTTCGTCATCTATATCATGTAAAGAGAATGACGATGTTGGAATAGACTCATTTTCATTTTTATCTCTTTTCAAGGATCTTATTTCTTCATTGAGGGAAGAATTTATCCTTTTAAGAGATTTAACCTTCTCTACAAGCTTAGGAAGTTTTTCGGAATAAATTCCACACATATGAATTAATTCATCATGGGAGAATTCTTTTACCTCATCGTTGTCACTTCCGCTTGAGGATGAGAGGCTTTGTTCATGGTTGTCTTCCATGGCCATATAGCAACCAAGGTGAGCGACTTCATCTTGGTCGGAGCTATCGCTAGAGCTTGAAGCGGATCTCTTCTTCTTGCCTTTGCTCTTGCGATTCTTGATGCAATCTCTAGCTATGTGCCCTTCCTTACCACAAGTATAGCAAACAAAATCGTTAGAATAAATTGAATTATTTGACGATTTACCTTTATGTTTGCGTTGGTCTTTTAGCTTGAGTATTTCCTTGACGATTCAAATGATTTGCATAGAATTTTCGTCGTCATTGGATAGCTCATCGCTTTCGTCACAAGTAGTTCCTTTGAAAGCTATTTCCTTCCTTTTTGAGATTGGCTTGTGACTATTGAGGGTGATCTCGTGAGTAATGAGTGAACCCGTCAATGCATCAAGAGTGTATGTATTCATGTCGTGCGCCTCTTGAATTGCGGTGACCTTTGGTTCCCATTCTTTCGGTAAGCTCCGAATCACCTTTGAGACCATTTCCTTACAAGATAAATGCTTACCAAGAGATGTTAATCCGTTAGTAATAGTAGTAATTCTAGCAAGCATATCGGAAATAGTTTCACCCTCGCTCATTTTAAAAAGCTCGTAGTCATGAACTAATAGTTGGAGTTTGCAATCCTTAACTTGGTTAGTCCCTTCATGCATTACTACTAGCTTATCCCACATACCTTTAGCGGTTTTACAAGCGGAAATTTTGTTGTACTCGTTAGGAGAAAAGGCACAAACAATAGCGTACATCGCTTTGGCGTTCGTAGAGTAGGCTTCTAGTTGAGCGTTATCTAGGTCCTCTACGGGGATTGGGTTCTCGCTATTTTCGGATATAGGTGCGGAATATCCTACTTTTATGGTCATCCAAAGTCTAACATTATAGCTTTGTAAAAACATGCTCATCCTATCCTTCCAATATGAAAAATTAATTCCATCAAAATAAGGTGGAGTATTTGGGGATAAAGCTATGCCGGATGCGAAATTGTACAAATTAGCCATCGGGATCTTAACTCTTAAATCGTTAGATTCCTATAAGCAAGAGCCTCGGCTCTGATACCAATTGTTGGCCCCGGTGCGGCAAAACCTTAGAGGGGGGGTGAATAAGGTCTCTAGGCGTTTTTGGCCTAATTAAACTTAAGTGCAACTAATCACCCAACTATCGCAATTCTAATCTTATTCCTTTAACAAAAGTTAATATACTACTAAAAGTTCTAAACGCATGCACGAAATAAGCAATAATTAAGTTGCGGAAAGTAAAAGGAAGGGAAAGAAAATGACACCGTGATTTTATAGAGGTTCGGCAAACGGCCTACGTCCTCTCCTCGGTACTACCGAGTATTTCACTATAATTTTTCTTCCCGATTTTACAAATCCTTATCGAGCTCAATCGACCGATTGGCTCACCCTCTACCTGAGGTTCCTACTCTTGATTCAAGTGCAAGCATACACGTCTAATGAGTCAATGACTCCCCCTCAATCTATGAGTACCCAAGTGTTTAACCTAGAACTTTTAACCAACACTTTGGCTTAAAAGCTTCTACCCAAACACTCACTCACAATGAGCTTATAAAACGCTCTTTACAATTTTATCAAAAATTAAAACAACACCCACAATTGATTGCTTCTTAAATAAGCTAATTTGTGGTTTCGATGATGTTTGATCTTTGTTGGAGCTTGTATCGATTTATCTTCAATTTCTCTCTTTTCGAAATATTTCACCAAAATGGTGATTTTGGGTTTATGTATATGAGAGAGGTTGAAGGATTGATTATGGATATGTATGTATGTGATTGATGATTTTGGAAAGTGAGTTGGGTTGGTTTATATAATCACCAAAGTCTGTTTTTCTGTATATGACCGTTGGCAGTGGTTGAGGCTTTTGTTCAGAAGTTTTAAGCAGCTTTCCAGAATAAGGTGAAAAGCTGTTTTCGAAATCTGTAGAAAACGATCGGTCGTTTTCTACAGTCGATCGGTCGTTTTCCAGAAAACGATCGGTCGTTTCTGAGTTTCGATCGATCGTTTAAAAGACGAGCTCACTGGAAGAAATTGGTACAAAAACGATCGGTCGTTTTTGTACAGACGATCGGTCGTTGTTCAGTTTTCTTTGTTTTCTCGTTAATCTTCAAAAGCCCGTAAATTCTTCGTTATAGCTCCGATTCTGGTTCCGCTTGAACCTGTGGCTTTGTTTTTCTGTGCTCTATCTTCCAGGCATTCTGGAATTTAGAAATTCTACTTTTGGAAAAGACAAGCATTATATCATCGAAATAGAGAAATCGTAAAATCATTAAAAAACATAATCAAAGTTATAATCAAAATCAATTATTGAACCCCATGGTTCAACAATCTCCCCCATTTTGATTATGACAAAATAATGATGATTTTACAAAAAAATATCTCCTCCATTTTAATAAAACGCATTTACTCTAAGTATCATTTTTCTCCCCCTTTGGCATTATCAAAATGCAATAAAAAATTGGGGTTATGTGGAGGGTTTTCAAAGAAAAACCAAAACATGAAAAATGTTATTTCGATGCATATGCCCCAACTAATCACATATATGTAGATATTATAGATTAGAGTATACCGAATATGTGATGTGAGGCCGCTCGCTAATGGCATTTGCATTGAGCGTTGCCAAATCCAAGTATGTGGTACCACTTGTTGGTATTCCTTTCACCTTTGTCGATTAATGGCACTTCATTCTTGATGGTGGAGTCGATCTTCTTGACTTCCATGACTTTTGACGGTGTTGCCAACCATTTGTTGATTTTCTCCTTTTGGATGGAGATACCTACAATATAAGGTTTGTCTTTTTGTCCCCAATTTCTTTTGGGGCAGACATTGTTAGTGGCTCGGGTCTTTACTACCCATTTCAAATCGCTTCTACTAACATGAAAGCGATTTGGGCATTTAGAAGAATTATGCTCCCTTCTACTACAATGTATGCAATGCCTAGACTTTTTAGTATAACGAGAGTTATACGAAGTTTTGGAAATGTTTTTCGGAGTATCCAATTTGGTTTTAAAACCTATACCTTTCCTATCATTAAAAGATTTTTGAAAAATCTTGGAAGTACTCCCTTTAGTAAAAACAACCTCTTGTTTAGGTGGAATAGGAGTTGTAGAAATATTAGAGGTTTTAACGAAGCGGGTTTTGTTTGAAGTAGAACCAATGCAATCAAAACCTAAACCGCTCTTATCATTGAAATCTTTTTGACAACTCAAAATGTTATCTAAAACGGTTTTACCTTTAGAAAACTTTGAAATTGTTAAGTCAAGTTTTTCAATAGAAATGACAAGCTCGTTGGTTTTGGTTTTCAAAGTTTCATTCTCGGTTTCTAAAACCTTGACCTTGTCATTTAAGTTAAAAGCATGAGAACTCAAAACCTTGTTTTTGCTTTTAACTTTATCGAAAGCATCCTTTAACTCTTCAAAATTTTCTAATAAATCACAATCTAAAGAAGATGGTTTTGAAAGAGTTTTAGTAAGTCTAGATACTTCATTTTTAAGAAAATTGATCTCGGTTTGTAAAGACTTATTATGAATGACGAGATCATTGTTTTTGTCTTTCAAGTCTTCCTTTTCGTCATCTATATCATGTAAAGAGAATGACGATGTTGGAATAGACTCATTTTCATTTTTATCTCTTTTCAAGGATCTTATTTCTTCATTGAGGGAAGAATTTATCCTTTTAAGAGATTTAACCTTCTCTACAAGCTTAGGAAGTTTTTCGGAATAAATTCCACACATATGAATTAATTCATCATGGGAGAATTCTTTTACCTCATCGTTGTCACTTCCGCTTGAGGATGAGAGGCTTTGTTCATGGTTGTCTTCCATGGCCATATAGCAACCAAGGTGAGCGACTTCATCTTGGTAGGAGCTATCGCTAGAGCTTGAAGCGGATCTCTTCTTCTTGCCTTTGCTCTTGCGATTCTTGATGCAATCTCTAGCTATGTGCCCTTCCTTACCACAAGTATAGCAAACAAAATCGTTAGAATAAATTGAATTATTTGACGATTTACCTTTATGTTTGCGTTGGTCTTTTAGCTTGAGTATTTCCTTGACGATTCAAATGATTTGCATAGAATTTTCGTCGTCATTGGATAGCTCATCGCTTTCGTCACAAGTAGTTCCTTTGAAAGCTATTTCCTTCCTTTTTGAGATTGGCTTGTGACTATTGAGGGTGATCTCGTGAGTAATGAGTGAACCCGTCAATGCATCAAGAGTGTATGTATTCATGTCGTGCGCCTCTTGAATTGCGGTGACCTTTGGTTCCCATTCTTTCGGTAAGCTCCGAATCACCTTTGAGACCATTTCCTTACAAGATAAATGCTTACCAAGAGATGTTAATCCGTTAGTAATAGTAGTAAATCTAGCAAGCATATCGGAAATAGTTTCACCCTCGCTCATTTTAAAAAGCTCGTAGTCATGAACTAATAGTTGGAGTTTGCAATCCTTAACTTGGTTAGTCCCTTCATGCATTACTATTAGCTTATCCCACATACCCTTAGCGGTTTTACAAGCGGAAATTTTGTTGTACTCGTTAGGAGAAAAGGCACAAACAATAGCGTACATCGCTTTGGCGTTCGTAGAGTAGGCTTCTAGTTGAGCGTTATCTAGGTCCTCTACGGGGATTGGGTTCTCGCTATTTTCGGATGTAGGTGCGGAATATCCTACTTTTATGGTCATCCAAAGTCTAACATTATAGCTTTGTAAAAACATGCTCATCCTATCCTTCCAATATGAAAAATTAATTCCATCAAAATAAGGTGGAGTATTTGGGGATAAAGCTATGCCGGATGCGAAATTGTACAAATTAGCCATCGGGATCTTAACTCTTAAATCGTTAGATTCCTATAAGCAAGAGCCTCGGCTCTGATACCAATTGTTGGCCCCGGTGCGGCTAAACCTTATAGGGGGGGTGAATAAGGTTTCTAGGCGTTTTTGGCCTAATTAAACTTAAGTGCAACGAATCACCCAACTATCGCAATTCTAATCTTATTCCTATAACAAAAGTTAATATACTACTAAAATTTCTAAACGCATGCACGAAATAAGCAATAATTAAGTTGCGGAAAGTAAAAGGAAGGGAAAGAAAATGACACCGTGATTTTATAGAGGTTCGGCAAACGGCCTACGTCCTCTCCTCGGTACTACCGAGTATTTCACTATAATTTTTCTTCCCGATTTTACAAATCCTTATCGAGCTCAATCGACCGATTGGCTCACCCTCTACCTGAGGTTCCTACTCTTGATTCAAGTGCAAGCATACACGTCTAATGAGTCAATGACTCCCCCTCAATCTATGAGTACCCAAGTGTTTAACCTAGAACTTTTAACCAACACTTTGGCTTAAAAGCTTCTACCCAAACACTCACTCACAATGAGCTTATAAAACGCTCTTTACAATTTTATCGAAAATTAAAACAACACCCACAATTGATTGCTTCGTAAATAAGCTAATTTGTGGTTTCGATGATGTTTGATCTTTGTTGGAGCTTGTATCGATTTATCTTCAATTTCTCTCTTTTCGAAATATTTCACCAAAATGGTGATTTTGGGTTTATGTATATGAGAGAGGTTGAAGGATTGATTATGGATATGTATGTATGTGATTGATGATTTTGGAAAATGAGTTGGGTTGGTTTATATAATCACCAAAGTCTATTTTTCTGTATATGACCGTTGGCAGTGGTTGAGGCTTTTGTTCAGAGATTTTAAGCAGCTTTCCAGAATAAGGTGAAAAGCTGTTTTCGAAATCTGTAGAAAACGATCGGTCGTTTTCTACAGTCGATCGGTCGTTTTCCAGAAAACGATCGGTCATTTCTGAGTTTCAATCGATCGTTTAAAAGACGAGCTCACTGGAAGAAATTGGTACAAAAACGATCGGTCGTTTTTGTACAGACGATCGGTCGTTGTTCAGTTTTCTTTGTTTTCTCGTTAATCTTCAAAAGCCCGTAAATTCTTCGTTATAGCTCCGATTCTGGTTCCGCTTGAACCTGTGGGTTCGTTTTTCTGTGCTCTATCTTCCAGGCATTCTGGAATTTACAAATTCTACTTTTGGAAAAGACAAGCATTATATCATCGAAATAGAGAAATCGTAAAATCATTAAAAAACATAATCAAAGTTATAATCAAAATCAATTATTGAACCCCATGGTTCAACAATCTCCCCCATTTTGATTATGACAAAATAATGATGATTTTACAAAAAAATATCTCCTCCATTTTAATAAAACGCATTTACTCTAAGTATCATTTTTCTCCCCCTTTGGCATTATCAAAATACAATAAAAAATTGGGGTTATGTGGAGGGTTTTCAAAGAAAAACCAAAACATGAAAAATGTTATTTCGATGCATATGCCCCAACTAATCACATATATGTAGATATTATAGATTAGAGTATACCGAATATGTGATGTGAGGCCGCTCGCTAATGGCATTTGCATTGAGCGTTGCCAAATCCAAGTATGTGGTACCACTTGTTGGTATTCCTTTCACCTTTGTCGATTAATGGCACTTCATTCTTGATGGTGGAGTCGATCTTCTTGACTTCCATGACTTTTGACGGTGTTGCCAACCATTTGTTGATTTTCTCCTTTTGGATGGAGATACCTACAATATAAGGTTTGTCTTTTTGTCCCCAATTTCTTTTGGGGCAGACATTGTTAGTGGCTCGGGTCTTTACTACCCATTTCAAATCGCTTCTACTAACATGAAAGCGATTTGGGCATTTAGAAGAATTATGCTCACTTCTACTACAATGTATGCAATGCCTAGACTTTTTAGTATAACGAGAGTTATACGAAGTTTTGGAAAGGTTTTTCGGAGTATCCAATTTGGTTTTAAAACATATACCTTTTCTATCATTAAAAGATTTTTGAAAATTTTTGGAAGTACTCCCTTTAGTAAAAACAACCTCTTGTTTAGGTGGAATAGGAGTTGTAGAAATATTAGAGGTTTTAACGAAACGGGTTTTGTTTGAAGTAGAACCAATGCAATCAAAACCTAAACCGCTCTTATCATTGAAATCTTTTTGACAACTCAAAATGTTATCTAAAACGGTTTTACCTTTAGAAAACTTTGAAATTGTTAAGTCAAGTTTTTCAATAGAAATGACAAGCTCGTTGTTTTTGGTTTTCAAAGTTTCATTCTCGGTTTCTAAAACCTTGACCTTGTCATTTAAGTTAAAAGCATGAGAACTCAAAACCTTGTTTTTGCTTTTAACTTTATCGAAAGCATCCTTTAACTCTTCAAAATTTTCTAATAAATCACAATCTAAAGAAGATGGTTTTGAAAGAGTTTTAGTAAGTCTAGATACTTCATTTTTAAGAAAATTGATCTCGGTTTGTAAAGACTTATTATGAATGACGAGATCATTGTTTTTGTCTTTCAAGTCTTCCTTTTCGTCATCTATATCATGTAAAGAGAATGACGATGTTGGAATAGACTCATTTTCATTTTTATCTCTTTTCAAGGATCTTATTTCTTCATTGAGGGAAGAATTTATCCTTTTAAGAGATTTAACCTTCTCTACAAGATTAGGAAGTTTTTCGGAATAAATTCCACACATATGAATTAATTCATCATGGGAGAATTCTTTTACCTCATCGTTGTCACTTCCGCTTGAGGATGAGAGGCTTTGTTCATGGTTGTCTTCCATGGCCATATAGCAACCAAGGTGAGCGACTTCATCTTGGTCGGAGCTATCGCTAGAGCTTGAAGCGGATCTCTTCTTCTTGCCTTTGCTCTTGCGATTCTTGATGCAATCTCTAGCTATGTGCCCTTCCTTACCACAAGTATAGCAAACAAAATCGTTAGAATAAATTGAATTATTTGACGATTTACCTTTATGTTTGCGTTGGTCTTTTAGCTTGAGTATTTCCTTGACGATTCAAATGATTTGCATAGAATTTTCGTCGTCATTGGATAGCTCATCGCTTTCGTCACAAGTAGTTCCTTTGAAAGCTATTTCCTTCCTTTTTGAGATTGGCTTGTGACTATTGAGGGTGATCTCGTGAGTAATGAGTGAACCCGTCAATGCATCAAGAGTGTATGTATTCATGTCGTGCGCCTCTTGAATTGCGGTGACCTTTGGTTCCCATTCTTTCGGTAAGCTCCGAATCACCTTTGAGACCATTTCCTTACAAGATATATGCTTACCAAGAGATGTTAATCCGTTAGTAATAGTAGTAAATCTAGCAAGCATATCGGAAATAGTTTCACCCTCGCTCATTTTAAAAAGCTCGTAGTCATGAACTAATAGTTGGAGTTTGCAATCCTTAACTTGGTTAGTCCCTTCATGCATTACTACTAGCTTATCCCACATACCCTTAGCGGTTTTACAAGCGGAAATTTTGTTGTACTCGTTAGGAGAAACGGCACAAACAATAGCGTACATCCCTTTGGCGTTCGTAGAGTAGGCTTCTAGTTGAGCGTTATCTAGGTCCTCTACGGGGATTGGGTTCTCGCTATTTTCGGATGTAGGTGCGGAATATCCTACTTTTATGGTCATTCAAAGTCTAACATTATAGCTTTGTAAAAACATGCTCATCCTATCCTTCCAATATGAAAAATTAATTCCATCAAAATAAGGTGGAGTATTTGGGGATAAAGCTATGCCGGATGCGAAATTGTACAAATTAGCCATCGGGATCTTAACTCTTAAATCGTTAGATTCCTATAAGCAAGAGCCTCGGCTCTGATACCAATTGTTGGCCCCG
Source organism: Primula veris (assembly GCA_963682055.1). Taxonomy (NCBI): domain Eukaryota; kingdom Viridiplantae; phylum Streptophyta; class Magnoliopsida; order Ericales; family Primulaceae; genus Primula; species Primula veris. Next base: position 27,104,047 of record OY821741.1, read on the forward strand.
GTGCGGCTAAACCTTAGAGGGGGGATGAATAAGGTTTCTAGGCGTTTTTGGCCTAATTAAACTTAAGTGCAACTAATCACCCAACTATCGCAATTCTAATCTTATGCCTTTAACAAAAGTTAATATACTACTAAAAGTTCTAAACGCATGCACGAAATAAGCAATAATTAAGTTGCGGAAAGTAAAAGGAAGGGAAAGAAAATGACACCGTGATTTTATAGAGGTTCGGCAAACGGCCTACGTCCTCTCCTCGGTACTACCGAGTATTTCACTATAATTTTTCTTCCCGATTTTACAAATCCTTATCGAGCTCAATCGACCGATTGGCTCACCCTCTACCTGAGGTTCCTACTCTTGATTCAAGTGCAAGCGTACACGTCTAATGAGTCAATGACTCCCCCTCAATCTATGAGTACCCAAGTGTTTAACCTAGAACTTTTAACCAACACTTTGGCTTAAAAGCTTCTACCCAAACACTCACTCACAATGAGCTTATAAAACGCTCTTTACAATTTTATCGAAAATTAAAACAACACCCACAATTGATTGCTTCTTAAATAAGCTAATTTGTGGTTTCGATGATGTTTGATCTTTGTTGGAGCTTGTATCGATTTATCTTCAATTTCTCTCTTTTCGAAATATTTCACCAAAATGGTGATTTTGGGTTTATGTATATGAGAGAGGTTGAAGGATTGATTATGGATATGTATGTATGTGATTGATGATTTTGGAAAATGAGTTGGGTTGGTTTATATAATCACCAAAGTCTATTTTTCTGTATATGACCGTTGGCAGTGGTTGAGGCTTTTGTTCAGAGGTTTTAAGCAGCTTTCCAGAATAAGGTGAAAAGCTGTTTTCGAAATCTGTAGAAAACGATCGGTCGTTTTCTACAGTCGATCGGTCGTTTTCCAGAAAATGATCGGTCATTTCTGAGTTTCGATCGATCGTTTAAAAGACGAGCTCACTGGAAGAAATTGGTACAAAAACGATCGGTCGTTTTTGTACAGACGATCGGACGTTGTTCAGTTTTCTTTGTTTTCTCGTTAATCTTCAAAAGCCCGTAAATTCTTCGTTATAGCTCCGATTCTGGTTCCGCTTGAACCTGTGGCTTCGTTTTTCTGTGCTCTATCTTCCAGGCATTCTGGAATTTACAAATTCTACTTTTGTAAAAGACAAGCATTATATCATCGAAATAGAGAAATCGTAAAATCATTAAAAAACATAATCAAAGTTATAATCAAAATCAATTATTGAACCCCATGGTTCAACAATCTCCCCCATTTTGATTATGACAAAATAATGATGATTTTACAAAAAAATATCTCCTCCATTTTAATAAAACGCATTTACTCTAAGTATCATTTTTCTCCCCCTTTGGCATTATCAAAATGCAATACAAAATTGGGGTTATGTGGAGGGTTTTCAAAGAAAAACCAAAACATGAAAAATGTTATTTCGATGCATATGCCCCAACTAATCACATATATGTAGATATTATAGATTAGAGTATACCGAATATGTGATGTGAGGCCGCTCGCTAATGGCATTTGCATTGAGCGTTGCCAAATCCAAGTATGTGGTACCACTTGTTGGTATTCCTTCCACCTTTGTCCATTAATGACACTTCATTCTTGATGGTGGAGTCGATCTTCTTGACTTCCATGACTTTTGACGGTGTTGCCAACCATTTGTTGATTTTCTCCTTTTGGATGGAGATACCTACAATATAAGGTTTGTCTTTTTGTCCCCAATTTCTTTTGGGGCAGACATTGTTAGTGGCTCGGGTCTTTACTACCCATTTCAAATCTCTTCTACTAACATGAAAGCGATTTGGGCATTTAGAAGAATTATGCTCACTTCTACTACAATGTATGCAATGCCTAGACTTTTTAGTATAACGAGAGTTATACGAAGTTTTGGAAAGGTTTTTCGGAGTATCCAATTTGGTTTTAAAACATATACCTTTTCTATCATTAAAAGATTTTTGAAAATTTTTGGAAGTACTCCCTTTAGTAAAAACAACCTCTTGTTTAGGTGGAATAGAAGTTGTAGAAATATTAGAGGTTTTAACGAAACGGGTTTTGTTTGAAGTAGAACCAATGCAATCAAAACCTAAACCGCTCTTATCATTGAAATCTTTTTGACAACTCAAAATGTTATCTAAAACGGTTTTACCTTTAGAAAACTTTGAAATTGTTAAGTCAAGTTTTTCAATAGAAATGACAAGCTCGTTGTTTTTGGTTTTCAAAGTTTCATTCTCGGTTTCTAAAACCTTGACCTTGTCATTTAAGTTAAAAGCATGAGAACTCAAAACCTTGTTTTTGCTTTTAACTTTATCGAAAGCATCCTTTAACTCTTCAAAATTTTCTAATAAATCACAATCTAAAGAAGATGGTTTTGAAAGAGTTTTAGTAAGTCTAGATACTTCATTTTTAAGAAAATTGATCTCGGTTTGTAAAGACTTATTATGAATGACGAGATCATTGTTTTTGTCTTTCAAGTCTTCCTTTTCGTCATCTATATCATGTAAAGAGAATGACGATGTTGGAATAGACTCATTTTCATTTTTATCTCTTTTCAAGGATCTTATTTCTTCATTGAGGGAAGAATTTATCCTTTTAAGAGATTTAACCTTCTCTACAAGATTAGGAAGTTTTTCGGAATAAATTCCACACATATGAATTAATTCATCATGGGAGAATTCTTTTACCTCATCGTTGTCACTTCCGCTTGAGGATGAGAGGCTTTGTTCATGGTTGTCTTCCATGGCCATATAGCAACCAAGGTGAGCGACTTCATCTTGGTCGGAGCTATCGCTAGAGCTTGAAGCGGATCTCTTCTTCTTGCCTTTGCTCTTGCGATTCTTGATGCAATCTCTAGCTATGTGCCCTTCCTTACCACAAGTATAGCAAACAAAATCGTTAGAATAAATTGAATTATTTGACGATTTACCTTTATGTTTGCGTTGGTCTTTTAGCTTGAGTATTTCCTTGACGATTCAAATGATTTGCATAGAATTTTCGTCGTCATTGGATAGCTCATCGCTTTCGTCACAAGTAGTTCCTTTGAAAGCTATTTCCTTCCTTTTTGAGATTGGCTTGTGACTATTGAGGGTGATCTCGTGAGTAATGAGTGAACCCGTCAATGCATCAAGAGTGTATGTATTCATGTCGTGCGCCTCTTGAATTGCGGTGACCTTTGGTTCCCATTCTTTCGGTAAGCTCCGAATCACCTTTGAGACCATTTCCTTACAAGATATATGCTTACCAAGAGATGTTAATCCGTTAGTAATAGTAGTAAATCTAGCAAGCATATCGGAAATAGTTTCACCCTCGCTCATTTTAAAAAGCTCGTAGTCATGAACTAATAGTTGGAGTTTGCAATCCTTAACTTGGTTAGTCCCTTCATGCATTACTACTAGCTTATCCCACATACCCTTAGCGGTTTTACAAGCGGAAATTTTGTTGTACTCGTTAGGAGAAACGGCACAAACAATAGCGTACATCCCTTTGGCGTTCGTAGAGTAGGCTTCTAGTTGAGCGTTATCTAGGTCCTCTACGGGGATTGGGTTCTCGCTATTTTCGGATGTAGGTGCGGAATATCCTACTTTTATGGTCATTCAAAGTCTAACATTATAGCTTTGTAAAAACATGCTCATCCTATCCTTCCAATATGAAAAATTAATTCCATCAAAATAAGGTGGAGTATTTGGGGATAAAGCTATGCCGGATGCGAAATTGTACAAATTAGCCATCGGGATCTTAACTCTTAAATCGTTAGATTCCTATAAGCAAGAGCCTCGGCTCTGATACCAATTGTTGGCCCCGGTGCGGCTAAACCTTAGAGGGGGGATGAATAAGGTTTCTAGGCGTTTTTGGCCTAATTAAACTTAAGTGCAACTAATCACCCAACTATCGCAATTCTAATCTTATGCCTTTAACAAAAGTTAATATACTACTAAAAGTTCTAAACGCATGCACGAAATAAGCAATAATTAAGTTGCGGAAAGTAAAAGGAAGGGAAAGAAAATGACACCGTGATTTTATAGAGGTTCGGCAAACGGCCTACGTCCTCTCCTCGGTACTACCGAGTATTTCACTATAATTTTTCTTCCCGATTTTACAAATCCTTATCGAGCTCAATCGACCGATTGGCTCACCCTCTACCTGAGGTTCCTACTCTTGATTCAAGTGCAAGCGTACACGTCTAATGAGTCAATGACTCCCCCTCAATCTATGAGTACCCAAGTGTTTAACCTAGAACTTTTAACCAACACTTTGGCTTAAAAGCTTCTACCCAAACACTCACTCACAATGAGCTTATAAAACGCTCTTTACAATTTTATCGAAAATTAAAACAACACCCACAATTGATTGCTTCTTAAATAAGCTAATTTGTGGTTTCGATGATGTTTGATCTTTGTTGGAGCTTGTATCGATTTATCTTCAATTTCTCTCTTTTCGAAATATTTCACCAAAATGGTGATTTTGGGTTTATGTATATGAGAGAGGTTGAAGGATTGATTATGGATATGTATGTATGTGATTGATGATTTTGGAAAGTGAGTTGGGTTGGTTTATATAATCACCAAAGTCTGTTTTTCTGTATATGACCGTTGGCAGTGGTTGAGGCTTTTGTTCAGAAGTTTTAAGTAGCTTTCCAGAATAAGGTGAAAAGCTGTTTTCGAAATCTGTAGAAAACGATCGGTCGTTTTCTACAGTCGATCGGTCGTTTTCCAGAAAACGATCGGTCGTTTCTGAGTTTCGATCGATCGTTTAAAAGAGGAGCTCACTGGAAGAAATTGGTACAAAAACGATCGGTCGTTTTTGTACAGACGATCGGTCGTTGTTCAGTTTTCTTTGTTTTCTCGTTAATCTTCAAAAGCCCGTAAATTCTTCGTTATAACTCCGATTCTGGTTCCGCTTGAACCTGTGGCTTCGTTTTTCTGTGCTCTATCTTCCTGGCATTCTGGAATTTACAAATTCTATTTTTGGAAAAGACAAGCATTATATTATCGAAATAGAGAAATCGTAAAATCATTAAAAAACATAATCAAAGTTATAATCAAAATCAATTATTGAACCCCATGGTTCAACAATCTCCCCCATTTTGATTATGACAAAATAATGATGATTTTACAAAAAAATATCTCCTCCATTTTAATAAAACGCATTTACTCTAAGTATCATTTTTCTCCCCCTTTGGCATTATCAAAATGCCATAAAAAATTGGGGTTATGTGGAGGGTTTTCAAAGAAAAACCAAAACATGAAAAATGTTATTTCGATGCATATGCCCCAACTAATCACATATATGTAGATATTATAGATTAGAGTATACCGAATATGTGATGTGAGGCCGCTCGCTAATGGCATTTGCATTGAGCGTTGCCAAATCCAAGTATGTGGTACCACTTGTTGGTATTCCTTCCACCTTTGTCGATTAATGGCACTTCATTCTTGATGGTGGAGTCGATCTTCTTGACTTCCATGACTTTTGACGGCGTTGCCAACCATTTGTTGATTTTCTCCTTTTGGATGGAGATACCTACAATATAAGGTTTGTCTTTTTGTCCCCAATTTCTTTTGGGGCAGACATTGTTAGTGGCTCGGGTCTTTACTACCCATTTCCTTACCGTTCTTCTTAGGAACGATGACCAGATTGGATAACCACTTCGGGTAGAACACCTCCCTTATAGCTCCGGCCTCCAACAGCTTTCGGACTTTAGCTATTAAGCCGCTCTGTGTTGAACCGATAATTTTCTGCTCCTCTGAGCAATTAGCTTATACTCGGCGTTAACACTGAGGTGGTGACATGCCATTTTTGGGTCTAGACCAGGCATGTCTTTGGGGCTCCAGGCGAATATATCGATGTTATTGAAGAGGAACGTTTCCAGCTCCTCGGATTCCTCTTTGGGAAGGCTATCGCCGATGAGAAAGTAGTGTTCTTCGTCCATATCCAGAATACGCACCTTCCGGAGCGTCTCTCCTACCTGCTCCTCAACAACCCTTTCGGCTTTGGCCATTTGGTTGACCAGCTTTTTCGTGCTGGTGGGTTATTCGACAACGACCAGCTGTCTCTTAAGTGCCGCTGTAATGTCTTCGCAGCGCCTTGAGTCATCTTGACATCCTCGGGCGGTTTCGATCTCTCCCCTAGCATTGGGGTATTTCACCTTCTGGTGGTATGTCGAAGGTATGGCCCGCATGGCATGAAGCCATGGTCGGTCCAAGATTGCATTGTGGCCTGAATGATCATTGACCACTAAGAATTCCATGGGGACTGATACGGATCCTGTTGTAACATTTAGGAAGATCTTTCCCAACGGTTTAGTCGTCTCGGAGAGGAATCCGATCAGAGTGACGTCGGTGGGTTGTAGATCTTGCAGCTTGAGCTCCATCTTGTTGAAAAGCTCTTTGTACATGATATCACAAGAGACTCCTTGGTCGACAAGCACTCTGCTGACCGTGTCGATTCCGATTTGGACACGGAGGTTAATGGCGTCTCCGTGGGGGTATATTACTCCTTCCTCGTTGAGATCCGAGAAGGAAATTGGCGGGTGTCGTTGCGGCGCGCATTGCCGCTTAGAGGTCGACGCCTGTGATGCGTTGGCGACTTGGCCAAAGTGCGACAGTTTCCGTTGTTGGGATCGTTCCCCGCCCGTGCTCTTGGGTCGTGACAAATGCACGACGTTAATGGTTTTGCCTTGTCGGTTGTTGGCTCCCTCGATGGCTAGCTGTTTTCCTTTGTTCCCAGCACCTTTGATGAATTTGCTGAGGTATCCTGCGTCACCCCACATGTTCATCTTCCACCGCAGATTATGGCAGTGCTCGGTGAGGTGACCATGGTCCTTGTGATATGCACAGAAGAGCTTGGAGTCTCTTAGATTAGGGGGGTAGCGAACGGGTCTGGTCGAGAATACCAGCTTTCTCTGCATATATCCTTAAGGATATCTTCGGCAGACAGGTTGAAAGTGTATCTCAACTCGACAGGTTAGAAGTTTTTCCAGCGTTCCCTCTCTTCGAACCGACCTTGTTGAAGCGTCTTGGGGGGCATTGGGTAGGCGATCCGGAGTGGTTTAGGCTCAGGCTCTCGGGGTCGCTCTACCCTTTGCTAGACCTCAGGACCTTTGTCCCTCCTGGTCTGTGTGACTGCTTCCCCCAGATTGTTCTTTGCTCTCTTGCGGTCCACCAGTGCTTCTCGGACCGTCTCTCTTCTTGGTAGAGCTCGATTGAGGAGGCGCATTTCCTCATTTTTATCGGTGAGGTGGGTGCAATAGGCCAACAGAGCGTCCGTGGTCGGGAAGCTCTTGCCGATGAACTTCTTTCTCGCCCAATAGCCGCTAGGGATAGAGTTGATGAAGTTTTGGATGGCGATGTTATTGGCGTACTGCGGAATCTGGTTTGCCACATCGATGAAGCGTATGCAGTAATTGTTGAGTCGTTCATTTGGCAGCATCGCCATTTTCAGAAGGGTTTCAATGTTGACCTTCTTCTTCCGATGAGCAGCATATCGGGTGGAGTACGCACGGAGAAGCTCCGTCCAGCTTCCTATGGATCCTCGTGACAGGTTTTGATACCACGACGAAGCCTCTTGGCCCAAGCTGTTTTTGAAAAACTTGCACATCAGTGCAGCGTCATCACTCCACAGCTCCATCCTTGTTCGGTAGTGGCGCAGATGATCAATTGGGCAGCTTCTTCCATCGTATATCCTGAATTCGGGGATGATGAACTCCACAGGATTGCAGTGCCGAGTGATCTACTCGGTACATGGAGTTTCCTAACATACGTCCCAAGCCTGTTGGAACGCTTCATCCGGAGCTTGGTAGTGGGGAGGGGGGGGGGGGGGGGTACTACCTATAGTGGGGTTGTGGGTAGTATCCTACAACAACCCTGTGATCGGGGTATCTACCGTCGTTCGGGTTTTTGTTGGGGATAGGTCCCCGAGGAGCGTCCTGGCGACCGACGACTGTTAGGGTCGTCCTTGGGATATGTTTCCCTTGTCGGGTATTCTTGTATCATGGGTTCGGCCCGCCATTGCCATAGCTGCTCGGTAAGCGGAATCTTTCACGTCATGTAGGGGGTCGGCATGTGCATTGGTAGGTTGGGTGGGCGGTATTGTGATGCCTGCTGCTGCTAAGGCTGTCATGCATGCGGCCAGCTGAGCTTGAAGCTGTGCATTGTGACCCCGCTCGGCTTGTGCTAATGCGGCCTCGTTCCCTGCTTGGGGAACAATGGGTTGTACTTCTACTATGGACGGTGTAATTATCCGTGGTGGGAGTATTGGTGGTCGGGACGTTTGCTCGAGTACAAAGTCCTCGGGCATGCCATACCGGTGGGCTTCGTTCGTTTGAAATCGAACTCGGTGGGAGCTGGAGTTGACCGAGGCTGCTAGCAGAGGGGTCCTTGATCTTGGCCTTGCGTTGTTGAGGCGGCGGTTGACTGGCAAGGTTCCCCTTACGCGTCTTGCCGCGGACTGCGCTCTTTCGTCCTTCGAGTCATTGGGGTTCTCGTCGACGAGCCTGTCGATTTACTGAGGTTGGTTGGTTTGGATGTTAGAGATGGTCGGTCTAGACCCGGCCTAGAGCGCCTCGTAGCTGTCTTGGATGTCGATGAGGTACGCTAACTCGTCTTGGCGGATTGAGACTTCCTGATTATTCGTTGTGCCTACTTCCTCTGGGCGGGTTTCTTCATTGGTATTTGCCATTGTTGCTCGTCTGATAGAGTATTGATGTTCGATTTCGAAACTAGTTGGGAACTAGATGATTCCCACAGACGGCGCCATTTGATAAAGCCATAAATTTGTTCGGTGGCGTTAGGCTTTTCAACAATAATATAATGTAAAAGAGGATAAATATTGAACACTTCTTTGATCTTTATTATTGCTCGGTGATTGTTCTTGCTCGGATTACAATTTCTTATAGCACTTATACTTGATATTACAGCTTGCTCTTTCTTTGTCTTCGGTGATCGATCTTTAGTCTTACTCGGTTTGCTTTCTGATGTGATAAGATCTGACAAGTTTTTTTCTTTTCTCTCCTTCTCTCTATATTTTTTAGATAGATTTTCTGGATCTTCTTTTAGTGAGGATACTTGGCTATTTATAGGCAATTATGCCTCATAGGATGTTGACAAATGTCTCCATCTCATGGGATTTTCCGACGTGGGTCCCTTGTTAAGTGAGCTTGGGCTTTTAGCAATATTTCCACCCTTATTCTCAAAGAAAGACATGTTATAACCCAATATACATTATTCAAGCATTGGATACCCAGTAATAAGGGTTGAGTCGATTCGTACCCGAATAGATGTATCAGGTCTAATTTTTGGGTTCTATCAGGTTCGTTTCGTTTTATTTACAGCCCTATTTTTAACTGGATGGGTAAACAATGCAACTTATTTGCATGTTTTCGTGTTCAGAGTAAAAAAAAACATAACTTTTTTTTCAGTTAGGTGGTAGGCGGACGGTGTCTATAACTTAATTACGTCTAGGCTTAAATTTATTTATTTTTTCAAAAAAAAAAAAAAATGAAGAAAAATAGTTGCAACTGTTTGTAAACCATTAGTACAGTTAGGTTTTTGAATCTCTGAAAAAATTAGATTTTTTTTATTTTGATTAAGCTTTTTTATCATTTTAAATAAAATCTCGGTTAAAGATATGTGGTGCAACAATAGTTGATGTCATCCGTTGGTTAAAATCTAATGGTACAAATATATTTGGGTCTAAATACACTTGGATATATCTGTCTCTCCAACTCAACTCTAATTAACTTTCTCTCTGTTACATTACAGTGTTTACCTCATCTCTATTTATTCTTGTTCCTCCACAATTCAACACAATCATACACAATTTTATAATAATTTTTTTTTTGAAATAAATAACTATTGCAATTGAAATTAATTATCACAATCTTAAATTTTAAGCGATTAAAAGAAAAACCCACCACCCACCACCATTGGGGTCTCAAAACTTGGATCTATATACCACCACCATTGGAAATCTGAAAAAAAAGCCAAAATGTGTAGCAAATTGTGAATACAGAGGAATCAAAGTAATTCTTGTGGAGGAATCGAAATTATTCTTGTGTTCGGGTTTTTTTGCTACTTTGTTCCATGGTTTTTGTAAAATGATTTAGGTAAAATCAAATTTACCACATGTAAATTTCATTATGTTCATCACAGATCTAAAAAGATTTAGAAATTCAAAGTGTTTTAACAGTTTGAGTTTGTTGATAGTTTGGGGAGAATAAAGGAGAGAGTCTGAATTATGTATAATATTTTAATTTAATTATGACGTCATAATTTACATCTCAGTCTTTAAAGGCAATGAACGGCTAGGATGAATGATTGCCGCTAAACAAATGCCGCACCCCCCCCCCCCTCCGCCTGATTCACCTTTGAGTGTGCCTAGGCGTGGAACAGATAATAAACGTTCCTAAATAAAAAAAACTTTCCAATATTATGATATGTAGGTTCATTGTGGATTGATCCTCTCTCTATCTTACATTTGATGCTCTCTCCATTTCACCTCTTTGATTCCGTGGTCATCGAATCTCCTCATTACTTGTTGATTTTGATTTGACAATTCTAATTAGGACGGGGTAAAAAACCGGAAAAACCGAACTAAACCGATAGCCGAATCGGAAAAAACCGAAAAAGACCGAAATCGAAAAACAGAAAAAATTTCGGGTCGGTTTTAGTTTTCAGTAAAACCGAACCGAAAAAGACCGAAATCGAAAAAGACCGAAAAAGAAAAAATAAAACCGAAAAAAACCGAAATTGGACCGAAAAAACCTGTCCGGTTCGGTCCAAAAAACAAAAAGACCGAAACCGAAAAAAAATAAACCAAAAAATATGCTTGGTTTCGGTTTTGATTTTACCAAAAATCGAACCGGACAGGACCCAAACCTAATTTTAATAATACAAGTCAGATTTGTAGGGCTTTTGGGGATTTTTCTTAATTGATTGTTTTCTTTGATTTAGGGTTTTTATTTAGTAATGGCTTGTTTGCTTAAATCTAAGGCTTATAATTATCTGTTTGGTTAGCTATTTTTGGGTAATGGGTTTAATTGTTTTATCTAAGGCTTTTTTAATCTTTGTTTTCTTCTTAGTTTTTTACATGGATGCATACATATTATACTATTAATAGATAGTTGGAAAAACTATAATATTGTTGTAGTATATTATTGGCCATCTTGGGCCTTATTCTATTGAGTCTATCTTGGGATTTACTAGCATATGTAACCCTACCCTCTATTATATAAAGAGGGTCAGTGGTCTCTTGACGTATCTCTCTTACACTTATATTAATGAATAAACATTTCGTTTGTCGTCTCTCATATACCTCTCTGTATATCTATACATATCTCTATATATATCTATAACGAGCTAATATGTCACACAACACATTGTCAGCACGATGCTTGCGAAGATTGGAGTCAAAGTTAGGAGATTGAGCTATTTGTTCGAATATCAGGGTCTAAATTGAAAATAAGGATAATTGTTCAGGGATTGATTTATAATAAGACAATTAGGGTTTACTTGTTCTTGTTCTTGATCAATCATTAGAACACTTGGTAATACGGTACAAATTACTAAAATCTTTATTGTTATATATAGCATGAATAAACTGTATATAGTACTGTAGCATGGATACATGATTATATAATAAGTTATTTGCCAACATGTTAAATTCCATAATTGCTTGCATGACATGTTTGAGTTTTTGGAACAAACCTCGGTTAGAAAAAAAAAATACTACATGCTAGTACTTAAAAGTGTTTAACCTATCTACATATATCATGGGAATATGGCCAGCTGCCTATAGATTTTTTTAAAAAAAATCATACGTTTGTGTGTATATCTAACCTCCATAGCATACTGCATAATGATAGTACTCTAATGCCTTGTATATATACGTGTATTGCTAGAACATTCAAACAAACCGCATAGTAATCTATCATATATAAATCAAACTCCTCCAGTAGAATCGCGGATAGTTTTGAGAATATGTGAATTTCGTATATCAAGTATTAAATCAAATCTTGTAAAGTGATTGGTATATAGATTATTACTATGTTAAGCGTATCTAACTGTCATGATATAGAATTATGTCTACTAAGAGATACATTTCTTGTTGTAATTGCTAAGAAAAGAAATTTACTTATGGCAGTATAATAATAATAATAGATTAATTGCTAGTATAAACTATGATATATTCCTGATTGAGCGACATCGATATATGTACTGTCATGTTAGTAATCATGAAATAGGTACAATCTAGATAATTAATCACTGTAATATTTATTTACTGTCATATAACATATATGATCACTATCATATATTTTCACATTTAAGTTGGAAAAATTATGAACATTCCCCAACTAGGCTCACCTATTTGGATACGATGTTTAGGAAAGATATAGGCGGAAGTCGATACCCTAATGAGGTCGGGTTTTAAGTGGCATTCATGCCATCTACCCTCACCGTATTTCCTGGTCGTGTTCAATTAGAGCTACCGAAAGGGGTTGACTAAATAATAATTTCCCCGAGTGTGTTTATATAGCGATGTATGTTTCGCCGAATTGGTGTCTCAGTATTGACACGTCATTCGATCAATGAGAACCAATTCACATTAAAAGCAAAACTATTTTCGAACCTGTCGTTTCGAAACAAAGTTTGTGCTTGTGCAAACCATAAACATATAAACCGGTCGTTTTATATGATAACTAATCCAGAACTCCCAACACATGTTGGATGCCATCTATGATGAGGAAATCGCAAAGCATACTTGCGAAATGACAGTTTAGACGTTGATGTTATTCCGTCACCACATGTTAGTCACTGTCACGCCCCAAAATCCAAAAGACACGGATATTGAGGCATGACCTTTTTAAAACAAAAGGAAATAAAACCTGTTGGTACAAAATTAAAAAATTTAAAAAGAAAACACTAGCGAGCTAAAGGCACAATTAAACGAATAGATAAAACTGTTTGCCAAACGCGGCTACAAGACGAGATAATTTTGACAAAATTATACAAGAAAAGAAACGAATGTAAATCGCCCGTAGGCTACAAACTCAAAATGAACTAAATAAAAAGAAAGCGACTAAAGAAGCCCCGAACCCATGCGATACCGCACTAATGCACCTAGCCAACGCCTCAACCTAATTTGTACCTGAAAGACAAAAATTGTAACGGTGAGTCCCACGCACATAACTAGACGGGACGGCACCACAAACACCGTCACTCCATCCCATAAATGCAAGAATTCACAAATTCTACAACTACGATAAACGACGTATAAAAAGAAATATAATGACATTCTACAACTACGATAATCGACGAATAAAAAGAATATAATGACATTCTACAGCTACGATAATCGACGAATAAAAAGAATATAATGACATTCTACAGCGGGATAAATTAAATAAATTAACTAACATCAACACACATCTAAAGCATACATGGACCTCTCACGCCACCTACCCCGGTCCGTAAGGTAGGTCATTCCCTATCCCTTCGGCCGTCTTATGTCCCCGGAATTAGGGAGAGACATAGACCATTGCAACATAAAAGTAGATTTATTGTGCGCACTTGGACCTCTCACGCCACTCGCCCCAGTCCGTAAGACGAGTCATTCCCTATCCCTTCGGCCGTCTTATGTCCCCGGAATTAGGGAGAGAAATAGACCATTGCTAACATAAAAGTAAATAGTGCACACTGGGACCTCTCACGCCACCTACCCCGGTCCGTAAGGTAGGTCATTCCCTATCCCCTCGGCCGTCTTCTGTCCCCGGAATTAGGGAGAGACAGAGACCATTGCCACTATAGCTAAAACACAAGGCCTCGGCCAATAATATTATACTATTCAAATAACACCATCTCATACGTAACTCAATGTAATACAACATAACACATAACCACAAGTACTAAATCCACAACTAGCCAAACGCTATAACAACATAAAATCACTTTCAGGCATTTTAACGAACACCTTGTATGCATAAACTACAATTCACCATTATTCAACATAAATTCATCCAATATCATCAATAATTATATGATCGCATAATCGACGCATAAAACATGCAAACCCATCCATAAACTCATTAATCCGAAATTACTATAACTAACTCATCAATTTCTCTCATTCAAATAAGTGAATAAAACATATAACAAATAACCCCAATTAACAAATTAAGAACATATTTAAGATAAAAGGTAAAACCCCCAATTTAAAATAACTGTAAGACCTAACCCTAACATACACCCTCGTCTAGTCGCAATGGATAACCCCCGTTACCTTAGAGCGTAGAGGAGATGCTTCCAGTAATATTCCGCTAACGTGGTTTCTCTTCTTCTTCTTCTTCTTCTTCTCTTTTCTCTCTTCTTCTCTCTTGTTTTAGGTATAATGAATTAAAAAGTGGCTGAAAAGTGTTTTAAGAAAACTGTTTTGGAAAAGTTTGTGGAAGCGAACTATTTGGTCCCCAAAGTTCTAAAAGTTAACTCTTAATCCAAAAATATAGTTTTACTACTCAAAAATAACAAATCTTTAGAAACAAAACTATTGGGTCCTTTTTATTAGTAAAATTAGTAACAGGTTTTTAAAAATAAAGCTTTTCGGAAGAGTTTCGGTTTTTGGTTAAAAATTAGTCGAGTAACCGGTTTTTGGTAAAATTTTGTATAAAACGTTTTTGGATAAATTAAATCATAAATAAAACCATTTATAAAAATACGGGATGTTACAGTCACCCTGATGTTTGAAAATATAATGCCTAATTTTTTTTGGATGGCATCTTTGATGAGTAAAACACGAGTTTGTTGTTACTCGAGAGATGAAAGATAAGGCGTTGACGATATTCCGCCACCACATTTGAGACGTGATGACGTCTATGGTGAACAAATGTCTGAAATTGACATATCGGAGCAATCATTCACCAAAATACTAGTTTGGAAATTGTATTCCATAAGCAGTATTGTGAATTTATACTCACCATGTTCCTTTATCGCGCATCTGTTATTGGATAAGAAAATTGCCCCGGTGAGTAGTTTGAATCCTATTGGGTCAATGGCGAATTGTTTGCCTGATATTAATGCTCTTCGTGTACATTTTTTTTTCACGAATCGAGAACCGAGACAAGTGTAATTTGTCTCGAACTGTTGCGATCCCGATGAATCGCCTAGCCAATCGCGGTTTTAGACAATTGTCAAAATCAAAGACATGTGGCTCCAAGACAGTTCTTGAAAGGAACAATATGGTCCGTTGTCCCAAAGCAAGAGATAATGCTCAAGTAGCCAACTCTATGCTATAAAGACAAAGATCATGCATGGTTACCCCCTAAATAGTTCAAAACTATTATAAAGGTGTAAAATCCGATGTTAATGTGGTTAAAGCTAACTGAAAGGAAACTCTTGACACACCCGGTTTTGTGGCTCAAATGAGTTTGGTACCTTTTTTTTTATTGATTTTGATAAATCATTGAGCCATTTTTTCGCTCATCTGGATTATGTTTTCCATTTGGATTATTATTTTTCCATTTGGACCATACTTTTGCATTATGGTTTGCCTGTTTACGAAATTTCTTGAAATAATTTAAAGTGTTTTGAGTAAATTCCTTTGACAAATGTGACCAAACTTTAAATTATGAAATTTTAGGCAATACTTGTAGGGAAGTTGGTTTTCTAGAAATAGTGGGTAACCGTGTACCACGTAATTTCACCAACTAATTGCCTAAAAGTATCCTTTGTGACAATGATTCTGGACATGTCGTTCCAAATCGAAATCTTTGGTAAATCCAAATTGATTTGTCAAATATGAGGCGTTATACTCCTGTAGGTCCTGTCGTACCTTGTTGAGTTATAAAATATTCGAGAAAACCAGTGTTATCTGGTAATAGCTCATAAAAGAAATAAAATTTCTTTACATAGCCTCCATTCAATACGACCAAAAGCGTATTTTAGAGGAGTTGAAATGTATTTCAAGTGGTTGCTACCACATTCTTTAAAGCATTTAAAGTTACCTTATCATTTCGCCTGTCGTCGAATGATAAATGATTTAGATGCTAAGACATGATTGTCTGTACTATCATTCGCCTGTTTTCGATTGATAAGAGCATTTTGATATTGTGGCATTGACCGGATGAGATATTCTCGGGTCAAAAGACGATGGTTGATTTATAATCGCATCGCATTTGGATTCTCTTTAATAATATATTTCATGATTAATATGAAATTCATGTCACTAATGCTCACTTTGAAAGACTAGTATGTGTAAAGATCACGAAAAGGACTCATAGAATTCTTGTAAAGAATTGAAGGAGTTGTTGTGGACTTATCCAACCATAAGACGGACCATAAATATAAATGGTTATGGTTGATGCATCGACAATATGGTCACATTTTACTGTTGTCCACATAAATGCAGCACTTCCCAAACTCTTAGCATTGTCATTAAGTTGGTGGCTCATGATCCGGATTATCCTGAAAAGTTTAGTCGATTTGATAATTCCGAAGAGTAAGAATCGAAATTTTAATTTGAATTACTTGAGTTTCGAAATTGAAATTGAACATCCTGTCGATTATGTTCAGACCCAAATGGACTCACGGAAAGTTTGATGATGCGACTGCAAATGATTGCACGCACTTCTTGGTCTTGTACACCAAGATTTATATTTCCATGTGGGGTTATGCTATTTTGTTGCATTGGTCCATTATGAGGCTCATAGACACTCAAACACCATATGCGTACCAGCTGGTTATTGGTTATGAGCCAAAAGTCTCATATTGACGCGTGTTTAGAGTGCTTAATTAATATTTTGATTGAGTCGATATAGCGTTCAAAATATGGACCTCTGAAGGGGACAAAAGTCGATTATGAATCCCCTGCCTATCATTTGATAGAGTAACCTTGGCAAGCGATCTCTTTATCGCATGATATACAAAAGACACATCGTTAAGACTGTTCTCCCCGTCATTAGGGGGAGATTTGCACGTTACCATTGATAAGGAACGACGTGAAATAACGTGGCATAACCCGCTAAGTCTTAGCTTGATCTCCAAAAATGCACTTAGTGATAAGTAAGTGCATAGACTCCCTCAAGTCTAACTAAATGCCAAACGCATTTAATGACTTTATGAAATGTCACGAGTCATTTATACCTGCTGCAAAATGCTTGCAAAGATAGACGTCCCTGTCGGACGCCATGTTCCCGTTGTAACACGTTGCTTTTGCCGAATCCACCAAGCAAAAGACGCTGTCGTCGGCCGTTAGTCTGCCGTCCTTTCCAAGATACGAGGAAGTTGACCGGTTCTTAATTCATTCAGCCCCAGAGGTGGTGAACTGAAAATCGTTTGGCGCACGAGATTATAAAGGATCAAGGAGATGTGTGATTTCCTCCTCATCCTAAGAATCTCGAAATATCTGTCGATCATGATATCTTAGATGATATTGAAGTGAAACGAGACTGTCATTGATTACTTGTTTATATATTCGGTGACGACTGATAATATGAACAAATTATGACAAAGAACCATGTACCTTTGCCTGAAGTCAACGTAGAATAGACTGGACTAATAGAAACTTGAAATCCAAGTAGACTCCTTAGCAAAAGTGTGTTCGGACCTATAGCTCCAACACCACCAATGTTAAACGAGTTCGTTTATTTGGTTATTCGTAAGGAAGAGTGATGAGAATAATGAGTTTGTAGAATGCTCGCCTAGTAGCGCAAAACTTCTCTCACACCTTGGAATTGATTGCGAGATGGTTTATTTCCTCGTAATAGGCGTTATAACGGTCCCCTACTTTATTAGTTTAGTAGTTTCCGAAAAATTAATTATGCAGCATGTGATTGTGGTCACTATTTTATCTCTATGGGGATTTAGACAAAGAGATATAGATGAAGGTCCCTGTGTGACTTCATTAGCTTTAATCAAGTAGTTTCTGACCACGGAACACGATCTCAATTAAATGAGATGTTCACTATATGAATTAATATAATCCGAGCGGATGTGGTATACCCGCCTAAGTGAGTACTTGATCAGCTTGGGATATTTGAACAAGTATTATGCCCTTGCGTGTTTTATAACGCGGTCCACTTTTGAATTTGCCTTCGAGATGAAGGATCTTGGGAAGACACGGTAGTGACTCGACCTAATGATCGAGTCCCGTAAAGATTAAATTTAAGTCCATGATTCAGACTACACCCAGAAGGTGTTATGATTCTAAGTCGTCAGATTCTCCCATGATCGTTCGATTACTAGACATTGATATGGCACTAAAGACACATTCCCTTACCTTATGGTAATTTTGGAAGTGGGCTAGTTTATCCCATTTGCATCATCGAGTGTACCTATCCCCCTTCAGTACTCGAATTAATGCAATCCTTTTTCGGTTATACCGATGTTGGTTACTTATCAGACCCGCATAAGGAATATTCCTAACATGGTTTGTCTTTACCATTAGGAATAAGGTGATATCTTGGAGGTCTTGGAATGACTCCAAAAATGAATCACTCTGATCTACTCGTGCTCTATGAGACGACTACAGAGTGTATATGGATTCGAGCTAGTATTAGCCATATTTGAATTACATATGCTCTGTCTCACGATCCGGATAAAACACTTGTCATATTTGAGAACAACTTATTGTTATCGATCAATAGAGACTGCATTATGCTATTTAGCATTTATTGTCGAAATAAATCTTCACATATGAAGTTTAAGAGCATACTGTCGAATACTCAATTCTATTCCACGTTAGATTTTATTGCATCCAGTCGTGTGCAAGTAAATGAGGCATCTAGTCGAATGCTCGTACTCTTTCTTCGAATATGAAATCCTTGCATCCAGTCGAGTGTAAGTGAGGGGGAACATCCATGTGAATGCTTATTGCACTAATTACTACTCAGTCGAAATTCTCACATTCTGTCGTATGCAAGTGAGGGGGAGTATCCAGTCGTATGCTCATGTACTATTTTTGTCCTTAGACAAAGGTTTTTTCCCACTGGGTTTTCCTTGGCAAGGTTTTTAGCAAGACACGTTCCCATCATATCTCATTTAAGATTGCCGAAATTAGGGGGAGTATCATGTTGTATACTTCTTACCACTGTGTACTCTTTTGTCCTTCGACTAGAGGTTTTTCCCAATTGGTTTACTCTGGCAAGGTTTTGATGAGACACCTGTTTTCTGGTTGATCCCCTAATACTACCACTGTTGCACTTTTTTTCTTTCGACCAGAGATTTTCCCATTGGGTTAACTCTGGTAAGGTTTTGATGAGGCACATTGTTTTGTGGTCAGTTACTTACATGGTATTTTGACTTATATCATTCGTCTACACAGTTTCTCCTAGGTACCGGTTTTGTCCCACATTGGGTTTTTCGGCCATAAGGTTTTTATGTGTTTAGCACTGCGAATGAACTCGACTCAGACAGACAACAAGAAGACGAATAAATCAAGACGTCCAAAGGGGGAGTGTTGTAGGATATTATTGAGGTAATGAACTATTATAATGTTCACAATTCTGATACAGACATTAAATTAATTTGATGAAAATTAGTTTCATTTTTTATTTTGGTCCTATTCTTTATAATTTGTATAAATCTAACCCTTAATTTTCGGAAATGTCTCATTTTAGTATAAATTCAGAAAAATCAGATTTTTTTAAAAAAAACTAAAATACCAAAAAAAATTGGAAAAAAACTTTTGAAAAAGTAAGAAACCCAAAAAAAACCACGAAAAAATGGTAAAAAAACCAAGAAAAAAAAAAGTTCAAAAAAACCGGGAACCCGAAAAAAACCAAAATCGGTAAAAAATAAAAAATAAACCCAAAAAATCAAAAAATCAAAAATCACAAAACAATGAAAAAACGTTCAAAAAATTCGGGAACCCGTAAAAAACCCGAAAAACAGTAAAAAAAATAAATATTAAAAACCCAAGAAAAATCAAAAAATCCAAAATCACAAAAAAGTAAAAAAAAAAGTTTGAAAAAGTCGAAAAAAGTCGGAAAGTCAAAAAAATATAAAAAAAAACTTTAAAAAAACTTGCAATTGTTAAATTTATAATAAAATAAGACATTTCCGGAAATTAAAATAAGATTTTTACAAATTACAAAGAATAAGACCAAAATGAAAAATGAAACTAATTTTCATCCAATTAATTTAATGTCGGTACCTGAATTGTGAACATTATGATATTTCAATACCTCAATTGTAACAGAGTGATAGTATGATACATAAATCGTTAAATATATGTAGTACAGTACACTAATTGTATTTTTTCGCGTTATTTTCTGGTCTCCACCTTAAGGAAAAAAGGTGTATAGTGTTTCAAGTGAAAATGAAATTACTTAATCAATCATAGATAAAATTCATAGGTGTATAGTGCTTTCGTTTGTATATGGTTTTCAAATGTTGCTTCAGTGAGTGTATTGAGTTTTTAACTATCACCAGGTCGTCAGTTCAGTTTCAATTGTTCTCTTTATTCTGTGTTTAATTGATTTGTAGTGTTTCGAAGTGTTCCGGCCTCCTTGAATTGCTCAGGAACGGTCACGAAATAGCACACTGAATTCTTGAATTATTATTTCTAAGTTGCATTGTGATATCAAACTTTGTGTGTTTTTCACGTGAGAACACCATGGCTAAATGTTACTTTCTAAACGTTTTTGTTTTGCTTCTTCTTTGTTTAACATTTAATACATCATTATATTGATCAGTATTTTAAATAGAGTTATCGCTTTCGTAGCGTTTTTTTGAGAGAAACGCTAAAAGCGCTAATAGCGTTGCTATATAGCGCTTTGCGGTGTTTTTTTTTTTTTGCCTAAATATGCACTAAACTTTAGAATATATAACAAAAAAAAAAAATGTATAGTTATATTAGATAGTAATAAAAAAAAATCAAAAAAAAATTGTTCTTGGTGAGTTTCGAACTTGGGTCTGCTAAAAATTACAATACTGTCTTAACCATCTGGACTGCAGACACTTTTATGAAAATTACACAATATATATTAATTATTTAGATCCGCTGTTTTTTTCAACTCGCTATTTACGCTTTTGGTCCAGAATTTCACGATTTTTGCGCTTTTGGTCCCCTATAACGCGATTTTAGCGCAATTCCACCCAAAATCGTGATTTTTCGTTGCGTTTTTTACCGAAAAAACGCTATTTCGTGCTATGTAGCGCTATGTAGCGCGAATTTTAAAACAGAGATATTGATTGATCCTAATTGTAGTATTCTTCGTTTCAGAAATTTCGCAAACACACCAAAAAAGTTCAATTCAAAAGGTTTTGATTACTGGTGAACAAAACAAAAAGCATGCCAACTGCTCAACAAAAGTTTGATCCGGACTAATAAGGTATACAATATATTTGTCATATATGCACTGTGATCTGCAAATTTTTTATCCATAGTGGTTTAGTTCAAAAAATGTCTGTATATGCGTGTAAACACAAACAGGGAGAGTTGCCATATGATCTTCACTTAATGATTTTATTTAACGTTATGGCAGAGTCTTTCAGGTGCGGTACAATATATGATTGTTTGTTGTGTCAATAAAGTTAGGTTACTGTTTTTGGTCGTATATCGATGACATAGTTGGCAGGGTTGGATGCGATTTTCAAGAACTACTAAACATTTCTTTCACTCTGTTGGAAGCAATTTAGGTATTTTATCATCATTTTTCTAAATGTGGTCTTCTTCCAATTTGATATTTACGACTTTTTAATTATTACTATTTGGAAATGGGGTTTAGGTCAAGATTTTGGCTAGGCTGTCTTCTCCTCTTCTCATGTACGTTTTTGTGGGTGCACGAATGAATTGGTCTTATTGGTTATTGTGATATATCTTTATCTGAAAGGCTATTATGTAGCAGACCGATGAAGGAAAATGATTAAAAACCTAATTTCACCATGAACTGGATCTCATATGAGAGAGAAGATGAACATGTGTTATGTGTTATTATTTTATTTGTTTAGTCTGTTTATTTATTTAATTTGTAATAATAAGTGTGGAATTACTGTGATCGTAGGATCAGTAGGTCGTGTAGTGTTTTTAGCCATAGTATAGGATTATAGTGATTGATTCTGATTATGCCACGTAGCATCAAATCAATGGCTTAGATGGAGCAGCTACTTAACTACAAGTAACCGTCCAAAGTTTGAATTTGTTTTCTATCTAGTATAAAGGTGCGAGTATGTAACAATTTAATATTATTCCGAGAATAAAAAACCTGTGCTATTTACGTTAACTGTTTTTTCTTGTTCATTTTCGATCTGGTACATATCAAATTAGTATCAGAGCGCTTTTCGATGACCGGAAAACGATCCCACGCATCACAACAACCATCATCCACACCATTTTTACAAACCAACCAACCATTAGATCATCAACCAGAAAACTCTAATGCGCTAACTACAGACCAAAAATTAGATCAAGTGCCGGAGAATAAAAGAAAATTCATGAAGATAAAGTTATTCTGGAGAATCAAATCTTGCAAATGAACGTCCAGTTACAGCAAATTAGCATTTCATACAATAATGGAAAAGGGGGAGAGAGAGATCAGCCAGAATGATCAATTTTTTTAGGAAATGACAACTTCAAATCTCCAAATGCTGGTGATGTTAATTTTCTCCATGATCAAACTCCTGTTAATTTTAGATCAGTTAGACTTGATTTTTCCAAATTTTTTGGTGACAAATGCATAGAATTGGTTTACAAAGCAAATCAGTATTTTAAATTATAATCAAACACCAGATAATCAAAAGATTATGATTGCTAACATGCATTTTGAAGATCAAACTTTAATTTCGTACCAGAATTTAGAACAAGCAGGGCTCATAAGTAATTGGGATGTTTTTAGTGAGCAAGTAATTAAGAGGTTTTTAGATAATATGCATGAAAATTCATTAGATCTCTTAATTAAGTTAAAACAAACTGGTAGTGTGAATGATTACAAGGGAGAATTTAAACTCATATCTAATAGGGTAAGAGATCTTTCTGAAAAACACAAATTAGTGTAATTTGTGAGTGGCTTAAAAGAAGAAATATGATTAACTGTTAAAATGCAATTTACATAAGATATTGATATTGCTTATACTATTACTAATTAGCAGGAATAAAAGTTAGGGTTAGAAGAAAAAAATCATGCTAGAACTTGTGTAAATCAGTCTACTAAATTTACTGTTCCTAATTCGCAAACTACTTACCCTGGCTAGAACACTAATGTGGCTAATAATTTACCTCCAACTAAAAGGCTTTCACATACTGAATTGGAGGGAAAAAAAAAAAGAAGAACCTTTGTTATAACTGTGATGAAAAATGGGTTAGAGGACATGTATGTTCAAAACCAAAGATCTTTCTTTTACAAAATTATGAGTACAAAGAAAATGAAATTAGTGAGAATGAAGAAGATGAACCAACAACTGGTGATAATTATGAAAATCTTGAGATAACCTTACAAGCAATAACATGGGGTAATAACTCTTATTCTATAAAATTTGTGGATGATGATAGTATGCATAACTTCATTGATCCTAAATGAGTTTCTTTACTTAAGTTAGGTGATTTACTAGAGGTAAAAATAGCAAATGGAGAAAGTATTAAAAATGATGGAATTTGTGAGCAGGTGAAAATTACAGTTCAAGGAAATATGTTTTTAATGGATTTTTTTATTATCAGCATTGGTTGGTTATGACATGGTCAACCCACAATGTTTACAATAGTCTCAAAACTCAATAAATAGAAAACAATCTCACCAATTACATATATTTTTCATATATTACGGGGTATCAAATAGTGTAATATTTGTGTATTACGTATGTATATATCTGTATTTATATGTATATGGATATCTATATAATCTAGATGGTTTTCGGTAGTTAGTGATGGGTTTTCGTGGTGGAAGAAGGGAGAGAGATAGAGTGGGATATTAAAGAAAGATACATAGAAGAATGAATGAGAGAGAGAGAGTAAGATCAGAGAGAGATAAAGAGAAAAATTGGTGAGAGAGAAGAATAAAGAAATACATAGAAGAATTGGTGAGAAAGAAAAATGGAGGAGATAGAGAGTAAGATGAGAGAGAAATAAAGAAAAGAATAAACAGTATTAAATTTAAATTTGTTTGGTATGTTTTTTATAATGAAAAGTTGTAAGGGTATGTTTTTTGTAATTTAGTTTAAAAAGTAGCATGTTTTGTTAATTTATCCTTTAATTAATTGTTAAACTGAATTACATGAAAACAAATTAGAAGTGATGTATTTAATTTCACGCGTTGGCTTTAGTGCCTTCCTCCCAATCGAATTGAATTAATTACGGAACACTAAGTATAGTTTGTATTCCTAAAATGTGTAAATAACTAAGTGGGAGAGTGAATTTATTTCATATAAATTTCACGGTCTCCATCGTTATTTTATAGATGAATTAATTATTTTACGCGTTGGCTATAGTGCATTCGGATGGAATAATTACGGAATCATCAAGTATAAATTATAATATTTTGTTAGTGTTTAATCACCTCTCCATCTGAGGGATTACATACTGGAACAATGGATTTATAATCGTGATGGTATATACTTAGATATAAATATTATTATTCCTCTCCATCTGATGATATGTTAATATTTATAGGACCGTAGATAAGCCAGAAATTTAATTTTTACTACGACATTTGTCTATATAGTAAAATTAATAGGGTAAACTAGCATATCGAATGTTAAATAATAGACGTCCTCCCATCGAGACATATTATTTACGGTGATTAAGGCTATTGATGGATTAAAGTTTTAAATATTGGATTATGGACCATATTTATTAATAATTCATAGTTATTGTTGTTGCTCATTTATTTATTTTATTTGAAATAGTTTTCTCATGATAATAAATAACATTTATGCCACTAGTTAGTATACTTAAAATTAAAGTTGTTGATTTGAATTATAATGATTGTAAAAGAAAACTAGGATATTTTATTTGACTGCTAATAAGAAAAGTTGTGTTTTGAGGTATGTCCATCGGCTCCATATGAGAGGGAAACTTACTAGTTGACCCAGACTTATTGGAGATAGACCGAATAGAATATGATGAGATGTAGCGGTATTACATATTGTCATTCATGTTAAATGTATTGCAACATCAACATCAATATATGTTATATTTCTATGACATCATGATGAATCTAAAATGTATGTTTGAAATTCGAGATTGTGATGATAGTAAAAAATAACATGTGCAACTTGTTAAACACAATAATGATGAAGATACACAGTTTAAGTATCATGTTCTTGAACTAGAGATCCTTAAAAGTTAAATCAATGGGGAAACCCGAGTTGATGGTTAAGACACCAAAATATCTCATGAAAAGTCAATTGCTGCTTAGATTAATGAAAAAGTTTCTGTTTCTAAACCGAAAGTTTACAAGAAAAGGAAAAAGCCACATGAACCGTTAGCAAATCATTTAAAGTAATATTGTCCAATACATTTAACTTCAGATTAAGCTATAACTTATATCTTTTTCACTTATTGCTGAAAAAATTTTAGTGTCTGTATCTACTGTAAGCTCCTGTGTAGATATTGGAATCACTAATCATGTTTGCAATTTATTGCAAAGGTTACAGTAAACTAGGAAAGTTTGGTGATGACGAGATTATATATTTTTTGGAAGATTGCACAAGCTGCAAGTGGTTGCAGTAGAAGATATTAGAATTGATTAGTATTAATCGTATATTAATAATAATAGACATTCTATATAAACCTTACATTAGAAAGAACTTTGGTTCGTTTTATAAGATATTGAATAAATATATTTTATTTATTTTAACGACTCTTCAGTTATTAGATAAAATAAACAGTTTATCAGATATGGTATATATGTGAATGGTCTTGAGATTATTGGTAAAATATAATTCTACATCGTAACTTAATTAATTGAATAATATTATTAACACACCATGTAAGAGAAAGTAACCTTTACAGTTGAACTACACATTAATTTGACGCTTATACTTAGGTTATTTTAATCTAAAAGGGATTTAAAAACTGGTTTAAAATGGTCCATTTAGATCGTTGAAAGTGGAGGCACTACCAGTTTAATAATCATATTTAGATAGTAAAATGACAAAGTGGTCTTTAACGACCAAATGTATATGAGCTAAAAAAGTGTAAGGATTAGTTCATTCTGATTCTTATAATCCTACGAGATCCGTGATACATGAGTTTTTAGACAGATGGTCATATTTATTTGTGATTATTCAAAGTATATGTACATTCATTTGATGCATCATATGTTTAAGTGTTTTGAAGTATTCAATGCATTTAAGACGAAGACAGATAAGCATCTTGGAAGTGTATATCGACACTTCGATATGATCGAGGTGGATAGTAACTCTTTGGATAGCTAGTGGACTACTTATCATATGTAGGGATTATGTCCCAGTTGACTATGCTTAGTATGTAATCATCAAACGGTGTAGCAAAATGAAGGTAAAAGACTCTTATAGGAATGGTTAGGTTGATAATGGATTATTCAGTTAATTTTATTCATTTTTGGCTACGTAGTAGAAACATAGAGTAAATCTTCCACTCGATTTCATCTTAGCTAATACTCAGTACTTCCTTAGAACTTTATATTTGGCACAAGCCTAGTATTAGGAAGTTCTGGTATGTGGGAGTCCAACACACGTGTTGAAGGGAAAAGCAAAAGAAATTTGAATCAAGTATTGATGTTTGTTTCTTGTAGGTTATCTAAAAGAAACGAAAAATGGTTTCTTATAATCCTAATAATCGGAAGTCATTGTTAGCACACATTGACTGATCCTTGGAAAATAATTAGATATTACCACATATCCAAAATAAAATTAGCTTAATAGTAGTTAAACGAAGGTAGATGGACATTATATATGATATACCTATAGTTCAAAATGAAATGTCGTATGATGGACTCACAAATACATTTCTTAATGGGAAAAATCGAGTGATTTATGCAATTGATGTTGGTGTCTAACACCAGTTCATAGGTTCTTAATGCTTAGTATATAAAGGGATGTTTATCGTAGTGTGAGGGTCTTGAAACGACCTAGACGTTTCTTATACTTAGGATAATCTTAAGAGATGATCCTCGATAAGTTGAAAACTGGACCCAGTAACTAGTACCCCAAACAGTCACCTCTAGGTGATCCTCCTCTCTCCAATGCCACATAGTACGCAGCCAACTCTTCCCTCTTTCGCTCCAATTCATCCAACTGAAAATTTTCCAACTCATTCAGATTTTTCGATTTTGATTCCATCACCTCGATTAGTTTTCACACATAATCACTCCAATTCAGCTTAACCTCCTCGCTAACCAACTCTTTAACCTAAATTTTCTGATTCGTAACTGGATGTGCTGGCAGTCGGCCAACTTACGACTGCTCGATCCTCATTTTGCTTAACATACCCGCAATGCTCCTCATAATGCGTTCCCCCAACCTAAGAAAATCCTCCTGTGTCACCTGTGTAGAAACATTAGATGTATTAGCATGTGAAACATTACGATCATAATTAGAGTTAGAAGGTATAGCTGGTTGTTGTTGCAACGGTAGCATATGTGCATTTACGGTGGCATTTTGGTTACCATACTGAAACCAGGGTGATCATGATTACCCGGCATGTACAGATTTTTCTCCCATGGCTGACCAAAGTTCAGCCCAGGACGACAATAAATTTTTTCCAGATTGATATTGAGTATACATCACGTCTTGAATTGGGTATGTTGGTTCAAGCGGGTCAGGCGGAAACAATTGGCAAAAGTCAGGGAATTGTTGTTCCAAAAGATGGAACACATTTGAAAAATTGGGCATATGGAGGGAATCTGTTTCAATAGGTGGAACAGCCCATCCCCTAACATGTTAAGTTATTTTGTCAAAATAGGTGATTCATTCGGCTATTAAATAGCTGAAGATGTCTCCTTGACAATGGGAACTGACCAATTGTTTCATATGTGTAGGTAAGGCAATGTAAAAGAAGCATATTAAAATATTTGACACGAACCCATGATGGGGGCATGCCATTTGAAGGTCTTTGAAACACTCACACGTCTCACAGAAATTCTCCGCTGACTGAACCTTGAAGTTCTGAAGTTGCAATTGCAATGACATAGTACGGTAAGCAGGAAAGAACTTCTTGAGAAACGATTGAGCAAGGTTATTCCAAGAGTTGATTGAACGAGGAGCTAAGCTGTTAAACCAATCCTTAGTTGTTCCCCTTAAGAAAAAAGGAAAGAGCCTCATACGGACGGTCTCAGCTGACGGTCCTTCGTCAGAATTTAGACTACATGCAGCCTGAAAATCGGCAAGGTGCCTATACGGATTGTTGGATCTACTTCCCTCGAAGGGAGCGATGCGGTTTAGGAGATTTTCCTTCAACACAAGACTTGGTCCAACACCAGTCGGGAAGACCAATGGCGAAGCGTGATTCTCCATGATGAGTTAGAGGTAGTAACCTAACGTAGTTTGATTATTTTCATTATTATTTTTTCTCCGTTAGCATTATTATTATTAGGTATTTTGTCTGCGAACGGGTTTTCTTCTTCTACGTGGTCCATGGGTATGATCATAGGTGTACTAGTCTCGAAAGGGATAGATGCTTCGATGATAAGTCTACGTGCTATAGAGTGTGTGATATATCTCAGAGGTTCGGCTGATAAGGGTTTAGGGTTAACTCGGATCAATCACGAAGATTTTTATTGGCCTGCTATGATTAAAGACGTACATCGGGTTGTTGAGAAATGTGTAGTTTGTAAAAAGTCCAAGAGCAAAGAAGCAAATCAAGGGTTATACATGCCATTACCCGTACCGAATCAACCTTGGGTTGATGTGAGTATGGATTTTGTATTGGGATTACCAAAAACACAGCGGGGTATAAATTCGATCTTTGTGGTAGTCGATCGTTTTTCAAAAATGGCTCATTTCATCCCGTGTCACAAGACAGACGATGCATCACATATTTCGGACTTGTTCTTTCGAGAAGTTGTGAAACTACATGGTATTCCAAAAACAATCGTGTCGGATCAAGATGTCAAGTTCTTGAGTTACTTTTGGAAGACGTTGTGGAAGAAATTGGGTACTAAACTTCTATTTAGTACAGCATGTCATCCGCAAACCGATGGACAGACCGAGGTAGTAAACCGAACTTTGTCTACTTTACTTCGAAGTCTTATTGTTAAAAATCTGAAATCATGGGATGGGGCTCTAGCAATGGCCGAGTTTGCTTATAATCGTAGTGTGCATAGGGTTACGAAACTCAGCCCTTTTGAGATTGTTTATGGTTTTAATCCTATTACACCTTTGGATTTATCCCCGTTACCTATCAGCGAGAGGGTTAGTACGGATGGAGAAAAGAAAGCCGAGTTGGTTAAAGAGATACATAAGAAGGTGAAAGAACGGATTGAGAAACAAAATGAAATCAATGAGCGAGTGACGAATAAAAGTCGAAAACGGGTTGTTTTCGAACCAAGCGATCTAGTTTGGGTGCATTTGAAGAACGAGCGGTTTCCAAACCTGCGGAAATCAAAGCTTATGCCAAGGGCCGATGGTCCTTTTCGGATATTGACTAAAGTCAACGATAACGCATATAAGATTGAACTACCTGAAGGATACCAAGGATCAAACACTTTCAATGTTCGGGATTTGACTCCATACATTGAAGAAAATGAAAATATGGATTTGAGGGCAAATCCTAATCAACCCGGAGGAGATGATGTGCATCATGTTGTGTTACATTCAGATGCTAAGCTAAATATTCCTCATATGGGTCCGGTTACTCGTTCAAAATCTAAGAAGCTCGAAGTAGGTAATGAGCTGCTAATGATAAAGGAAATAGCTCATTTAATAGCTTTGAACATGTGCTTTACCAATACGTCGAATCTTGGCTATTTTGAGAAGCGCAATAATCCGATCCATGAATCTACACATTCATTGATTCTAAGTAGTCAAAGTCATTAATTAATATTATAGATAAGTGTAAAGGGTTTCTATGCATGTATCTAACTAGATTCATGTAATCTAAGTTGTTGATCTTATCCTATCTTAAGTATGACATTTTTGGCTCTATATAAAGCCACATGTATCAAGTTATAAGATATCTGGAATGATATAAAGAATTAAGCTTTTTTGCTTGTTTATCCTTTTACTCTTATCTTGCAATTTGTGGAATTCAGATTGTTAGTGGCGAGTTAAACCCCGATTCTTATCACTCCCCTTCTTATCTCTCCGGAGTGTGGTGAATCATCCTAACGGAACTTGTTTGTGGCGCCTTTGGGCTTATCAAACTTGTTTCATTAGAACCACAACCCATCTTGTTTATGGCGCCTTCGGCTTATCAAACACGAAGAGTTGGTTTCTCTCTTGAGTTCTCCTGAAATTCAATGACCTACCGACATCTTAGCATCCCGGACACATCAAAGCCTCTATTGCGTCTGATTGGAGCAATAAAGAAGACTTGTTATTAAACTAAACTAAAATTTAATTTTAAGTTTTTAAGTTCACGTTTCCAAACGGGGTAAGTTTGGAAAACTTAATGAATTAATAAATTTTAATTAAGTTTTGTTTTTTTCCTTTCGATTTATTTATTTTAATAATTAATAATAACAATGAAATAAAATCATAATAAAAAAATAAAAATATTTTGTTTTTCAAAAACTAAATGAGATTCGGTTTGACTCTCAAATTATTTAATATATATTTTCTTAATAATTTTTTAATTTATAATTAATATTAAACAACTAATAAAAAATAATTAATAAATAAAAATATTTTTTTTCTTTTTCTTTTGGATAACTACCTGATTCTATGAACCAATATTTAAAAAAAAATTAATTCTACCTTTTTTAATTAATAAAATAATTATTAATTACTAAGTAAATAATAATTAATATTAAAATAATTAAGTAAAAAAAACTTATTTTTTTCTTCTTTTCAGGATAATTAAAAATTAAATTATTAATTATTTTTTTCTTTAAAATTCAAATAATTAATTAATAGATTTAAAATTAATTAAACAATTAATCGAAATTATAGGAATATATATATATTTTTTTTATTTTTTATTCTGGAATTTAATTAATTCAGTTAAACTTGATGTTTTTAATTAATTAAAGTGAGGAATTAGTAAATTAATCTACGAATTAAATCAATTCTGGACAGACTCATCCGAATCAGCCTCTCTTATTCGAATATGAGTTATAGCATATTTGATTGAATATAAGTTTGATATTGTCTTATTTTAGGTTATTTAGCTCCTCCAACTTCTATCTTTCTTCACATATTTGCACCTAAAAAAGGTAATTTTCACATATTAACAGATAACCGACCCTAAAACACATAAAGATAGTAAATTGGCATAAAAACACCTATTTACGCAATGTAAAGTTGGATTTAATGCTATAAATAATGCCTTAGAATGATAGTTTCTAGGTCGAATCATTGATCATAGCCGTTGTAGAAGATTTCCCATTTGAATTTCAAAATCAGTGAATTCTAACCGGTTAAGTTACAATCCAATCGGTTGGATTGTGCAGATTTGGTCTAATGAAAAAAGGTTTTGATATTCAAATATCTCCCGTAAGCTCCTAAATGCTAATTATCTCCTCTTGAATATTGCTCTGATCCAATAGAATATCATGAACGTCTTTCTTTAATTTTAGAAATCATTTGAATGAATTTCCAATATCTTCAAAAACGTATTTGGACTTTCTATTTACACCTAAACAGTTAGGTTACAACCTAATCGGTTGGAATTGTCTGTATAGAAACCAGACAATTTCATACAAGTGTAGTTAATTTTTCAAATTAACTTATTAGTCCTTGCTTAACTTTTGTTGATAGTTTCAGTCCATTTGTTTAGTTTTACTTCATTTGCGAGTGGTCTAAATACCCATAGTTATCTGAAATATACTCATTGAAATTATTAGTATTACGACACTTTGTTGTGTATCTAAAATTCATATTTTTGTTATCATCAAACATAATTCAATATTGTAGAATTGAAGATTGGTTCAACAATCTCTCTTTTGTATGATGACAAAACATTTTAGAATTTTAGTCCACAAAAGTTCATTGGAGTTACATATAAATACTTGTACATAAGTAAAGACGAAAGTTTTTTAAACTTTTCAATGGAGACGTGTTATGTCCTTCGAGGAATATACAATGTTTTAAGTAATAAGGTGATCTCATAAGTCTTGTTGAAATGTTTTAGCTTAGAAATACCTTTTCGATACAATTAAATGATGAAGTTTGTAAAAGGTTTTCTTTAACAAGTACTGAGAGTAGTTGAAAGTATTTAAAAGCTCCCCGTAAACATGAGCTTGGTACTTCAGAAAATTTTGGCAGAGTTTCCTCTGTAAATTGAAGTAAACCACGTTTCTGAAAAATGTATAAATGTTATAATTTTCCTTCCCCTGAAAATGTGAACCATTTTCATTCAAAAAATTGAAATTATCTCCCCTTATTGGTTAAAGTTCTATACAATTTGTCATCAACAAAAAGTGTTGGGTTATGGTTTTCAGGTTTGGAAATTATAATTGTACCTGCACGCATACTATATCCAACATACATTGCATATATATAATTCAATAGTACTTGTTGGTTCAACAATATACGGTAATCACAAATAGGTTCAACAGTGATCATCACCTTAACAAGATATATTCATTCACACAATAACAATGATGGGTTTACAAACCATGCCTGTTACAAATAATTACAAGCAAATATTCATGCGAGCAGAAAACTGTCCTGCTGTCATATTTTCTAACCGATTGGAAATTATTTGAATCTGTTGGAAAGAGTTTACACAGAAACAATTCTAGTTTCAATCATGGCATATATCATTGTCAATCATCATCCATTTAGTATATCATTTAACCTGTAGGGCACACTCACTCATATTGGAAGTGCAAGCATTGCATTTAAAAACTGAAATATGTTAAATCAAGATAGTTTGACAAAAAATAGATCATAGCATCCAAATGAAATAAAACAACCATAGTATCAAAATAGAAATAAAAGTAGTAACGTAATGAGATTAATCATCATTCCTCATCAGTATCATCCTTGTACTATTTGCTGTCTTCTCCTATGTACGGACCTAAGAGCTCATCGAGTTCATTGTCATCAACTGTAGGAACTTCAACGAGTGCATCATATCCCAAATGAATGGCTATAAAGTTTTACTGCTGACACAACTTAGCTTGCGTCCTTTTTATTTCTTGATTATCCACTAGACACTTTTTTGCTATCCTCATTAAACGTCCAAAGAACTTTCCTTTATCATTTTTTGTTCCTTTTTCGCTTCTTCTCACCACTACTCGAATCTAATTCTCCTTTTTCTTGAATACCACTAACAAATTCTCTTTCTTTACCAGAGTCTCTTTCCCAATACCGACCATTTTTAATCTTTTTCATGCGCATAGTAGACATATAAGAAAAGTTGATTTCATCTTTTTCCAGTGGGGGTATTTTTGTTCCTGTAGGCTTTATTGCGTTGTGTTTTAGTATATGGGTTATTAAGGCTCCATAGGGTTGAGATTTTTGTTCACCTTTAGTGCTAGTTTTCATGTTTCGTGTAATTAGCTTATGGTTTCTCCTATTGAGATTTTATAGAGGTAATATGCAACTTCTACGGTAACGTAGTTGTGAGAGCTTATGAGAGGTAGGAGAATTTTCTAAAAGATATATTGGACAAGTTTATATTTAAAGTTTAGGTTGTTGGCTCTAGTGAAGGTTGTGTAGTTTCCGGGAGTATAATAAAGATGATCAATAATTTGACTTCTAGTCTTTCCACATACGACTTTTTATGATCCTCTATTATAAACATATCTCTCATTGAGTAAACCAAACAATTCTTTTAACAATTCAACATTCAATTCAATTTCTTATTCATTAATCTTGGTTCTAAAGCACTCATGATTATTTTCTTTTGACCAGTTTCCATTCTTGTACCATTGAACAATCATGTCTTCATAAATGGATTCTTTTAACTCTAACAACTTAAATATTCCAGGTTGTTCTAGCAAGTTAAATACTTCGGGAAATTCCTTTTTGATCATAACTTTATCTACACGAATAGACGGATCTAGTTTGCTTGGTGGTTTCTCTTCCGCTAGTTTGCTCATGAAGTCTCGCGCTTCATTCTCGCTTAGTTTGTTACATCATCCACATTAAATTATTCTTCTTCTTCTTCTTGGCTTTGCGGTTCCATCACATTGGAAGGGTGCGGTACGTTTAGGGATTTTTTTCCTAAATTTACGAGGGAAAAAAAAACCTTGGAGGGGTATTGAATTCATGTTGGTTGTGGTCCAGATTGGAGGAATCCATTATTGAATTTAGTTTGGAGTTTTTGGAGGCTAGAGGATGGTTATAAGGGTTAGGGTATGAGTATGTAAGGTTTTTCCCACTTTCATATGGATGGAAATCTAATTTAGATAGTTTTTTGCAAAAATATAAGTTCTAATCATCAACTCCCTAAAAATGTGCAACATATGTGAGTGTCTATTACGTGTAGTAAAATGAATTCGAGCTTATAAAACTGTTCGGTGTATACAACTCATCTCGATGTGAGAAAAATAAAAAGAAACTGCTAAGTGTAACAACCAAATGACTTAGCCTAATGAACAAAACTGATGTCCTATCAAGTCACTCTATTTTTATTTTTTTTTATTTTGGAGATGGGTTAACTCAAATTGTTTTTTAAATTACTTATATTAACTCAAATTATTTTTTAAATTATTTAAATTAACTCAAACTGTTTTTAGAATGAATTAAATCAACTCATACTGTTTTTAAAATTACTTAGACTTTTTTTAAAATGAATTAAAACGCCTCATACTGTTTTAAATATTACTCAGACTATTTTTAAAATTACTCATACTATTTTTTAAATGACTTAAAATGTCTCAGACTGTATTAAAAATAACTGTGACTATTTTTTTAAATTACTCAGACAATTTTTTAAATTACTCAGGCTGTTTTTTAAATGACTTAAAACTACTTAGACTGTTTTTAAAATGACTTAAAACGACGCAGACTGTTTTTCAAAATGACTTAAGACAACTCAGACTGATTTTAAAACAACTCGGACTGTTTTTAAATGACTTAAAACAACTCAGATTATTTTCTAAAATGACTTAGATTGTTTTTTAAATGACTTAAAATGACTCATACTATTTTTAAAATAACTTAAAACAATTCAGACAAATTTAAAAATGACTTAAAACGACTTACACAATTTTTAAAATGACTTAAAACGGCTCAGACTATTTTTTAAAATGACTTAAAACGACTTAAAATGTGTTTGAAATTACTCATATTGTTTTTAAAATGCCTTAAAACGACTCGAACTGTTTTTAAAATGCCTTAAAACGACTCCGACTGTTTTTAAAATAACTTAAAACTACTCAGACTGTTTTTAAAATAACTTAAAACTACTCAGAGTGTTTTTAAATGACTTCAAACAACTTAGACTATTTTTCCAAATGACTTCAAATAAATTAGACTGTTATTTGAAATTACTCAGACTGTTTTTAAAATGAGTTAAAACCACTCAGACTGTTTTTAAAATGATTTAAAACTTCTCAGACTATTTTTAAATGACTTAAAACAACTTAGACTATTTTTTCAATGGATAAATTAACAAAACATACTACTTTTGAAACTAAATTAAAAAAAATATACCCAAAAATTTCTAATTAACAAACACATACCCAAAAGTTCTTACCCTAATTTGTATATTTCATACCCTTATTCCAAAAGTTCATACCCTTATTTTAAAAGTTCATACCCTAATTTGTATATTTCATACCATTATTCCAAAAGTTCATACCCTTATTTAAAAAGTTCATATCCCAATTTGTATATTTCATACCCTTATTCCAAAAGTTCATACCCATATTTCAAAAGTTCATACCCCAATTTGTATATTTCATACCATTATTCTAAAAATTCATACCCTTATTTCAAAAGTTCGTACCATAATTTGTATTTTTCATACCCTTATTTCAAAAGTTCATACCCTTATTTTCAAAGTTCATACCTCAATTTACATAATTCATATACATAATTTTCAACTTCATACCATTAATTCACGTAATTCATACACTTATTTTTCGACATTATAAACTAATTAACAAATCTAACTCTTACCCGTCATCCGATATCGAACTATCACGTCATCGTCGTGGGCCTCTCCTTCGACGATCAAATCTCTGTCAACATCAAACTCGAGTTTTCGACCTCGCTGTACACACTCGTCGCCCGTTCTGATAGATGTGTCCGTCTCAATCTCTACGGAAGAGAGAGATCGTAGAGAGGGAGAGAGGAGAAGAAAAAAATCGAAAAAATAGAGGAAATATGATGACAAAGATCGGAAATAGAGAGTAAGGATGAGAGTGAGAAGGAGGAGGAGATAGATCGGAGGGAGAGAGAAAGAGGATATAGATATTGGAGAGAAGATGAGAGCAGGAGAGAGAGATTGGAGAGAATATGAGAGGATGAGGGAGAGAACAAATGAATTGAGAGGGATAAATCAGATTTTTTGTTTTTTATTAATTATTAATTGAAGGTATGTTTTTGATAATTTAACTTCTGAGAGTATATTTTTGTTAATATAATAGAAGTAGGGTATGTTTATGTTAATTGTCCTACCCCTATTATATTAACAAAACGACTCAGAGTGTTTTTTGAAATTACTCAGATTGCTTTTAAAATGAGTTAAAACGACTCAGATTGTTTTAAAATGACTTAAAATGATTTAAAATGACTCAGAATATTTTTAAAATGACTTAAAACGACTCACACTATTTTTAAAATCACTTAAAATGTTTTTAAAATGAGTTAAACTGTTTTTAAAATGACTTAAAATGACTC
The DNA here is from genome assembly GCA_963682055.1 of Primula veris. Taxonomy (NCBI): domain Eukaryota; kingdom Viridiplantae; phylum Streptophyta; class Magnoliopsida; order Ericales; family Primulaceae; genus Primula; species Primula veris. Next base: position 27,140,930 of record OY821741.1, read on the forward strand.
ATTGTTTTTAAAATGACTTAAAACGACTCATACTGTTTTTAAATGACTCGGACTATTTTTAAAATTACTCAGACAATTTAAAATCACTGAAAATGACTCAGATTGTTCTTAAAATGACTTAAAACATCTCAGAATTTTTTTAAAATTATTCAGACTATTTTTAAAATAAATTAGACCGTTTTTTTTTATATATGAAACTGTGGGGATTTGCATTAATCAAATATTGATTTGCAGCGTTTTTGCAAAAAAAATGTTCAAATTGATGTCTAACTTGATGTGCATAGTGCTATGAAGCTGAAAATATAGATTTATTATTATTTTATACTACTCTATTATGGGAAAAAACTGGAAGTGGAGAGCGGTTAATGTAACTATTTTTATTTTAGTATATAACTAGTTTTGTATAAGGAAGCAATGGTCTTTGTAAAGTTTTTCAAGCTATGACTATCTATTCTCTAATTATTCGATCTGTGAGTAGCTGATATTTTATTCGGTTTGGTGATATAGTATGCTTAATTTTTTTTTTAAAAAAACTTGATGCGCATATATCATCTCCCATATATATATGGACAACATAAAAAACACATAAATGGACACTTTTTCGTAAAAACGCTCCAAATCAATATTTGATTAATGCAAATCTCTACGGTTTCACGACAGGAACACAAATATGCGTCTTGTTTTTTTTTCCGAGATGTTTAATGACATGTTTTCGAAATTATGGTAAAATTTAAAAATTCAAAACATGTCATTATATATCTCAGAAAAAAAAACAAGACTCATATTTGTGTTCCCGTCGTGAAACCGTGGAGATTTGCATTAATCAAATATTGATTTGGAACGTTTTTACGAAAAAAGTGTTCATTTGGGTGTTTTTTATGGTGTCCATATATCCTCCCCATATATATATATATATATATATATATATATAACTCCACTTCATACATGTATATTTGAAGTATAAAATGTATTTTTTAATAAAAATATATTATTATACATGTAACGGAATGTGTAATACATGTAAGAGATTGTATAAGTGAGTAATAAAGTTGTGTGCACATGTTTTTTCAATTATATATTGGCAAATTTATTAGATAAAGTTATTTCTTGTTAGCGTAACTTTCGTGCATATCTATAATTAGTATTAACTTATCAGAATTGATTTAGCGTACTTTCTATACTTTTAAGAAGCGCAAACCAAATGGTAAGCAGTCCTATAGAAACACATTACTTCATTTTCAATTCATGTGAACTCTCAACATTAAAATACATACGCGTATGATAAGAGGTACGTGATAACACGTATCCAGGAAACCACAACATAATAAACACAAGATAAAATTACAAATGGTATTTCACCAGTTACTCTTAACAATTTATTACTCCCTTCGTTTCTAATTAATTGTTCATTACGAAACTACGTGTAATTTTGACCGGTCAATAACTTGTATTAAAATTGTCAAAATGAAAATTTTCAAAAGTTAATCATATATTTCAAATATTAAATTATATGATTTAGTTTTGAAATTTTTCATTTCGATAATTTTAATATATGTTATAAGCCGGTCAAAATTACACGTAATTTCGTAAAGAACAATTAATTGGAAACGGAGGGAATAATATTTATGTGTTCATGTGGAGAAAAACTGTAATTACAGTACATTGTAATTAAAATGGCCGACATTGTGGATTTTGAATGAGCTATAAATTAAAATTGTGCAAATATAATGTGTTGTTTATCTTTTGGTTTCTTGCATAACCATTAAAGTGTAACTTTTACACAATGATCTCCCTGCACATCGTCCTTAACAAATTCTTGCTATTACTAGTAGAACATATATCATCAGTAACGAAGAAATGACTTGTATCGTGATGGTTGGATTATTTTCGATTAACATTGTGGTATGCATTAGGGCCGGGTGAAAAACCGAAAATCCGATTCGAACCGGAAACCGAAGCAGACCGAACCGAAAAAAACCGGAGACCGAAAAAATCGAAACCGAAAAAGAACGAAACCGAGAAGACCGAAAACCATTCGGGTCGATTTCGGTTCACAATATAACCGAACCGAAAAAACCGAAAAAACCCGAAAAACTATAGTAATTAATTCTATACCATACCTGTACAAATTAATTTGTTTGGTTAAATAAAGAAACAAACAAACGAAATAAAGGACTAGTAAGTTAAATATTTTTTAGGACTTTTTCTCCGCCGCCCGTAATCCTTATCAGTCATTTCATTTTCATTTTCCCCTTTTTATTTAACTCTCTCTCTCTTGTTTGAGTTTTCGCTTTATAAAATGATTTAGTGTTATTTTCCATATTTCCCAATTATGTCAATACCAATTAATGGTGTTTTAGAATTTAGATCACTTGTCACTTGCAATTAATTCTTCTTATTGATGTAAAGTAATTTTGAATTAGTTTTACATTATTATATAGAAGCCCACACACGAACTTTTAATCATGGTTGAGTATGTGCCTTTTTGTTGTTGAATGTTGGTTAGTTTATACATTTTCTTTAAAGCTAGTTTATCACATTTTGAGTGGGTTTTTTACTGAATGATTAATTATAACTATGAATGTTTGGAATTTTATGAATGGAAACATATTGTACTTGTGTTTTTGCTTTCAACCAATTGAGTTTTTTAAGTTTTTTTTACGTAAGATTTCAGTTAACACTTGTTGAATGACGGAATCTTTTACTTGGATGTCAACTTTCTAGAATTTACCTTGTGGCTTTTTGAGTCCGACTTATATGAGTTAATGAGCTTTTGTATTAGACATTAATCATATGCAGTTTGTTTTTTGCAGAAAGTTTCGACGGAAATTTAAGCACCGCTTCGAATACACTCTGTTAGCTTTAATGCTCTTCCGGTTTTTCCTATGTAAGTTCACTATCGCTTCGAAAGTTTTAGTAATCTTATGAAATATTATAAATTAAGAAAATATGATATTTAGAATATCATGGGGTTAGAACTTGACTTTAAGAGTACTCGATTATGGTCTATTTATGTTACTACAATTTTTGTTTGGTTAAATGAGATTTATTTTGATGAGAAAATCTGGTTACTAAACATAGCAACTTCTGGAGAGTGGACTTAACTTTAGAAGTTTGAGTTGATCTTAAGTGACACTAGTTGCTTTGTGTTTGGTATTCAATAGTATATCAATCTCAATATAAGATCAGTCAATGGGGAGATAACTGATAAGTAAGGTTTGTATCGTCCCTGATAACATATATTAAGGTTTGTATTGGCCATGATGACATATATTACAAATTTCACCAGCTAATTTTGCCACGCCCCAAAATCTTAAAAACGGACATCGAGCCATGATCTTTTGAAAAGAAAAGAAAAGAGGACCTGTTGGTGCAAAATTAAAATTTTAAAAGAAAAAGACTTGCGAGCTAATGGAATAATTAATCAATAAATAAAAGTGTTTACCAAACGCGTCTACAAGACGAGATAGTTTTGACAAATTTATAAAAGAAAATAAACGAATGTAAATTGCCCGTAGGCTACAACCTCAAAAGTGATCTAAGTAAAAATAAATCGAAAGCCCCGAACCCATGTGACGCATTGTAATAGCTCCTATCCAAATGTGCCAACCTAAGTTGTACCTGAAAGACAAAACTGTAACGGTGAGTCCCACGCACATACATAGACGGGACGGCACCATAAAATACCGTCACTTCATCCCATAAATGCAAGAACTCACAAACGACAACTACGATAATCAACATATAAAAAGAAATATTAAACATCCTACAACGAGATAAATTAAATAACTTCAACACACATTTGTAGCATACATGGACCTCTCACGCCATCTACCCCAGTCCGTAAGGTAGGTCATTCCCTATCCCTTCGGCCGTCTTATGTCCCCGGAATTAGGGAGAGACATAGACCATTGCTAACAAAAAAATAAATAGAGTGCACACTAGGACCTCTCATGCCACTCGCCCCAGTCTGTAAGACGAGTTATTCACTATCCACACGGCCGTCTTCTGTCCCCGGAATTAGGAAGAGACAGAGACCATTGCTAATGTATCAATATTAAGATCTCGGCCAATAATATTATACCATTCAAATAACACAATCTCATACGTCACTTAACGTAATACAACATAATCCAAAAGCATAGGTGCTAGATTCACAACTAGCCAAACAAGTCTAATCAACATAAAAACTCATTCAGGCATTTTAACAAACACCTTGTAAGCGCAATATAAAACTCATCTTTATTCAACAATAAGTTACCCAATTCTATCAACAACCATAATATTATATAATCAACGCATATAACACGCAACCCATTAATATTATCATTAATCCGAAATCAAAAGACTAAATCCACAACTAATCCAAAATCAAATAAGTGAATTAAAAATATAACAACTAAACCCCAATTAACAAATTAACAACATAATTAATATAAAAGGCAAAAACCCCCAATTTATACTAAACATAAAACTTAATCCTAACATACACCCTCGTCTAGTCGCAATGGATAACCCCCTTTACCTTAGAGCGTAGTGGAGATGCTTCCGGTAATAATCCGCTAACGTGGTTTATTCTTCTTCTTCCTAAGTTTTGGTTTCTCTCTTTTTCTCTCTTTTCTCTCTTGTTTTAGGTCTTTTGCTTTGAAAAAATGGGCTGAATTGAATAGATAAAAACTGTTTTGATAAAGTTTGTGGTAACGAACTATTTGGTCCCCAAAGTTCTAAAAGTTAACTCTAAATCCAAAAATATAGTTTTACTACTCAAAAATAACAAATATTTAGAAACAAACCTATTGGGTCCTTTTTATTTATAAAATTAGTAACAGGTTTTTAAAATAAAGTTTTTCGGAAGAGTTTCGGTTTTTGGCTAAAAATTAGTCGAGTGACCGGTTTTTTGGTAAAATTTGTATAAAACGTTTTTGGATAAATTAAATCATAAATAAAACCATTTATAAAAATACAGGATGTTACAACTAACCCTCCTTAAAAGAATTTCGTCCCGAAATTTTCTCTCTAAGCAACTATACCCAGAAATGATAAACTTTTATAAACAAGGCCATAAAATTTAAACGTATAATATGTGTCATCATCTAAGAAATAAAATACTCAGGGTACACAACTCATACCACTCTTCTATCCATAACTCAAGTAAACAAAAGGTACGTAAGTATCTCGATAATGTAAAACAATGACTAATAAAATAGAAGACAATAATGTAACAAAGGTAACATGTTTCTAGCTCAACAACCAAGATGACATGCTTCTACCTCAACAACTCCACAACGTCTACAAAACTCAAAATACATGAACTACACGTAAGAATCTCAAACAAGGTAAACACCTATATGCAATATCCAACATAATAAGAGACAACAACTCGAAAAATTTTAAACGTACCCAAGACTCAACGTACGGGTATTTCTAGTAAACTAAACTCTAATAAACTAAACACCAAACTCTAGGCGTTACAACCCTTCCCCGATAAAGAAATTTCGTCCCGAAATTAGAATGCATCTAAAGAAAAGTTGAGATTAGGATACTTCCTCCTCATCTCATCCTCACGTTCCCAAGTTGCCTCCTCGGCCCCGTGGTGTTTCCAAACCACCTTTACCAATCTAATCGTTTTCCCTCGAAGTTCCTTCTCTTGCACATCGATAATCCTTATAGGTCCCACTTCGTAGGTCACATCCACACTAACCTCAATGTCCTCAAAGTCCACCACGTGTGAAGGGTCGTGATGATACTTTTTCAACATCGACACATAGAACACCGGGTGAACTCCCGCCAACTTTGGTGGCAAGTCCAACCGGTATGCAACTTCTCCAACTCGGTCCACGATCTCAAATGGCCCGATAAATCTCGGGCTCAACTTCCCTTTAGACCCAAACCTCATAATCCCCCTCCTTGGCGAAACTCACAAAAATACTTGATCCCCCTTTTCGAACTCCAAAGGTCTCGTTCTCTTATCCGCATAACTCTTTTGTCTACTTCGAGCCGTCTCAAGCCTTTGCAGAATTAACTTAATCTTTTCGGTTGTTTCTTGAATCAATTGCGGTCCTAGCATTTCCGCTTCTCCCACCTTGGTCCAACACACCGGAGACGTACACGGCCGCCCGTATAACGCCTCGAAAGGTACCATGCCAATACTAGCTTGAAAGCTATTATTATATGCAAACTCCACTAAGGGCAAATGGCTCTCCCAGCCTCCCTTGAAGTCATTCACACATGCGCGCAACATATCCTCTAGCACTTGGATAGTCCGCTCCGATTGTCCATCCGTTTGGGGATGAAACGCCGTACTCATTGTCAACTTGGTCCCTACGGCATTTTGCAATGCACCCCAGAACCTTGACACAAACCTCGCGTCTCGATCCGATACTATCGAAATCGGCACCCCATGAAGTCTAACAATTTCCTTAATATACTTCCGTCCCAAAATTTCCACCGAATTCGTCATCTTAATCGCAATGAAGTGTGCGGATTTGGTCAGACGGTCGACCACAACCCACACAGCGTCATTCCCACTTACCGATTTAGGTAAATTGGTCACAAAATCCATTGCTATCCTTTCCCACTTCCATTCCGCTACCGGTAAGGGTTGGAGCATACCCGCCGGCCTTTGGTGTTCCTCCTTCACTTGTTGGAAAGTTAGGCACTTGTTAACATATGAAGCTACATCTCGTTTCATTCCGGGCCACCAAAATTGTCTCTTCGCATCGTGATACATTTTCGTCCCGCCGGGATGAACGGCTTATCGGGAGTGGTGAAACTCTTTTAATACCTCGTTCCTCATGTTTTCTATCACATAAGTCCTTCCCTTAAAGCGTAGCCCTCTATCGGTTCCTTTCGTCCAACCCTCTAATCCTTCGCTTGAACTTATCTGTTTCTCAAAGTTCTCCACTTTCTCATTCCCTTCTTGTGCTTTCAAAACCCTACTCACAAGTTCCGGTTGTACCACTATTGTGTACAAAGTCCCCGCATTAACATGCCCCAACTCCAAGTCGAACTCGTTCACTTTTCCCATCATCCTCCATTCCTCGATCGCCACATGCGCTAAGGTCGCATGGGACTTTCGACTCAAAGCATCCACCACTACATTGGCCTTTCCCGGATGATAGTGCAAGTCGTAGTCGTACTGTTCCAAATATTCCATCCATCGTCGTTGTCGCATATTTAGATCACGTTGGGTAAAGATATGCCCTAAGCTCTTGTGATGCGAGAACACTTTGAACTTTTCCCCGAACAAATAATGCCTCCATATCTTCAACGCATGAACTATTGCCGCTAGCTCTAGGTCATGAGTCAGATAGTTCTTTTCGTGAATCTTTAGTTGTCGCAAAGCATATGCAATAACCTTTCTGTCTTACATCAAGACGCAACCCAAACCTTCCTTCGAAGCATCGCAATACACTTGATAACTCTTCCCTTGCTCGGGAATAACTAGTATGGGAGAACTAGTCAACCGCTTCTTGAGCTCTAGGAAAGCTTTTTCGCAAGCCTCACTCCACACGAACTTCACCCCCTTCTTAGTAAGGTAAGTCATTGGAGTTGCTAACTTCGAGAAATCCTTGATGAACCGTCGATAGTATCCCGCTAAACCCAAGAAACTTCGAATCTCGAACACATTTTTCGGTTGTGCCCATTTCGAAACTGCCTCAATCTTCGTCGTGTCCACCTTTACCCCTTCTTCCGAGATCACATGTCCAAAAAATTTCACCTCATTTAGCCAAAACTCACATTTGCTAAATTTTCCGTAAACTTGGTGCTCCCTCAACGTGAGCAACGCTAAATGGAGATGCTCCCCGTGTTCCTCTCTTGAACTCGAGTAAATCAAAATATCGTCGACGAAGACCACCACAAACTTGTCGAGATACTCCTTAAAGATTCGGTTCATTAACTCCATAAATGCCGCCGGCGCATTAGTTAACCCGAATGGCATGACCACAAACTCATAGTGACCATACCGAGTCCTAAAGGCCATTTTCGAAATATCCTCATCCTTCACCCTCAATTGGTGATAGCCCGATCGCAAATCGATTTTTGAAAAGAACGTCTCTCCCTTCAGTTGGTCAAACAAATCATCAATTCGAGGTAGTGGGTACTTATTCTTAATAGTCACCCTATTTAGCTTTCGATAGTCGATGCACATCCTCATCGATCCATCCTTCTTTTCCACAAATAAGGCCAGTGCCGCCCACGGTGACGTACTCCGCCTAATAAACCCCTTCTCCAGTAGTTCCTCTAACTTCTTACTCAACTCTTTTAACTCAGCCGGTGCCAAACGGTACGGGGAAATGGCTATGGGTGCCGTTCCCGGTACCAAGTCGATAGAAAAATCTAACCCTCTCTTCTGTGGTAACCCCAGTAGATCCTTCGGAAACACATCTCTAAAGTCGTCCACTACGCGTGGCCACATTTCCACCTCTTCGTCGTTATCCACTATCGAGAGACTAGCCAAAAGACAAGACAGGTTGCCCTCAACCCTTTTGGAATAATAAGGAATAGAAAAAAGGGTAGCGTCCCTTTCTCCACGAAAGAACACCTCATCTCCGGATGAAGTCGTAAGGAAAATTCTTCGTCGAACACAGTCGATGAAAGAGTTGAAATGAACCAACCAGTCCATTCCAAGTATCACGTCAAATCCCGACATCTCTATAACAACTAAATCATATATAAACACGTGGTCCGCGACCACCATTTCACAAGACCGACACACTCGGTCCAACACAACTCTACCCTCAACAGGAGTCTCTACAACGATCGGGTTCTCTAGAACCCCAATTTCTAATGAGAAAGACTCAGCTAGACTTCTAGATATAAAAGAATGCGAAGCTCCCGTATCGAAAAGAACATGTGCCCAAGATGAGCACACAAGAACCATACCTTGTACATTTGCCGGATCTCCTTGGTTTGGCAATTGTGGCAAGGCGAATAGACGAGCTTGAGCTGGTGGGTTTCCTTGCGGTCCTCGATTTCCCCCATGATTACCTCGGTTTCCCTGGCCTTGATAGCCTCCTCGGTAGTTCCCACGGTTTCCCCCTCCTTGATGGTTAACTCGAACCCCCTTGGTTCCCAGGTAATTGGTGTTGTGGCACAATTTCCGGTCCTCTGGTGGTGGTGGTGGTAACCTTGGTTGGTTAAAAGGCCGGTTGGTGTCGATTCTTCCTTGTCCCAAGGTACAAACTCTTGTCGTATGTCCAAACCGGTTGCATGTCCTACATAGGACTCTAGGGCATTCGTATTGTCGATGGTTCACATCTCCACAGGTAAAACACGCTCTCTTCATTATGGTGTTTGTTGATAGTGGGTTGTAACCCCTATCTCCCCTTCCCTGTTGTTGAAACCGCGAATTATTCGCCATATCCCAAGTCCGCTTTTTATCTTCCCTCGGAGCATTTCCGGTTTTCGACTTCTCCGAGATTCGCTTGTTATGGAGTAGAGCTCCTTCCACAACTTGGGCTGATTTTACCAATTCATTATAGTTGACATGTCGAGCCGATGCCAATTGTAACTAGATGGTCGGATTCAACCCCTTCATGAATCTCCTACATCTTTCTGCACCCCCTATAACCGATTCTGGGGCATAACTCGAGAGTGAGGTAAACTTCAGTTGGTATGCTTGAACGGCCATACCCCCTTGATACAGCTCCTCGAAACGTCTTCTCATTTCGTCCTTATTAGAATCTGGAAGAAACTGTCGATTAAACAACTCGATGAACTCGTTCCATTTGAAGCTGCTTACGTCGTACGTATCTACGATTCCCAACCACCACTTCCGTGCTTCACCCTTTAGGTGAAACTGAGCCATATTCATCCTTTGCTCCCCATTTACTATTCCTGTAGCCGATAAATATTTTTCCATTTCGTCCACCCATCCCTCAGCTATGGATGGTTCACCTACCCTATCGAAAGTCGGAGCCCCCAATCGGGTGAAGTTAAGCAATCCATTGTTGCTTGAACTCCCATCTTGTGCATTCTGCACCATCATTTGCACCACCTTCTGAAGGTCGGTCATCACTTGATTAGCATTGACCGTTTCCGGTTCAGGTGCAAATGTCTTTTCTTCTTCCACATTCACTTCCTCATACACATTCTCAGCCTCGGGTTGCTCAAGTGGTGGGGCATTAGTGTTACCTCTCCCCCCATGATTTCTTACAGTCCTTCTTCCTCTAGTTGCTCCACGCCCTCTTGGAGCTCTTCTTCCTCCAGTTGTCCTACCTCGGGTAGCCGCACCGCTTGGTGGTGATCCGCCCCTGCGTGTAGCTGGTCCCCTTCCACTTGATCAAGCTTTCTAAGGTTCAATAACTGATTTTTACGAATTCTCAATTTCGACGATATAACGCTTTGACTTTTCCAAAAATAGAAACTGAAAATTCTGAAACGCCAGAAAGATTACTGAAAAACGAAGCCAACGGTTCAAGCGGAACTAGAATCGGAGTTAAAACGAAGAAGTTATGAGTGTTTAAAGTATAACGAGAAAAATAGCAAAATTACCAGAACACGACCGATCATTTTGGACAAAACGACCGATCGTTTTTGATCAAAATCCTTCCAGTCAGATCACCAAAAATTCGACCGATCGTTTTGGGAAAACGACCGATCGTTTTTGGTAAAAATTCTTCCAGTGAGGTCAGAAAAATTTCGACCGATCGTTTTGGGCAACGACCGATCGTTTTTGGTATAATTTCTTCCAGTGATGTCAGAAAAATTTCGACCGATTGTTTTGGGCAAATGACCGATCGTTTTTGGTACAATTTCTTCTAGTGAGGTCAGAAAAATTTCGATCGATCGTTTCTACTGACGACCAATCGTTTAACAGCAGAAAATAAAGATTCAAAAACACAAAATTTCTCAACACTCGTAATATCCTACATGGCATATATCACACAAATAACCCATTTAAGTCCACAAACTTATTACGATCAACATCCATTCGCGTAAAATGTACTTTAACAAACAAGTTAATAATATGAAAACGCGCTACGTAAAATCATCAACTTCACAATTCTCGCACTCTAATAGTTCGCTACTACCAGACATGCAAACTTATACCTCATACACATCATATAAATCTATGCACGCATACAATCAACACAAAAATGCGAGGGATAACCCATCACGATACGTTATCCTAAAACACCCGAGCGTCCTCGCATACTCTAGAATTCCACATCGCTAAGGTATTCCTTCACACATACCGACGAGAGGTCAACCCACTAGTTTGGTGAGCCGGGATCAACAAGCGTCCTCATTGTCCCCAACTTCCCTCCCATGTGGACTTTCCATACATCAACTACTTCAAACTACAAGCTACATGTCTTAAGCTAAATGCAACCCCCCCCCCCCCCCCCCCCATTTTTAGGAAAAGTTTAAGTTTTTGGAAAAAGTTTTGTAAAAATTGATACAATGGATCTTGGTCCAATGGTTACCCATCTTCCCGTCGTCCCAAAGTATACAAGAACATAGTTAGCTCTGATACCAACTTGTCACGCCCCAAAATCCTAAAAACGGACATCGAGGCATGACCTTTTGAAAAGAAAAGAAAAGAGGACCTGTTGGTACAAAATTAAAATCTTAAAAGAAAAATACTTGCTAGCTAATGGAACAATTAATCAATAAATAAAAGTGTTTGCCAAACGCGGCTACAAGACGAGATAGTTTTGACAAATTTATAAAAGAAAATAAACGAATGTAAATTGCCGGTATGCTACAACCTCAAAAGTGATCTAAGTAAAAATAAAGCGAAAGCCCCGAACCCATGTGACGCATTGTAATAGCTCCTATCCAAATGTGCCAACCTAAGTTGTACCTGAAAGACAAAACTGTAACGGTGAGTCCCACGCACATACATAGACGGGACGGCACCACAAAATACCGTCACTCCATCCCATAAATGCAAGAACTCACAAACGACAACTACGATAATCAACATATAAAAAGAAATATTAAACATCCTACAACGAGATAAATTAAATAACTTCAACACACATCTATAGCATACATGGACCTCTCACACCACCTACCCCAGTCCGTAAGGTAGGTCATTCCCTATCCCTTCGGCCGTCTTATGTCCCCGGAATTAGGGAGAGACATAGACCATTGCTAACAAAAAAATAAATAGAGTGCACACTAGGACCTTCATGCCACTCGCCGCAGTCCGTAAGACGAGTCATTCCCTATCCCCACGGCCGTCTTCTGTCCCCGGAATTAGGAAGAGACAGAGACCATTGCTAATGTATCAATATTAAGGCCTCGGCCAATAATATTATACTATTCAAATAACACAATCTCATACGTCACTTAACGTAATACAACATAATATAAAAAGCATAGGTGCTAGATTCACAACTAGCCAAACAAGTCTAATCAACATAAAACTCATTCAGGCATTTTAACAAACACCTTGTAAGCGCAATATAAAACTCATCTTTATTCAACAATAAGTTACCCAATTCTATCAACAACCATAATATTACATAATCAACGCATATAACACGCAACCCATTAATATTATCATTAATCCGAAATCAAAAGACTAAATCCACAACTAATCCAAAATCAAATAAGTGAATTAAAAATATAACAACTAAACCCCAATTAACAAATTAAGAACATAATTAATATAAAAGGCAAAAACCCCCAATTTATACTAAACGTAAAACCTAATCCTAACATACACCCTCGTCTAGTCGCAATGGATAACCCCCGTTACCTTAGAGCGTAGTGGAGATGCTTCCGGTAATAATCCGCTAACGTGGTTTCTTCTTCTTCTTCCTAATTTTTGGTTTCTCTCTTTTCTCTCTTGTTTTAGGTCTTTTGCTTTGAAAAAATGGGCTGAATTGAATAGATAAAAACTGTTTTGATAAAGTTTGTAGTAACGAACTATTTGGTCCCCAAAGTTATAAAAGTTAACTCTAAATCCAAAAATATAGTTTTACTACTCAAAAATAACAAATGTTTAGAAACAAACATATTGGTTCCTTTTTATTTATAAAATTAGTAACAGGTTTTTAAAATAAAGTTTTTCGGAAGAGTTTCGGTTTTTGGCTAAAAATTAGTCGAGTGACCGGTTTTTTGGTAAAATTTGTATAAAACGTTTTTGGATATATTAAATCATAAATAAAACCATTTATAAAAATACGGGATGTTACAAATTCAGTTTTTGAATATAAGACTATTTTATTTTCAGTATATTAACATTGTCGCAAAAATTATATAGTTTGTTGTATTGTTAGTATTGTGTTCGTAGTTTAATCAAGTGACCTTTCTTATTTTGTTCAATCTCTTTATAGGCTTTTGGATCGTTTTTGAGATGAATGGTGAAAGCCTGATAGTGAACTGGACTATTCAAGATGGTGACATTGTTCGCATGTTTCTGCATTCTCCCGGCTTCTATTATAAATTTACAATTATGGTGTTTTAAAAATTCTGAACTTATTATATTTAATGATGTAGTGAACTATGTTACCGGTTTGTTTTTTCTTTGCTTAATCTTGAACAATTTAGAGTTTTAGACCCGCAATATTTCTGTATTTTGGTGCTCGAAATCTCGAAATATATTTTGGCATAATTTCATAGGTTATTTACTTATTTTGTACAATGGTTATTGACTTATTTCATTATTTATTGAATTTCAACTAATGTATGTGAGTATATTTTTTGTTATTTAGCATTTTTGAACTGGTTATTTTATAGTATAAGTTTAGCTCGTTAAAACTTGAGAGCTGATTATAAACTAAAGAAGTTTGAAGTGTACCTATAAAACTGAACCAATACCGGTACCGAAAAATCGAACCAGAACCGAAACTGGACCGGACCGAAAACAAACCGGTTCGGTCGGGTTTAGTTCACATTTTCAGAAAACCGAAAATCAAAAATAACCGGACCGAAATTAATTTCGGTTTCGGTTTCGGTTTTACCAAAAACCGAACAGAATCGGACCGAACCCAGCCCTAGTATGCATTATGTTAGGCTTGTGGAGCCAAACTAAAACTAAAGATGAAATTGTAATTTTAGCTTGTTTTTAATTATGGCACATTGGCTAGATAGGAGTAAGTTACTCATCCTAGGCCTATATAAATCCGTCTAATCTTTCATTATCTCTTGTACCAAGAAAGCTATATACTTGAGAGGTGTAAGGCTATTATAGGAGGATTCTTTGAGAATGTTCTCGGAAACCCCATATTGAGCCTAATAATTTAGGCAATTATTAATATAAAGCCTTGTTGCAGCGACATCGAAACTCTTATCTCTGTTATTGCTTTATATTTGTGTGTGTGCATATTATCTCTTCTATTATTGTTAGTTTAGAATTTCTTTAATTCCCGTGCTAGTATTGCTTATCTCTAGGTTTGGCAGGACGTTTGACCCACAACAAGTGGTATCAGAGCTCTAGGTTAGGATCCTAGATTGTTAGGCTATAATCAATGGCTGCTCATGATAAGTCAGCCTATGGGATTATGAAATTCGATTGGAGAGATTACGCCTTCTGGCAGATGCAGATAGAAGATTATTTGTATGGCAATGATATGTATCGGCCGCTTCAAGAGGATAAGAAGCCTACTGATAAATCCGATGCCGATTGGAAGCTATACACTTAATGCTATCAAAGAGTGTTGCACACAACGTTGCAAAAGAAAAGACGACGAAGGGTAAGATGAAGGTCTTGTCCGACATGTATGAGACACCCATTGCGAACAATAAGGTACATTTAATGCGAAAATTGTTCAATTTACGTATGATGGAAAATACTTCAGCATCAAAACATGTTAATTCGATTAGTGAGACAATGAATCAATTAGATACTATCGGTATAACGTTTGATGATGAAGTAAGGGCACTTATTTTGTTGGTCTCATTACCAAATAGTTGGGAGCTCATGAGAGCTTCTGTTAGTAACTCTAGAAGAAAAGAGAAGCTAACATTTAATGGGATCGGTGATCAAATCCTTGCCAAGGAGGTTAGTAGAAGGGATAACAGTGAGACCTATGTTGAAACGGGTACCGCCGTGAATATGGGATCGAGGGGTAGGAGTTCTAAAAGGAGAAGGAATAACCATGGTAGGTCGCTTTCTAGAAATAGACAAGGGCAAAGTAAGGGGCCAGAAAGTGATTGAAAGAAGCATGTCAACTGTTACAACTGTGGCAAGATTTGGCATATTAGCAAAGAGTGTAGGACACTAAGGAAATAGACGACAAATGATCAAAAAGCTGGCATTGTATCCGATGAGAACTCATGTGATGTGCTATTACTTGATGTTAGTAGCTGTTTGGATGCATGTGTTCTAGACTCTGGTGCATCCTTCCATAATCCTGGACATCGTGGTTTATTTGGAAATTACACTACTGGTAATTTTGGCAAAGTCTATCTAGCTGATGGAGAGGCTTTGGATATAGTTGGTATGGGAGATGTGAAGGTTAAAGTTCCAAATGGGTCGGTTTGGAAATTAACTAAAGTGAGACATGTTCCGAAGTTGATAGAGAACTTGATATCTATTTGTCAACTTGATGAAGAAGGTCATAGGATACATCTTTTAGCGCGTGAACTTGAAAGGTCTCAAAAGAAGCTATGGTCATAGCTTGTGGAAAAAAAAAATGGGAACATTGTACATGATGACTGATGATAAATGTACAGTGGCGTCTGTTGAGTCATAACCGAGCTCGCAATTATGGCACAACCGCTTGGGTCACATTAGTGAGAAGGGGATGACGGTGTTAGCAAAGAAAGATAAGTTTCCTGATTTGAAGACTGTAGATCTTGAGATGTGTGAATGTTGTATTTTCGAAAGACAGAAAAAGGTCAGCTTTCACTGCAGTGAAATAACTCCTAGGAAAGAACGGTTAGCACTAATACATTCTGACGTTTGGGGACCTGCCCCAGTAGCCTCTTTGGGAGGCTCATATTGCTATGTGACGTTTATCGATGATGCGACGAGGAAGACATGGGTCTATTTCCTTAAATATAAATCTGAAGTGTTTAAGAAATTTAAACATCAGAAGGCGATGGTAGAGCTCGAGACTGGGAATAAAGTAAAGTGGTTGAGGTCTAATAATGGCGGTGAGTACATTCATGGAGACTTTAAAAAGTATTGTGTGAGTAGTGGTATTCGTATTGAAAAACGATTTGCAAGACACAACAACATTATGTTAGGTTTGTGGAGCCAAACTAAAGCTAAAGATGAAATTATAATTTAAGTTTGTTTTAAATTATCTCACATTGGCTAGGTAGGAGTAAGTTACTCATCCTAGACCTATATAAATCCCTCTGGTCTTTTATTATTACTCATCCTAGACCTATATAAATCCCTCTGGTCTTTTATTATCTCTTGTACTAAGAAAGCTATATACTTGATAGGTGTAAGGCTATTATAGGAGGATTCCTTAAGAATGTTCTCGGAGACCCCACGAGTGTAATAATCTAGGCGATCATTAATATAAAGCCTTGCTGCAGCGGCATCGAGAACGTAGCCATTCCGGGTAAACCTCGTTAAAAACTCTTGTCTCTTTTATTGTTTTATATTTGTGTGTGCGCATAGTATCTCTCCTATTATTGTTAGTTTAGAATTTCTTTAATTCCCGCGTTAGTATTGCTTATATTTGGGGGCAAAATGCTTGAACCACAACACACTATATAATAGATTACCATTGGGTGAACTATAAAAATGGTTGCCCCAAATTATGTTTTTTAATATTAAAAAAATAAATTGGACAGCAAGTGGTTTGAATCATGGATCAATAAGTAAAAATTCACTTAGTGTTGTATCATTAAACACTCCACCCCAAATATTTATGACAATGTTTTTTTAATTAATAATTAGTATTCTAGTAATTAGACACATGTGCTTGCGAGGTTGCACTTAAAAAATGTTTGGACTTCCAATATCCGTGGTTTCATCCTTACTGGACTGCCATGCGGGCCGCCCCTATACCCATTGCCACTGGCTGAATTGTTTACAATGATCATACCGTTTGGTATGCTGAATCATTTGTAGTAATTTGATAGTATAATATTTACAATGTGTATAGTAATTTGGTAGTAATAGCCTAGTATGCTAGAGCCATCATCAAATATGCGGTGTAGAGTTCTAGCCTCCAGGTTAATGATCTCTAAAATGATGATAATCAATTTTATACAATCAGGTTAACAATCTCTAAAATGATGATAAGCAATTTTATCTGTGAATTTACCATCACTTGTATGGGGCCAAAACATCATATCCTCACCTTTTCTAAACGTGATATTCTAACTTTTGACTTTTGTAACTAAATTACTACCTCCCATTTCAAGAACAAGATCCTCATTTCAATTTCTACCATCAAACACTTGATTAAGTAGCAAATTAGGATAAATAACCGCAAAATCATGATGGAGGGGCTCAGATCCCCTCCAATTTTTAAGCTAAAAACTAATTGAACATTCTTTAAGAACCCAATTGCTTTTCTTAACTAATTCAGGTAAATAACCGCTAAATGCTTTCCAAATATGCGAGCTTTTAGTTCTAAAAATAGGATTTCCCCAATTCGGATTACCATGTAAATATTTTTGATAAATAAAACAAGACCAATGGGAAGTAACAGTAAGCATTTTAATTTCATGCCAATTTAGCATTCAAACCTTTCATAATATAAGTAAGATTTCTAGCACCAATACCACCTTTAACACTGGGGGAGCTCATTTTAACCCAACTAACCCAATGATGCTTATTCTTATTATCAGCAGTATCCCATAAAAAATCAGAGAAACCTTTAATAATTCTATCAAAGATAATTTTATTATAGTTCACGTACTTCCGTAATGTTATCTTACACCTGCACTCATAAACTCAAAATATTTTGTTATATGAAAAAAAGTTAGCAGAGTTAATCGACACTAATATAAAACACTTCATCCTATGATTAAATAATTTAATACTTATCGCTATGAAAAATTCAATTTAGTATACTCAACTACAAAAATCACTAAATTTAGCACCCATTTCGTCAATTAGTTATGATAAAGTGGTGTGGCAATGACATCCTCACCGCCACGTCCGTGATTTAAACATTTTTATAACTATACAATACACTAATTTTCTAATTCAGTACTTAACTGCTAAAATCACTTACTTTATGTTAAAGAATTAACAACAAGGGTACTAAATCGAGTGATGTTGGATATAGAACCTAGTAAATTTGATGTTTCGTAGTAGAAAATACCAAATTAAAAAAATGTATTGTACATGACATTAAACTCTATAAATTTCCATTCACCCTTCTATATATCATGACTTGGGAGGATGAGAATGACGAAAAGATAGTATACATGAGATTTCTCAGTAACATTATTGAGGAGGGGAATGATCTTGGCTCATCGACTCAGAAAGTGTATGTTTCATAATGGATTGTAGATCTACCCATATGTCCTGGAATTATAGTATCCTCGACAATCACTACATATCAAGATAGCAATACTTACCTTTTGTAAACTGTTAGTAAAATAAGTTTTAGCAATAATTTAACAACATATTTTATCCGGACATTCTCTTATAGAGATGACAGTCTTGGTGGTGGCTGGTTTAGGTGGTTTAGAGATAAGAAAGAATATGTCTTGGGGTTACTTGTCAAGTAAAGATATTTAATTATACAAATTGATTGAAAATTTGAAAAACGCGTCTGGACCATTCCAAGTTGTGACCACTATAAAAAAATGTCTGTTTACCATCAGAGCGTCTGTTGCTAAACTGATGGTAAAGTGAATATCGCTAAATTTAGCAACATTTTAGCAACAATTTTTGTTGCCAAATTGTTGCTAAAATTTAGTGACACTTAATTTACCAATAGTTTTCAAAAACTAAATTGTTGCTATTTTAATTTTTTTAATATTGTGACATATGAATAGTATGTGTCTAGTTCGTGGTGACTGTGTCGTCTGGACACCAATATAAAATACAAGAACCTTTTAAAATGACATGATGATGGCCTCGAAGCGGGTCATAAGCACTCATCAATGCTCAATCCAATGTGTATGTTTCATAGTAATAGATTCTAGATCGACCACCGAGATTGTTAGAGCCTCAACGGCTTGAGATCAGTGGTGTTAGGGAGGAAGTCATGCATGGTTTGGGTGGGGTGCTAATTTTTTAACATAAACTATTAAATTAAATGAAATAAAAAGGAATGAGCAGTGTCAAATTATCGTTTTTAACATAATTTAATAGAAATAAATGATCAAAAACTTACAATAACTTACAATTTTTCGGACTTTAAAGGGTTGTGGTTGTCCCGAATGGTGTGTACTAAGAGCATGTGATTTGGTATAATTGTCAAGTGAAGCTGTGAAGGAGACATTTTTTACTTGTGGATTTTAATTAATTTAATGAAGGATGACTTCACGGAAACTCATTAAATATTTATTATCCCATAGGAGATGAATATTAATATTTTGACCTTTAAATCGAAGTTTTCATACAACGCTCCATTGGAAAATTAAAGATTTTGTAATTCCAGTCTACATAAAATATTCTGTCATTGACTGGCTTCCGTTTTGTCTCTTTTAGTAAAATCAAAATAAATCATAATAATATATTGTATTATAATGAATTGTAATCATAACGTATTGGAATCTTACCCTCCAAAAAAAAATGTAACGGAATCAAATGCGTTGACCCAGAAATTAGGTACGGACCTCTATGCATGAATCATGATACAGCATTTACTTAAATTACTAAAAAAAAAAGCAGATATTCTCACATATTTTATCAAATTCAGAATATTATTTTAAAACGTGTGTTCCCTCTAATTGAGATCCAGACATGTAATCCACTAAGCTTCTCTTTATGCTTTTTCTTTTGCTTTTTCATATCATTTTTCTTTAGCTAGCAACCCACTCTTCTTGACTTAATATATACTAACCTGATGATTATAAAATAAAAATAAATAATATACTCACCTGCCCATTACATGTCCCGCAAACATTTGAGACTTTTCTAAAAGACAAAAACATTTGAGGTGTCCTTACATGTTATATATGCAACTACATTTTGAAGAACAAAAAAGATTGAACAACATGGTTGAGATTTACAAATTCAGAAGTGTACTACAATGGTTCATTGCTTCGTCTCTTTTTCTATCTATTTCGAATCTTGGTGTAGCAGAAGCAAAGATAAGACATTATAGATGGGAGGTCAAGTATGAGTATAAATCGGCTGACTGTTACAAGAAACTGGCTATCACCGTCAATGGAGAATCTCCAGGACCAACCATTTTGGCTCAGCAGGGAGATACAGTTGTTGTCGAGGTTAAGAACAGCCTCTTAACGGAAAATACTGCCATCCACTGGCACGGGATTCGACAGGCAAGATCGTGGTTTCCGGATTTTCTTTTTCTGTTTAACTTTTGGGAAAATTAGCTTGCCATGGGCAATAACCACATTTTGTTTAGGAAGTACCTAAAAATCTAAGATGAGATGAGATTTTTTTTATATGAGGGTTGGACCCACATTCATTAATTTTTAGTAGTAAAAAAGCTAATTTTTTGTTTGAGGGTTGAACTTAAGAAGTACAGAAAGGTTGTAGGCTTGTAGCCATCCTACTTTGAAAGGTAAAATATTTCCACTGTTTTTAAAAGAACGCTTTTCAGTAAAAAGGCTCGATTCAATGTTAAAAAAAAAGCTTAAAAATCTTGTAACCGCTAAAAGTTGACGATTTTTATGCTTTTAGTGTAGCTCCTGCACCTCGGTGAAGTATAATAAACTGAAATTCTTTATGTTAAATTAATTTCCCATTTCCTCAATTAAGTTCAGAAAACTGGAAAAAGAACATTCTGATCAAATTTTCCTTTCCCAAAAACAGAAGAGATGCCTTTTTAGTTTTTAGTTCTTTTTTTGGTTAGTTTCTCTCCTTTTTTTCAAAAAAAAAGAAATAAGTACATATATGTATACGGTTCAAGGAGCATGTAAAAAAAAAAAGGTACACCCAGAGCAATGGTTTAAAGGTACAGTGTTGAGCTTTTTATGTAATAGGCTTGTTTTTCTGATTATAGATTGGAACACCATGGTTTGATGGAGTAGAAGGAGTGACCCAGTGTCCCATATTACCCGGAGTCACCTTCATTTACAAATTCGTAGTCGATAGAGTAAGTACTACTGTTCCTAAACGGTTCCACAAGTCTTTTATTTCCTCAATTATATCAAGATTTTCTATGAAACTGCCACTCGTGCTATAAATTGTGTTTGGATTAATATTTCAGCCCGGGACGTATTTGTACCACGCGCATTATGGAATGCAAAGAGAAGCGGGCTTATACGGATCAATACTTGTGTCACTTCCCAATGGAATTTCGGAGCCCTTCACTTATGATTATGATCGAAGCATCATCCTCACTGATTTGTACCACAAAAGCACTTATGAACAAGCTACTGGCTTAGCTTCCATACCATTTGGTTGGGTTGGAGAGCCTCAGGTAAATCAAATTTCTATATATTGGTATAGATCAGCATAATAGCCTGACACTATATTTATTTTACTTTATTTGTTGTAGTCACTTTTAATTCAAGGAAGAGGAAAGTTTAATTGCTCATCTCCGGGAATACAAACAGGCCTTTGTAATGCAACACTCCCTGATTGTTCTCCTTACGTCTTAACCGTAGTTCTAGGAAAAACATACCGTCTAAGGATTGGAAGTCTGACCGCTTTATCGGCACTCAGTTTCGAAATTGAGGTAACTTATACTTTTTAACCATTTGCTTAGGGTTCATATTTTCTTTTAGCAGATTAGAGATTTTCCAATACGTGAAGTCTATTCATAAACCGACTTTTTCATGTTTTTAATCCTTAGGGTCGACTACTATGCACTGCTACAAATCAATCTCATTTATAATAAAGATAAGAGACATTAGTGCATTTCATGCACCCAATCAAACCTTTTCTATACTTTTAATGAAACTTCGATTTTTTTTGGCTAATTTGGGAAGTTAAAATTGTAGGGTCACAACATGACCGTGGTAGAAGCTGATGGACACTATGTCGAGCCACTTATTGTGGAGAGACTATTTATATATTCCGGTGAGACATACTCAATCCTAATCAAAGCTGATCAAGACCCTACAAGGAACTATTGGGCAACTACAAAAGTTGTTAGTAGAAATAGCACAACCCCTAAAGGTATAGCAATCCTTAACTACTACCCTAATCATCCGAGAAAAATTCCCGTCACAACCCCCCCACAAGGAGCTGTTTGGAACGATGTAGCCCCGAGACTCACCCAAAGTCAATTGATTAAGGCTAGAAAAGGCTTTATCCATACTCCTCCTACAATACCAGACCGAGTTATTGTCTTGCTCAACACACAAAATTTATACAAAGGTAATTTTCGGTGGTCACTTAATAATGTATCATTCAGTCTTCCCCATACTCCTTACTTGATTGCTCTCAAGCACAGACTATTGAACACTTTCGAGCAAACCCCGCCACCGGAAAGCTACGATCATCTCAAGTATGATATATACAGCCCTCCGAAAAATAAAAATACTACTACTAGCAATTCTATATACCGACTGGAGTTTAATTCGACCGTTGATATTGTTCTACAAAATGCTAACACTATGACAGTAAACAATAGTGAAACACACCCTTGGCACTTGCACGGCCATGATTTTTGGGTCATGGGATATGGAGTAGGGAAATTCAACATCAATACTGATCCCAAAAACTACAATTACGTGGATCCGATAATGAAGAATTCTGTAGCTGTTCAACCCTATGGGTGGACAGCTATAAGATTTCGTGCGGATAATCCAGGTGTATGGGCATTTCATTGCCACATAGAGTCGCATTTCTTTATGGGTATGGGGATTGTGTTTGAAGAAGGGATTGAGAAAGTGGGTAACTTGCCTAAATCTATGAGTTGGTGTCGGTGATCATACTAAGGGATTGCATTGAAATATAGTATAACATGCATTTGAGAAAGTTTCCGCACTTCAGCACTTGGTACTTGTGCAGTATATTTTTGAGATTCTTCATTAAGGTTTTTTTTTTTTTTTGTTGCACATTAGCATTCATTACCATGAGTCCATGACATTTATTGTTTAGATGAGATCATCTAGTTTATACGAATGTATTTGCTAGTTCCAAATTTGTTTGGACTTGCAGTATTTGAAAGATTATTTATGAAGAATCAGAGCATATTAACTTACGAAAATGCTACTTAGTAAATACAAAGTAAAGGTTCAATGCTAGTAATTGATTCTTAATTCAAACATTAACTTCATACAAAATCAGGATTCATCATAACTGGAACGACCGGTTGATTGAAGTCCACTTTGCTGTTACATAGTGGTAAGTTGTTAGTGTGCGCCAATTATGTTACTTTTAAATGGATGTGTAGTGTAGTTTTGTGACGTATTATATTTTGTTCTTATGTTTATAAACCATATATAATAATAGATCCTGCTTCGATAAGCAAAATATTTCTGGCAAGTAAAGTTATCTATGTAACTTTGTCTTGCTTCGCACTATAATAAAAAATTAAGATAACAACAGTTTACTTTTTAAATAAAAAATTAAGATAACAACAGTTTACTTTTTAAAAACCGTTGTTAAGTGAGTATCGCTAAATTTTAGCTAAACTGTTGCTAAATTTAATGACACTCATTTTATCATCAGTTTATCAACAGACGCTTTGATGGTAAACTGATATTTTTTTGTAGTGTCGGGTGTTCAGCCTGTTCAAGTGGACGCTTCATGTCTTGAATTAACTTGTAGGTTTTACGATACGAGTTGCCTTAAGTCACAAGCAATGATTTGTCAACTCTGTCTAGCTAGTCTTGCCATTTTAATTGGAACCAAACTAAAGTTACTAATATATATTTTCCATCAGGAGTTTAATTTAGGTGATTGAGGAATTATAAATCATCTCTCCTACAATAAAGAAGTATCCATCAGGTCCTGCCCCTAGTATGGGAACCTTTCCTAAATCTTCTACAATCTTTCTATCAGTTTCTTTTTCTTTTCATTGAGCTCTTTCAATTTAGGGGGCGATGCTTGACTGCATGCTCTGATCGGCTTAAAACAATGTTTCATTTTAAGATCTTATACTCGCAAAAATATGTATGAATGATAGTAATAAAATTATAAAGTGGTAAAATCAGGTCGTACACCGTGTTAGGACCTATTTTATACTGTATGACCCTATAAACGTTTTAATTGTCATTGTATTAACCAATACCACTTTGTATTTTCATGATAATTAAATGTTTAAAGCTAATGATTATTGTTCTAGTTGTTAGAATCGAAGGATTCTATAATGAAAGACATGAGAATCACCAAAGTAAAGAAGAGAGAAATATATGTGTATGTAAAGTGATCTTGGTTTTACAATAGAAAACAAACTATATGTACATGTGTGTAGAATAACTAAAATACCCTCTATATTAATATAGCTAATATATATATATATATTAACATCCCCCTCAAACTCGCAATGGTATAGCTGAATCATCGAGAGTTTGTCAATAAAAAACCGATGTCGCTGAATATATAGTATGAGCCTTTGTAAAGAAGTCGACAATCTGCATAGAAGACAAAACAAACGGCAATCCAATCGTCCCACGCTGACAGTGAGGACGAGTAACGTGAAAATCAATCTCAATGTGTATCGTGCGGTCATGAAATACTATGATTAGACCATGAAATGGTCATTTTTATGTGTAAAAATGATATGTATTAGCGTTGTTATGTAAATATTTAGTCTTTTTTAAGCTATGTTTTGTGTTTTTTTTTCGTATTTTTCCGGTTTATTTGCACTTGTTTGCATCTTTATAGGAAAAAATATAAAATTAGCACAAAAACAAGACAAAGACGCATGAAGAGTAACAGAGGGACCTAAAGTGAAGATTTCAGAAGACAAAGAAACTCAAAAAAAACCCAACAAAGTTCAAAACGGAATAAAACAAGATACAGAAAAGACGATTCTAGAAGATCCAGAATTTGCACTAACTTGACCGGTCAGGTTAGTTAGGTTTTGAATTTTGAAAAGATAGAGTCAGTTTTGGTTGGGATAACATGATGAAATATCCCCCTATTCCGAAAAATAACACATTCATTCATTTTTAATCAATTTACATTAATATTTTCGTTATAGAGAGAGAGGAGAAAGAAATAAAAACAAAAACTAAGGATATGTGCACGAATTCTTACTTTTTTCATTGTGGTTTGTAAGTTCACTCAGTGTTCTTGCTATATAGCCTTGTTTTACTATCTCTTTAGCCTTATTTTGCATGTTTACTTGCTATTTACATGTTAATATTGCTCTAATATCGTATCTATTGGATGCAAACTAGTTAGAACACATTAGTAATGTCGTAAAAGTTAGTTATTAATTGTTTAACGTCGCATGTTAACGAACGTAGATTTATATAAACTGAAAAAGCCTTTAAACCAACCTTAATAAACTGATATTTAGTAGTTTTAAACCCTCAAGGAACGAGCCGTTGGATTGACAACCCAACCTCTAACCCTCTTCTCGTTGCTAATTAATTGACATCTAATTAGTAAACCCTCGTAAAACTATGTAATGTAACAACCAAACGGGTCCACGGACGATAACCTTGGTAGCTTCCCAAGGAAAATACTACTGCTACCCTCGTGCTCCTACGAGGCCTTTTGTTAACTAGGGAGAAACTACATACCGAAAGGGTAGACAGTCATTTTGGTGCCACTGTAAGGGAACCACGGTTGTTCAAATTGATACTTATATTTGTTTTTAATTGTTAGACAGTCATTCACTATAAATTAGCCTATAATATTGCCTTTTCATACAGTAGTTATAAATTAGTATAACCCAAAAATCCTTGTTTGCATCAAATTTAATCTGACCTGAACATTTTAGATCTCTCAGACCTGACCGGTCAACTTAACCAGTCAAGTCTTTGTATAATTGGTTAATTCGACCAATTACACTCACAATCCACTGACTTAATTCTTATTATGTCATAATAGATACTCCTAGGTACTTTTACCCGCTCTGTCTGGATCTACACTCATCCACTGGATCTACACACCACAAACACCAACTCATTAGCCACCATGTCTCATCATAGCCACAATCTTGAGGAGGAGATACCAGGCGCCCCTGAAAATATGAACGCCCCACATCCTGGAGGAAATATCCACGACATTGAACCAAACCAACCTCTAGAGCAACAACCACAACCTTAAAGAGGGCTAGATAAGACAATCCAACATTTTCTCGACCCAATTTTTCCAAAAAGACCCACCGGTATTGTCCTACCAGCCAATGGGAGAAACTTTGTCGTCCAAGTTTAGATGCTTGCTCGCATTCCCGTTTTTCGAGGAATGTTTGATTCCAGAGCAAATCAATGCTCGCAAACCAACCCTTCATAGCAACAACCACAACCTTAAGCTGAAAGGCATCGAACCATTCCGAACCAAATTAATAATGGCTAATTCCTATAAGAATGAAACTTGTCTAGGCATCGTTAAAGATGTTGTGTGTAGAGTAGGAGATTTCCTATACACTCTAAATTTTGTGGTCATGGATTGGACAATTCTTTAAAGAAAGAATGATAAGTCGATAGTCATATTAGGTCGACCATTCTTGCGAACAGCTAAAGGTACTCTTGATTACGAGAAAGATACGCTCACTATTAGTGGCAGAGAAAGACCTTGAAAATGAGCATGAGATCTAAAAATCCAAGGAAGCATCACACTAACCATGGAAAGGCAGTTCTTACGGAGGTAGATGAGTCTGAGGAGACAATAATTAATGTGAAAAATAATAAGCTTAAGATGAAAAATAAGCCTTATTGGAGAATTAACAAGAAAACTGTAGAAAAGGTGCCGGAAACACCTAAGGAAGAAGGGGAAAAGCTCAAAGAAGTACCCCAAAAGAAACCCACAAATATTTCGAACGATAAGAATAGAAGAGTTGTCAAGGACAACAATCCTGTAAGAAGATTTCTCTTCACAGACAAAGAGGATGTGCGACTCCAAACTTATGTGGCAAAGCTCGTACGAGACGAGATGTCATGTTTGATTAGTAAAGAAAAATTTGACAAGCCATCACTTAAGGAAATAGAGGAGTACGTAGATGCTTGTTTTGGAGGTCTTGTGTTAGAAGCCCCATCATGTTTTCCAGTGGAGCATGTATTCAAGACCTATGAAATGGATGAATTGTTTCAATTCGTAAGGAGAGTGAAAAAAGAGGAACTCAACAGGAGTGTCATGACCGGAGAGGTCTTGCGAAGAGACCCTCGGTATAAGTATGCAGATGAACTGCGAGGTGTGGAGCCTCATGGGTTACCACTCCACTTGTCAAACTATATGGGGAGGTTTCTCAAGTTGCCATGCAATAGGTCCGTATGAGAAATTGATTATCTAACGGTGACCATGTTCATATGCGACTGCCCCATGGATAGAGTCTTGATCGATATAGGAGCATTTGCAAATGTAATGCCCGCAAAGATCTTTTATGGACTTGGTCTTACTAAACTACATCCCTATGACAACAGAATAATGATGGCCAATGGTCAAAAGTTAGGGAGGGCTCAAGGGTTAGGCAAGGAGCTGAGTTGTTGAATTGACAACTTTATATATATCTTAGACTTCATCATCTATGATATACCCCTTGAACAATCTAAGCACCGAATTAACAAAGTCATATTGAGTGCGCCATTCTTAAAGGCATCGAAAGCCATCATCAACTACAAGGAGAAAGATGTGACTATACACTATGGAAATAAGTATCTAACTTTCAGGATTCCATATTTTATGGGATGAATTCCGTGTTTTCATGACACATCACACCGAAAGCGATCAAGGAGTACCACCGCACTATGCACACCAAACTTCTTCAACATATCACGGAAGGCGAGGAGGATTCTTTTCCTAAACCTGCCTCTTTCAAGTGTGAGACTCAACACAGATGACATCAACATGAGAAAGATCTCTCGAATCCCGAGGAGGAACTCGAAGAAGATCTTGAAGAAGAACGTCCATTGGTCATGAAGCATGACGAGGTAGGAGAGGATGTAGGTCCTCCTACTTCCATCTAATTCCACCACCATTCCACCATCACTTCCATCTATAAATAACCGTCATTTATTTTTGTATATATTGTCTTGCATTTAGTCCACATGGAGTCTCTTTGGGTTGACCAACTCCGATGTGCTTTACTTCTCCCAACAGTGAGGACACTGTCAATTTTAGTTGGGGGGAGTGGATACATCTTCGTTATCTACTCCCGGAAATTGGGAGAATTTTTAAAAAACTTTAAATATACGTGTTTTTTTTAGTATTTTAAATCCTTATTTGTTTTTTTTAATATATACAAAAAACCCAAAAAAAATAGAAAAACCGAAAAAGTACAAATAAAGTTTGTATCCTTCTTTTTATCTCCTAATTTGGAGAGTTTTTAGGAGTTTTTAGAGTTTTATAAGATATTTTCTGCCACACTTGTGTTTATATGTTTTTCTAGTGTTTGTGTTAGACAGCCGCAAGATTTTTGGAGGAATTAATCAAAATTGAGGCATTGCAAACCTGGCCGGTCAACCTAATGCAGATTTGGCTCAGAGGTTATTTTCTTGAAATTCACCCATTAACTCGGCCTCATTTCCACACAAAAGGTGTATCTACTCTATAACTCCGTTTTTGTTAATTTTGTGAATATTTTGCATGTGTTGTGTTGAATTGTAAATATTTGTGTTAGGATTTCATGAAAAAAAAAATTGAAAAAAAAACTTAAAAAGAGATAGTTGGAGGGAGTCAAGACAGGTTTATATCTTAGAGTTGACATTGCCTGACACACTCTCTATAGTAGTTTCTATTTTTTCGAAAGTTATATCGATATAAGTATTAACCAATTAGCAAACAAAGTTGAGTGCACAATTAGATACAAACTGAAATAAAGTTTAAAATGAAGTAGACAATCATTTATAAACGTTAAACTAAGCGCAAATTTATGATTAAATCTTGAGTATCAAAAGCTAGAATCACATAGGGCACTCTTTAGGACTTTTATACACATGATTGTGGGTTGGGGGCCACTATATATGACCTACTTGTAGGATTTCCTACCATGGGTTACATCAGGGTAGTGAGTGATTCGAGAGATCAAATATAGCCGAGTTTCCTAGACTAAGACGGATACCGAAATGGTCGAGTTGGAGTTTGCACGACATCGATATTTTTGCATCTTTGACGATTTAGAGTTGTCCCCAATCTTGACTTTGACACACTTATTCGATTGGGAGGAGTTCTATGAGACGACATTTCTTTTGAGCTTTCGACACGGATTTATGGATTTTTCACGATCATTTTATTTTTATCATTTTTATCGCTTTATTTGGTTAGTCAATAGTATCATGTTGATTAGACATTGAGGCAAAATCTCGATAGATATTTTTTGAGTTGTACACTGTTTTATTAGGCAATTTCCGTCAAAGAAAAAAAATCAAAATAAAAAAAAGAAGAAGAAAATAAAAAAAACGAGTTGAAAAGAAAAGGGAACTATACCCCATCTCTAAAAAAATATGAAAAAAAGAGAAAAAAAAAGAATAGTGACTTGATATGCCAGGAATCTCGTTTATTAGGCTAAGTCATATGTTATTACACTTTGCAGTTTCTTTTTATTCTTCTCACATTGAGAAGAGTTGTATTTACCGAACATGTTTATAAGCTCGAGTTCATTTAGTTACACATACTAGATATTCCCAAAGGGATACATGATTATTAGAGCATTTAGGCACTTCTATTCTTAGAAAAGTACATCAGTACATTGGATACTTCTATTTCTAGGAAGTTTTATTTTCGCTATTTGGAGACAACACCGACACCAAGCATTTAAGTTCGAGGCATATTTTCGACATCGACACGTGCCTCCACTTGGCTGATTCTTCACCGACATAGAAGGCTTGACCATTAGAAGTTTAACGAACATCTAGGTAATTCAATAAGCCATATCAACCCCCGACGAACATCAAGAAGCCGAAGGAGAGTTTTTGATTGATTGAGTGGTGTGGCAGATGTGTCCGGGGCAAATAGGAGTACTCTATTTAATTGCTAGTTAGTAGTAACTTTAGTTTTTCTACGACAGTGGTTTATCTTTATTTTTATCGTATTTAGTTTTAGGCTATTTAGTGCACAAAAACCAAAAGGAAATGGAATTTTTGAAAAACAACCGACAAACTCTACTTCTTTGTTATCACTTCCAACACTTGAAACGAGCATTGAGCTAGTTGGGGGGTATGATTAGACAACAAAATGGTCCTTTTTATGTGTAAAAAAGATATGTATTATCGTTGTTTTGTTAATATTTAGGCTTGTTTAAGGTATGTTTTGTGTTTTTCTATATTTTTCCTATTTATTTGAACTTGTTTGCATTTTTGTTGGAAAAAGCAGGGAATTAACACAAAAACAACACAAAGGCACATGAAGACCAACGGAGGGACCTAAAGTGAAGATTTCAGAAGAAATAGGACCTCAAATAAAACCCTAACAAAGTTCAAAACGAATTAAAATAAGATTCTAGAAGACCCAAAATTTGTACTAACTTGACCGGTCAGGTTCAATTAGGTTTTGAATTTTGAAAAGATAGAGACCGTTTTGGTTGGGATAACTTGATGACATATCCCCTATTCCGAAAAAAATAACACATTCATTCACTTTTAATCAGTTTACATAAATATTTTCATTCTAGAGAGAGAAGAGAGAAAAATAAATAAAAACTAAGGATATGTGAACGGATTCTTGCATTTTTCATCGTGGTTTGTAAGTTCACTCGTTGTTCTTACTATATAACCTTGTTTTACTATCTCTTTAGCCTTATTTTGCATGTTTACTTGCTGTTTACATCTTAATATAGCTCTAATCTCGTAAAAGATAGTTAGAATACATTAGTAACGTCGTAAAAGACAGTTATTAAATGTTGAACGTCGCATGTTAATGAAGATAGATTTATATAAATTGAAAAAGCCTTTAAAACAAACTTAATAAACTGAAAAATCCTTTAAAACAACCTTAATAAACAAGCCGTTGGATTGACAACCCAACCGCCAACGCTCTCCTCGTTGCTAATTAATTGCCCGCTAATTATTAGACCCTCGTAAAACTATCTAATCTAACAACCAAATGGTAGCTTCCCAAGGAAAATACTACTACCTCGTGCTCCTGTGAGGCCTTTTGTTATGTAGGGAAAAACTACGTACCAAAAGGGCAGACAGTCAATGGTGTTGTGCGCTATCTGAATGGCACTCTTATTATCACAATACATTGGAGTGGGGAACGATATCAGCACACCCATATTGTCCAACAACCATCGTAACCAAACAATCTCACTGGTGGTGGAAGTCATGGCTCGATACTTTGCTTTGGTCGAAAAGCATGAAACGGCATCTTGTTTCTTACTCTTCGAAGAAATAAGAAAATCCCATAAAAATATACAAAATCCAGTAGTAGACTTCCGATCAGTTGAGTCACTAGCCAAATCTGCATCAGAAAAGGCACGAAGCTCCAGAGACGAGCTAGAAGGGAATGAGAGAATCTGATATAGAGTTCCATGCAGATACATGAGACTAGGAACAAAATCTTCCCAATGAATAGAAGTGGGGGGTTATATAAACTGATTAACAATATGGACCACATAAGCTATATCTGGTCGAGTAATAGTCAGATATACTAAACTACCAATGATGGAACAATACAAAGTAGAGTCACGAAGGGGAATATGATCACTAGGAGTGTTTTGGGAATTAACCTCAAGAGGAGAATCGACCGTCATGGTATCTGTAAGGCGAGACCGCTCGAGCATATCTGAAGTGTACTTAGATTGAGAAAGGAAGTACCCTCATTGAGAAAATGCAACCTTAATACCTAAGAAATATCTTAAATGACACAAATCCTTCATATTAAGGCCATAAGATAAGGTGTGTTTCAACCTCGTAATGCCATCAACATCATCCCCAGTAATAACCATATCATCAACATATAGTAGGAGCAAAATACGACCAGCAGAAGTGGATCTAACAAAGAGAGCGGAATCATGAGAACTAGTCATGAAACCAAGAGAAGTCACAACTGTCGAGAACTTTTTGAACCATGCCCGAGGAGCCTGCTTCAATCCGTATATTGCCTTTTAAAGCCTACAAACATGCCCCGGTCTATGAGTTACACCAGGCGGAGGAGTCATATACACTTCTTCTCTTAGACCCCCGTTCAAAAAGGCATTATTAACATCCATTTCCGAGATATCCCAACGGTGAATAGATGCAACCGAAATAAGAACACGAATAGAAGTCATCTTAGCAACAGGAGCAAAAGTCTCCTCGTAATCCATACCATGCCGTTGAGAAAAACCCTTAGCTACCAAATGAGCTTTGTATCTCTCAATAGAACAATCACCTTTGGTCTTGATTTTATAAAGCCAACGAGAACCAATAGATTTCTTACTAGCCGGAAGAGATACTATATCCCAAGTACTAGTTCTATCCAAAACAAACAATTCCTCAGCCATGGCTTGTTGCCAAAGGGGATCCCAAACTACCTGTGAATGAGAGGTAGGCTAAAAAAGAGTATTAATAGAAACTATAAATGAAGCGAAAGGCTGAGAATAACACGAATAAGAAAAATCTGATGACTGAGTAGACTTACACTTTCGTTTGGGATAGCGGGGTTGGTACGGATCCGCAACCACATAAGGTGCTTGAGTAGGTGTAGAGTGGGACTTAAGATCAACATCACATGTCTGATTAGAATGACTAGAAAAATGCTCACTAGAATATGGTAAATGATCAACTATATGATATGGGGAATCAGATGACTCGTCAATACTAAATGGATCAATTTGAACAATATCAGTTTTAGTCATACCGTGAGAATTAGGCAGTATAGAAAAGAAAGGAATATGCTCAAGAAACGAAACATGACAAGAAACATATAATTTCCTACTAGAAGGATCATAACAACGATATCCTTTCTGTCTCTCACCATACCCAAGAAAAACGCATATAGAAACACGAGATGAAAGCTTACTATGCTCTACATGTGTACAAAGAACAAAGCACGTAGAGTCAAACACTCTCAAATGAGAATAATTAGGAGTATGACCAAATAGTTTAGCATAAGGAGAAATACCAGCATTATGAGAAGTAGTCTATTAATAAGATAAACAGATGAAGAACTGCCTCCCCCCAAAATTCACTAGGAACGCTAGCAGATAAAAGCATAGAACGGGCTGTTTCTACAATATGCCAATGCTTATGCTAAGATACACCATTTTGTTGTGATGTATCAGTACAACATGATTGATGCAAAGTACCATCAATGGCAAATATAATAGAAAGATCTCTCTTAGTGTATTCACCACCCAAATCTAAACGAAAACATTTAATAACAGCACAATGTTGAGTTTTAACATAAGCTTAAACAGCATTGTAAACATCAATAAATTCGGAACGATGTTTGAATGCTCTCCAAACGAGTTTTTTTCACGTAAGGAAATGTTGCAGGAGAACGACAGCAGTTGCATTAAATAACACGTAAATTACCCAAGTTATCGGTCTAGGCACGGATTTAGGCTAGGATTAAATTGTGTTTTCGAATGCTTTAAATATTACTAAGAGCTTAAATTAAGGGAGAATCATTAGTGGACAAACGTGTAGCGTTTGGCGAATCGTTCTCCCTCTATGAGATGAATACCAATGGCTTTTACTACATTTTCACTTTTAGGGCCGTCAATCCTAAGCATGCAACTATGTGTAGAGTTGTTGTGAATAAAACTAACGAGTTGGAAAGGGTGATAAATCGTTACATGCAACTACCAATTCATGTTAATTCAATTATAGGTTTAGCTTTTTCTCTTTTTTTACTAACTCTAGCTAAGCTACCAACCAATAAATAACCATCTATGAAGTTAGAGAATTATTTTAACGTTGTTATTACTAACCAACGGATCCAAAACACAAATAAAGTAATAGATAAAGAGAAAACGGCAAATATCACATAAAATAACCTTATCTAGCAATGGACGGAATTTCCACTATTTTAATGATAAAACAAGTACTTTCTATCTATAAAACGAATATAAGGTTCTAAAACCAGTACTCTCTGGCCAAAATATATAGGAAAATGTAAAAACAAACCCAAACATCTTATTCTTAATGAAAAAGTCCATGGGCCTGACCGGTCAGGTCTGTTTCCAAAAGCTTTTGTGGGCGGGGTTTCTCTTAGTTTGTTGGGCTTCACTTGGTCCATTTTGACTTTAGCGAGGATTAATTTCTGAACCTTCATCTTCTGGTTTCTTCATTTTGTTCATTCTTTGGGTCTTTTTTCGTCTTTGTCTTATTTTTGTGCTAATTCCATGAGTTTTCCTCGAAAAATGTAAACAGGTGAAAATAAACAGGGAAAAACGCATAATTCACTAACTATCGCTTAAACAAGCTGTAATAGTAACAAAACCATGCTAATAAACATTATTTTAAACCATAAAAAGTACCATTTCACGGTCTAATCTTGTTTCATCAGGTAAACCCAACAATATCAAGTGTAATCATCAATAAAGGAAACGTAATATCTGGACCGCCCTTTTGTAGGAACGGGAACGGGTCCCCAAACATCAGAGTGAACTAAATCAAAAGGTGCAGCAAAAATAGATGTACTATGATTAAAAGGCAAGGCATAAAATTTTCCAAATTTAATCCACTCCAATAAGAAATATCATGAAAATGCAAGTCTTCTAAAACACAACTACTACTCATTAACTTTAGGCGAGAACTTGAAACATGACCTAGAATAGAATGCCATAAATAAAATTTTTGAGATGAAGATGTTCAGTGAAAAGATGATAAATTAACACCTGTGGCAGCCACATGATTAGGAATCTGTAGATCGTCCAAAACACAGAGTCCCCTCTTTCTACGGTATATCCCAATCATCCTCTTCGACATTGGATCCTGCACATGACAAAAAGTGGAAGAAAGATAAATTGAATATCCAGAATCACATAATTTACCAACAGAAATAAGGCTCATGGCTCGCTTAGGAATGCAATAAACATCATGTAAACGTAAGTTTTGAGTTCAAATGTTACTAACTCCTGCTAATGGCATGGGTGTGCCATCATCAATCATAATAGAAGTTGAAGACAAATCTCGAGAAATTGATATAAAAGAAGAAATGTTGGACTTGATGGTAAACCGAGAGGGGGGAGGGGGGTTAAATAGGTTTGATTGTTTTTTAAACTTTTCTTCAGTTTAACAAACAACGGCTTAGGGTTGATTTTATTTACTAAAACTTATATTAAATAAAGTTATTAAGTGGAATATAATATATATATATATATATATATATATATATATATATATATATATATATATATTAATTAATAGTGTATACAACCAATTAACACAATCACAATTAGAACAGTTATCAACAATCATTGACTTTAGATACACACTAACTTGTCCAGCTATCGACAAACGAATATCATAACCCAAAGGTTAATTCAACTTCTTTTCTTCAAGCTATTCATCTAATGACAAACAGATCACCTTACCGAGAGTATGATCATGTTTGTTTGCTTCGGAAGTGAGGTAGCTCTCAGTCAAACAATATACAACAAGTCTACGATAACACAATATATAAGAACGCTCGCAATATATTCTATGCAACAAGATAATATAATAAAATAAGTACGATTACGGGAATATAAAAGTGCGAGTAAATAAAGTAAAGATAGAAGTAACTTCACATGGAAGATTTATCCTGGTTTGTCGGATCTTGATCTTTTTATATTCACCAAAGCTTCCTTACCCATTATAAAATCTTCTCCTTTAAGTCAGAGCAACCTTTTACACCACTCTTCCTTAGGGGCAGAGCTACCCATGATTTCGCTTCTCTTTAAAGGGCAAAGCTACCTAATACTATTACTTTTCTTTGATAGACAAATCAGTCAAAAACTTTATCCTCAAGGTGAGACTTTGGATTGACGATCCAAACATGTTTCCTATCTTGATGTTGTACACAATTTGTACAATCAACAAGATAAAAAACAACCTTGTTTAAAAACAATCTATCGATGTTATCGATGGCTTAAACATTTTGGATCACACACACTCTTAAACAACAAAAATGTTGACAAATGAATCTCACAAATTGAAAGCTCTCTTCTCACAATAATATATGATATAGGTACTGATATATGAGAGTTGTGAGGCATGGTTGATTGATCGACATTGTCGGTGAAAATATAAACTGGCAAGGCTTCACAGTCGATTGAAATGAGGTACCAAGACCTTTGTATTTGAGTTTTTGGTGGGTTTATTCTAAGTTATGGAGTCTATTTATAGTGTGGGAGGTGTAAAGGTCCATTTCTAGGGCTTTCAATTTGAAATTCAAATTTCAGCATAATCCAACTGATTGGTTTGTAATCCAACCGATTGGTTTCTTAAGATTTGGTCTAACATTCAGCCATTTTGAATCTCAAATATCTCGCATGTTAATGACTCTAATTACGAATGATCTTCACCATAATACTCATTTGATGCTGTATTAAATCCCCAATCGATTGGACTTTAAGTTGGATGTCTTTTGAATATATTTTCGAGTCTTCAAAAGTAGCATCTTGACTTTCCATATATACACAATCCAACCCTTTAGTTTATAATCCAACTCGTTGGTTTTTGTCAGACAGGCTTGTTGACTTGGTATCTTCTACAATGCGTATCTCCTTCATAAATGTGAATTTTCTCGTTGTAAAGGCTCCCAAATTAACTTTGAATGTTGTAGAATATGTTGTAATAGTCCAATGCACATTTCAAAATCATTTGAACACTTTTCCATGGCTCCAAAAAATGCGTCTGGACTTTCCATTACATTGTACCTAACCGGTTAGAATACAATCTAATCGGATAGAATTGTTTGTTCAGATATTAGACAATTTCGTACAAGTGTAGTTAATTTTCTAAATTATCTTATTAGTCCATGGTTTTTCTTTTTTGACAATTGTATTCCATTTGTGTATTATACTCTTTTATTTGCAGTGTTGGTAATTACCCGTGTTGATCTGAAATATACTAGATAAAATTATTAGTACAACGATACTTGTTGTGTATATAATTTATTGTTTGTTATCATCAAAACATTATTCAATTAAGTATAATTGAAGATTGGTTCAACAATCTCCCCCTTTTTGATGATGAAAAAACATTAAGAATTTAATACACACAAGATCGTTCAGATCAATAATATATAAAGCATACAAACTTTGCTCCACCTGAGAATAACATGGTATTCTATTTCTCTCCCTTAATATATGAGAAATCCTTTTATTTCTCGTCCTAAATTCTTAAACTTCTCTATCCCCTTTTTGACATTATCAAAAAGCGAACTTGGGTAGAGGATGTAGAGAAAGATAGGTTGGGGTGGGATGGAAAGTGATTTCCAATACAATAATATATAACGATAAATCACGGTATTGGTTTAAAAATAGGGATAATTTGAATAGGCTCAACAATGATCATCGACTTCATATGCCTTAACATGAATAACAAACATGTTTATTTCATGCATAGACAATCAAAGGATTTAACTTCAATTTGAAGGCATGCATATTTGTTATAATCGAATAGTAACATTCATTTGCCTATTTAAACATGCTTCTCATGATAATATCTAGCAATTTACGGTCATTTATTAAGCATGGTCATCAATATAACAAAATGTAAGATATATTCAATCATGTTAGTATGGAGAGCATAAGTATATGCATTTTAAAGATGAACATACAATCAATGGTGCACATTAACTTGCTAAGTGTGAAGATACCAATTGTTTCAAGTATTCATAGTATAAGTACACACATATGGATATATGAATTCTTCTTAACATGATTTTTTGTCATGCATGTAAGCATTAGACAAGAATACGAATTGTTAGATCGTATAGCAAAGTATCATACGTGCACGCAATATCTTCTTAACATAGTAATGAGTATAAATATAGGCAATTCATAATAACACCAATTGTTAATATATATAGCAAATTGTTAGGACCTATTTTATATCACCTAATAATTTCTTTGGTTGTCACTATTTTGATAAAAAAACACTTAGTCATTTACTCAGTCATATATTCATCTTGTTACTAATGGTTATTTTATTAGTTACACTTTCAGCTGTAACTGACTTGTATACTTGAAAGATATTGATAGAGAGGTCAAGATTTTTGTAGATTTTCAGCTTGTTGATCAAACTTATTAAGATGAGAAGATATTGGAATATATGCAATCTCATGAGATATTATATGAAGAATTGCGCAGCAAAGATTCATCTACCTTAGTCAACATTTAAAGAAAAGATTGAGAGATCAATCACAATGAATAAACTTGGAAATTTTATTCTTAAGTATATTGTGTTACCATCTTTTGTAAATGATAATATATAAGTGCATAATAGGCCATATGGTTTGATTATGTATTCAGAACAAAAAAGTTTATTTTTCTAGAGAATACAGAGCTATTTGCTAAGAGAGATACACTTCCGCATGAGCCTATACTGAATAGTTGAGAGGAGTAATAGCAATAGCTGTATAGGATTAAATAGTTAGAGATCTACTGATTTGAAAGACTCAAATACGCTTTGTACGCTTTCTCAATATTCTAATCTGAGCAAGAGCTTCGAATAGTAGACTAGATCGAACTCCATTATCAAATGTGATGTGTTCATCTCTTATTCAGTAAGTTTGTTTGTGTGTTTGTCAAACTTATTCTAGATTGATACGAGATCGAACGGGGTGGATATATCTAATTAGGTTTATAACGATCAAACTAAAGACCGCGACCTGTCACCTATAAAGAGCTGGAAACCTTGGTATGATTAGATGATATTCCAACACTAAAGACCGTGACCCATCACCTATAAATAGGTGGGAACCTTGGTATGATTAGCTTGGTATGGAATTGCGACCCGTCACCTATAAAGAGGTGGGAACCTTGGTATGTGAAGACGCCACAAACGGTTATGGACTACCGAATGATAAGTCAGGGTAAACGCCAGAAGGTAGAGCCTTGATAAGTTTGAAAAGTTCAATGAAGAACCAAAGAGAAAACTCTCAATATATTATATCCAAATCTCATTTACAATGGCACGAAATGGCTCTTATTTATACTTGGAACAAGCCTCCAAGCATTTGAAAAGTCTTAGAAAAACATTAAATAACATAGGTTCACAATATGATTGACCTATGACCTTCTAACTTACTTAACTACTTCAAAATTCAGCAATATAATGGTAAATACAATGCATTTGAGTTGAACAACTAAAGAATGAGTTTAAAGCTTCAATTAATTTGTGCCCCTTGAGTTGTAGTTCATGAATCCATGTAATAGATGTGAAAAATCTGCCACCATGCATTAATATCTTTGAAGATTCATCCCCTTTATAATCAAGCACTAATAACCACGAAATTATCCTTAGAGTAGTGTCTTGAACAGCCCCAATATGATTCACCAAGTGTTGGGCTTCGTTTGAGCTTGTCTTAAGCTTCGATTTCCCATAATCAACCCATATGTCATGTATTAACCTGTTTAGCGCTTCTTGGAACCTTTTAGCCTTTGATCTTGTTATTGGTCCGATAGGAACTTGTAATGAATTTCTAGGTATATGAACCATGATCACATCAGACTCCCACTCTTGAAAAAGATTTTTCCTCAAATCAGAACCTGCGAAAAAACAAGATAAGTTATAATTATCAAAGTTTTCACTAACATAATGCTTACCTTGGT
This sequence comes from Primula veris, assembly GCA_963682055.1. Lineage (NCBI taxonomy): Eukaryota > Viridiplantae > Streptophyta > Magnoliopsida > Ericales > Primulaceae > Primula > Primula veris. The sequence goes on from OY821741.1 coordinate 27,180,700, forward strand.
ACTTTGTTTTGCCTTCGATCTCTTTAAGCATTAAAATTTACTTTTCTTTTATTAGTAGAAAGATGGGCATTGTTAGGGTATACCATCCTTGTATCAAACCCATATCAACTGGCTCGAACACAACTTTCTTAAACTCATTTTCAAATATTCAAAAATCAAAATGTTTGTTGTGTGACATATTAGCTCGTTATAGATATATATAGAGATATGTATAGATATAGAGAGAGAGGGAATAGTAGGTCTTTATTAATCAGAATGTATGAATCAATGTGAAATACAAGACCCCTAACCCTTTTTAAATAGATAGAGGGGTAGGGTTATAAGCCCACTTGGGCCCATAAAGTACAAGCCCAATAGTCCAATAATATCCTACAACACTCCCCCTTTGGACGTTTTGAATTCTTCGTCTTCATGCAGTCGAGTTCATTCGCAGTGCTAAACACATAAAAACCTTAGGGACGGAAAACCCAGTGTGGGAAAAAACCGGTACCTAGGAGAAACTGTGTAGCCGAATGATATAGGCCGAAATATCATGTAAGTAACTAACCACAAAACAGTGTGCCTCATCAAAACCTTAACAGAGCAAACCCAATGGAAAAATCTCTGATCGAAGGAAAAAGAGTGCAACAATGGTAGTAGTACGGGATCAACCACAAAACAGGTGCCTCATCAAAACCTTGCTAGAGTAAACCCAGTGGGAAAAACCTCTAGTCGAAGGACAAAAGAGTACACAGTGGTAAGAAGTATACAACAGGATACTCCCCCTAATTTCGGCAATCTTAAGCGAGGTATGATGGAAACGTGTCTCGCTAAAAACCTTGCCAAGGAAAACCCAGTGGGAAAAAACCTTGGTCTAAGGACAAAAAGAGTACACGAGCATGCGACTCGATGCTCCCCCTCAGTTGCACACGACAGGGTGCGAGGATTTCGACTAAGTAGTAATTAGTGCAATAAGTATTCACATGGATGCTCCCCCTCACTTGCACACGACAGGATGCAACGATTTCATATTTCAATAAAGAGTACGAGCATTCGACTCGATACTTCATTTACTTGCACACGACTGGATGCAAGAAAATCTAACGTGAAATAGAACGAGCATTCAACTGGAAGCTCTTAAACTTCATATGTTAAGATTTATTTCGACGATAAATGCTAAATAGCATAATGTAGTCATGTCTCTCTTGATCGATAACAACAAATTGTCTTCTATGACAAGTGTTTTATCTGGATCGTGAGACAAAGCATATGTAATTCAAATATGGCTACTACTAGCTCGAAGCCATATACACTCTCTAGTCGTCTCATAGAGCACGAGATTAGAGTGATTCGTTTGGAGTCATTCCAAGACCTCCAAGATATCGCCTTATTCCTAATGGCAAAGACATACCATGTTAGGAATATCCCTTATGCGGGTCTGATAAGTGACCAGCATCGGTATGACCGAAAAAGGGTTGCGTTAATTCGAGTACCGAAGGGGGTATGTACACTCGATGACGCAAAATGGGATAAGACAAGCCCTCATCCACAGTTACCTTAAGGTAATGGGAAAATGTCTTTTATGCCATTTCGATGGCAGTGTGTTAGCGCGATGCTGTGTCGAGCTATACCATTCACAGCAGACAAGATGTTCGTCCTAGTACATTAGATCAAATACAATGATGCGCTTATTGTATTTAGATATGAACATGATGGCTCAATATCTCTTCATCGTCTCATCAGGGACGGACTGGGTCTATATCAATGTCTAGTGATCGAACGATCATGGGAGAATCTGATGACTTATCGTCATGATGACTAAAACGTCATAACACCTTCTGGGTGTAGTCTGAATCATGGACTTAGATTCAATCTTTATGGGACTCAATCATCAAGCCGAGTCACTACCGTGTCTTCCCAAGATCCTTCATCTCGAAGGCAAATCCAAAAATGGATCGCATAATAAAACACGCAAGGGCATAATACTTGTTCAAGTATCCCAAGCTAAACAAGTACTCACTTAGGCGGGTATACCACATCCGCTCGGATTATATTAATCCATATAGTGAACGTCTCATTTAATTGAGATCGTGTTCCATGGTCAGGAACTACTTGATTAAAGCATATGAAGTCACACAGGGACCTTCATCTATATCTCTTGGTCTAAGTTCTCATAGAGATAAAACAGTGACCACAATCACATGCTGCATAATCAGTTTTTGGGAAACTACTAAACTGATAAAGTAGGGGACCGTTATAACGTCCATTACGAGGAAATCAACCATCTCGTAATCAATTCCAAGGTGTGAGAGAAGCCTTGCGCTACTAGGTGAGCATTCTACAATCTCATTATTCTCATCACTTTTCCTTACGAATAACCAAATAAACGAACTCGTTTAACATTGGTGGTGTTGGAGCTACAGGTCCGAACACACTTTCGCTAAGGAGTCTACTTGGATTGCAAGTTTCCATTAGTCCAGTCTATTCTACGTTGACTTCAGGCAACGGTACATGGTTCCCTGTCATAATTTGCTCATATTATCAGTCGTCACCGAATATATGAACAAGTAATCAATGACAGTCTCGTTTCGCTTCAATATCGTCTAAGATATCATGATCGACAAATATTTCGAGATTCTTATGATGAGGAGGAAATCACACATCTCCTTGATCCTTTATAATCTCGTGCGACAAACGAGTTTTAGTTCACCACCTCTGGGGCTGAACGAATTAAGAATCGGTCAACTTCCTCATATCTTAGGAAGGATGACAGACTGACGGCCGACGGCAGCGTTCTTTGCTTGGCGGGTTCGGCCAAAACAACGTGTTACGACAGGAACACGGCGTCCGACAGGGATGTCTATCCTTGCAAGCATTTTGCAGCAGGTATAAATGATCTCGTGACATCTCATAAAGTCATTAAATGCGTCTGGCATTTAGTTAGACTTGAGGGAGTCTATGCACTTACTTATCACTAAGTGCAGTTTTGGGGATCAAGCTAAGACTGAGTGGGTTATGCCACGTTACTTCACGTCGTTTCTTATCAATGGTAACGTGCAAATCTCCCCCTAACGACGGGGAGAACAATCTTAGCGATGTCACTTTCGCATATCATGCGGTCAAGAGATCGCTTGCCAAGGTTACTCTATCAAATGATAGGTAGGGGATTCATAATCGACTTATGTCCCCTTCAGAGGTCCATATTTTGAACGCTATATCGGCTCAATCAAAATATTAATTAATCACTCTAAACACGCGTTAATATGAGACTTCTGGCTCATAACCAGTAACCAGCTAGTACGCATATGGTGTTTAAGTGTCTATGGGCCTCATGATGGACCAATGCAGCAAAATAGCATAACCCCTCACGGAAATATAAATCTTGGTGCGTAAGACCAAGAAGTGCGTGCAACCATTTGCAGTCGCATTATCAAACTTTCCGTGAGTCCATTTGGGTCTGAATATTTTCGACAGGATGTTCAATTTTAATTTCCAAACTCAAGTAATTCAAATCGAAATTTCGATTCTTACTCTTCGGAATTATCAAGTCGACTAGACTTTTCAGGATAATCCAGATCATGAGCCATCAACTTAATGATAGGGCTAAAAGTTTGGGAAATACTGCATTTCTGTGGACAACAATAATCATGTGACCTTATTGTCGATGCATCAACCATAACCATTTATATTTATGGTCCGTCTTATGGTTGGATAAGTCCACAATAACTCCTTCAATTCTTTACAAGAATTCTACGAGTTCTTTTCGTGATCTTTACACATACTAGTCTTTCAAAGTGAGCATTAGTGGCATGAATTTCGGATTAATCACGAAATATATTCTCAGAGAGAATCCAAATGCGATGCGATTATAAATCAAGCATCGTCTTTTGACCCAGGAATATCTCATCCGGTCAATGCCACAATATCAAAATGCTCTTATCAATCGACGACAGGCGAATGATAGTACAGACAATCATGTCTTAGCATTTAAATCATTTATCATTTCGACGATAGGCGAAATGATAAGGTAACTTTAAATGCTTTAACGAATGTGGTAGCAACCACTTGAAAGACATTTCAACTCCTCTAAAATACGCTTTTGGTCGTATTGAATGGAGGTTATGTAAAGAAATTTTAATTCTTTCATGAGCTATTACCAGATAACACTGGTTTTCTCGAATATTTTATAACTCAACAAGGTACGACAGGACCTACATGAGTATAAGACTTCATATTTGACAAATCAATTTGGTTTTACCAAAGATTTCGATTTTGGAACGACAGGTCCAGAATCATTGTCACTGAGTACTCTTTTAGGCAAATAGTTGATGAAATTATGTGGTACACTGTTACCCACTATTTCCAAAAAAATCAACTACCCCACAAGTATTGCCTAAAATTTCATAATTTAAAGTTTGGTCACATTTGTCAAAAAAATTTGCTCAAAACACTTTAAATTATTTCGAGAAATTTCGTAAACAGGCAAACCATAATCCAAAAGTATGTCCAAATGGAAAAATCATAATCCAAATGAAAAAATATAATCCAGATGAGCGAAAAAATGGCTCAATGATTTATCAAAATCAATAAAGAAAGGTATCAAACTCATTTGAGCCACAAAATCGGGGGTCTCAAGAGTTTCCTTTCAATTAACTTTAACCACATTAGCATCGGTTTTTCCACCTTTATAATAGTTGTGAACTATTTAAGGAGTAACCGTGCATGACCTTTGTCTTTATCTCTTGCTTTGTGACAATGGGCCATATTGTTCCTTTCAATTACTGTCTTTTAGCCACAGGTTTTCGATTTTGACGATTGTCTAAACTCTCGCTTGGCTAGGCGATTCATCGGGATCGCGACAGTTCAAGACAAATAACACTTGTCTCGGTTCTCGATTCGTGGAAAAAAAAAATACACGAAGAGCATTAATATCAGGCAAATAATTTGCCATTGTCCCAATAGGATTAAAACTACTCACCGGGGCAATTTTCTTATCCAATAACAGATGGGCGATAAAGGAACATGGTGAATATAAATTCACGATATTTCTTATGGAATACAATTTCCAAGCAAGTATTTTGGTGAAGCATTGCTCCAATATGTCAATTTCAGACATTTGTTTACCATAGACGTCATCACGTCTCAAATATGGCGGCGGAATAAAATCAACGCCTTAGCATTCATCCTGATGGTAACAACAAACTCGTGTTTTACTCATCAAAGATGGCATCCAAAAAAAATTTGGGCATCACATTTTCACACATCAGGGTGAGTAACATGTGGTGACGGATTAAAATCAATGTTTAAACAGTCATTTCGCAAGTATGTTTTTACGATTTTTCTCATCATAGATGGCATCCAACATGTGTTGGGAGTTCTGGATTATTTATCATATAAAACGACTGGTTTATATGTTTTTGGTTTGCACAAGCATAAACTTTATTTCGAAACGACAGGTTCAAAAAATAGTTTTGCTTTTAATGTGAATAGGTTCTCATTGATCGAACGACAGGTCGATACAGAGACACCAATTCGGCGAAACATACATCACTATATAAACACACTCGGGGAAATTATTATTTAGTCAACCCCTTTTGGTAGCTCTACTTGAAAAACGACCAGGAAAGACGGTGAGGGTGGAGGGCACGAATGCCACTTAAAACCCGACCTCATTAGGATATCGACTTCCGCCTATATCTTTCCTAGACATCGTATCCAAATAGGTGAGCCTAGTTGGGGAAGGTTCATAATTTTTCCAACTTAAATGTGAAAATATATGATTTCGCAAATTACCATATTTTACACAAGTGTACATGGCAGTAAATAAATACATAGATCGTACCTGTTTGCATGATTAAATAATATAGCAGTAGCATGGTAGTACATATTTTCTATTTCTAATAAGGAATCCAAATTAATGTAATCAATCTATATTAGTATTTACCAAAGTTACACCAGCAATATCTAACACAATATATTATTATTATACTGCTATATGTGTAAGTTTTTATTCATGGTAACTAAATCATGCATGTTAGTAATATATTTTATTTACCAATTTTACACTAGCAAGATATAAATTAATATCATAGTTTTAACACAGAATATTTTCATACGTGACTAACTTCTTGGCAATCACTAACATGTGAAAATTTATTTATTTATCACTAGTAAAGGTTTCATAATTGCTTTAGAACATCACGACATATATACATCAATACCCTGTACAAAATAAAAGGTTTCACAGTGGTATTATAATATTATACACAGTAGGATTACATGCAATATTATCCTACTTTGGAATTTTCATACAAGCAATTCAATGTAGTAGTTGTCAAATATGTAAGGTGGCATATTAATCAAATCATGTGAATTTCATCTCAATCTCAATATGAGGTAAGCAGTGCTGATTATACCCATAGGATTAGTATATTAACATATAAGCTAGATACAACAATTGTAACTTCAACTTGTACAACAGTAGCGTGTAAATTTATACTATCATTGAATCAAGGTTTGTTCCAAACTCAAACATGTCACCAAGCAATTACGGAGTTTATTCATGTTATGTTATAGAGAATTAATAGAACAAGTAGGGATTTAGTAATTGTACCGAATTACCAAGTGCTCCAATGATTTACCGGGAACAACAATAATAAAACCCTAGCCGTTTTTTTTTTTTTTTTTTTTTTTTTTTTTTTTTTGTAATCCAATATCTCCGAGCACAAACCCTACTCTCCTAACTTGGACTCCAATCTCCATGAGCAAAGTACCGATAACGTGTTGTGTGACATATTAGCTCGTTATAGATATATATAGAGATATGTATAGATATAGGGAGAGAGGGAACAGTAGGTCTTTATTAATCAGAATGTATGAATCAATGTGAAATACAAGACCCCTAACCCTCTTTATATAGATAGAGGGGTAGGGTTATAAGCCCACTTGGGCCCATAAAGTACAAGCCCAATAGTCCAATAATATCCTACAACAATGTTCATTTTTTACATTAAAGTTCTTTCGATCCTTTTCATGAATGTGTTGCTTTATAGACTTAACACTCGTTTTGACAACAAATCTACCATAATCAACCATAGAAAATATAGTTAACTCCAATGAAGCTGAAGGATTCAAACCACACACAAACCTAGAATGATGGTACCTATCGCATGAAAATTTAACATGTTCCAAATACTCTTTCCACGTATTCAAATTGTTTTGAATTATAGCATGCGACAAGTTAGTTAAATTCACATGAACTAAATTTGTTGGATCATCAGTTTGGAGGTAACAAGTGATAGAAAACAATAACTTACGTATTAACTTGCACCAAAAATAATAATAAAAGTAGCTTAATTAATAACTTTGTGTTTTTGTTCAAAGAAATATTTTTCGACTTGTAATGCATTCTTAAAATTTCTTTTAAGAGTAAAATAGCATCACAAGTGGCTTTATTACAAGATATAGCATAAACAACTCTACAAAGTCTATCAACCACTCGAAAAGCAAATTCCACATGGCATGCTTCAAACACAATTTTACTTTTAGATTTAGTTAAGCCTAACACATGAACCATATAAATAACAAGCAAAGCCTTTAGCAATGAATATGCAGCTTGAGGTTTCATTTTAAAATTGGCATGCTTATAGGTAACAATTTGCCTACCAACTTTGTCCAAAATATTTCCTTTAATACGGTAGAGTAAAACCAGCTTATAGTCACAATAAGTAAACTTCTTGAGATAAGAACACAAATTTTCAAATATCAAAAACTCAAAAATCATATTTGAATGCTCAATATCATATTTTAAGCGTTTGTTGTAGAATAGATTCTTTTCAAAGTATGCAAACACAACGATAATTCTAATGACTTTTATCTCCTGAATAACCAATCGTCTCAAATAATTAGGAACATTAGTTAACTCAAATGGTCTAGCAAACATATATACATGTAAAGCAACTAGTGTATTAGGAACACCAAAGTGTCCTATTACATCACAACCATGAGCTACTTTAACAAACAAATAAGATAATAAACAACTAAGCTCATTCAATTCATGCGTTTTGAACAATAACGAGTCTTCCCTATTAAGGTGTTCAATTGCTACTTTGTCAAAAGAACCAAGTACACTTGTGAAATAAGAATCATCAATATATATATCCTTAATGTATTGAAAACCATGTAATTGTGCAACTAAAGTTGAATGCAACGTATACATTTTCGAGAACACATCAGCCACTACATTCTCCTTACCTCTGTTATACATGATTACAAAAGAAAATGTATCGATGAACTTCACCCATCTGACATGTCTTTTGTTAAGTTTTTGTTTACCTCGTAGGTGATTTAGTTGGTCATAACCATTGTGAGTCACGAACTTCTTAGGCCAAAAATTGTGTTGCCAAGTCTTCAATGCCCTCGCCAATGCATATAACTTCTCGTCGTATGTTGGATAATTTAAAGCTGCCCTGGTTAGATTTTCACTAAAGTATGCAATGGGACATCCTCCTCGCATTAGAACAGCTCCAACACCTTGTTCGTAGGTTACGTAAAGACGAATTTCAATGAAGTACTCCAGCTGGATATGCATCTTACCCTCCTTGCGTTGACAAGTCTGAATTCCAATTCCCTATTTCGCCTTAACAAGGTGTTCGATTTCCTTAAATTGTCGCAGCCCAATAGCAATCTCTCAGGGAATTAAGACTTCACCACCCTGTAATAGATGAAGAAAAACACTAGAAAAAGAAAATTTATTAGTGTTAGCATTTAAACAAGCCTCACTTTGTCTCACATAAATGCTCACTTTTGTTTTCTCTTTTCTTTCGTCTCCAAGGAACTCTTTTTTCTCTCTCTCCTTTCTTTCTATTTTCATCTCAGATTTTTTTAAGCCGTCACTCTCATTCTTTTCACTCTTGTTTTTCTTTTCATTCTCATTTTTTTCTTTACTTTCTTGTTTCTTTTCATTTTCTTTTAATCTCACTCAATCTCCGTACACCTGATTTGGGGCTAAAGGAACAAGGCTAAGTTGTTTTTCTTTGAATACGAATGAGTAGGTATTGGTTGAATCGTCATGTTTCACCCTTTGATCAAACAATAATGGTTTTCCCAAGAGAATATGCGCTACCTGCATTGGAGCCACGTCACATAAACCGTCATCCTTATATCTCCCTATTGAACACACCAAAACCCATATATCGATCATAACTTTGTCACAATCGTTTGTCAATTGTAACATGTAAGGATTAGGGTGTTTCAAAATTTGTAAATTTAGTTTTTCGACCATAATACTACTAGCCACATTAGTACAACTCTCGCCTTCGATTATCATACTACACATCTTAGCATTAACATAGCATCTAGTATGAAAGTAGTTTTCAACTTGTAATTCCAGATCTCTCTTAATCGTTCCATCTAGCTCGTTGGTTATAACATTAATCTGCACCTCAACCACATCATCTTCAACATGCTTAACAAGCTCATGATCAGATTCACTTTTAGTAACAACACCATTATTTGGGCATAAAATATCATCGAGCTTTCTTCCAAAATATTTGAAACATTCATCAAATATTTTTTCATAATTTCGAGTTTTAGTTTTACCTTCGTTCGAAGTGACTCGCTCCGTTCTGTACTTTGAGATCTGAACCTTAGGCTTCGAATTATGTTTATGAAACCCTTCATTTTTTAGTTTTCCCTTTCTTTGGTTTTACTTTTCACCTTTCATGCATGCTAGGGACCTTTTGTTGCTGTTTTGTAGGTGCATTTCGTAGCCCATCGATTCTTTTGTTTAATCGCTCGAAATCAGTCCTAGTCATTCTTCGCATCTCACCCATCATGGCCTCCATTTGTAATTTCATTTCAGCCTCTTCTGAATCCATTCGAACTTGTTTTCGCTACAAAAATATGTTAGAATAAAAATTAAATGGATCTCACATGCTCGCTCACGTGTTTACACTCAGAAATGTGCACTCGTCACTCGTGTATCACTCAAATTGGCTTTTACCCTCTAGTGATCTCACACGCTCTGCCTTTTTCCGCTCAAATTTAAACTCACTCACTTAGCCTTACCCACTCTTAGTTTCCTCTATAGGTTCTCTATGAACTTAATAAACCACAAGATTCTCCTCGTAGCGTTTATATATGCGAAATGGTTAGTGATCATATTTTGTTTCTTTTGAAGTATGGGGATTTTTAAAACACTTGATGGACGGAATATTTAGTGATGGATATTATAATGACTCGAATAAAGACACTTAACAATCCTCTTTTTTTTTGTTGGCACTTCTATATTTTTTTGTGCTCTTTTAGAATCTGATTTTTTTTTTCCTTTTGATCCTTCTTCTATTTTTTTTGTATCACTTTTTTTTTGTATCTTTTTTTTTCCAATGAGTATAACAAGACTCAGCACCGAAATATAAATGTCTTTTTTTTTAAAGAAAATTTATTAAAACTCAACAAAGCAGTATTTTCTTTTTTTCAATACTTTTTTAATTTTTTACTATAACAATAATAAAAAGTATAGATAAAACCTGAATAGAGTGAAAGCTCTGATACCAAATGATACGAGATCGAACGGGGTGGATCTATCAAATCATGTTTATAGAGATCAAACTAAAGACTGCGACCCGTCACCTATAAAGAGGTGGGAACCTTGGTATGATTAGCTGATATTCCAATACTAAAGACCGTGACCCGTCACCTATAAATAGGTGGAAACCTTGGTATGATTAGTTTTGGTATGAAACCACGACCCGTCATCTATAAAGAGGAGGGAATCTTGGTATGTGAAGACACCACAAACGGTTATGGACTACCGAATGATAAGTCTGGGTGAACGCCACAAGGTAGAACCTTGATCAGTTCGAAAAGTTCAATGAAGAACCAAAGAGAAAATCTCAATATATTTTATTCAAATGTCATTTACAATGCCATGAAATGGCGCTCTTATTTATACTTGGAACAAGCCTCCAAGAATTTCAAAAGTCTTAGAAAAACATTAAATAACATAGGTTTAAAGTATGATTGATCTATAACCTTCTAACATACTTTAACTACTTCAAATTCAGCAATATAATAGAAAATACAATGCATTTGAGTTGAACAACTCAAGAATGAGTTTAAAGCTTCAATTAATTTGTTCCCCTTGAGTTGTAGTTCATGAATCCATGTAATAGATGTGAAAAATCTGCCACCATGCATTAATATCTTTGAAGATTCAGCCCCTTTATAATCAAGCACTAATAACAACGAAATTATCCTTAAGAGTAGTTTCTTAAATAGACCCAATCTGATCCACCAAGTGTTGGGCTTCATTTGAGCTTGTCTTAAGCTTTGATTTCCCATAATCAGTCCATATGTCATGTATTAACCTGTTTAGCACTTCTTGGAACCTTTTAGCTTTTGATCGTTATTGGTCCGATAGGAACTTGCAATGAATTTCTAGGTATAGGAACCATGATCACATTATAGATCCAATTTCAGTTATAACTAAGAACTAAAAATCTATAAAGTTCAGTTGTAACTGAAACACGTGTCACTACATCTTAGAGTATTAAGGTATTTGCTTATTTCAATTGATATCAGAGCTTCACATCAGATATACTTGGTGTGGATCCTGTATTCTAAGAACTATTGATCTTATGGAAAAGGGAAATTCTGGGAAAAAACCACCACTATTGAGAGGTGCTGCAAACTATGTACTATGGAAACTTAAGATGAAAGCATACATCAAGCAGATAGATGAAGATGCCCGGAGGATGATGGAAGATGGATGGATTCCACCAACATTAATTGATGTTGAAGGGAAGTTATCAAATGTGGCCAAAACAGCTTGGAATGCTGAACACAAGAAACAAGCTCTAGGTGATTCAAAGGTTGTGTATGCTCTCTACAATGGGGTAACTGTAGATATTCTTTCCTTGGTCTCTCAATGTGCTAATAGTAAAGAATGTTGGAAAACTTTAGAAGTCACTTGTGAATGAACAATTAAAGTTAAAACCTCCAGACTGCAACAATTAGCTACTGACTTTGAAGTCTTAAAAATGGAAGAAGAAGAAATTGTTGAACAATTTCATATTTAAACTTATTTGAAAAATACACTCTGCACACTAAAAAATATCAAGAACTTGAAAATAAACTTGCCTCACTAACTCTAGAAAATTGTGAATTGAAAGTTGAGTAGCAGAAAAAACAGGTAGAAATAAGTGAGACAGAAAAGAAGATAAAGATGCTAAATAACTCAGCCTCAGCCTCAGGAAGATTGGATGAGATTTTGTCAGTTATTGACTCAAACAATAAGGCTGTTATGTCTGGAATTAGATCTGCTGATAACTGTTATATCTTTGAAAAATCTAATTCTGAAAAACTCAGTTGTAACCAAGGAAAAATCAGTTTGGCTGAAATTTGGCATCAAAATCTTGGGCATGTTAACTATAAAACTCTGAGTCAAATTGTTAAATTTGGTGTTGTTCATGGCATTCCTGCTATAAATGTTAAGAGTCCTGATACATGCAGTGACTGTATAAAAGGCAAACAAATTAAAATGTTTCATAAAATCCTAAATCAGATATACACAAACCATGTATTGAAACTCTTACACATTGATCTTATGGGTCCCATGCAGACTGAAAGTTATGGTGGCCAGGAATATATCCTGGTTATTATGGATGATTTTTCCAGATACTCATGGGTATTTTTTTTGAGAGATAAATCTGATGCTTACAATGCTTTAAAAAACTTGTGTATCAAACTTCAAAATGAAAAAAATCACACAATTAGAAGAATAGTGAGAATCAAGAGTGTTCATGGAAACGAATTTGAAAACTATAAATTTGCTGCTTTCTGTGATGTTGTTGGTATCCCACATGAGTTTTCTACGCCTAAAACTTCTTAGCAAAATGATGTTGTTGAAAGAAAGAACATGACTATTCAAGAAATGGCTAGAGATATGATAAATTCTAAAAATCTTGCCAAAAGAATGTGGGCAGAAGCAGTTAGTACAGCTTGTCACATCATTAACAGAGTTTATATCACAAAAGGTACTACTAAAACTGCATATGAGCTTTGAAAAGTAAGAAAACCCAACTTAAAATATTTGCATGTTTTTAGATGTGTTTGTTATGTTTTGAAAGACAGGAAAAACCTAGGTAAGTTTGACTCAAAGAGTGATGAACAAATCTTTCTTTCCTATGCTACAGATAGTAGAGCATACAGAGTGTATAACTTGAGAACTCAAACTATTATAGAATCTTACAATGTGGTCTTTGATGATGCTAAGACTATAAATGAGTGTACATGTGAAGATAAAACTATTGGAGCTGCAAAAATTAAGCAAAAAGAAGAAGAAAAGGAAGTCTCAGTTGTAACTGAGAATTTGGCAAACGAGTTAGCTGATGGAGAAGAAGACACTACAGAAGATCAAGGTGATGAACCAGCTAGTACTGAAACTGCACCAGAAACTAAAAGTGATGTAGAGGATGAAGGCACCATACAACAAGGTAATGCATCAGAAAGAAAAACCAGGTATGTGGGACCTCATAAAAACCACTAGTTAGATAATGTTATTGGAAATGTGAATGAAGGAATGCAAACTAGAAAAATAGTATGTACTTTTCTTAGTTTTGCTTGCTATGTATCCAAAATAGAACCTGAAATATTAATGAAGCTTTAGAGCATCCGGAGGGGATTGAATCTATGCAGGAAGAATTGTTACAATTTGAGAGAAATGATGTATGGACTCTTATAGCTAAGCCTACCAATAAAAATGTCATAGGAACTAAGTGGGTCTTCAGGAATAAAAGCGATGAAAATGGTGTTATAACTAGAAACCAAGCTAGACTAGTTTCTCAGAGCTACACTTAAATTGAGGGAATTGATTTTGATGAAACTTTTGCTCATGTTGCTAGGATTGAGTCTATAAGAATGCGTTTATCTCTTGCATGTCTGTATGATTTTAAGCTGTTTCAGTTGGATGTGAAGAGTGCTTTTCTGAATGGTGATATCATTGAAGAACTTTATGTTAAACATCCTAAAGGTTTTGAGGACTCAGTTTTAATTGAGAATGTGTATCACTTGAAAAAGGCTCTATATGGTCTTAAGAAAGCTCCTAGAGTTTGGTATGATAAGTTAACAAAATTTCTACTTATGAAATGTTTCTCTAGAGGTGGTGTTAATAAAACTCTATTTATTAACAAAACTCTCAATTCTATTATGATTGCTCAAATTTATATGGATGATATAGTATTTGGATCTACTTGCATGAAATTGGTTAATCTATTTAGTGCTGATATGAAAAGGGAGTTTAAAATGAGTGGAGGAGGTGAGTTCAGTTTCTTTTTAGGACTTCAAGTTAAACAAACCAATAACGGTATCTTTCTATCGCAAACTAAATACACTGAGAATCTAGTGAAATTTTTTAACTTATCTGATGTTAAGTGTAAGAGAACTTCCATGATTACTACCTTCAAGTTGACTAAGTGTGATTTAAGTAAACAAGTCAGTCCTAGCCTCTATAGATCTATGATAGGAAGTCTTTTGTATCTTACTGTCAGCAGACCTGATATTTGTTTTAGTGTTGGTATTTGTGCTAGATTTCAAGCCAATCCTCTAGAAACTCATCTAGATGCAGTTAAAAGAGTGATTAGGTATGTTAAAGTAACCTCCAATCCAGTCATTTGGTATACTAAGGACACTAAAAATCATCTAGTTGGTTACAATGATGCTTATTGGGCAGGAAAAGTACATCAGGAGGATGTTTCTATTTTGGAAATAACTTGATTTCTTGGTTTATCAAAATGCAAAACAATATTTCTCTATATACAGCAGAAACAGAATATATAGCTGCAGGGAGTGCTTGTACTCAGTTGTTGTGGATGAGACAAATGTTAAGAGATTATGATGTGAAAGATGAAATTTTTACTCTTTTTTGTGATAACAAAAGTGCTATTGATCTTGCAAAAAATCATGTTAATCATTTTAGAACTAAACACATTGATTTGAGACATCATTTTATAAAATAACTAGTTGAAAACCAAAGTTGACTCTTAAGCATGTTATAATTGAAAAACAACTTGCAGATATATTTACTAAACCTTTGGATGTAAAAAAATTTGAAATCCTAAGAAGTGACTTGGGGATCTGTTTCTTTGAATCTGCATAACCCATTATTACCTATTAATATACTACATTCCTGAAGGTTATAAAGTTGTGTAAAACTGGATGAGCTGTATTGAAAAAGCTCTGAAATTTAGTGACTGTTTTGTTTAATATAGAGGGCCATTTGATACGAAGATGCTATATTTGTTGAATAGGTACTAATAATGGACTAAGATCTCTCACTGCTTACACAAAGATATTTTGTTTATCCATTAGTTGACAAGTTTAGAACTGAATACGCAGCCGGATGGCAGCAGAACGAGTTAAAACTTAGTTAAAACTGGGACCCGTACTATGATCTGACTGAATATAAAATAAATAAGACGCAGCTTTAAAATCCCCTTTATTGAGATTATCATGCTACATAAAGTGTCAATCCATCACTAAGAAAGAAAAACTAATCGATATTTCTTGGAAGAGAATTATCTTTGCATTATAAGCTCCTCTATACAGTATCAAATCTCAGTTAAAACTGAATGGTGAATGTGGTCTGTTAATGTGCCAAGTTCTGTATTATTTAAAGTTTTCCTCTGTGCTAGGAGTTATTTTCTGCAAGATATTATTTGGTATACGTGCCTTTAATCACTCAAATATAGTTGTCATTTTTTTGGGTCAAAAACTAAAATTATGGTAGTTTCAGAATTTCAATGAAATTTGTTTGATAAGGATCAATTTGTTTTAAAATAAAAGGAAATTCTGTCCTATTTTGTTACAACTTGATGGTTTATATAGGATGTATTGCCTTTGCTCGTTATCTAAAATCTATTTTGATTTGATGTCACTGATTGTTTCATCTGTAAAAATGAAGGTTGTTGGTGCTAAAGAGGCAGAAAACAAAGAAGATAAAACCAATGATCAACGAGATGGTTTTTTTGATAAGTGAATAACTAATTTAACAGATAAAACGGAATTTTCTCTTCCCTCAATTTAGTTTCTTGTTAGTGCTTATGCAGTTCTTAATCTTCACAATATCATTTATCATGCCTGAGTTTTGAAAGTGACCTTTACGTGCTCTATATTTTTTTTTTTTTTAAGAGAATAATTACAGATAGAGTTGTCAGTTTTTTTTTCTTTAAATCAATCCCTTAAACTTTTAGTAATGCATGCACGTGTTATTCAAATTCCGCTCGCTACTTTGGTATAATTTTTTGCAAACTTCCAATGAAGGGAAGTCTTTGGTTTTCTCATACATTTACATAAATACTCTTTTGATATAATATTTACTTTATTGCTTATACGCTTTTCATTTTTCTACGTGCTTGTTATCATGGGTACGAGGATGCTTTACGATTTGATTTGATTACGTGATCATTAATTTTCTAGTTTTCTTACTAGGCAAGTCCGAATTCCCAAAGTAAATTAATTGCATATGCTTGATATAGAGAATTTTATTATCTTAAATAACTTTTGCCCATTCATTCATCAATCAGTACTTTTTCCCTAATTGGTGTAAGCATTTTCGATTTGATTATGTAGTATGTCATTATTAAAATCCCTTATATTTGATTATTAAAACTGACACATCAGTATTTCTTATGTTTGTGTTGCATTACTCAGTATGTAGTCAGTTGGAACAAAGAATCTAGAAAATGGATGTGTTATGCAGTATATTGCCAAATGCTGGTATATATACCAGCACCGTGTGCTCACAATTTTAAGTAGCTTCACAAAATTCTATTATAGAAAAGTCTGTGGCAGAACTCAATGGAACTGAAAAATTAAAAAAGTTGATCTTCTCTATCATAATTAGGAGGCAATTAACTTGGTAGTATTGTTTAATAGATTAAGTTGTGGATCCTCTGGTTGTGCCTATTGGTTTCGTTTGATCTTTTGATATAATTTATCGTAAACTTCCAATAATCAAGTGTCACGCCCCAAGATCCGCAAAACACGAACATCAAGGTGTGACCTTTTGAACAAAAGGAAAAAGAACCTGCTGGTACAAAATTTAAGTTTTAAAAGAAAAGACTTGCGAGCTAAAGGAACAATTAAACAATTAAATAAAAATGTTTGCCAAATACGGCTACAAGACAATAAGGTTTGAAAAGATTTATAAAAGAAACAAACGAAACTAATTTCCCCGTAGGCTACAACCTCAAAAGTGATCTAAGTAAAAAGAAAGCGAAATCCCCGAACCCATGTGATGCATTGCAATAGCCCTTATCCAAACGTCTCAACCTAAGTTGTACCTGAAAGACAAAACTGTAACGGTGAGTCCCACGCACATACATAGATGGGACGGCGCCATACAAGATACCGTCACTTCATCCCCTAAATGCAAGAACTCACAAACAACAACTACGATAACAACGTATAAAAAGAAATATAATAACATCGTACAACGAAATAAATTAAGTAACTCCAACACACATCTATAACAAACATGGACCTCTCATGCCACCTACTCCAGTCCGTAAGGTAGGTCATTCCCTATACCCCTCGGCCGTCTTATATCCCCGGTATAGGAAGAGACATAGACCATTGCTAACATAAAAATAGATTTAAAGTGCGCACTTGAACCTCTCACGTCACTCGTCCTAGTCCGTAAGACGAGTCATTCCCTATACCCCTCGGCCGTCTTATGTCCCCGGTATAGGAAGAGACATACACCATTGCTAACATAAAAATAAATAAAGTGCACACTAGGACCTCTCACGCCACTCGTCCCAGTCCGTAAGATGAGTCATTCCCTATACCCCTCGGCCGTCTTATGTCCCCGGTATAGGAAGAGACATTGACCATTGCTAACAAATAAATAAATCACAAGGCCTCGGCCATTGATATTCAACCATTCAATTATCACATTCTCATACGTCACTTTAACGTAATTCAACATAACACATAAGCATAAGTACTAGATTCACAACTAGCCAAACAAGTCCAACAACATAAAATCTCATTCAGGCATTTTAACAAATACCTTGTATGCATAAACTACAACTGTCATTCAGGCATTTTAACAAATACCTTGTATGCATAAACTACAACTCATCTTTATTCAACAATAAATTACCCAATTTCATCAACAACTATAATATCACATAATCAACACATGAAAACACGCAAACCCATCCATATTCTCATTAATTCGAAATTAATATATCTAAATTCCCAACTTCTCCAATTCAAATAAGTGAATTAAAAGTGCAACAAATAAAACTCAATTAACAATTTAAGAACATAATTAAGATAAAAGGAAAAACCCCCAATTTAAAATAAACGCAAGACCTAACCCTAACATACACCATCGTCTAGTCGCAATGGATAACCCCCGTTACCTTAGCGCATAGAGGAGATGCTTCCGAAAAGAATCCGCTAACGTGGTTTCTTCTTCTTCTTCCTAAGCTTTGAAATCTCTCTTTTCTCTCTTTTTCTCTCTTTTCTCTCTTGCTTTAGGTTTACTGTTTTAAAAAGTTGGCTGAAAAGAGGTTTAGAAAAACTGTTTTGAGAGAGTTTGGGGAAGCGAACTATTTGGTCCCCAAAGTTCTAAAAGTTAATTCTTAATCAAATTTATTACTTTACTGCTAAAAAATAACCTATCTTTAGAAACAAAATTATTGGGTCTTTTTTATTTATTAAATTAGTAACAAGTTTTAAAAATAAAGTTTTTCGGAAGAGTTTCGGTTTTTGGCTAAAAATTAGTCGAGTGACCGGTTTTTGATAAAATTTGTATAAAACGTTTTTGGATAAATTAAATCGTAAATAAAACCATTTATAAAAATACGGGATGTTAGAACTAACCCTACTTAAAAGAATTTCATCCCAAAATTTCCTCTCTAAACAATTATACCCAGAAATTATAAACTTTAATAAATAAGCCAATAAAATTTAAACGTACAATTCGTGTCATAATTCAAGAAATAAAATACGCAGGGTTCACAACCCGCAACAAGTCCATAACTCAAGTACATGAACAACATGTAAAAATCTCAAATAAGATAAACACCTATATACAATATCAAACAGAATAAAAGGCAACAACTCAACAACTCCAAAACGTCCCCAAGACTCAATGTACGGGTCTTTCTAGTAAACTAAACTCTAATAAAATAAACTCCAACTCTAATAAAATAAACTCCAACTCTAGGCGTTACAACCCTTCCCCGATAAAGAAATTTCGTTCCGAAATTTGAAAACATCTAAACAAAAGTACCTAAAGAAAGCATGAGGTCAGGATACTTCATCTTCATCTCATCCTCGCGTTCCCAAGTTGCCTCCTCGGCCCCATGGTGTTTCCAAACCACTTTTACCATTCTAATTGTTTTTCCTCGAAGTTCCTTCTCTTGCACGTCGATAATCCTCGTAGGTCATATCTGCACTAACCTCAATGTCCTCAAAGTCCACCATGTGTGAAGGGTCGTGATGATACTTTTTCAACATTGACACATGGAACACCGGGTGAACCCCCACCAACTTTGGTGGCAAGTCCAACCGGTATGCAACTTCTCCAACTCGGTCCACGATCTCAAATGGTCTGATAAATCTCGGGCTCAACTTCCCTTTTGAGCCAAACCTCATAATCCCCTTCCTTGGCGAAACTCGCAAAAATACTTGATCCCCCTTTTTGAACTCCAAAGGTCTCCTCCTCTTATCTGCATAACTCTTTTACCTACTCCGAGCCGTCTCAAGCCTTTGTCGAATTAACTTAATCTTTTTTGTTGTTTCTTGAATCAATTGCGGTCCTAACACAGTTCCGCTTCTCCCACCTCGGTCCAACACACCGGAGACCTACACGGCCGCCCGTATAAAGCCTCGAAAGGTGCCATGCCAATACTGGCTTGAAAGCTATTATTATACGCAAACTCCACTAAGGGTAGATGGATCTCCCAGCCTCCCTTGAAGTCATTCACACATGCGTGCAACATATCCTCTAGCACTTGGATAGTCCGCTCCAATTGTCCATCCGTTTGGGGATGAAATGCCGTACTCATTGTCAACTTGGTCCCTAAGGCATTTTGCAATGCGCCCCAGAACCTCAACACAAACCTTGCGTCTCGATCCGATACTATCGAAATCGGTACCCCATGAAGTCTAACAATTTCCTTCACATACTTTCGTCCCATTTCCACTGAGTTCCTCATCTTAATTGCAATGAAGTGTGCGGATTTGGTCAAACAGTCAACCACAACCCACACAGCGCCATTCCCACTTACCGATTTAGGTAAGTTGATCACAAAATCCATTGCTATCCTTTCCCACTTCCATTCTGCCACCGGTAAAGGTTGGAGCATACCCGCCGGTCTTTGGTGTTCCGCTTTCACTTGCTGGCAAGTTAGACACCTGCTAACATATGAAGCTACATCTCGTTTCATTCCGGGCCACCAAAATTGTCTCTTCGCATCGTGATACATTTTCGTCCCGCCGGGATAAACGGCTAATAGGGAGTGGTGAAACTCCTTTAATACCTCGTTCCTCATGTTTTCTGTCACATAAGTCCTTCCCATAAATCATAGTCCTCCATTGGTTCCTTTCGTCCAACCATCTAATCCTTCGCTCGAACTCATCTGTTTCTCATAGTCCTCCACTTTCTCGTCCCCATCTTGTGCTTCCAGAACCCTACTCACAAGTTCCGATTGTACCACTATTGTGTACAGGGTCCCCACATCAACATGTCCTAACTCCAAGTTGAACTCGTTCACCTTTCCCATCATCCTCCATTCCTCGATCGCCACATGCGCTAAGGTCGCATGGGACTTTCGACTCAAAGCATCCGCCACTACATTGGCCTTTCCCGGATGATAGTGCAATTCATAGTTGTACTGTTCCAAATATTCCATCCATCGCCGTTGTCGCATATTTAGATCACGTTGCGTAAAAATATGCCCTAATCTCTTGTTATTCGAGAACACTTCGAACTTTTCCCCGAACAGATAATGCCTCCATATCTTCAACGCATGAACTATTGCCGCTAGCTCTAGGTCATGAGTCGGATAGTTCTTTTCGTGAATTTTTAGTTGTCACGAAGCATATGCGATAACCTTTCCGTCTTGCATCAAGACGCAACCCAAACCTTCCTTCGAAGCATCGCAATACACTTGGTAACCCTTCCCTTGCTCGGGAATAACTAGTATGGGGGAACTAGTCAACCGCTTCTTGAGCTCTAGGAAAGCTTCCTCGCAAGCCTCAGTCCACACGAACTTCACCCCTTTATTGGTAAGGTGAGTCATTGGAGTCGCTAACTTCGAGAAATCCTTGACGAACCGTCAATAGTATCCCGCTAAACCCAAGAAACTTTGAATCTCGAACACATTCTTCGGTTGTGCCCATTTCGAAACCGCCTCAATTTTTGTCGTGTCCACATTTCCCCCTTCTTCCGAGATCATATGTCCAAGAAATTTCACCTCATTTAGCCAAAACTCACATTTGCTAAATTTTCCGTAAAGTTGGTGCTCTCTCAGCGTGAGCAACGGTAAACGGAGATGCTCCTCATGTTCCTCTCTTGAACTCGAGTAAATCAAGATATCGTCGATGAAGACCACCACGAACTTATCGAGATACTCCTTAAAGATCCGGTTCATTAACTCCATAAATGCCGCCGGCGCATTAGTTAACCCGAATGGCATGACCACAAACTCATAGTGACCATACCGGGTCCTAAAGGCCGTTTTCGAAATATCCTCATCCTTCACCCTCAATTGGTGATAGCCTGATCGCAAGTCGATTTTTGAAAAGAACATCGCTCCCTTCAGTTGGTCAAACAAATCATCAATTTGAGGTAGTGGGTACTTATTCTTAATAGTCACCCTATTTAACTTTCGATAGTCGATGCACGTCCTCATCGATCCATCCTTCTTTTGCACGAATAAGGCCGGTGCAGCCCACGGTGACGTACTCCGCCTAATAAACCCCTTTCTCCAGCAGTTCCTCTAAATGCTTACTTAACTCTTTTAACTCAGCCGGTGCCAATCGGTATGGGGAAATGGCTATGGGTTCCGTTCCTGGCACCAAATCGATAGAAAAATCTAAGTCTCTCTTCGGTGGTAACCCAGGTAGATCCTTCGGAAACACATCTCTAAAATCGTCCACTACGTGTGGCCACATTTCCACTTTCTCGTCGTTATCCACTATCGAGAGACTAGCCAAAAGACAAGACAGGTTGCCCACAACCCGCTTGGAATAATAAGGAATAGAAGAAAGGGTAGCGTCCCTTTCCCCACGAAAGAAAATCTCATCTCCGAATAAAGTTGTAAGGAAAACTTTTCGTCGAACACAATCGATGAAAGAGTTGAAATGAACCAACCAGTCCATTCCAAGTATCACGTCGAACCCCGACATCTTTATAACAACTAAATCAAATATAAACACATGGTCCGCGACCACCATCTCACAAGACCGACACACTCGGTCCAACACAACTCGACCCCCAACAGGAGTCTCTACAACAATCGGGTTCTCTAGAACCCCAATTTCTAACGACAAAGACTCAACTAGACTTCTATATATAAAAGAACGCAAAGCTCCCGTATCGAAAAGAACATGTGCCCAAGATGAGCACACAAGAACCATACCTTGTACATTTGCCGGGTCTCCTTGGTTTGGCAACTGTGGCAAGGCATATAGACGAGCTTGAGCTGGTGGGTATCCTTGCGGTCCTCGATTTCCCCCATAATTTCCTCGGTTCCCGAGGCCTTGATGGCCTCCTCGGTAGTTCCCACGGTTTTCCCCTCCTTGGTCGTTACCTCGGAACCCTCCCCCTTGGTTCCCAGGTAATTGGTATTGTGCCACAAATTCTGGTCTTCTTGGTGGTGGTGGTGGCAACCTAGGTTGGTTAAAGGGCCGGTTGGTGTCGATTCTTCCTTGTCCCCCAGGACAAACCCTTGATGTATGTCCAAATTGGTTGCATGTCCTACATTGGACTCTAGGGCATTCGAATTGTCGATGGTTCATGTCTCTACAATGGAAACACGCTCCCCTCATCACGACGTTTGTCGGTAGTGGATTAAAACCCCTCTATCCTCTGCCCTGTTGTGGAAAACACGAATTATTCGCCATATCCCAAGTCCGCTTCTTCTCTTCCCGCGGAGCATTTCCGGTTTTCGACTTCTCCAAGATTCTCTGGCTATGGAGTAGAGCTCCTTCCACAGCTTGAGTCGATTTTACCAACTCGTTATAGTTGACATGGCGGGCCGATGCCAATTGCAATGAGATGGTCGGGTTCAGCCCCTTCATGAATCTCCTACATTTTTCCGCACCCCCGAGAACCGAGTCTGGGGCATACCTCGAGAGTGAGGTAAACTTTAGCTGGTATGCTTGAACGGTCATACCCCCTTGATATAGTTCATCGAACCGCCTCCTCATTTCATCCTTATAAGAATCAGGAAGAAACTGTCGATTGAACAATTCAATAAATTCATTCCAGTCGATGTTGGTTAAGTCGTAATAGCCATGACTACAAACATTTAAAACCGACACTTTAGTTGTCTTACTCGACACTACTACTCATACATGTATATTCATACATGATAAAAGCTTGTTTTACTTATTAATCACTTTATCAAACTTTCTAAGGTTCAAAATCATAGAGTACTGAAATACGAAGTCAACGGTTCAAGCGGAATCAAATTCGGAGTAAAAACGAAGGAGTTATAAACGTTTGAAGTATAGCGAGAAAACCGCAAAATTTGCCAGAAAACGACCAATCGTTTTTGACAAAACGACCGGTCGTTTTGGTCAAAATCTGACCCGAGAGGTCAGAAAAAGACGACTGGTCGTTTTTGACAAAACGACCGATCGTTTTGGTCAAAAACTGACCAGAGAGGTCTGAAAAATGTGACCGATGGAAATAATACTTAAAAAAAAACGACCAATTGTTTTTCTGCTGAAAATAATGATTCAAAAACGTAAAATTCCTCAACACTTTAATTCCTTACAAGGAACATATCACGCAACTACATCATTTTAGTCCCCAACATTTCAACATCCATTCGCATAAAAAGTTCATTACCACACAAGTTAATAATTTAAAAACACTCTACATAAAACCATCAACTTCACAATTCTCGCACTCTAATAGTTCGCTGCTACTCGACATGCAAACTTATACCTCATACACACTATATCAATCTACACACGCATACAAAGAACACAAAAGTGTGAGGGATACCCATCACAATACGTTATCCTAAAGCACCCGAGCGTCCTCGCATACTCTAGAACTCCACTTCGCTAAGATATTCCTTCACACATACCGATGAGGATCCACCCACTAGTTTGGCGAGCCGGGATCAACAAGCGTCCTTATTGTCCACAACTTGCCTCGCATGTGGACTTTCCTTTCATCAACTACCACTATATTCTATCTACATGTCTTAAGCTAAATGAAACGCCCGTTTTAGAAAAAGTTTGAGTTTTTGGAAAAGTTTTGTGAAAATGATACGATGGATCTTGGTCCAATGGTTACCCATCTTCCCGTCATCCCAAAGTATACAAGAACCTGGTTAGCTCTGATACCAACTTATCACACCCCAAAATCCGTAAACACGGATATCAAGGCGTGACCTTTTTAAACAAAAGGAAAAAGGAACCTGTTGGTACAAAATTTACTGTTAAAAGAAAAAGACTAGCGGGCTAAAGGAACAATTAATCAATTAAATAAAAATATTTGCCAAACGCGGCTACAAGACAAAATGGTTTAACAGATTTGTAGAAAAAGAATGCCAAACGAATAGTTTGCCCGTAGGCTACAACCTCGAAAATGGTCTAACTAAAAGAATGCAACTGAAAGAAGCCCCGAACCCATGTGATGCATTGCAACAGCCCTTATCCAAACTTCTCAACCTAAGTTGTACCTGAAAGACAAAACTGTAACTGTGAGTCCCACGCAAATACATAGACGGGATGTAACGACTCGGAAATTTTGGGTATTTATTATTTATTTGTATTATTTTTCTAAAATGATATTAATGTATTGTGTAATTGTATATATGTGAAATAAATAATGTAGTAATGTCTTATGTAACAATAATATTGGGTTATATTTGTAATTAGTAATAACTATATGGGCTAGACTAGTAATTAAATAAGCTAATACCTGAATATATATATATATATATATATATATATCTACATACATACACAGTCACACATATATACATATATATATATATACATATACATATACATATATGCATCGAATACATATATACATACATAGAACGGAGAGGTAGAGAGAGAAGACATGACGGAGGGAGACTGACCGAAGTCAGCGACTTGGCAGCCGACTCCGATGATCGGCCAGGCTGCGGTGGTAGGTGGCGGTAGTGGGTGCGGTTTAGGGTTTTAAGGCTGCGACTTCGAGGGGTGATTACGAGGTCATCGGGTGTCCGTTTTCGACAATCAAATATGTTTTCTTAACCTATTTTTTGAGAGCTTTCTATCCGTGTAAGCCGTTTCATTTGATTTTAACTTTTATAAAAACCCATTTTTGGGAATATTGGCTATAATCCGAATTAGGTGTTTTTATATTAATCCGTAGCTCGTTTTAATTACATTTAGGGACTGTTTAAGGACCGTTATTGGGCTGTCCAGATCTGCTTCTAACTGTTCGTTGGGCTTTCGACTTGAGTTTGGAGTTTTTTTGACAAACGAGCTCTCGTTTGTGTAGGTAAGGGGGAAGAATATAGTTTCGCTTTAAAGGCGGTTTTTATGTGTTGTTTGTATGCTAAGCTATGTAAAATTGCTAGTGTGTATTGCTTCATGTTATTGTATTTTGTGTGTAATAGCTTCACATCGTTATTTTTATGGTGATTATATTGTGTATGGCGATTTTACTATTTTTATTATAAAATGAATTGTGAAAAAAAAAGGGATGATTTAAATGTGTTATTTAATTAAATTTTTTAAAAACGTGAAAGTGGTGAAAGTGTGACAGTGGTGTTATTGTGTGAACATTGTGGTGATACCGTGACATAGATGTGTTCAAGTGATTTTTAATATTCGATTAAATAAACTATTACAAAGTGTGGCGTTATTTATTTTATTTTTGTTTGGTGGACTTTACCATTTATGTTTTTCGGAGTCTTTTATATTTATTTTAGGGATTGCAGTACCAAGTGTTAAGGCGGAGCTATGTCAGCTTACGGTGAGATCCCGGAAACTTGCGCAAGGATTAGGTATATCGGTATCATAGGGTTAGTCCCCTTAAAGCCGGCCCCATATCTTTTGGTCACATGTTAGTGTCAGAATATGGGTGAGGGAACCATTGCACTTTGGGTCCTAGAGCAGAGTGGCTCTAAAAGTGGGTACATGTGAGGCAATCCCGACTTTGTGTTTCGTTGAGTCTTGTTTTATTTTGTTTTGTTTTGTTTTATTTTATTTTGTTTTATTATTAATTCAGTTGATCTTGATTATATGTTCATTTACTTGTGTTGCGAGTTATATTTGTTGATGTGTTTTTCGTACAATTGCCTTTGTCATTATTTGCCAAGATATCATATTTGCCATGTTATGATTGTGTGTGCGTGCTTAGTAGCACGCGCCGTTTTTAAAGTGAGATTGTTTTCTTACCTCTCTTCTTTGTTTTCTGTACATTTTGTTCATGATCGATGTACAGGTGTTGATGTAGACTGTGGCGAAGTTTAGAATGCTTGCATGGGGCTCATTATCATATTACACGTGATCGTGCGCACGTCAGACTTGTTTTTATTCATTTTGGTATTACCTCATTTTGAGCCTTGTGGACCTATTAGGCGTTTAATGCAAGTTTCATTTAGATTACGCTATTTTATAGAATGTCAGCTGGGTTGGATTTGATTTTGGATTATTTGGTAATCGCGTTGCGATTTTGTTATATGTTGTTTCAGACAGGTCTAATTTATTGGAAACAAGTAGATACGCGAAGCTCATGCCGAAATTTTCTAAAAACGTATTTTCTTGTTTGTGTTGTCACATTTGAACACCGTTTGCTACCCTTAGGCCAATTTAGTGAATCAAATGTGATTATCGGCATGGCCTGAAGTATTTATTTGGTTCTATTGATTAGCATATTATCGAATGACTTTCTGCATGTTTCGTTATTTTAACTTTTTTCCTTTTTATTTTAATTTACATTCACGACCCGGGTTATCCAAAATCCGGGGCGTGACACGGGACGACGCCAGACAGATACCGTCACTTCATCCCCTAAATGTAAGAACTCACAAACAACAACTACAATAACAACGTATAAAAATAAATATAATAATATCGTACAACGAAATAAATTAAGTAACTCCAACACACATCTATAACAAACATGGACCTCTCACGCCACCTACCCCAGTCCGTAAGATAGGTAACTCCCTATACCCCTCGGCCGTCTTATGTCCCCGGTATAGGAAGAAACATAGACCATTGCTAACATAAAAATAAATAAAATGCACACTAGGACCTCTCACGCCACTCGTCCCAGTCCGTAAGACGAGTCATTCCCTATACCCCTTGGCCGTCTTATGTCCCCGGTATAGGAAGAGACATAGACCATTGCTAACATAAAAATAAATAAAGTGCACACTAGGACCTCTCACGCCACTCGTCCCAGTCCGTAAGACGAGTCATTCCCTATACCCCTCGGCCGTGTTATGTCCCCGGTATAGGAAGAAACATACACCATTGCTAACAAGTAAATAAATCACAAGGCATCGGCCATTGATATTCAACCATTCAATTATCACATTCTCATACGTCACTTTAACGTAATTCAACATAACACATAAGCATAAGTACTAGATTCACTACTAGCCAAACAAGTCCAACAACATAAAATCTCATTCACGCATTTTAATAAACACTTTGTATGCATAAACTACAACTCTCATTCAGGCATTTTAACAAACACCTTGTATGCATAAACTTCAACTCATCTTTATTCAACAATAAATTACCCAATTTCATCAACAACTATAATATCACATAATCAACACATGAAAACACGCAAACCCATCCATATTCTCATTAATTCGAAATTAATATGTCTAAATTCTCAACTTCTCCAATTCAAATAAGTGAATTAAAAGTGCAACAAATAAAACTCAATTAACAATTTAAGAACATAATTAAGTTAAAAGGAAAAACCCCCAATTTAAAATAAATGCAAGACCTAACCCTAACATACACCCTCGTCTAGTCGCAATGGATAACCCCCGTTACCTTAGCGCGTAGAGGAGATGCTTCCGGTAAGAATCCGCTAACGTGGTTTCTTCTTCTTCTTTCTAAGCTTTGAAATCTCTCTTTTCTCTCTTTTTCTCTCTTTTCTCTCTTGTTTTAGGTTTACTGTTTTAAAAAGTGGGCTGAAAAGAGGTTTAGAAAAACTGTTTTGAGAGAGTTTGGGGAAGCGAACTATTTGGTCCCCAAAGTTCTATAAGTTAACTCTTAATCAAATTTATTACTTTACTAATCAAAAATAACCTATCTTTAGAAACAAAACTATTGGATTCTTTTTATTTATAAAATTAGTAACAAGTTTTAAAAATAAAGTTTTTCGGAAGAGTTTCGGTTTTTGGCTAAAAATTAGTCGAGTGACCGGTTTTTGATAAAATTTGTATAAAACGTTTTTGGATAAATTAAATAGTAAATAAAATCATTTATAAAAATACAGGATGTTAGATCAAGTGCCCTCTTTTAGTTTTCTCAGTCATTTAAATCTATATACTCTTTGTATATGATATTTACTTTTTTACACTCTCACTTGTGGTAGTTATAATGGGATATTTGAAGGATGCTTTGCAATTGATTTGATTAACTAATTGTAATTTCTCTAATTTTTTTAAAGAGCTAATTTGAACTTCTCAACTGATCAATTTCATATGCTTCATATAGAGATTTTTTTTCCAAAAATGCCTACGTAAAATGACCAATCAATCTACCGCTATTTATCTTGAAGATGGATTACATATATTTTGCATCCTTACATAATAGTAATTGAAATCGAAAATGTTCAATACCTACAACTTTTTAAACTTATTGTCCATAAGAACATTATCCAAACATTTCATTTCCCATTAAATCACACCTATAAAAAACCTCATTAATTCTTTTTTAACTCTCTCTCTAACGCGAATCCATCTACCATTTTGCATCTCTATTTCATTTTTCACGTAGAGATTATCGCTCTACTTTGTCTCTACCTCCGTATTCCTCTCTCTTTGGATCTATTTGTCACTCCCCCTATGCCGCTGCACGACGACGGGTTAACCTTGATCCAAATATCTCTTCTGTGAGAAACCTCGGGTGAGCGTCGTTGTTGGTGCAGGTCCATGACGGAGGTGGTGAGTGGAAGTTAAGACGGAGAAGGTGACGTCGGAAGGGTGGGAAGTGGTGGAGATGCGGATCTGTTCCCATAATCTCTCTCTATATGTATCTACATGTATGTTTGTATGTTATCATAGGAGTTTAGAATATTGTCGGGAAAAAAATATGAGTTGGGAATTGTTCATCGCTGGTTCTGGGATGACGTTCGGTAGTGTTGAGCTGATATACATATATTTGCAGATCTATTCAAACTTATTATATGTTACAAGTTCGTAGTGATAACTTATTGTTGGGCGTTTTCCCTCTGGTAGTGATAACATACTAGTTTGGAGTATTAAATTCAAAATTAACAGTAGTCTCTCTGATATGTTAAAAAAAGGATATTGAGGATCTCTTGAATCAGTGTTATGTTGAATCAAATTACCTTATTATGTATTTTATTGAACCGTATGTATTTAATTTTAGTGAATCGTATTTAATTTTGATGAATCGTAATTTTAGTGAAATTATGCATTTATAGCGAACCTGTGCATTTTTAGTAAAAATTATGCACATTAAGTAAACCGTATGTTTTTTTAGTGAAAATTATGAATTTCAAGGAAAAATTATGCACTTTTAGTGAAAAATATGCACTTGTTATGCACTTTTGTGAAATTTATGCACGAAGAGATTTATGCACATTATATGAAATTTATGCATTTTTTTTTAAATTATGCATTTTTAGTGAAAATTATGCAATTTTTTATGAGATTTATGCACTTCTTGTGAGATTTATGCACTTTTTATGAAATTTATGCACTTTTACCGAGAATATGCATTTCTATGAAAAATTATGCACTTTTTGTGAAATTTAGGCCCTTCTTGTGAGATTTATGCACTTTTTATCAAAATAAATGCACCTTTTGTGAATTTATGCACTTCTTGTGATATTTATGCACTTTTTATTAAAATTAATGCACTTTTAGTGAAAATTATGCATTTTTTATGAACCTTTCATGAAATTTATGCACTTCTTGTGAGATTTATGAACTTCTATTCACTCGTATACATTTTTATGCACTTTTTCTAACTCATATATACATTTTATGCACTGTTTACTTAGCTGTATTAATTTTTTATGCACGTTTTTTGCATTTTTATTCACTTTTTATGCAATTGTTTTGACCTGTATGCACAATTTATGAATCTAATTGTATGCACTCTTATGCACTTTTTATGCAACTTTTTGACCTTTATGCAAAATTTATGCACTTTTATAGATTTGTATGCATTTTTTATGCTCTGTTATTCAACTTTGTTGAAAGGTAAGTAGATTTTATGCACTATTTATTTAGCCGTATGCATTTTTTATGCACATTTTATGTATCAGTATGCACTTTTTCAGCCATTTTTATGCACACGTATGCACTTTTTATGCACATTTTATGTACCCGTATGCATTTTATAGTATATTTTTTTATACACTCGTATGTATCTTTTATGCACTTTTTATGCACTTGTATGCACTTATTATGCATTTTTATCAACCCGTATGCACTTTTTAATTTTTGCTATTTTTTTAAATTTTATTGAATTTCATTGAGTTCTATTTTTTAAATATATTTTTTCGAATATATATTCTTTTTTTCAAATTTAACATTATGCATTTTTATATACTTTTATTGACGTGTATGCACTTTAGAATTTTTTTAACTTTTTATGAATTTTTTCAACTTTTTTAATGAATTTTTAATTTTATAGAATTTAATATTTTTGTTTTTATTAATTTTCTGATATTTTTTGATTAAATATTTTTACGTTTTGATATATTTTTCATGATTTTTGATTTTAAAGAGAGAAAATGAGTGTTTTATATATTAAATGATTTTTAGGTTTATATATTTTCTAAAAAGTGGCCTATTGGGAAACTCTATTTTTAAAAGTGTCATTATGGACAATAAATACTAAAAAAGTGGGTTACTGATCGTTAGCCCTAATTGAAAATATGAACTTCGGGATGGTTCCTTATAAAGATTCCTAAAACTTTTTTTACCCACCTTAAAGTTCACTCTTATATTTCTTTATAGCTACTACAAATTATGACAATGTAGACATGTAGTGTTGATATATATACTAATTCCTCCTTTTGATACTTATAGCTAGTATTTTTGTTATATATATAGATTCCTCCCTCCTTCTCTCTCCTTCTCTTTCACGATGATAGCGCTGCTTCCGTCGAAGTCTTTGCCGGCGGGTACAACTTCAGTTCAAAGAACAAGGAGCTGATAAATCACTACGTCCGCTCAAAGATCAACAGTAACAACGAAGACGTTAGTGTTATTCGAGATATTGAGATCTGTAAATGAGAGCCCTGGGACTCATTAAGTGTGTTCTTTTTGCTAAATATGTTTTTTTCCGCCAATTTATTATGTTTTGGGATTGATCTAGGGTGTTCTCTTGTTGTGAATTGTTTCTATTTGGGATTGATCTGCTAGCTGGTTGCTTTCCTGAAAAATCAAGAGGTTAAGAACTTATCAAATTCATTCAAGATGATCCCGCAACGTTAAACTTCGTGGAGAAAGTGCATGGAAATTTAGCAAGGGTGCAAAACTCGACAAGGAAACTCGATAAGGATATAAAAAAAGATAATGATCCGATTTCAGAAACATGATTTGGTTATTAGAAGAAAGTTGTCTGTGTACCTGGGACTCATTAAGTGTGTTCTTTTTGCTAAATATGTTTTTTTCCGCCAATTTATTATGTTTTGGGATTGATCTAGGGTGTTCTCTTGTTGTTAATTGTTTCTATTTGGGATTGATCTGCTAGCTGGTTGCTTTCCTGAACATCAAGAGGTTAAGAACTTATCAAATTCATTCAAGATGATCCCGCAACGTTAAACTTCATGAAGCAAGTGCATGGAAATTTAGCAAGGGTGCAAAACTCGACAAGGAAACTCGTCAAGGATATAAAAAAAGATAATGATCCGATTTCAGAAACATAATTTGGTTATTAGAGGAAAGTTGTCTGTGTACCTGGGACTCATTAAGTATGTTCTTTTTGCTAAATATGTTTTTTTTTCCGCCAATTTGTTATGTTTTGGGATTGATCTAGGGTGTTCTCTTGTTGTAAATTGTTTCTATTTGGGATTGATCTGCTAGCTGGTTGCTTTCCTGAAAAATCAAGAGGTTCATAACTTATCAAATTCATTCAAGATGATCCCGCAACGTTAAACTTCTTGGAGCAAGTGCGGGGAAATTTAGCAAGGGTGCAAAACTCGACAAGGAAATTCGACAAGGATATAAAAAAGGATAAAAAATGATCCGATTTCAGAAACATAATTTGGTTATTAGAGGAAAGTTGTCTGTATAAGAAGTTTGTACAATGTTTGACAAATTGAGCCAGAAAGTTAGTGATGTGTTTAACAAACTGTCTTGGTTAACTTTTGATAAGATATTTGTTAAAATTATTTTTCGAAAAAAAACAGGGAGTCATGTTCACTAAGTTGGTGTCTTTTTAAGTTAGGCTATCTTTTGATATGGAAATATTTTAATTGAATAATGTGGCTTTGTGGGTCTGTTTATACAGTTATGTAATTCTGATAAGAACATACATGTGATATATGGTAAACATTTGTTATATCCTCATCATACATTATACAAAAGGATAGCAATACTCGTCATCCTGAACAATTAGAGACCGTCCATTCATCAATCAGTACTTCTTCCCCAATCGGTATTGGCATTTGCGATTTGATTTTGTAGTCGCTCATAATTAATGCTTAAAAAAATAATCAAAAAAGCAAAAAAGTAGTAACCGAGAATTATCTTTGTTTCCTGTAACGGAAATCACTTACCTTCTTTAAGTCGATTCCCAATTAGGTCATAGTCACTATATAATGTCCTCACAACAAATTTTGTCAGTTGATTTTTGAAATTTTGATTTTAAAAATATGCGGGTGTTTGGATAATCAAATTATTTCTTAAAAAGCAGTTTTTTTAGCCTAACAAAGCTAAAAAAATCCAAAAATCCTCTGAATTGGTTTGATTTCTATTTTTATTTAGTTGTGCGTTTGTACTTTTGCTGATTCATATACTTATTTTTGCATGACGAATAAAAAATATATGCTTAAATCTCTAATCAGAAAATAACCATGTAAATACTTTTAAATTAACTAATCTCTAATGCACTACCCTTATTTTCATTTAGTCTCCTATAGGCTCATTGTAAAATCCTAGTATTTCAAACAACAAGTCATTTGAAAATAAATATCCTGACCAACTATGAAAAAATCATTTATGTGATTAGTATATGTTGTTGGATAATAATATATATAATAGAAACTTTATTACTATATATTACAGTATAACTTTACTCTTAAGTTAGCAACGGAAATCTATTTAGAACAAAATACATGACAAATAGTTAGATCAATTAATCAAGCTCGTACAAATCTTACATCTGAAAATATTAGGTTGTGTAAAAAATTCATAATGTACTACTTGCCTGTGAAGATAAAAAAAAAAGGTAGTATTGAAATCTTAAACCTGACGGGTTCTAACTTTTCCCGCTATATCCTTTAGGAAATACTTTTAGAAGACATGTTGCTTTTATTTTAGTATTTTCCTTAATAGATATTATTATATTTTTATAAGATTTTATATTAGTAATCTGTTATTTGTTTTAATTATTAATGTATAAATAAAAGTCTAATATTATATTTCATAGATAATATAGTGTGTAGAGTACGACTTACACACGGAATATTACACTATCGGTTCTTATATAATATAAGTAAATTGTTTAAAAATTTAGATGGAACTCGACAGACCATCGGTAGAGTTGTATTTTATAATTTTAGTAGTTCTGTCTTGACTACATGAAATGGAGTATTCCAACTTTATACGCTAGTATATTTTGAGTGTATTGAACAGGACCGCAACAAGACAATTATTTTTGTACTTACTATATAAAATAATTAACACAGGTCATACAATTTGTTTAAACTCTTAATCCCGTTTTATTAATTGAACATATATGTATGAGAAATGATTATCGTTTTAATTAATAAAAAAGTATGATTATTTACGAGTTATAAACTCAGTGAGTTGGACGGTGACGTTTCAATTATTGTGTTTATTAGTAAATGAATGAATCCACGTCTCAATATTGGGATTGATGATACCCCATAAAAGCTTATAAATATTTTTGTATCAAACCCTACATGTGAATATTATTAATCCGATACATTAATTAAGTTAAATGATATTTATTAAAAAATACAATATGCTTATTATTTTATTTTATTTTGGGAAAAACCCACTCTTTATTTTATTAATTAGCCGAAAATAAAAAGCGGAGAAAAAGCCAAAAAAAAATATATATAAATGTGTTACAGATCAAAAGCCACAAACTGAATTGAACCCAGACAAAAAAAAACCAATAAAGTAAAAAATGAAATTTCTTAAAGCCTCCCACGTGTCTTCGCTGCTCACTTGACTTCTCTCTCTCCAGACCATTCCCCATCTTCAACTCTTTATAAAATAATGGGGATTTATCTTCATTTAATTCCAATATAGGGGATTTTTGTCTTCTCTAAAAATAAAATGGTATATGTTTAATTTTAACGTGAGAATGTTTTATACATAATGACATGTAACGAATTATTTTCTTAAAGATTCGGAATAGATAAGAGAGATTTCAGTTAGAGATTTTTAGTAGAATGAACTCTAATTTAATCAAATAAGAAAGATCTCAAGTTGATGAATTCAAGTTCGATTCTAATTTAGGATAATCTCTAATTTATTCATCCTATCAGGTACCTAATGTAACCTTATATAAACATGTTTCGTATCACTATGAACATACATATTTCATTCTATACGTTTTTAGTGAGAGAGAGAGGTCACGCTCTTTCAAAAAGCAAGTCGTTTTTCAAGTTATACATTAGAAGAACCGATATCCTTTCAGAAAGACAGGACCAATATCATTGTAATCTTCTAAATACATATGGTAAATTAGTAATAGCTTTAATAGTATCGTACACATCTTTAATAAGCTTTTTGGCCATTTTTCCGCTGCTTTTAAAATTTCAGTAGCAAATCTAAATGGAAAAATTAGTGATGCCGGTTCCTTATCCTAGAGATGCTTGTCTTGGACCCATGCTAGTTCCATATTTTGCTACAGCCCATGCCAATGCACCCAGTGAGGAACAAAGAGCTATGCTCGGAGAAAATCTGTATCCACTTGACCAGCTTGAGCAGGAGACCTGAAATAGAAAAACCCTGTGTAATAAGAACACTTGGGGCAGTTATTATACTTAAATCATTTTTCCTTTTTTTCAAATACGGAACAATATGAATAATCGAGAAACTTCATGAAAGAAAGATTAATGATTCATATAAATTACTTAATAGAAAATGTCCCGAATAAATCCAACCAATGCTTAATAATCCTGTTAGCCGCTAATATCACAGGCATGTTACTCGAGATGGACCAAACCAAGTTCTGCAATTGCTTTAATCACAAGCAGGGGCAGATGCAGGATTATGGTTGAGAAGGGCACGATTAGAATACAAACCGCAAGTTTATTTTAATAGTTAAAATATGAATATATAATTAATTTTTTTTTTTTACTATATGATATGCAATTGAACTTTTCTTCTCCTAACAAAAAACATATATATGCACATAAGTTTCTTTTAATAATTCTTGGAATAAATAATTTGGCTCTAAAGATTTTAAGAAAATATCACATCACCGATTACTCAACAATGAATTGGTTAACGAGAACTAATAATTTATTAAGCTCATACTAATGGAAGAAAACAAAAAAAAAACAATTTAATTTACAACCCACCACTTTAATTTGGAAAAAAAAGAATTTTTTTTAAATGCCTTGAAACAAAAACAAAAAAGATAGTTTTTGGTGTTAAATTTTCATGTTTTATAATTTAAAGTATGAAATCTTAGGTCAATTATATTAACAAAAATGAAAGAACCTAAGGCAATTTTTTTATTTAATTATGCAAATAACATATCTGTACTTTAAATGGAAAAGGATAAAAAAAATTGCATTACAATGCTGTCATAAGAATAAAAAAAATTGCATTACAATGCTGTCATAAGAATCGAACCAAGGTGGGCTAAGATAAATGAATTTAAGGCATACATGTAATCAGCAAAGGTATATTACTTATCCTGCACAAATAAATACAAAATTATTTATAGAGGATTTGTAAAGATTTTGTATTCCGCTCTTATGGTATTAGTCGTTTCCAATTTATTCGATCACTTTTAGATTTGGTCGTCCCGCCCAAGTTGTACACTTTTTAAGGAACATATAAGAAAGGA
This sequence comes from Primula veris, assembly GCA_963682055.1. Classification (NCBI taxonomy): domain Eukaryota; kingdom Viridiplantae; phylum Streptophyta; class Magnoliopsida; order Ericales; family Primulaceae; genus Primula; species Primula veris. Next base: position 27,217,387 of record OY821741.1, read on the forward strand.
ATATTTGTGAGATACTTTAATAGATGGAAATAATCACTACAAAAAAATGTTAGTTTACCATAAGAGCGTTTGTTGCTAAACTAATGGTAAATTGAGTGTCTCTCAATTTAGCAACAGTTTAGTAACAATTTTTCAAAAATTTTTACTAAAAATTGTTGCTAAAATTTAACAACACTCAGTTTACTAATAGTTTTTAAAAATTAAACTATTTCTATCATAATTTTTTCTTGTAGTGAATTGAAATAGTTTTGATGATGTCCATATAATTTACTCCTTTTTTAAATAAAGTTTGAGTGATGAATATATGAAAGGGAGGCGATAAAAACCCTAAAGTCTATGACTCGGCATAACCGAGACAAAAATGTATATTTGATTTTATTTATAGTTGGTCAAAATATTTCTTTTACAGTGAAATTAATGCTAATTTTTTTAAGATTTCGTAATGAGACGCTAATGGAGACAGTAAACAAAAACGGAAGAGATACATGGGACTACAAGAATATAATGGGAACGAGAGAAATGGCAATTTGATAGACGATCAAGTCAAAAGTTCAAGATTTTACTTTAAAATCATTCAGAAATGATAACATAAATATTTGGAGTTACCAAATATAAGAATGTATTACAAAAGAAATTACTCTTCTCGCTTACCCTAAACCCAAAAAATAAAGATATTTCAAAAAAGAAAAAGAAAAAGAAAATGAAAGTTGACACTTCTTATTTTGGGATGGAGTAGTTGTAACATCCCGTATTTTTATAAATGGTTTTATTTATGATTTAATTTATCCAAAAACGTTTTCTTCAAAATTTTACCAAAAACCGGTCACTCGACTAATTTTTAACCAAAAACCGAAACTCTTCCGAAAAACTTTATTTTAAAAACCTGTTACTAATTTTACTAATAAAAAGGACCCAATAGATTTGTTTTTTTTAAAGATTTGTTATTTTGAGTAGTAAAACTTTATTTTTGGATTTAAAGTTAACTTTTAGAACTTTGGGGACCAAATAGTTCGTTACCACAAACTATCAAAAAGCAGTTTTTCTAAACCTATTTTTCAGCCACTTTCTACAGATAAGTCTCAGTAAACTAGTAAGAAGAGAGAGAAAGAGAGAGAAAGAGAGAAAAAGAAGAAGAAGAAGAAGAGGAAAAGGAAACCACCGTTAGCGGGCTTATACCGGAAGCATCTCCTCTACGCACTAAGGTAACGGGGGTTATCCATTGCGACTAGACGAGGGTGTATGTTAGGATTATGTTTTACGTTTACTTTAAATTGGGGGTTTTGCCTTTTTTTAGTAATTATGTTCTTATATTGTTAATTGGGGTTAGTTGTTACACTTTTAATTTCGTTTATTTGAATGGTAGAGGTTGAGACCTTAGATGTGTTGATTTCGGATTGATGAGAATATTGATGGGTTTGCGTGTTTTATGCGTTAAATATATGTTATTATGGTTGTTGATAGAATTGGGTGAAATATTGTTGAATGGAGATGAGTTTTAGATGGTGCATACTAGGTGTTTGTTAAAATGCCCGAATGGGATTTTACGCTATTGAAGTTGCTTGGCTAGTTGCGAATCTAGTACATGCGGTTATATGTTATGTTGTATTACGTTACGTGACGTATGAGATGGTGTTATTTGATTGGTATAATATTATTGGCCGAGGCCGTATGAGAATGTGTTATTTGTGTGGATTTATATTATTGGCCGAGGCCTTGTGTGTTAGCTGTAGTGGCAATGGTCTCTGTCTCTCCCTAATTCCGGGGACAGAAGACGGCCGAGGGGATAGGGAATGACTCGTCTTACGGACCGGGGCGAGTGGCGTGAGAGGTCCCAGTGTGCACTATTTACTTTTATGTTAGCAATGGTCTATGTCTCTCCCTAATTCCGGGGACATATGACGGCCGAAGGGATAGGGAATGACTCGTCTTATGGACTGGGGCGAGTGGCGTGAGAGGTCCAAGTGCGCACTATAAATCTACTTTTATGTTGCAATGGTCTATGTCTCTCCCTAATTCCGGGGACATATGACGGCCGAAGGGATAGGGAATGACCTACCTTACGGACCGGGGTAGGTGGCGTGAGAGGTCCATGTATGCTTTAGATGTGTGTTGATGTTAGTTAATTTATTTAAATTATCGTAGTTGTAGAATGTCATTATATTTCTTTTTATTCGTAGATTATCGTAGTTGTAGAATGTCATTATATTTCTTTTTATACGTCGTTTATCGTAGTTGTAGAATTTGTGAGTTCTAGCATTTATGGGATGGAGTGACGGTATCTGTGGTGCCGTCCCGTCTAGTTATGTGCGTGGGACTCACCGTTACAATTTTTGTCTTTCAGGTACAAATTAGCTTGAGGCGTTGGCTAGGTGCATTAGCGCGGTATTGCATGGGTTCGGGCTTTTGGTTTCTTTTCATGTATATTTTATTTTGAGGTTGTAGCCTGCGGGCAATTTACATTCGTTTATTTTATCTCGACTTGTAGCCGCGTTTGGCAAATACTTTTATTTATTGTTTAATTGTTCCTTTAGCTCGCAAGTCTTTTCTTTTAAAAATTTTAATTTTGTGCCAACAGGTTTCGTTTTCCTTTTATTTAAAAAGGTCATGCCTCGATATCCTCGTCTTTTGGATTTTGGGGCGTGACAGTAGTTGTTTCACTTTCTTATTTAAACATCTAATATAAGGAAATATAAGAGAACCCAATAAAGTTTGATATTGTCCAATTTTACCTATTTTTTCCAAAAATGCTCATAATCTAATTTACTAATATTTTCTTTTTGCATACATATCAATTAATCTCCCAAACAAATCATCATACATGTATTTTTATATTACTATAACAATAAAACATTATATTTTTACGATATTTATTCCATTACTTTTGCAAACTTTTTAAAAAATTATAAATTTATTTGTGTCGGATCATATTTATTCAATTACGTGTCACACACGCAACGTGTGGACTACAGTTACTAGTTAAAATATAATTCAAATAACTTGGATATGTGACTGAACAAAAGAAAAACATGTAATGTCATCACCCTAATTCCTTTTCCACTATTTTTCTATCATCTTTCATCGCGTTTATTTCTTCTATAGCTTACTATTAAAATTAGGGTTGCCGCATCTTCATTGTGTGAGTTTAGAACTTAAACTTGTTTTTCTTAACCCTTTTATTCCTTCTATGTAATATCACACTTTCGATAATATTTCACGTTTGCATTTTTAACATTAATATAGAATTCAAATAACCTGCACATGTGATGTCATCACCCTTTATCCTTTTCCACTATATATACAGTGCTTTCTACTCGTTTTTTTTTTCTTCACCTTTATTTTTTTATAACTTATTTTTAAAATTAAATTAGGATTGCCGCATCTTCATTTTCTGAGGTTAGGACTCAAATTTTTTTACCCTTTTATTCCTTTTTTTCTCTTTTTTTCTCTTTCTTTTTAGTTTATATGTTTTCTTATTGATTAGTTGAATTGCTGTTTTTTTTTGCACTTGAAACCAATAAGGTTGATACAAATATTTTCTTTGGATTAATAACTAGATAGTTTTTGAATTGGCTTATCAATTAAAAATTTTTTTTGAAAATTTACTGAATAAATAAATAAACAAGCAGATCTTGATTTGCAAAAAAAAAAAAGGTGATCTTCAAACGAGGTTGGAGTATATAGTTTTGATCTGTTTTGGGTGAACAAGGCCAATGTTTTATTTTTTTTAGTAATTAAACTTTGATTTTTTTTGGTTAACAAGGTTTTGATTTTTTTAGTAATATATTTTCCAATACTTTAAAAGTAAAATACAAAAACATAATACTTTTTATGGGTTGTCTCAGGACTGAGTTAGTGGGATTGTGGTTGCTGTAAGCATAAACAAATTGAATGTTCATAGAGCTACATAATTTAACGTTTTTTATCTTTATACTTCTAGTTGTTACCCTGCATCTCTTTCTAGTTTAATACGTGGTGATAGGAAGCTTTTGCAAGCTTCCGAGGACAGAAGTGCGGAAGCTAGGTTCAAGGCCGAAGCGTGTATAAGTCTCTAAGATAGTGTGCAACTATGCTAATAACAACCTCATGATTAATTAATTATTAATTTTTTTGTTTCTTCAAGCGTATGTCTTTGGTTTTAGGTTCCATACCACGCTCATTTCTTATCCATTGTCATTTCTTTAACCTCCTACCTAAATTTTGATTTGTTTGAGTAACTGTACCTCTAGCTTTAAAGAGTTTTTTTTCTTCAGGAAAACACATGTTTGCCTACTCCTAGTATTTTATTAACACACATGTTGAATTTTTATGTAATTTGAGTCTTTTGGTATTATCTGAAAGATGTTTGGTTTGATGTCAGTGACAGTTTAACTAAAAAGATGAAGGTCGTTGGTGCTGAAGATGAAGATGAAGAAGATGAAGCCAATGATTAGGAAGATGCTCATTTTTGTTGAGCGAATAAGTGACTTACCAGATTAAACAGTACTTTCTCTTTCCTCAAATTAATTTTTTGTGATCAGTTTTTTTTTCCTTTCAGTTAATCCCTTAAACTTTGTAGTACTGCATGCACGTGTTCTTAAAATTGCGTTTGCATTTTAGTAAAATGTTTTGTAAACTTCCGATCAAGGGTCGTCTTTGGTTTCCCTATTCATTTACTTAAATACTTGCTATGGATCATATTCACTCTATTGCTTTTAACTCTCTTCATTTAATCAATTTTCTTAACCTGTGCTTGTTATCATGGTGATGAGGATGCTTTACGTTTTGATTTGATTATGTAATCATTATTATTTTAGTTTTCTTAACTAGGCAAGTCCGAATTCCCAAGTTAAATTAGTTGCATATGCTTGATATAGAGAATTTTTTCAAGAACCATGACTACTTTTAAATAACTTACTAATTAGAGTATAGAAGTCTGGTAGAACTTTAGGGAATTCGAAAATTGAAAAGCTGATCTATTGTAGATTTGATTATAAATGGGAGGCAATTTACTTGATTGTATCATCATATAGATTAAACTCTTTTAGTGGATCCTCCAGATGTGCTTATTGGTTTGATATGATTGTATCAAGTGCCGTCTTTTAGTTTTGTCGGTCATGTACTCTTTATATATGATATTCATTTTATTCCTTTTTACTCTCTTTCTTATTCCTTAGCTTGGGCTTATTGTCATTAAAGGATGTTTTGCAATTTGATTTGATTTGATTTAATTGTCACAAACTATGAATACTTTATACATGGAAAATTGAACATTAACCCTTTTTGAACGTAAAATTATACACAAAATGCAACTACCTGACCTCTTGAGTTAATGTTTAGCAAATCGGTTACTTCACTATCTCAAAAGTTTCTACTTTAAAGAAAGTTGTTGACTAAGCCATCAAACACTTACTGTTCCGTTTTAACTGTATTTTTTTTTTTGCCACAGGGAGAAACATTTGGTTTAGAGTAGAGTACCAACCAGCATGATCCCCTTGCCAATAATATTACAACAAGTAGAGTTGATTCAAGCCACGATAAATTTCTGATATTAGTTTTGCTTAAATTTGAATGGGTTACAAGTTTTATAACAAGAAAATGACCACGATAAATTTCTGATATTAGTTTTGCTTAGTTTCTAAACCTAAAAATGTTGTTTTTTCATTTTTTCCTGAAACCATGATTAATTAGTAGTTGATGCCAAGATGAGATCTCCCGAGTTAACCATGATTCAATCTTTTGAAGTGTCATAAAATTGTTTTTGTCAAGATATGTTCATCAAATTGTCAAACACACACACACCCCACCATCACCCCACCATTATACTGTTAGGAATAAAAGGATGGTGGCCGAAAGGCTAGTAACAAAAAATAGTAAATAAAACATAATAAAAAGGAAAATACTTTTTATTAAATTTTGGTGTGTATTACAAAGGTAAAAATATCAATTATTTATATTAAACTCAACAGAAATGTAGAAAATGAAACATCGTATAGGTTGCATAGTTTTAACTCAATGAACTCATTATCTCTAAAAGTTATAAAATGAAATTAATACCACACAAATTACTCTTTTTTCAACACTCCCACTTAATCTTGTTTGGTAACTCCGAGTATAATCCTCAATTTTTGAAAATTTTCGTAGTTGAGGGCCTTCATAAAAATATCCGCCACTTGATATTGTGATTTCACATATTTTACTTCAACATCCTTATTTTCAATACACTCACGAATAAAATGACAACGCGTGTCGATATGCTTATTTCGATAATGAAACACCGGATTTTTGGCAAGGGCTATCGCGGACTTATTATCAACAAACACTTTCGTCGATTCATTTTGTAGGATCCTCAATTACTTCAACAAATTCCGTAACATACTCGGCTTCACATGTAAATAGTGTGACAATTCGTACTTTTAAAGCCGTATCCAAGTAAAAGTCGTATCTCCCATATAAAAAACAAAGTCACTTGTACTTTTACGATCATCAATATCGCCTCATCAATCTCTATCACTATAACCAATCAACTCAGAATTATTAAAAAACGAGTAATATAATCCAAAATCAATCGTATCTTTAATATAACGGATGATTCGTTTTGTGACCTTCGAATGCGACAAAATTGGAGCTTACATATAGTAGCTAATAAGACCAACTCTGTATCTTAAAAAGTGTTGGATCCACACTTTCATCTTCAAAATATTTTGACAATTTTGTAGCACAATCTACCGGATTATTTATCGGCTTACGCTCATCCATTTTAAACATTTAAAAGATATTTTTTGCATACCCTTCTTGCGAAATAAAATTACCTTTTCATTCCGTTTCACCTCTCTTTCAAGATAATACGACATAAGACCAATATCCGTCATTTCAAATTCACGACTCATTACACTTTTAAAATCCTTAAATAACTTTGGATTATTTTCCATAAAAATCAAATCATCAACACATAGGCAAACAATCAACGCATCACCATTTTTATCCATTTTCCCATAAAAAGAATACTCATGGTGACACCTTATAAAATTATTTTTTTGGAAATACTTATCAATTCTAGTATTACAAGCTCTCGGAGATTGTTTCAAACCATAAAGCGCTTTTTTCAATTTTAAAACTTTAATTTCAAACCCCTTAATCTCATAAACCGGTGGTTGTTGCAAATAAATTTCTTCTTCTAAATTTCCATTTAAAAACGCCGATTTCACATTCATTTGGTTTATTTTCCAATTATTTTGGATGGTCAAAGAAATAAAAAATCTAATAGTTTCTAGACGAGCTAGGGGAACAAATAACTCATCAAAATCGATGTCGGCCCTTTGTTGTATCCTTTTGTGACCAACCTTCCTTTATGTTTTTCGATTTTTTTTTCCATTCTTTTTCTCTTCATAAACCCATTTAGCACCAATATGTTATTTGTGCCCTTTCGGTAAATCCGCCACCTCCCACTTATCATTTTTATTATCGAGCCCATTCCCTCAATCATATATTTTCTTCAATTTTTATTTTTCATCGCCTCAACATAATCTATTGGTTCACAACCCACAAAAAGATAAAATAGAGTAACATTATCAACATTTTCTATTAGCTCAAATAACTCTTGTATAGTGTAGAAACACGGCATTTTTTCACTAGAACTTTCATCAATTTTGGATTATGATTGGCCTTGTGTTTGAGGTGATGGAGGTGCAGTAGTGAGCTTTTCTTTCATTTAGATTTGCTCTTCTTCTTCATCGTCATAATAAGGGAAAAAATCCTAGTCGTATTTCTTTTTGTCCCAATCCCATGTTCCCTCTTCATCGAACTCAACATCTCGACTAATAACAAATTTTTCATTTTCTATATTATATAATTTATAGCCTTTCGCCCTCGAGTCGTAACAGATAAATAGAAACTTTTTGCTTTTTTCATCTAGTTTGGACCTTTTTTGATCCGGAACATGAGCATACGCAATACTCCCAAAAACTTGCAAGTGAGAAACAACCGGTTTTTTTTCGCTCCATTCTTCCTCGGGAGTTATAACCCAAACACTTCGGGATGGAGAATGGTTCGATAAATAAACCGCACTATCCATGGCCTCGGCCCAAAACTCTTTTGGAACATTTTTAGTTTTAAGTATTCTACGAGCCATATTTAAAAGATATCGATTTTTTTCTTTTAACAACCCCGTTTTTTGTGGGGTATAAGGAACCGTCAAAGGACGAACAATTCCATTTTCTTTACAATATTTTTCAAAATCATTTGAGAGAAATTCTCCCCGTTGATCCGATCTCATCAAATTTATTTTGTGGCCACTTTCATTCTCAACACGAGCTTTAATTTTTTGAAAAAATCAAAAACATCGGATTTTTATTTCAAAAAATAAGCCCAAGCCTTTCGACTAAAATCATCAATAAAAAGAGCAAAATATTTACTTTTTCCAAGAGAATTTGGTTTAATAGAACCAAAAATATCCGTATAAACAAGGTACAACAGTTTTTTATCTCTTGTAGTCGCTTGTTTCTGAAAACTATTCCTCAGTTGTTTTCCAAACAAACATGTCTCACAAAGTTCATCAACATAATCAATATGATTTAAAACTTTTACTACTAAACAATTTTAATCCACCAAAATTAATGTGACTAAATCTCAAATATCAAAGCCACGATTTGTCTTTAAAACACGCTTTCAAAAATTTAGCTCGACCATTGTGAATATCCAAAGAAAACATTCTATTTTTCAACATAGGGACTTTTGCAACAAAATTCCCATTTTTATCATTTAATAAATATTAAAAAGTTTCGAATGAATATCATAGTCCTTTTTCCAAAAGTTGTCCCAAACTCAAAATATTATATTTCATATTTGGCACATAATAAATATTCGAATGAATATCATAGGCCGTTTTCCAAAAGTTGTCTCCTCTCTTCTTTTTCAAATTTGTAACCAGCACGTCCATAATTTTGACCTCATCCACTTACTCGTTGGATTTTCGGATTGCCAAGACTTTTCTCGTTCGCTAAACTTTGTTTGAAGAGCTTGTTCGAGCGGCTTTTATTTGACAACTCTTTTGTTGAGTTTTTCTTCATAAGTTTGGAGCAAGCCCAAGAGTTGATCCACCATTATAGATTCTACACCTTTAGATTACTCGATAGCCATGACAATATAATCCCATTTGGAATCTAAATACCGTCTAATTTTTTCGACAACACGGGTGTTGTCTAAATTTTATCCGCATCTTTTCATGTGATTAACGACCTTTTGAACTCGTAAAAAATAGTCGTCAACCGATTCGGAGAATTTAATACATAGAGCCTCAAAATCATCATGTAAGCTTAGAAATCGAATCTTTTTTACCTTGTCAACTCGTTTAAACGAATTATCCAAAATATCCCAAGTTTCTTTGCTCGTGGTTGCACACACCACCTTTTCGAACATAGTTTCATTCACAACTTGATGGGTGATGTTAAGAGCCTTTTGATACTTCTTATTTGAATCCTCCATTTGAGCTTCGGTTAAGTTGTCGTCTTTCTCCGGGTTTATTATACCCGGTCTCTACCATTTTCCACACATTTCGAAAACCGAGGAGCACTTTCATTCTTATACTCCAATTATCGTAAAAATCTTTCTTAAGCATGTGCATAAAGGGGGTCATTTCAGCGGTCATTTTGGTACCGTTGGCTCTGATACTGCTGTTAGGAAAAAAGGATGGTGACCAAAATGGAACTAACAAAAAATAGTAAAGAAAACACAAGAAATGGAAAAAGACTTTTTATTATATTTTATCGTGTCTTACAAAGGTAAAATTATCACTTATTTATAATAAAATCAACATAAATGTAGTAAATGAAACATTATATAGATTACATACTTTAAGTGCCATGAACCCATGATGTCTAAAACTTATAAAATGTAAATGATAAATAATATTACCACACGAATTAATAGCACACAAGTTACTCTTTTTTTTCAACATATATTACAAGGGTTCTCTCTCTAAAAAAAAGAAGAAGAAGGGTGTGAGCTTATTTTGTAATCAATAAACATCTCCCTTTCTTTCTCTTCAGCAAATCTAAAAATGGTACAAAACGGTAAAGCTTCCATTAAATATTCGTTGAATGGTAATGTTGATGGATCAGATAAGTCAAGGAGAGGCCGCAAAGTCCAATTTGATTCAGAAGATACACCCGGTGTCAAATTTGACATGCCAAATCGGAAGGGTGATACCTTCCAATAGTAAAGGAGGAAAAGGAGCCAAGGCTGCAAATGGTGGAAAGCTCATAGTGTCGAAATCATCTCTCGAGCTGAGAGTTGATCAAATTCTTCCAAAAAATACGAAATGCCTAATGGACTGTGAAGCTGCTGAAGATCCATCAATTAAAATTCCTCCATCATTTGTTCGGGATTGAAGTATGCCAAGTGTTGAGCATTACAGAAGTCCACAAGCTGTACGACAAGTTCTTGAACCTCCAAAAAAGCATGGTGTTTCTGATGGAGAAATGTGCATGATTGCTAACATTTCTTTGGAATCTGTAGACGAAGTATTTGCTCTCATGCCTTCATTGAAGGGTAAGAAGAACAAGCTTCCAGATCCTCTCCAAGATTCATTGCTCCAACTAGCTTTGCTAAACAATCATCATGAAGAGGAATAACCAAAGTCTCACAGAGGTACTCATTTTGTACTCATGAGAATTAATTAACTAGTGTTGTACATGATTTCCTTTCATGTTAATCAGACCAGTAGGAAATGATAATATTGCAGATTTGGTTAGTGATTTAAGAATTTTATTTGCTTTATGATCGTTGCGTTTTTAAGAATAGAATATATAATTATCACCCCTGAGAATTAATCCTATATGCCTGCTCAAAGCAAAAAAAAAAAAAAAGTTCACCAAATTGTCACCTACGAATATTATATACCAACCTATATATGTATTCATCCCACATATGATATTGAGACATACAAGCATAAAGAACTACTATTTTTAATTTTTGGTCATGTTTTGCTTCCTTAGTTATGCCGATGGTTGTAACTTTAGTTTTTTTTTTCAGAATGCAGGTTTACAAGAAGATTTCAGCATCTGAAAGTAGAGTAATATTATCCACCACTTATTGATTTTTTAGTGAAGATATATTAATTTATGATTTTTCTTTACTTAGAAAATCAAAGAAAGTAATCAAAGAAGTGTTTTTTCAAAACATACAAATCTTGGGATTTGTCCATGTTCAGTAAGTATTTCTTTTCTTTTTTGTATCCAGGTTCTTCAATAACTGGCCAAACAAAGTGCACATGGAACAGTTTGTACCGAAGATTCGTGTTAAAAACATGTAGGTTGAGAAATATAATTTGCTATCCTATTTGCTTGCTCATTAAAGTTAAAGCAACTCTATCAGGTTAACTGTTGGTTATTTTGTTTTGAACTTTCTCATAGGCTATTCTATCGTCAGGTTCAATGGCTTTTCGCTGATGCAATGTTTCCAAAATCGAAACTTGACAAAAAGCGAAAGAAAATATGGTGAGTCTTCTAATGCTATTTTTCTATTTAGAATTATAGATCATGACAGTATTTAGAAGTCAAGGAAAATGTTGGCATGTTGCAGAAGATCTGCTATATTCTGGTGTTCTACTGGATATCCCCAAAAAACGACAAGGCAGAAGATAAAAACAATGAGGATAAAGATCTCAAGAAGCTAGAGGCATATTTCTTAAAGTGGATAAGTGATTTACCAGATAAAGGTAATGAATCGATCCCCAAGTACCGCTCCAAAATACGTGAAATGTTAATGAATGTGTAAAAGACAAATGTTAGTCTTCTTATCCTAACCATTAAAACCCTATTTTTTATTATTATCATACGTGAAAGAGTTGTTAAAATTTGGTGTTTCTGTTTTTATTTTTTCCTTAATTCTTCCAAGGGTGCATGCCGGCTCTTTTCAACCTTCGAAAGCTATTACCTCTTTGGTTTATTTTACTAATATATGTCACCGTATTCCTTTTTACTCTTTTTCTTCTTTCTTTCCTTGTGCTTATTATCATGGCGATCAGGATGGTTACAAACATCTTTGATTACTTATCCAAAAATTAGTTTTTTATTAAACAATAAACCGAACTCCAAACTTCATGAATTGCAGTATATATGATATTATGATATAGAATTTTATGCCAGAACCATTTCTACGTTACATGACTGGACGATTTGATCAATTTTTAGTTTCACGATTGGTTACTGCCATCATGTATCTTTGCATTACAGTTAAAACTATAAAGTTCAAAAAGGTTCATGTTTTACATTCCCAAACATGCTCACGATAGATATATATGACCAATTGATTATGTTGGCATTTCCTATTTAATTTTATATTTGGTCATAAATAAAATCCTTTGCACTTGAATAAACGATATATCAAAACATTCATTTTGTGTTGTATTTACTGTGTTGTATCAAATGGACGTGTTAGATATTGAAAAGATTATGGAGTCTATTTATGTAAGTGGAAAATGGAAAATTCTTGAATAATGGAGTATTGAATTTAGAATCTTTTGTGTTTGGATTTGGTTGCAAGTGTTTAATAGAAGGTGGGTTTTCTGAGATAAATAAGTAGTATAAAACTTAGCTTTTAAGCCAGTAAGTTGAATGAATTCCACCTTTCAAGAAGTAATTAAACTGTGACAAGCAAGACCTTGGTGTGACATTTGTTTAAACTACAATGTTAAACTTTTAGAATTTAGTCATTGTTGTAGACTGTTACCTAATGTTTTTCTTTTGTTACAAACTATGATAACAGTTGTTTCATTGCAGTTATCTGTTAGCTTATTTTGATTTTCTTGCAAAGATTTACGAAACAAGATAAAGGCGAAGAGTTTGCAGCGGTAGAAAATAATGAGAGTTTTGTGTTAAAAAGACGTAAAAATGAAGCTACTACCCGTTCAACGCATGTAAATCCGGATATGGTGAAGCAAAGAGACATGATACGAGTCAGTGTTGTTAGAAGTGCTAATAGAAATTGATGACGTCTTTATATATCTTTCGAAATCATTTGATGTAGGATAATTTTCATTTTTCTTTTCTTATAAATATTTGGTTGAGAATAAATTCTATATTTGGACCCTTGTTTTTATAAATTCTATAAATTCCTTTTTTTTTAACTTAGTCAGCACCTTGTCCTGTCAGGTTGGACCCTTGTTTCGCTCATTTGGTTTTTAATACGCTTGTTTTTCAAAAAATAAAATAAAATCTATATTTGGATGATGACAACCATGTTATTTCCCTGTTTTATGTTTTGTGTATAATGTATATTTGATTACTTGTTAAGTTTTTATTAGTTATACATGTTTTTTTTTTGCTTGTTGGACATGCTAATGGTGCTTGATTTTTGTTAATATTATTATATGCTCACGATGTTTATTATGCTCCGCCCCTGCTTAGTTGGTTAGGCCAACGGGTCTAACAACTTGCGCCAGTTATATTATTCATCTTGCAGCTTGATTTATATCAGTAAAAAATGTATTAAAAAAACTCGTCATAAATTTATTATTAATGTTTAAAAATTGGTATTTGTTCAAAAAAATTTGGGAGTTATTATTCCTTTCCGAGAGTTGAGTGAAGAATCAATATGCATAGAATTAAGAAGTTTAGTATTAGTCGAGTGTTGCAATTCAACATTTAAGAATTAATTAGTGTCAAAAAGTTGTATTTATCATGATTATAAATTGCATGGGCATGTTGGGTAGCTAGTTTAAAACCATTAATTTTATAAAAATAATAATATTAACTTGTTCTTGTAATCTTGTTATCTTTTCTACTTGAATTATAAACCAATAAAATTAATCACTTACAATGGAATTTAATTGGTTTTTTCTTAAAATAAATACATTATATATTAGTAACTACACTTTGCGGTTGACTTACTGTATATGTAGAGAAACACTTGTATGAATCTGCTATACACTTTTTAAGTGTCTGACAACTACTACAATAATTTAGTTTAAATTTTAAATAAAATTTAGGATAGTTATTTTTACGTTCTCACATATGTGTTGGGTTTTAATGGTTGTCCCACATATATTTTTAGTAGATCCGATTTACAATAGTATTACTCGTACAAGTATGAAACATTTTCTAAATATGTAATCTCAACTTGCCACATTGAATGAATAACACCCTTACATTTTGACTCGAGTAAAACCATAAACTCGTTTCTTTTTTTTAAAAACCACGTTGACCATCTCCACCTTATTATGTGTAAATTTTGAAAATTTCTTCATTTTTACGTTTCAATACGCTTTCATTTCCCGTTTTCTGCTTTCGGTTCTGTAACATCCCTGACCTAATTTGGGAGTCACACGGCCGAATAACACGTGTGGCGACACGTGCTAGACAAAGCCTAATTTACAAACATTCAGAAATAGTAGAATAATGAAATATACCCAAAATTTTGTACCTTCATTAATAACAATTTTAACTACGGTCCTTACCAAGTAATTAAACATCATATAAGCTAAAGAAAAATTACATCGCAGCGGAAAATCTAACTTAACTTCTATAAAGTCTGTCTGGTCCCAACTAATCGACTTCAAATCTAAATAGCCGATCGCTTACCTGAAAAACATTTTAAAAGGGAGGGGTGAGCTAAACGAGCTCAATGAGAGATAATGGCTTACAATATAATATAAGGGACATAAATAAGATTTTTCCTTATCTTTTCTTTCATATTAAATGCTTTATTTTAAGTAAAATTCCCAATGCAATTCTTTAGAAATCACTTGAACAAATTGAATGAAATATAAATAATCTCTTTCTTCTTTCTTATTCTGATGTTCGCAAATATGAAAGTATTATGTTACGGTAACAAGCTCGATTGACTTACTCAATCTCTTTATCGTCGATCTTTTTCTCAGGTGTATAAACCATACGTGCACTACGTAATTAAGGTCACCACAGCATGACGGCTGAGTCTATTCCTTAAAACGTTCCGGTTGACGAAGCTATGTACAATCGCTAAGTCAACCGTTGAGAACTAAACTCATTTGTTTAGTTGCCAACGTCACCCCACTGATGGGCTTGGAGGAATCTCCGTTGGACTTCTCTCTCATGATACCAATACAAAATCATAAGCGCACCAAAACTAAACTGTCTTTAATATAAACTTTCACTTCATAAAATTACCTTTCTTTCTTTCTTTCTTTCAACATTTAATATAAATATAATTATATAATAATACTGTTTTGTGAATAATCACTGAAAATCTACAAATATTTTGTCGTAAAAATGCAATGGGATACTTGTACTAGAAAGACAAAACCCACTCACCTCGATTCGGATTGTCATTAATCTGAATATTTCTATTAAGACGGCTACCAAGAACAGCTTAACCTGTAAATATATATAGAGTAGCTTACTGTCAATATAAGTGCACAACGACTTAATTTACCTTTATTGCCTAGCTAATCTAACCTATGTCATAATCCACTGTCATCAACTCAGTTAGGATTATACTGAACATGTATCTTAATCAAGAATGGGTAGCAACTAAATAAGAAAATAGCAACACTAACTATACCATTACAAAATCTCATGACTCAAATTGGAGTTTCTTAGTACCAGTAGATGTCAACTTATGAAATTTCAACCTAGATTAGTTATTAGTGCAACTGTACTATTTTTAAGTACAACCAAAACTTTAAAATATCCACTCTTTAAAATCTTACAGTAACCCGTGTATTTTTAACTCCATATATATAAAACCCAGTTTGATCTGTAGCTTCTAACATACTAACTATACAGCTTGCATCTATACCATTAGATAATTTTTTTATAATACTTTAATTAACAAGGCTTAAACCACAAATCGTTACCAACCTGATAACTAATCAATTAACAAGAGCATAAGTTCTATACTATTGCTACCTTAGAATTTCTTACAACTATAATAAAGAAAAACACACAAACCGTCATTATATAATTAACGTATTTACCTTGATGATCATAAAACAGGGCCGGTAATTGATCCACAAGATTTCTCTCTCTTCTATGTCGGAGAATCTCTCTTTCTCTCAGTCGTTCTCTCTCCTTAGTGATGTGTCTCACTCTCCCTCTCATCTTCTGTCTCTCATTGTTACTCTTGGTTCTAAGTTTTTACTATATACAAGTTCATATATATAAATAAAGGGATAATAATAGGAAGAACAATAAATTAAAAGAAACTCTCCATCTTACTCTCTGATGAGTTATACACATAAGGCAAATCAAGACTTTCAATTTCTACTTATAACCCCCAAGTCATAACTACACTTCCTGAAACTACCTCGTTGGTCCTCTATTTTATACAAAATCAAACTCAGATCCTAAAAGTTCCCAAGTTCATGCTTCACTACTAATGCCGCTACTAATAAAAATAATAAGTTTATTCATTCCGTCCAAATAAAATACGGGATTTTACACTCTTCCCTACTTAAAGAAGTTTCGTCCTGAAACTTAACTCCAGATTCATGAACTTGCTCATCTCAAATTTCTCCTAAAGTCTAAGCCACAAGGAATCTCCATATAAAAACTTAAATGAAACTATCCGTCCATGTAGAAGCACTGCATTGATAATTAGTATTCTTTAGTAGCTTGGTTACCTATCTAAGGATTATACTAAGCTTATATGTCCACTGTCCACTTAGCTCTAGAAAATGTAGCCCCTTCTCAAGCACGTCTATTAGCCTCATAATATCTTAGATACTTTAATATACCAAGTTTAGTATCAATGCTAATTTCTGTCTTCACAGAACTTACTCGGAACTTACATATCTGGCAATGTAATTAGGTAGGTAATGATATATATAGGATGTCATGCTCTTTCCTAATACTAAGCTTTCACTCCCGAGTCTAGTTACTAACGAATAAAACAAGTTGAGTCTGCCAGAACTACTCTCGCTTCCGATGCGAACTCTGATCAAATTGTAATGTGCCTGTTATCTGTTTCCTTATCTCCTTTTCTTCTTCTTTTTACTATCTAAATAACTAAAAGTTAGCTCAACCAAATATCATATCTTGTGTTTTAATATAACCTCACATTCTCACCACACAGGAAATAAAACTAATAAGATTACCTAGAACCACAAAAGGCCTTATTCGAGGAGACGACGAAATTCCCAGCCACATATAAACATAGAATTAAATATCTACATGTAACTCCACTTAGCAGGTTTTATACCAAAAATATAGATATGTACTATAAATAGTTATCGAGCTACTAATCATTTCATCTCCAGCCTACTGATTTCATAATTGATTTAAGTTCCAACTGTCATCTTTAGGTTTAAAAAAATTCAAGTCTTCGGATGTAAGTAAATCTATTATTACATTATGCCCAGCAATTGTACGACATTACAAGTACACCAACAGAACAGTGTGAGATTTCCTTAATAAAAATTAGGATTATCATCTCCCTCGTTTCCTATCAAGCAGCTAATACTTTACATTCTAACTGTCAATGAATATCTTCAATGCATAACTTAAATATATAAATCCATATGGTAATAGATTCTGCACACAACGTTTTTTTTTTTTTTTTTTTTTTTAGCCACCACTGTATGCTAAACAAGATATTTACTTATTTACAAGAATTTATATGAAACCTATGTCTCGCTAAAGGTTACCAAACATAGAAATTAAGACCCTTTATCCATGAACCCGGCAACTACCATAGCCTCAGACCGAAAACCAAAAATTTACAATATTTCCCCATAGCACACCAACTTAAGGATTCTAAAAGTCAGAGTCTCAAAATAGAATGGAATATGTATTCTTACTGATATAACATACAAGTTAACTCGATAACATTAGCTTATTAAAATCAATCCATAATCGAGGCCGATAAAAGTAAGCTCTTGTACACTTTTCTCGTCTGTTGTTTGTTGCTTCCCTCTAAAATCAGTACCTAATTTCTCTTTTTAATGAAAAATATACCATTTCACTCTTTCCTACCATAAAACAAAGCAACCCTCCATAATTCCGTATCTCATATACCATTATCAACAACCATTTATAGTAGTTAGAAAGCTATACCACTTAAGATAATCATCCACACACAGCTATATCTTAATTGACCGGGTACAGAACAGAGTTCTAAATGAATACAAATAATACTTTCGGTTACCAACCATTGATATCAGCTTACTCCAAAAATAGATTCTAAAATTAGGTTAAACACCAATTCATATATTTATTAAGAAATCGGCTCAAAATAATTAAACCCACAATTGAACCTGACAATCTAAAACTAAGCTGAACTATTACTTTAAGCCGAAGCAAAACATGGCCCACATATATTTTTGTTCTCTCTCCAAAAAATAAAATAAAAATGGTTATCACTAACACCAACAAACAACAGCAAAACCAATTATTGAAACAAACCGTGAACTTCGCTTGCGTACAAAAATAATAACAACTCGGCTCTTCAAATCGGCTAACCATCTACATAATTCAATTTATTACAGATAAATTGCTGCCCAAGAATATACGTACTAAAAGACTACCTTATAATCTCATATAAGAACCCAAGATTTTAGTGTCAATTATTTCCATACATTCCTACCGGTGATTATACTAAACAAGAACGGAAAAATAACAAAACTTAAATCATGCGTCTCCCTATCCAAATTCTCCCACCTTCCTCTGTTACACTCTAGTTTCTTAACTTTAACTCATCTGTCAAAATTTCGTAGGTAACTAACTAAATTTTCATCAAAGATGATCAGTCTCGCACCATTTATGATAACTAACATCAACTAACTTCCTCCAGATCGATAGAATCTTCTACCTTTACAGTTCTCTATAAAATTTGATACAAGCACGTAGTAAAATCAATGAAGTAAACTAGACAACAACCAAATATATTCCAAATTGCTTTCAATTTATACTACAAGCCAGATATCACAGACACTTTTCCAACTATTTGACAATAACCAATGTGGTACTATGGATACATAACAAAGCTACTTTACTCATCACAGTAACGACAATAATCAACGTCATATCTAAAACTCACAATGTAATTATATACCTGGCAACCATCAAGAATTAGCCTTTATATTTGCTATTCCTAAACACTCGAAAAATATCCAAACGCCATTATGAATATTTGATTTAGATACCGACTCGTGTATGAACTTCCATATTACCAGTAGTGTACAATATATACTAAAGATAGCTCATACCTTAAATTAATATATGAACCTCATTATCACCAATCTTACATCTCATATAACTTCTCCGAGCTGTCATCCTTTTCTCCCAAGAGAACTTCTATACGCGCAAAATTTCTCATAACCAATTAACAAACCAAATAAATCAGGTCTTTTACTTCCAACTAACCACCACAACTTACATACTAATCAAATAAAATAAAATAAAAACCCTTGTTGTCACCATTTCCTTTTAATTTTGGCAAACCAACACTTTACATATATTGAATTGTTGGTCCAACCTAAAATCTAAAATTTACACCTAAAGCATCCATAAAAGAAATTAAAACATTTTACTTTCTCTTCCTTAACATATCTACTAATAATGATGGACATAATATAAGCAAACCATCAAAATCAAGTTTTCCTCACAATATCCATTGACCTTGCAATTTCAGGTGAACAAGCAACCATCAATACTCTTTCTAACAGTTGACATCTATTTTCATTTTAACTAAATACTTCAAAAAGAAACTAATACATAAATAATAATCTTTCTCGACTTGATTCTATCATCTGAAATCAGCTCACTGCATTTCTCTCCCAAAACATTCATAAAATTAATTGTGCTATAAAATGTGATCAATATAAGTTCCTGCATATATCCCTATCGAATTCTAATCTATAATCTTCCATTATTCTCCAAACCTACGTGTGATACATAATCTGCTACAAGTAACTCACTATACGTGTGTGTATCAAATCTCCAGATCCAATTCCATTGTTCATAAGTCATATACATGATAGGAACAGAAGGGGAAAAAATAAAATAAAAATTACTTTGACAGTTTAGATGAATATTAATAAAACTCTAGATAAATGAAACGATTTAAGTATCTTAATACTTGTCCGATAACTATTAATAAAGCTGACAAATCATGCATCAAAATTTTGGCTTCATGTAGAACAACTATGTTTCGCATACCTTGTCGTCGATAGGCATCAACCACCAACGGTTCTAAGAACAGTATCAGCACACCGCAAAATCAGTCAAAACAGAACTATCAAATCCATCATACTCCAGACCAACCTCATCTAGGTTTTCCAAGAACTAGACTTTTCTAAAATATGAGGAATCTTATCTAACAGACCTCCGTACTCAAGCACTTTATTCTCTAACATCATTTTCATTCAAAATTCAAGTAAAAACCATATCCAATTATATTCTATATCAGTTTAATGACACATAGTACACCTAATAATTCCCACGTGGCAAATATAGATCAGAAACAAACTTTAAAGTCATCACCCTATAATACGTTAATTGTTTACTTTCTCATGGTAGCTTAAGAAAATTCTTGCACATCTATCCTAAGCTATTTATTTTTCTGTAATCAGTCTACTAAAACAGTCAACTACAGAAACCAAGATTTCTACCAACATATGTTCACACAAACTCAAATCAATAACAAGATATCTAAAATACGTTATCCATGTGCATTTTAATTCCTCAAATAAAGTGACACCTATGCAACCTTACCCCCTTTAAGAAGGTATAATAAGCACACGCAAGAAATCATCCAATATGATTTCTAGCTTAAAGACTTAAGGGACTCCGGGACCAGACATTGTCTAACTTATCTCAACCCTAAATAGGAACGTAGGACCTTCAGCTCTGATACCAAAAAATGTAACATCCCTGACCTAATTTGGGAGTCACACGGCCGAATAACACGTGTGGCGACACGTGCTAGACAAAGCCTAATTTACAAACATTCAGAAATAGTAGAATAATGAAATATACCCAAAATTCTGTACCTTCATTAATAACAATTTTAACTACGGTCCTTACCAAGTAATTAAACATCATATAAGCTAAAGAAAAATTACATCGCAGCGGAAAATCTAACTTAACTTCTATAAAGTCTGTCTGGTCCCAACTAATCGACTTCAAATCTAAATAGCCGATCGCTTAATTGAAAAACATTTTAAAAGGGAGGGGTGAGCTAAACGAGCTCAATGAGAGATAATGGCTTACAATATAATATAAGGGACATAAATAAGATTTTTCCTTATCTTTTCTTTCAAATTAAATGCTTTATTTTAAGTAAAATTCCCAATGCAATTCTTTAGAAATCACTTGAACAAATTGAATGAAATATAAATAATCTCTTTCTTCTTTCTTATTCTGATGTTCGCAAATATGAAAGTATTATGTTACGGTAACAAGCTCGATTGACTTACTCAATCTCTTTATCGTCGATCTTTTTCTCAGGTGTATAAACCATACGTGCACTACGTAATTAAGGTCACCACAGCATGACGGCTGAGTCTATTCCTTAAAACGTTCCGGTTGACGAAGCTATGTACAATCGCTAAGTCAACCGTTGAGAACTAAACTCATTTGTTTAGTTGCCAACGTCACCCCACTGATGGGCTTGGAGGAATCTCCGTTGGACTTCTCTCTCATGATACCAATACAAAATCATAAGCGCACCAAAACTAAACTGTCTTTAATATAAACTTTCACTTCATAAAATTACCTTTCTTTCTTTCTTTCTTTCAACATTTAATATAAATATAATTATATAATAATACTGTTTTGTGAATAATCACTGAAAATCTACAAATATTTTGTCGTAAAAATGCAATGGGATACTTGTACTAGAAAGACAAAACCCACTCACCTCGATTCGGATTGTCATTAATCTGAATATTTCTATTAAGACGGCTACCAAGAACAGCTTAACCTGTAAATATATATAGAGTAGCTTACTGTCAATATAAGTGCACGACGACTTAATTTACCTTTATTGCCTAGCTAATCTAACCTATGTCATAATCCACTGTCATCAACTCAGTTAGGATTATACTGAACATGTATCTTAATCAAGAATGGGTAGCAACTAAATAAGAAAATAGCAACACTAACTATACCATTACAAAATCTCATGACTCAAATTGGAGTTTCTTAGTACCAGTAGATGTCAACTTATGAAATTTCAACCTAGATTAGTTATTAGTGCAACTGTACTATTTTTAAGTATAACCAAAACTTTAAAATATCCACTCTTTAAAATCTTACAGTAACCCGTGTATTTTTAACTCCATATATATAAAACCCAGTTTGATCTGTAGCTTCTAACATACTAACTATACAGCTTGCATCTATACCATTAGATAATTTTTTTATAATACTTTAATTAACAAGGCTTAAACCACAAATCGTTACCAACCTGATAACTAATCAATTAACAAGAGCATAAGTTCTATACTATTGCTACCTTAGAATTTCTTACAACTATAATAAAGAAAAACACACAAACCGTCATTATATAATTAACGTATTTACCTTGATGATCATAAAACAGGGCCGGTAATTGATCCACAAGATTTCTCTCTCTTCTATGTCGGAGAATCTCTCTTTCTCTCAGTCGTTCTCTCTCCTTAGTGATGTGTCTCACTCTCCCTCTCATCTTCTGTCTCTCATTGTTACTCTTGGTTCTAAATTTTCACTATATACAAGTTCATATATATAAATAAAGGGATAATAATAGGAAGAACAATAAATTAAAAGAAACTCTCCATCTTACTCTCTGATGAGTTATACACATAAGGCAAATCAAGACTTTCAATTTCTACTTATAACCCCCAAGTCATAACTACACTTCCCGAAACTACCTCGTTGGTCCTCTATTTTATACAAAATCAAACTCAGATCCTAAAAGTTCCCAAGTTCATGCTTCACTACTAATGCCGCTACTAATAAAAATAATAAGTTTATTCATTCCGTCCAAATAAAATACGGGATTTTACAGGTTCAATCTACCTACACGCGGTGCTGGAAAGTCGTGTAAAATCATGTAGGACCCATCTACCTACACGCGGTGCTGGAAAGTCGTGTATGACTCATCCACCTACACGCAGTCCCGGAAAGTCGTGTAGGACCCATCCACCTACACGCAGTCCGTAAATCATGTAGGACCCATCCACCTACATGAAGTACCGAAATACATCTCTATACGAGGAACTACACTACCCCACTGTAGCGGGAAAACCACGCTACCCAACTGTAGCGGAAAAATGAATGTTTATGCTATGGCATAGTAATTCAACATACTTGTAGCACCGTAAAATAATTTCTAAACGAGAAAAAACATGTTACCCCAACTGTAGCGGAAAAAGAAATTCTAATAACATGACATGATACATATAATCTCAAAATCGATTCTTAGCGAGGCCATTCTGACTTCTGAAACCCAATAAACAAACACAACCTGCACAATTTGCACATACTTGCATAATATACAAGGCCCTTTCGGACAACAATTATCCCTGAATAATCACATATGCACAGTTCTGCGAAAATATGAACAACACATGCGTACCTTAAGAGAAATAAGCCACAACCAAGTTTAAACAAAATTATTTTAAAATTAATTGTTCGACACCCACCTTTTACCAACAAAGTTTCCTTAGGCCTCAACTTTACATGCGATGCTCTTCGATCCGGTCTCACATTTAATCATAACAACAATTATGATTACCAGTGTTGCCTCCAGCATTTTTTAGGCTCAAATCGTATACGAAAATTGGGGCCTTAACTAATAATAGTAAGGTGAACACTATTTATTCAAAAACTAATAAAAAATTACCGTTTAAACTCAATATATTAAAAGTCATTACGGGGTATTGAGTAATAAAATTTATTAATAGTTTGAGAAAAGTACTACTTTTTCAATAGATATGTAACCTGGATAGTTAATATTTATTTGTATCCGAGATAAAATCTAATACTGACAATGACTTCAATTATTTAGTTCTGTCAAATAAAAGATTTCAAACATTAAAAAGGCAGGGGCATTTTTTTATAATATTACATATATATATAAGAAAATGGGGCCTGTAAATTTGGAGGCCCCAATTTTGTGCTTACAATTTTCGGTGCTAGAGCTGCTCCTTATGATCACCCTACTGGAAAAAAAAAGTTATCTAAAGTATGTAATTTGCATCGATCTATTAAGGAGTAACTTAGTTGTGAGTTACACAAAGCAGCTGCAATTTTTCAGATGATGAACTTGGAGTTAAAAAGTCATTTCGTACTCAATACACAACCAAATAACGTGATTTAAAGACTAATATAACCCATGATGATTCTAGTTTATCATATATATATATATTTTCAGAATTTTCCATAACCTCTAGATAATTTAAATATATTTTAGAAAAGGACTTTGCATCAAATTTTACCAAGTTTACAGCGCTAATCTTAGAAAATTCACTAAAAATCCAAAATCAACTATTTTTCCGTTTGGCTTGCACACACATCTACACAATTGACTTAAGTATACTGTATACAAAGGATTTAACTCAAATAGATTTCTAGATGATAGCTTTAAACCGTTTTCTACCCAGCAACTTTAAATTCCAGAAATCAGTTCGACTTTGCATGCGTATTTAGAAAATTGATAAGTCTTGTTTGGGAGCTTCAAAACCCGTAAATAAAATTTCCTATGTGTTTGTAAGGAAGTCTAAATTAACAAGGACTATTTCATCCTAATTTCCAAACTAATAATAGGGACGTAATAATCAAAACACCACAGGAGTTTTGTACAAGATTGCAGATTAATTACATCTTATTTAAGGAAATAAAATAATAATTAGATGCGTGTAATTAAAAGTCCATTTTTTTGTTATTCTCTTTCTTTTTAAGTATAACGAAGGAACTCAGGAAAGGTGTGTAGGGAGAAATTAGGATATCAATACACGTGTTAGATGAGGTGGCTTAAAAATAGACCTATGTGTCTTGGTACCAATATTTTTATTTCCCTTTATCTATGATTATTGTATTTGGCTGCGAAAACATTTGAAATCTAGTGTGGCTTTAAATGAGAAGTGATGATGTATATGTACACAAATATCTTCACCAACGATGTATTATTACCAAAAACTATTTATAACCGACGACTATACACTCACATTATTAATATCAAACGTTTTTCTTGTTATAAATCGTAAAATATGAATACTATACCACTAACTTTTCTATTACCTTTAAAACGGATACATATATAAATATACACTCCTAGAAAATAAAAATAAAATCGAGGATGTTACACCCCAGCTCTTCAAAAAAAAATCAGTCAGCTTTATAACCTTTTTTAAGTTAAATATTTATTTTGTTACAAATAAATATGATTTTATATGTCTATGCCTCCGAACCTGTTTATATATATACATTAATAGATTGTTGACATAAAAAAAGATTTGCATCTAAAAATTATGTATGAATGCTTGCTCTATTTCCGAATGTTGTGCCATTGTTGGTTGGTTATTTGCAATATTCTTCCCTTAATCTTCACAAGCAATTAAAGAAAACCCATTGGAAAGTAAACGAAACTTTGATTAGTGTATGTGAGGGGAATTTTAAAGAGAGTTAAAAGCAGTGTTTTAAAAAGCGAAATATTGGCTAAAGCGTTTTTTGAGAGATATGTTAAAAGCGTAAAAATCGTAAGTTTTTAGCTGTCTAAAAAGCGAAAAACCGAGCTTTTTAACCCTTTTTAAGGTTCGAATTGAACTTTTATTGAGCTTTGAATCAATATTTTTCACCGCGAATCGTGTTTTTTAAAACAATGTTTAAAAGGCACATCAGAAAGAAAAAGACTGGAGGTAACATTTGAGAATTTTAAAAGAAGAAGATTAGATTTATTTATTTTTTAAAAGTAAACGAGTATATTAGTCAAAATCCTCCATCAATGTCCGAGGACAACAACAAAACAACAATCATCTCAATAACAACGGACCGAGCAAGAAGAGTAGATTCTTATTTAACGATTAATCACAGTAACATTGATGCACTGCTAGACCAACAGTCCATTCACAAGATCCAAGCCCTAATAACCATAACACCTAAATGTCAACACCAAAGAATAAAGAAATCGGTCAACGTGGACATGTGATATCATTTTCAGTAATATTCAATGTATGCTTTTTTAAACATTAAAATAGAATTCAATTAACTTGGACTTGTATCCTTTTCCCACTATATATATATATATATATAAAAGGTACTTTTTACTCATTTTCTTTCGTCACCTTCGTTTTCTTTGACATCTTACTATTAAAATTAGGGTTGCCACATCTTCTTTATGTAAGGTTAGGACTCAAAACTTTGTTTTTTTTACCCTTTTATTCCTTGTTTTTTTACTTAATGACCTTTCAGTATATATGTTTTCTTTTATAGATTATTTAAATTGCTCTTCTTTTTTCCCTTTTTTTTTTTTTTTTTTTTTTTTAGAAAAAACCTTGATGATCAATCATATACTTTTTTTTTTTTTACAAACAAGCCAAATTGCATTGCAAATTTGACCCAACCCAGTTTACATCAAACATGATCCATCATCTATACACAGCTTCGTACTACTACTGTTTTTTTTTTAAAGGGTCATACTACTACTGCTTGTTCTAGCCTAATACACACAAAAAGCTAGATTATACACCCAAACTAGTTATTAGCAGCTGCAAAAATTAATAAAGGAGTGATAAGCAACTCCTTTCAAACTAACAGAATCTGCAGAATTTATCTACACAAATGACAAATCCTCATCTTTAAGTCTTTTTTCCCCATCTTGTTAATGATCTCCTTCAACTGATCCCCTTCCTCATTTAGTCCTTGTATAACATGAAAAGGCGACTCTCCTCCTTCACCATCTAGGAACCACTTAGCAGTTGATGAACTTTTAGACAAAACAATGTCATACCCGTCTCCATACGATTCCAAATCTTGAGGAAAAATTTGCCAAACCAAGCTACCTCCAAATCCACCTTTTACGGCGCTGTTATATACGACATCGTAGACGATACTCATGTATGTATCCCTGACACTTTCACTGTACCCTGGGTCTCTGCTTGATTTACCGAATTCTCCGAGTATCAGCAGCTTGTTTAGTTTTACAGAATCAGTCCAATGACTTGACATCCAATTTTTCATGAATTCAATCTGAGTGTTTTCATCCTTACCCGGTAGCCAAATATCTGGGTAATTTTTTTTTTCCACAAGGATTTAAAGTTAACAATATCTGTAAATTTCCAAATACATTTTACCATGAAACTTTTGTTCCAGTCCGAGTTTCTTTTCAACCCTGATGTGCTTGGGCCAGCGGCATAGAAAGATGTGCCATACGACTAGGGGTGCTGGATATTTGAGGATTCCATAGTGTGAAGCTTCTGATTGCTCCATCACATTTTTGTTCAGCTCCTCCATTCCCAATTTCAGCTGATGAAGCTGCTCCATCCCATAAGGTTGATGAAAATATTTTCTTTGAATTAACCATATATTTTTCTAATTGATTTTTTTAATGAACAAATAAATAAACAAGCAAGCAGATCTTTATTTGCAAAACACAAAGGAGAACTGGGTTAGAACTCAAACTAGATTTTCACCCTTTTATTATTTTAATTTTAATATATAGTTTTGATCTGATTAGTGTTGTCAAGGTTTGATCCTTTCTTTTTGGTAATTAAGTTTTAATCTTTTCTAGTAATTAATCTTTATTTTTTTGGGTAATCAAGCTTTAATTGATCTTTTTTGGTAAATTAGGTTTGATCTTCTAGGTAAACAAGCTTTGATTTTTTTTTTTGTAAGAAAACTTTGTTTTTTGGGTAATCAAGCTTTGATCTTTTTTTTTAGTATTTAAGCTTTGATTTTTGTTAGTAATCAAGCTTTGATATTTTTTTAGTAATCAAGGTTTGATCTTTTTGGGTAAACAAGCTTTGAACTTATAATCAAGCTTTGATCATTTTTTGTCAATCAAAATCATGGGCTCTAGCTAAATAATAAATTTAAGGTATTGAATCATATATATATCGGCTATTTTTCAGCGTTTGAGTTGATACAACGAGGAAATATCATAACCATGTGATTTAATTATATTTCAATCTAGCTACTCAATCAGACTTTTATTGGGTTCTAAGGTTCGATCCTAGAAATGACCTAATATTACTACGTCTAAACATAGACTTTGCTTAATATGTTCATCAATTTCTAGTACTGTATTTTTAATCGTTGAATAATTGGATATTTTTTATCAAAGGGTTTGAATGTTTTTACTCGTTAACAAGTATGGAGATAATGATTTGGAGTCTGAATATATCCAAATCGTTTTTTTCCCAATGTTGGTCAAGTATATTCATTACATAAAATTGCATGATGTTTTAATGATACCATTCCTATTCAATTTTGGTTGAGTTCGGGTACCATTGTTACCGATGTATGTATGATTAACTATGTTGAAAATATCATGTAATGAGCAACTATGATACTAATAAGGTTATATAATACTAAAAATGTTACCCTTGCCGTCTTATTAAATATTTCTTATTTTGGAGTGATGGAATCGCTTCTATTGTATTCGATTATTAATTTTAATTTGCATTGAAAAAAATTATGAAGATGGAATTTAGTAATAATTACTCCTATTTAAAGAGTTTACTTTATTCAGGAAAAAGACCTGTTTGCATCTTATAAACACACAAGTTGGATGTTTATGTAGTCTTAGTCTTTACGTGTTATCTGAATTTTTTTTGATTTGATGCCAGTGACAGTTTTAAATATAAAGATGAAATTTATTGGTGTTGAAGACAAAGATGAAGCCAATGATCACGTAAATGCTCATTTTTTATAAGCGAATAAGTGATTTATCAGATAAATGGTACTTTCTCTATCTTGAATTTAATTTCTTATATAGCTGTTATTAATCTTCCCATACTATGTAATAAAACCCTATTTCCTGTTCTTATCAGTTATAACACCTAAGAAAATGACCTTTTTATAATACATCTTTTTAGTCCAGAGAGTAATTACTCAGTTTTTTTTCCCTTCAGTTAATCGCTTAAACTTTTTAGTAATGCATGCACGTGTTGTTCAAGTTGCGCTTGCATTTTGGTAAAATGTTTTGTAAATTTCCGATAAAGGGTTCTCTTTGGTTTCCTCATTAATTTACCTAAATACTCGTTATGCATGATATTCACTTTATTACATAATCATTATTTTTTTAGTTTTCTTACTGGGCAGTCCGAACTCCCAAGTTAAAGTAATTGTATATGCTTGATATAGAGAACTTTTTCAAGAACCATGACTACATTAAATTACTTAGTAATCTTAGCAGTATTTATTTTTTAAGATTGGCTATCAACTTATCGTCATTATGTGTCTTTGCATGACAATTGAAATTATGAACTTATAAGAGATTCATTTTCAAGATTCCCAAAACATATGTTATCCACCTAGGTAGGGTTCGCTCTTTTATCTATTTCTAACTGCTATAGATCGATATTTGTATAAACAGGAGTATTCGACCAGCAGCGAGTGGGAAAGGGGTGAGAGTGGATCTTATTCCTTAGGGATTTCTATCGACTCTCAGCATTCATTTGAAAGATCGAATGTAGCTAACCCAGGCTGGTCGGGTAATTTGCAAGGGCAACAATCTCTTAACCCTAGATCTATGTGGGACAACAAAGAAGAAAATCACATTACATCTCAAACCAGTGAACAAAGTGCTTGGCAGGAGAGAAAAAGCTATCCTAGATATGATCGAAAATTTTCTAATGATAAAACTGATTGTGCATTGAAGTCAAAAGAATTTCACGAGGGGACACATAGGGAACCGTTAAAAGCCAAAGAGATTCTAAAAGAGATTTCTATGATATATCACATAGAAGGTCTGGAGATGTGGCAAAAAGATACACTTTATCCCCCTCTGAACATACTGGATCTGGACAGCAAAACCATATCCTCTCCCCTGAAGGAACCCGATACCCTCCACGCAGGAGCCGGAGCAGGAGCAGAGGTATGGGTAGTAGAGGTAGAAGCATGAGCCCAAGCAGAGGCAGGAACAACAGAAGCAGGAGTTTAAGCAGAGAGAGGGAGAGAGTGGTGGTCTATGGCCGGAGTAGGACCCCACCCAATGATTATAACATACGAGATCAACATACTTTTGGTGAGAGAAGAAGACGATGTTGGTTTTGGTGTACGTAAAAGCAATAATTTAAAGTACAAGGACTAAAAAGAAATAAAAAATTTTATTTCTATAATGGAATGTGACTCTATTACAAATTTCGACAATTGCAGAAAGTAAATGCAATTAATTAAAATTTCAGACAAATTAATATAACTTATTAAACTGCTGGACTAATTTGTAATTAAATGAAACTTTCAGACAGAATAGTATAAAACTAAACTGCTGGACTGTTTGTTAATTAAAAGAAACTTTCAGACAGAATAGTATAATTACTAAACGGCTGGACTGTTTTTGTAAATAAATAAAATTACTTAACTGAAATGTAAATTACAGAAAAGAAATTACAGAAAAGAAATGTACTGGAATGAAATTACATAAAAAAATTACAGAAATGAAATTACAGAAAGAAAAATACAGGAATGAAATTACAGAATTAAAATTAAAAGGACATAAATGAAAAGACGAGTCTACTGTTTAATAGTATGCCCTTAACCAATATTCGCCTAACCACCTTTCAGGTTTCTGGTTATGTTTGCCGCTTCGATCCCAAAGTACAATGCCTCGGATGACTCGCCGGAAACTGGCGACGAGTCAAGGTCGAGCTTTTGGTGGGTGACTCTCTCTGACTAAAATGTAATGGTGTTTAGAGAGATGATATATGCTGCTGTGTTTGATTTCAAAATGTTGTGTTTTGTGATATGGGGGGCTGCCTATTTATAGGCCAAGCTGAGAATCTCAGCATTAAGTCACACTTAATACTGTCTGTTTTCGAAATTCAAAACTGCATTATTAACTCAGCAATGAATTCATATTTATTGTACCAGTTATAGCTTTGCTGGAAACTTTCATGACCACTCCTATTATTTATACAAAACCCCTTTTCAGTCTTGGGACAAGACCCGAGACATTTCCTAAATCCCAAATCCCAAGGCCTAAGCCCCAAGCCCCAAGCCCAACGCCCACGCCCGTGTCCGCATCTCGTGACCTGAGACCCGAGCGAACACGCATGTGTGTTGTACACACTTAATACACACATGTGTATGTGGACACACACCTTAATACCCACATGTGATAGCTTTGTATATATATTGTAAAAATGACTCTTCATTTTCCAATGTGGGACAATTCCCAATGAGTTAACCTTATTTAACTCATTTTCTAGCATTAAATTTTTTTCTCTTTCTCAACCTCAATATTTGACGCCAATTTCCATTCACTCCCATTCTCCGAATAGGTCATGTGACATACCGTTACGAACCTTGTCATACCATCTACTTAATTGTCTTGAGTATGGTGTCAAAAGACAACAACTGTCGCTTGGAATCTTGACTCAAAGATGGTTTTGTGACCATTCTGAAACTACCATGTTACACATGGTTTTTCCAACAGAGGATTCTCAGACCCTCCCCCTCAGATGTGTAGAAACTTTACAGCTGGCAGTTGCATGAGAGGGAGTCAATGTAGGTTCTTTCACCCTATCAACGGGGCATGATCAGAGAGAGACCAGCTAGAGAGACAAAGAACACGAGGGGAACGCATGGGCTCCTGCTATGAATTAGACAGAGAAGAGCTCATGAGAAACTTTAAGACAAATGTTTGTTACAACTTCCTAATGGGAAGGTGTTGTATGGGATCCTCGTGCAGATACTACCACCACGATGCCGGTAGTGGTGATAACAATCATGAAATATAGAGACAACCACCACCCGTTGCTCCTTGTAAATTTTTTCTAAGAGGAAATTGCAGTAAAAGTAACTGCCACTTCTCTCATGATAATGCTCCAACTCACAATAATCGTGAGTTTGACCAACGTAATGATAGGCGGGACCGTGATTATGGCAATATAACAGAGAGAAGGGACCACGATTTGGATGTCAAAGATAGGGGTGGATCCATATGGCATAATGATAGAATTAAGGATTATATGCACAATCGAAGTAAAAAAATGGGGTGCTTCTCGGGATGGTGATGGCATGGGCATGGAGTTTGTTGGATCAGAGGCTACAAACGAAATAAATAAAACGGATCATGATTATCGAAAACCCTATGAAATCACTGAGAGATTACATTCTTTGGGTCTCCAGCACCCTACATCAATATTAGCATATTCAGTAATTCCAGAAACTTCTCATCTGTATAATAATGCAGAACGAAATATTTTGACGCGCTTGGTTTTGGTTATGTGAATAGTGCAAATGCTATAGAAGATATTTCCATACTTTGACAGAATTTTAACCAAAATTCTGATAGTTTTGGTCTGCCACTACAACAATTTGGTGGAAACAATCAAGATTGAGATCAACTCATTGGTTCTCTAAAACCTTGTGATGGGAATAATATTGATTTTAGTGGGAAATTTCACGCGAATATCTCTCATTTCAAAGCACAAAACTCAATTGATACTCAATATAGGCCTCCTGTAATAAATCACAGTTTATCTCAGAGTATTGATGACCAAAAAAAAAATCTCTTAAACCTTCTGGTCAGCAGTCTCAACTTGGTAAGTACAATCTCGATAAGCAGATTTTGTAGTCTCAACTTGGTAAACACTAATGGTATATCCTTATTAGAAGGGTACCAATAATTATTATCTTTAATAACTGTAGCCCATCAATTCATTCACTAATCAGTACTTCTTCCCTAATCGTTGTCAGCATTTTCGATTTGATTATGCAGTCTGACATTATTAAAATCACTAATATTTGATATTAAACCTGATACATCATTTCTTCCTATGTTTGTGTTGCATTACTCTGTATGTATTTACTTGGAACAGAAATAACCTAACTAATGGATGTGTTAGATTGATATTTACTCTATATGTATTGGTTCGGCATGATATTTTGGTCTAATTTTCCGTTAACTCCCAATAATCAAGTGCAGTCTTTTAGTTTCCTCGTTCATATAATATGTATATATGATATTCACGTTATTCACTTTTAAGCTCTTTCTTATTCCTTATCTTGGGCTTATTATCATTAAAGGGGTCTTTGCAATTTGATTTGTCAGACACAATGAATATCAACTCTAGTAATAATAGGCTATGATGATAAGTTTACTTTTCCAGGTAACTTTTAAAAAAAAAAAAAAAAAAAACTCTAGTAATAATATGAACCCTAATAATAGTCACATTATTATTAATGGTAATTTTAGTCATAAAAGATATAATAATCTTTTGGTTGGATGAATAGTTGTAACAGCAGATGTTACAGCAGCAGACGAGGGGTGCGGTTGGAAGGGCGAGTCAGCCGGAGGTGCAGATGGCGTATCAGGACTCGTGGAAGGTCTTCAATCCTGACTATACTCTAAATGCAACTACCTAACCTCCGGCTGATAAGAGTTGTTTTATTGCAGTTCTTCCATCATTTTATTTGTCTTTTCTTGCAAAAATTTACGAAGATGAAGGCGGAGAGTTTTCCGCGATAGAAAATTATGAGAGTTTTGTGATTAAAAGACGTGCAAATGAAGCTACTACCCCCCGTTCAACATATTTAAATCCGAATATGGACAAACAAATAGACATGATACGGTCAGTGTTGTTAGAAGTGCTGATATAAATTGATGACGTGATTATCTTCCGAAATCATTTGATGTATGATAGTTTTCATGTTAGATGATTGAAACCATAGTATTAGTGGGAATGTTTTGGACAATCAATAATGACGTGTGTTTTTTCTTATAAATATTTGGTTGAGAATAATTTCTATATTTTGGAGGATGACAATCATATTATTCCACTGTTTTATGTTTTCTTTATACTGTATATTTATATACTTGTTAAGTTTTTGTTAGTTATACATGTTTGTTTTTTGCTTGTAGTACATACTAATGCTGCTTGATTTATGTTTTGTAAATTGATTTTTGCTAGTATTATTGTATGTTTATGATGTTGTTTTATGATTTGCAAGTGGATTTTCATTGCTCGAGTCATATAATAATACTAATATATCTTCTTTTAGGCATGAGAACTTGACTTTGTTTATATGTAATGTTTTTGTACCAAGGATATGATATTCAAGTTTGGCAAATCTGAGTCAAAGGGGTGTTTCACACAAATTTTCACCAAGTGCTGAGTACATAAAAAATGAATGCAAAGCAAAATAAATTTTATTTATCAATTAATTTGCAGGTACAATCTCTGATAATTTTTAAAAGAAAATATAGAAATGAAAGTCATTTGATTCTTCTCTTTGAACAATTTGTCATGGCTCGAAATGTTTTTGTAGACTCTTTGATGAATTTTGTTGAGTTTGCTGAACTTGAGTAAAATTCTTTGGATTTGATGAACAACTTTGTAGTTTTGTTGATTTCATTGATGATCTTGATGCCCTTCAGATTTGGTGAAGAACTTGGAGATTTTGATCTGGAGAAAATGTTTTTGCCTTTGTTTCGTCGTTCCTGAAGATCGAATGCCGGTTTTTTGTAGATTTCTTGGGTGGAGTTTTTCAGATTTGGTGAAGAATTTTGAAGACTTTGATTTGCAGAAACGTCTTGCTTATTGCTTGTAGTCATTCCTGAAGATCGAATGCCGGTTTGTTTGTAGAAGTTCTTCAGATTTGGTGAATCAGTTGAAGATTTTGATCCGTAGAAACGCCTTGCTTGCTGCTTTTAGACGTTCTTGAAGATCAAATGTCAAGTTTATTGCAGATTTTTTGGAGACTTTGAAGGCATTCGTTGAGACCGGAGTGTGCAGAACTTCTCCTTAGGATATGATCCTCTGGCGGTTGTGGAGGAGCAGAGCTGATTTCCTGACGGCTGTGGAGGATCTTTTCTCTCTAGTTTTCAAGGTTTTTTTTATTGTCACATATGGCACCCCCACCCCTCTATTTATATCTTTTAGGGTGGGATTTTAATTGGAAGGGCAACTCACTAAGTTTCGGCCCATTATCATATAGAAACAACACTTATCATTTGATTTAAATTTAGTATTTGTTTTTTAAAAACATTTTAATGAGTTCTATAATTTTAAGAAACTCTTTGTTTGCTCCATACTAAATGGGTTTTTAGGAAAAGAAATACTTTTATTTTATTTAAATTTACTATCTTAATTTTATGTGATAATAAATTATAATTCCTCTTCTTTTAAATTACTAATAACTTCTTTTCTATTTAAATTTATAATTAGTAATCATGTTTTAAAAGACATGTGGTGTATTTTTAGTGGCCATAAATTTTACGTGTCAACAAATGCTCAGTCGAGATTTGTTTAGTTGCATTTCTTTTATAAAATGAACGAGTCTCGATTTTTTTTGAAAGGAGTTAATCTTTCTTTTTTTTTCTAAATTTGAAAGAAAATTTGAAGTCCCTTTTATAGGTTTTTTTTTTATGTGTTTTTTTTAATAGACAAACCTTGTTACGTGAAAAGTGAAACAAAAAATTGTTTGGCGCAAACCCGCATTCTAGAAGCGAGCTCTATTTTTTATTGGATAGAATAAATATAATACTAACATTGAACCATATCATACTAGATTTATCCATAAACTTTTAATTTCACTTTCAATTTGAAAAGAGTTCAAGGTAAAATCCCACCGTCACATATCCAACAGTAAAAGATTCGGTTGACTTTTTGATTTAAAGTCTCGAATTATTTTGGAAAGGAGTCAAATATTTTTATTTTATTATTTAAATTTTGAGAAATAATTTTAAATCTCTGTTGAACATTTTTTTTAAAAAAACTTGTAATTCAAGTGGCAAGAAATATTTTTTGAAGAATGTACATGCAAAGCATATGTACACGAAAATTTATTTAAATCAATCAACAATCTAATCCGTACATACCCAGAAGAAAAGATTGGGTTTGTTTTCATTTGAAAACAAAGACCTATATTTATAGAATCCCTGAACAAAACTATTTAGAAGCTTCCACCGTCACATGTTTTTGGTGGAGATTTTTTTTAAAACATATAACAATTAGGAGATAAAGATTTAAGTCTTAGAGTCCTAGTCAATTTAGAAAGACTTTTTAGGAGATTTTCAAATCTTTTATGAACAGGACTAAAAAAAAATCCATCGTCATAGCTAACAAGTTAAAAGAGTCATTTCAAAACTCATACTAGGATCAAGTATTTGAGTACTAATCAAACTATGTAAATGATATTTTGATTTTCTATAAATAGAAGGCTTCACCCTCATTTATTTTCACAACAATTTGGAGATCCACAACATATTTTCTCTTTATTTATTTTTTCAACGTCAGAGGCAAAAAAATTGAAGTATCTAATCATTTTTTTATTACTTTTCAAGTTAAATATTTGAGCTTACTGCCTTTTTTTGTATTATTTATTAGCTCAACTTTAGGTTTTATCATTGAAAAAAAAAACATCAAATTTTCTTTTTTGTATATTTTATAAATTTTTTTGGATTTTTTTTATATTTTATATTTTTTTTGGATTATATTTTTTTGATTGATGGTATGACTGAACTTGAAGCAAGACTCAAGATGCCTACGTACCCACGAAGGATCAAGTCAAACGTAGTTCATTTTTGTTGCATCAATATTTATACTCATTCGGGCGACGAGTAACATGCACTTTATACTCTTGCGTCAAGTAGTGTCTTCACTTCTTCTTTACGGGTAGTAGCCCTTCAAAAATCTGCGATTGATGGGGTCAATCTTCAAACCGTCTTCGCTTTACAACTTGTAGGCTCCATTTGTGTAAACTTCTATCACTATATACGGTTCATCCCATTTGGAGAGAAATTTATTCCCGGTGTGTCGTGTTGTGATGATAGGCCTTCTAACTGCTAGCACCAAGTCTCCATTGCCTCAATTTTTTATTGATCAATTTCGATCCCTTGATGGCGGACGATGAACCCAAGTAACTTTCCAGAAGTGACTCCAAATACACATTTTAGTGGATTCATCTTTAGTTGATATCCGTGCAATCGCTTGAACACAGCTTTAAGGTCCTTCAGATGTTCATGATGTTCATTTGTCTTAACAACTATATCATTGACGTAGCATTCAATATTCTTGTGAAGCATGTCACCGATAATCTTTTTCATTACCCTTTGATATGTTGCTCCAGCATTCTTCAATCCAAACGGCATGGCTTTGTAGCAATAAATCCCTTTTGACGTCCGGAAAGCAGTCATCTCTTCGTTCTTTGGATCTATGCGAATTTGGTTGTAGCCTAAAGATCCATCCATGAATGACAAGGCTTCATGTCCGGTAGTAGAATCAACCATGAGTTTAGTTATTGGGAGTGGAAATTCATCTTTGGGGCATGCGCTGTTGAGGTCTTGAAAGTCTACGCAAACTTGTATTTGCCCATTTTTCTTCTTGACTGGAACTATGCTCGAGATCCACGTTGGATATTTGACTTCCCTTATGAAACAGGCATCGATAAGTTTGTGACTTCCACTTCAATCTGTTAAACCAACTATCGTTGAGCTTGTTTTACTAGTCGAGATCCTCGTTTTACTGCGAGATGGTGAACTGCTACTTTGGGGTCGAGTCCTGGCATCTCCTCAGAACTCCATTCAAACACATCTTTATAGTCCCTAAGAAGCTTGATGTAATCTCTTTGGTCTTCTTCGCTTAAAAGTATACTTAGGTATGTAGGTTGCGGAGCATCCACCGTGCCGAGATTGACTTCTTTCAATTTATCCATAGTAGATCTAACACTTTCTTTGAGTTCTTCAGGACCGTCTTCTACCTCTTCTTCGACATGCTCTTCCTCCTTGATCCCCGTGATGTGGTAAGACGTTGTGACTTGCAAGGTTTTCGTCTGTATGGTACCTTGAACAATAACGACTACTCGGACCTGTCTTGTGAGACGCCTTTGCGAAACTAATGTATTCATTGTCATGCCAAGCCGGTCAAAAATAGATCTTTTTCTACTAAGTCGTCCAAACACCGATGGTCACCTACTTGATAATCTTTTAAATACAGATCGTGAAATTACATTTGCCCCCATTCGTTCGAGAACCAATTTACTTTCAAATGACCGTTGAGAAGTCATTGGTGGCAAGTTTTGTAGTCCCTGGTGATCGATGACAGGAACATCATTTTCTCATACTGATTTAGCATCCTCGAATGTAGTATAATAGTTACTTGACTTCTTTATGATGATACAAGCTGGAATGTGCATCTTGTAGCCAATTCCAACATGAGATTTTTTCACCGTGAAGACTTTTTGCTTGAGCATATTTTGTGTTGGTTTTAAACTGTGAACCTTTTCTCTAGTTACTTCGGGAACAAGCTTTCCAAGTAGATTTGAGCTTTCCAGGGAGTACCCACAATTTAAGTATCTTGCAGGTTCTTTAATAAAAAGATTAAGTTCTTCAAGTCTTTCCATGTTCACCAACAGGGCCATGTGTTGGTCGTATAAAACCCTTGAGTATTGTTATTCGTTCGATCGTAGTGACAGGAATTGTTAAGTCTTTGAAATTCAGATCATATGTTACTTGATTTGGGAGAGTAACAAACCACTGGAGTTTTTTTCTTGTTTGTTAGTAGACTCTTACTTTCGCACTCTTGCTTCCGTGGCCTTCTTTAATTTTCATTTCCACAACATCTGGTGAAAGATATTCCAGAGCATTCTCTTCTTTGGTTTATCAACATAGAACTTGGCATCGGCGAAATAAGCTTCCACTCCGTTGAAGGGATTGTTATCAGCTTCAACTTTCTTCATGACGTCATTTTGGCAATACTTAAAACATTATTGAAGAGTTGATGGGACGAATCTATTCTCATGAATCCAAGGTCGACCAAGAAACATGTTATATGAAGTCTTCGCATTGAGGACGTGAAACAAATCAGTTGATGTAAGTTCGTCAATGACAAGATCCAAACGTATTGTGTCAATCGTTGTTTGTCCATCTTGGTTAAATCCTTGAATCATTAGGCGGCTGGGAGATAGCTTATGAATCATGATCCCAAGATCATTAACAATTCATAGTGGTAAAATATTGATGGCAGATCCTCTATCTAGTAAGATCCTCTTCACTTTCTTCTCTCATGCGTAGCCAGAACTGAATAGTGGACGATTATGGCGTTTTGCATCGAGTAACAATTATTTGTCAGAGAAATTGATAGTCGTCACGTTTGTTACTTCATTTACTTATTTAGATAGAGTGGGCGTTGCTGAGAGTATAGCGGACTCGTCCTCATTTTCTTTGGGGAGCTCTTCGATACTTGCGACGTTACATGAGGCAGCATACCATTCATCTTCATCTTCTTCTTCAGAGTATCTATCATTTATGAAACCTTCACATTCACAAATATCCTAGAAGCAATGACCGTCATCATCTTTAAACTTATAAATAGGATTTCCTCAATAGTAGTAGGCGATTGGAACCTCCATGTTTGGTTTTTCCGTAGTGGATTCTTCAATCACTAGGTCTTTGTAATGTAGAACATAGTAATCCTCATTAGTTTCCTTAAGCTTCCTAACTTGTTTATCATTGGATTCATATCTTTCTTGAAGAACTTGTTGGCATTCTTGAAAAAAAATCTTTGCAAGGCTCAGACGTATGCGGAATCTGGCCGATTTCTTCTATTTTGCACACTTCATTAGGAACTTCAGATGCACGGTCGAAACTTGAAGATTTTCTGACTTCGTTTGCGTTCGATTCTTCACCAAATTCATTGTTAGTGTGCTTTGTAGATGAAAGTTGATTCACTTCTTGTGATTTGCCATACTAGACGT
The DNA here is from genome assembly GCA_963682055.1 of Primula veris. Lineage (NCBI taxonomy): Eukaryota > Viridiplantae > Streptophyta > Magnoliopsida > Ericales > Primulaceae > Primula > Primula veris. Next base: position 27,257,184 of record OY821741.1, read on the forward strand.
AGTAATCAAACTTTCCAGACGATTCTCCGAGGAGGCCAATTTGCGGGTCTCCATCTTCGTATCTTTTCTTGAACAATTACTGAGTCGTTTTCTTCTTATTTTTCTTCTTCCTAATTTTGGCTCTTCATCTTCGTCGCACTATTCCTTCCATTCGTACTCTATGCAGTCCTCGCAGTTGCAGACATCGAAAAAACAATGGTCGTTCTCACTGAATTTGTAGCTTATCCCCTCTTGTTGATACTGGTGGATTTGATGGTTTTCTAAGGATGGGAGTTCAGATTGTTGGTGTTGGTCTTCGGGAAGGTTTTTTAGAATCATATCCCCATTAGTTTTGTAGTCTTCATGAATTGCTTCATTATTTTGTGTTGAGTTTGCAGAGGCATGTTCTTCAACTATGAATTCCGTTGATGGGAACGAGCCAAATTGGATTAGCACAGTTGTTGGGTTGTGTACACTTTCAACTGGAGAATCAATAATGAAGGTTGCATAATGAGCTTTTGCTTCATCTTCTTCTTCCAACAGAATCTTTCCTTGGCTGGCTAGATGGACGATCTTTTCTTTCAACACGAAACATCGATGAGTTGGATGGCTGAGTAGATGATGGAACTTGCAGTCATTTGTGTCGTTCAGTTTATCAGCCTCTTCTGGACGTTTCATTTCTGGGAGTTCAATCAAGTTGAGAACCAAAAGTTCATCTAGCATTCTTGGTAATTCGATATCTGGAAACGGGTATTCCTTCTCTTGCATTTTCTTCAGGGTGAGCCTTCTCTTTCCATTCCATTGATTGTCGAACTTTTCAACTTCAACTTTGGTCATGCTTGTGTTAATCTTGGAAGCTGAAGAGGCCTTTGGTAGACTAGCAGAAACAACGAATGACTCTTTTTTGTCAGTGTTTGAACAAGCCCTGCCCCATCTCATACTTTCGGGTTTACTTTTTGTTTTCTGTGACATTTGAATCAGCAAAGCTTGATCTCCGCTGGTTGAAATGTTTAATTCCATGTCGTGAGCTTGGCTTGCTAGTTCTCGGAATGTCTTCGGCTTTATTCCATGAAGAATGTATCTCAATCCCCAATACATGCATGGGATACACATTTCGATGCCGGATGACTCACACAATCTATCATTGCATTTGAGGCTTATACCCCTCCATCTATTGATGTAATCGGTGACAGGCTCATCCTTCTATTGGTGAGTGTTGGTTAATTCGATCATGCTCACTGTGCGGTCAGTGTTGTAGAAGCGATTGAGAAATTCATCCTCAAGTTGTTCCCAGCCGTCAATTGATCCAGGTACTAAGTGGCAGTACTAATCAAATGTGTTGTCCTTCAATGGCCGGATGAATTGTTTTATGATGAGGTCTCCTTCTGTTCCAGCATTGCTGCACATTTCCACGAAATGAACTACATGTTGCTTTGGATTTCCTTTACCATCGAATTGTTTTAATCTAGGGGGTTGATATCCCGCAGGTATTTTCAAGCGTTATATCCTTCTGCTATAAAGCTTAACTTAACTTAATGAGGAATGTGTCACTTCTTCGTAGCGTCCCTTAACGGTGCCAAGTAGGAAATTCTTTAGTTGACCAACATGAATTGAACCATCAGGAATAACCTCTATGTTTTGCCTCTTCCCTTTGTCTTTGCTTGAAAATCCTTCGACTTCAGATGGTTTCTCTTCATTTATAACGGTTTCAATAGTCTGTGCCAGGAATTCCACCTTATTCATTAACATTGCAAATTAGGTATCTCACTCTGTTGTTGCCTTCATGAGACCTTCTAGAGTTTTTGTTAGGATGAAAACTTGTTCTTCCAATGCCAATGTGTTTGTAGTCATGGCGGGCATAATAGGTGAGTCAGAATATCGCGGGCTATTAAGTGGAGTCTCCGAGTCTGAAGCAGTGACACCATCTTTTTCATCACCATCTTGTTCACTTTTGCCTAGTTGTTCATATATGAGTTTCGCGGCATATTTTCCATCACAGGTAAGAGCCTCTTGAGGTCATATGCATAGATACTCTGTTGAGTTTAAGTTGCCACCAAGTTCAATGCCTTCTGCGGGAGTTGGAGTTTCCATTGGTTGAGCTAATTCTTGAGTTTCGGAAGATTTGTTGCTTTGAGTTCTGGTGTAAACATTTGAAATCGTCCTCTTCTCACCAAGTAAGGAAGAATCTTCAATTATTTTGGAGGAGTCTTTTTTTGGAGCTATCAAATTGTTGGTGAACTTGATTTGATAAAGAGGAGGGATGAAAGACAGAGATGTCCCACCGGGTGTGCCAAAATTTATTTCACACTAATTTTCACTAAGTGCTGAAGACAGGAAAAATGAATGCGAAGCAAAATAAATTTTATTTATCAATTAATTTGCGGGTACAATCTCTGATAATTTCTGAAAGAAAATATAGAAATAAAAATTATTTGATTCTCCTCTTTGAACAATTTGTGATGGCTCGAAATGATGTTATAGACTCTTTGATGAATTTTGTTAGGTTTGCTGAACTTGAGTAAAATTCTTCGGATTTGATGAAGAAATTTGTATTTTTGTTGATTTCGTTAATGATCTTGATGCTCTTCAGATTTGGTGAAGAACTAGGAGATTTTGATGTAGAGGAACGTGTTTTTGCCTTTGTGTAGTCGTTCCAGAAGATCGAATGCCGGTTTTTTTTTATAGATTTCTTGGGTGGAGTTCTTCAGATTTGGTGAAGAAGTTTGAAGACTTTGATTTGCAGAAACGTCTTGCTTATTGCTTGTAGTCGTTCCTGAAGATCGAATGCCGGTTTGTTGTAGAAATGCTTCAGATTTGGTGAAGAACTTGAAGATTTTGATCCGTAGAAACGTCTTTATTGCTTCTTTTAGATGTTCTTGAAGATGGAATGTCAAGTTTATTGTAGATTTGTTGTAGATTTTGAAGGCAATCGTTGAGACCGGAGTGTGCAGAGCTTCTCCCTATGAGCTGATCCCGTGGCGGTTGTGGAGGATCAGAGCTGATTTCATGATGGGTGTGGAGGAACATAGCTGATTCCTTGGCGGCTGTGGAGGAGCTTCTCTCTCTAGTCTTGAAGGCTTTTTTTTATTGTCAATTATGACACCCCACACCCCTCTATTTATAGTTTTTTTAGTGGGCTTTTAATTGCAAGAACACTTCCCTAAGTTTCGGCCCATTATCATATAGGGCCAACACTTATCATTTGATTTAAATTTAGTATTTGTGTTTTAAAAACATTTTAATGAGTTCTATAATTTTAATAAACTCTTTGTTTGCTCCATACTAAATGGGTTTTTAGGACAAGAAATACTTTTATTTTATTTAAATTTACTATCTTAATTTTATATGATAATAAATTATATTTTCTTTTCTTTTAAATTACTAATAACTTCTTTTCTATTTAAATTTAGAATTAGTAATCATTTTTAATCATGTTTTAACAAACACGTGGCGTATTTTTAGTGGCCATAAATTTTACGTGTCAACAAGGGGTATGTGCGCTTATGCGATATCCTTGATCTATTGAAACTTGTTTCAACTTTTATTGGCAGTAGTAATTTGTAGAAGTGCGATTTTATTTTAAATAACGATATAATAAATTGTAATGTTTTCATTTTTGTCATACTGAATAAGACCGAGGAAAACATGGTTTTTTTCATACCAAACATATGGCTAGATTGTATACGTTAAAATGTGATGAGGCATATCAATCAAGTACTTTTACTCTATTGTATGTAAAAAAAAAATGTTCAGACTTTGATGTGACGGTATTTGGTTCAAGAACCAATCAAATAGTTGACTCTTAGTTGGTTAGGTCAACGGATCTAAAAAGTTGCGCACCTGTATTATTCGTCTTACCGTTTGATTTATATAAGTAAAAAATGTAAAAAAAAAAACTCGTTACAAATTCATTCATAATGTTTAAAAATTGGTATTATTTCGAAGGGTTTTGCTAACATATGCCTCATGGCACATGTTAAATATTTAATGAAAGTGGTTGATCAATATTATATAGTTATATATATTCTATCATTTCTTGATTGTAAAGAAACACGGAACACAAAATTTACAATGAACAATATTTCACCCAAAAATTTAATTAATTCTGTCACAAGCTTGGCCACTAATTAATTCGGTCAATTAATATTTCTTTTTCAAATAATAAAGATCACCTAAATATGTAATATTTTTTTTTGTTTCTTTTTTAACTACTTCAAATACAATCTAAAATTTGATAAAACAAAATATAAATATCCAACCCAATAAAAACCCAACATAATAAAAACTGAAATAAAAATATAAACCTTAATTAAACCTACCCTAAATTTAAATATTAATTAAAAATAATAAAAAATTATTACATCTAGTATTACTAATATATATATATATATATATATATATATATATATATATATATATATATATATATATATATATATATATATATTATATTGGTTATGTTTCTTTATATTCTAAAATTAAGTCATAATATTAGTTCATTGCAAGATTAATTATGGTCATTCAATGCACTTTATATTTTCAATGACTCTATAATTAATATATGTAACTTCCAATAACAATTGAAATAAATGTTCTAAATATATGATAGAATTACATAGGAAATGCAGCCCTTTAACTTATACAACAATTATTTTTTGGAATTTCTTTGGAAGTTATTTCTTCTCTAAATTTGAGTGAAGAATCAATATGTTTACAAATATCAAATTTAGTACTAGACGTGCTGCTATTCTAGATTTAAGCATTAATTGGGGTCAAAATGGGTCTAGGTAGCTAATTTGAAACCATTAATTTTATAAAACTAACATTAACTTGTTCTTATAAAATCTTCTTATTTTTTCCAGTTGAATTCCTAACCTATTATATTTATCACTTACAATGGAATTTAATAGGTTTTTTCCTAAAATAAATAAATTATAGTTTGTGGTTGACTTACTGTTTATGTATGAACCATTTTCCAGTATCCAATAAGAAATATGTAATCTCAACTTGTCATATAGAATGAATAATAAGATCTTTACATTTGGACTGGAGTAAAGAAACAAAAGCATTTCAAGATTGGTAAAAGTTAAAGCCATAAACTCGTTTCCTTTTCAAAAACTAGTTTATGGCTTCCTCTTCTCGTTATTTCATATGCAAATCTTGAAATTTTATTCATTTTCACATTTCAGTACGCTTTCATTTTCCACAAGGCCGGATTTAGGGGTAGGCCCGAGAGGCATGAACCTAGAGCTCCCAAAAAAACGACTAATTTTAGGTCCCCAATTCTATTAAAATATAGAATATATATTTAAAAATTAAGGATATTTATATAAAGTTTATTTGTCCGAATGGTTGGTGGCTGAAATCTTGGTAATTGTTGGGGCCCAACCCAGGTTCGAATCTTGCTAATATATATATATATATATATATATATATATATATATATATATTCAAAATACAAATATAGAAATATTTGTATGTCAATTAAAAATAGTAGTATTTGTAGCAATTTATAAAGTTACAAACATGTCTTCAAAACTAAGTCACAAGTGGGGTCCATTATTTTTGTCAGCTTACCTCTTCCTAAAAATGATATATATGAAACAGATATGTATGAGAAATAAAAAGGCATATAGATAAACTTGTTCGAATAAACAGAGAGAGGAGAGAGGGTTTGAAAATAAAAGAAAAAGCTTTTCATATTCCTATTCCTTTAATCTTCAATAACTTTTAGCTGGGTGATCCGTTTTTCAAACGGGTTTCGCCAACGCGTAGCTGATGAAGCAGAGATTAGTTTGAGGTATGGTTTATCGATTAACTCTCCTTTCTGCTAGGTTAAAATTAGCTTGCAAAAATCTGTCTTGTACCTATAGTAAAATATGTATTTGGTTACTTTTTTAGATGATTCCTTGCATTGCTCTCAATTTTAAGGCGTAAATCAACATTTACTCAGCTGATGTATTTGCATCCGGTGTTGGGCTTCATAAAGGTACCATTTTGGTACTTAAAGAGGAGTCTTTTTATTTTTTTTTATTTTTTTTTTATAGTAGAATTAATACTCGTAGCCTGGCGATTATAAAAAAGGCTAAAATTTACCCGATGTGATTCCAGGCCGGTTAATGCAAGAAATATAAATAAAGGACCAAGATCTCCTATGAAATATAAAATATCATTCATACATGGCATAGTCCAAGCGAACCCACTTAATTTTTTTATTAAACTATGATCGGCCATCATATTAGCAATAAACGTATTCCTGATCTTAATGCGCGAAAACAATGAGGGATTAGCTCAAGGAGTACTAAAAAAGGTGCTAACGGCAGTGGGACTCCTGCGGGTAATAAGAAGCTTAAAAAATGAAGATCATTTTTTTGAAATCTCACTATAGTAATGCCAATAAAAAGAGAAAATGAGAGACCCAAAGTAATGAGAAATGCAGGAATATATTTCCTTACTTCTATTTGTTTGTGTTTACTTTTTATTGGTTGTAGCAGTAATATTTCTTGTGGTTTTAGTTACATACCGGTGTTTAACAGGCTTTTTGAGGTACCGTTTCGGTACTTGAAAAGGAGAGTTGGTTGGTGATATTAGGCGGGAATTGGTTTCCTACTTATTTTGTGTGTGTAGCTTATACTTTTATTACTTATATAGTAGATATGGTTTATAGGAGAATTTAGCTGTGTGTAGCTTATACTTTTATTACTTATATAGTAGATGTGGTTTATAGGAGAATTTAGCTGGTTGGCTTCGTTGAGGTACCGTTTTCGGTACTGAAGAGAAGAGTGTTCTGTATAAATTTTAGGCATGAGTTGGTTTCTTACTTTAGGGCCGCTTTAATATGTTTTACTGTAGTAATTTAGCTATTTGTTGTGTTATATAGCAACTTGAATCAACAAGGAGCTTTTCGAACTTCTTGATCAAAGCTCAGGACACTTGGGAACCAAATATTTCAGTTCATTTGATAGTAAATTATCAGAGTATATGGTAGATGATGCAAATGATGTATATGATCCGTTGTTGTGATTTCACTAGTTGTAACATTTGTTACAGGATGGTAGCTAATGCAAATGTTATGATATTTGTTGCGATTTCAGTAGATGTACTGTAATTTATAAATTTACAAGTGTTTTACCATATCACTCACGAACCAAGTAGAATCATAAGGTTGAGTAATTGAGGAGGGCGTTGTGTTGTCATGAGTCTATTAATGAGCGGTGTTGTATTGTCTTGAGTCTTTTTTATTGGTTTAGGATTCACGTGCCACATGGGTTCCGACGGGCTTGGTGCTCACGGAAAATACGACAATAAACGACATATGGTTTCATAAGTAATTGACTCCATACGTGGATCTGAGGAGTGATCCAAGACTTTATTTGTGAATCTGAATTTATACACATTTGAGTCGTTTATCGATTCACGCCACTTGACGTAAGTAGTTGAGTTAGAGGAGTTTAGCAGAGCAGAAATAAAAAGACCAAATACGGATATAAAAGATCAAATATATATGCATTGCATTATTATTCTTTTTACTTTGTTCACGTATATATATAATGAATAGTTGACTCACTCTTTTTATTCGTTTTCTTATCTGTGTATTTATTATTTTAGGCGGAGGTTCAGATGTAGAGAGTTCCATGACAGGTTGGATTGTTGAGCGAGGCTGTGAGCGGGCTAGATTTTGGGTTGCACGTGTATCATAGACACTCATAGCCTATTTAGTTTGGTGTAGTATTTTGTAAATGATGTATATTAGGTGTAATTGTGGGAAAACGTACTAATGTAATATAATTTTTGGTGTAATATATGTCGGAGAAATGTGTTTGCAAAAATGTATTTTCTTCCAGTGTGTTTTCTTTACTTTTCAAATTCAGGTCTCGGGTTTTCTGAAAGTCGGGGCTTGACCACATATTACATGCATCACAAAATACATGTTTTCTTAAAAAAAAATAAACAGATTTGATCGTTTTTAAGAAAAATATATTTTATTTTTGTTATATGAATTTTGATTTATTTGTATAATCGCATATTTTATTACACTTAGTTTCAAATAAGATATCATCAACCCAAAAAAATATTCAAATAAGGTATTTTTTGGTCTCATATTAAATGTAAAAGAAAAAAATCCTGTTTTTTAAAGAATTTTTGGTCATTTATTTATAAAAATACTATCTTATACTTGGTAATATGACTTGTTTCCATTTATTACGGAGAATTTTGGACAAATTTAATTGACTTTATTGTCCGGTTAAGTGTCATTGCGAGTGTACATCGAAATATTTAACTAAAATAAATTTTCTAATTTAGAACGAAAAAGAGCCCCAAATTTATGGTGTCCTACAGCCCAAAACTCTAGAAACGACCCTGATTTTCCATTTCCTGCTTTCGTTTCCCTACTAATAACCATGGATAAATGTCAACATCAAATAATAAATAATTTTTATTTTATTTTTTGGTACAAAGGTGGCTAATGTCAAACTACACGATCCACACCCTCGCTTAGAACTCTTTAGGCATTAATACTGTTGGTGAATTCTCGATAGAACGCACTCTTATATGGGTCCCGATATCCATTTGAACGAGTTGATCAGCACATAGATTTTTTCCCCTCGTAACTCAACAAACATGACATTGCCATTGATGATCTTTGAAATGATTTATCTTGCGTATAAGATTGTAATCTGGATAAGTATAGGGCCGACCCTGACCACATCCACATCAACCCATCAGCTTAGGTGTCGATCGGTTAAAAGGCGTCGAAAGTTTTAAATTTATGGAAAATATTATGTACATGCATCCTTTTATGTATTATTATATATAAATTTCAGCGTGTTTTATATATTAGATACGCTCACAGTGTAGTCGATAAGTCTAACACTCTGCACAAACTCATGACCTTACTAAATTTAACTAACAAGCATAACCAACTGAACTATCATATCACATCTATTAACATTTAGTTGTTTATTATCTTATACTTTGTTTTACACTTATTTTTTAGTTCCAAAAAAGCGAATTTTTCATAGGACCGGCCATGCTGGTTGGTTTTTCGACCACCTCGCAGACCTCTTATCAGTCGGACTCCACAATAACATATGTCCATCGCTTTTTTCATACAAACTCGGTCCTATAAAATATAGCCCATCACTCAGCTGTTACTATAGATGACCGACTTATGCCACCCTTGCGACTCGAGCGACTTTTGCAATCCCTAAATGTACATGGACCGATGCCTCAACATTGATCTTAAGTTGACCAAAGTTTGGTGGCTTTCATCCATTGCCAACTTTAGCTTGTGAGAACAACGTCCACCCCATCATAAAATCATGAACTACTCCAAGTATAGCTCTTTATGTCGGTCACCAGGAAGTCGGAAATCTTTATGAAATACGGGTTTGTTACACCAAAACCGAAGTAAATAAATGGTAGCTAGCTGCCTAGCCTTGAAGATTACAAAAAACTAAAAAAAATGGTAGCCATGAAAACCTTGTCATATGGTAAATTGGTAATAATAAAGAAATTATAAAATATAAGTGTTTCACACTTTCAATAATATTTCATGTTTTTTTCTAAAACATTTAATAATAAAATAGAATTCAAGTAACTTGTACACAAGAGGCAAACAAAAGGTAACGTTGAATAATAATATAATATTCCACTATATATATATACAATGCTTTCCACTCGTTTTTTTTTTTTTTTTAAATAGCTTTCCACTCGTTTTCTTTCATCTTTCTCACTCTCATTTACAGAATTTTATATCTTACTATTAAAATTAAATTAGGGTTGCCGCATCTTCATTCTCTGAGGTTAGCACTCAAAACTTGGTTTTTTTTATACCCTTTTATTCATTTTTTTATTATTACTTAGTGACTTTTTAGTTTATTTGTTTTCTTATTAATTAGTTGAATTGCTCTTCTTTTTTCCCATTTGAAACCAAATTAGGTTGATTAAAATCTTTTATATGGATTAACCAAATATTTTTCGAATTAATTTTTTAATGAATAAATATATAAACAAACAAGCAGATCTTTATTTGGAAAAAAGAAAAAGGGTGAATCTTTGATGCATCAATCTCTAGGTTTTTACCCTTTTTATTATTTTCAATTTTAATTTATAGTTTCGATCTGTTTGGAAAATATCACAGCCAAACTGGTTTATCAAATTATTGATTTAATAAACAGGTTTTGATTTTTTTTAGTAATCATTTTTGGTTAGCAAGCTTTAATGCTTTATAGTAATTAAGCTTTGATCTTTTTTCAATAAACAAGCTTTGATCTTTTTTTAGTAATCAAGCTTTGATTTTTTAGTAATCAAGCTTTGATCTTTTTGGCTAAATATGTTTTGATTTTTTTTTGGTCAATCAAATTGTTGAATTCTGGATTAAAATCATCAGCCTTGGTTAAGTTTCTCTAGCTAAATATTAAATTTAAGGTGTTGAATCATATATATTGGCTAATTTTCAACGCTTGAGTTGATACAACTGGGAAATGTTACAACCATGTGAATTAATTATCTAAACTTGTTTATATATCACTGTAACTACTCAATTAGACTTTTATAGAGTTTTAAGGTTCAATCCTAGAAGTGACCTGGTATTATTACGTTTGAAACTTAGACTTTGCTTAATATGTTCATCACTTCCTATTACTATATTTCTAATCGTTGAATAGTTTGTTATTGTTTATCGAAGGGTTTAAATGTTTTTACCAGTTAGCAAGTCTGGAAAGAATGATTTGGAGTCGGAATAGGTCCAATTAATTTTATCCACTTTTAGGTTTACCCAATGTTGGTCAAGTATATTCATTACATTACATTACATTACATAATCTTTTAATATTACTGTTTATATTCAATTTTGGTTGAGATCGGGTACGGTTGTAAAGTTCGCCTGCTATATCATTGTACGGATGTTAGTTCTATAATGCTAAAAAGGTTACCCTTGCTGTCATATTAAATATTTCTTATTTTGGAGTGATGGAATCCATTCTGTTGTATTTGATTATTAAATTAATTTGCATTGGAACAAATTATGAACATGGAATTTAGTAATAATTACAAACATTGACTTGCAACCTTACTTTCTCATTGTAATGGTAATTCTTTTGATTAAATACTAGAAACTAGTTGTTTGAAGTGTACAACAGAATCTAAGTTACTTACTATATTTTATCGCCGTCAATTTTTAAGTTCAATACTATTACTACCCATAGTTGCACAAAGCATGAGCGGGTACAGAAGTCGGAGCAAAGGAGGGAAATGAGTTGTGGTAGGAATGAGGAAGCAGTGTCTGGAGCGCCTAGAAGAAATCATTTTTTTAATATAATTTTATGTAATAAATACTATTAAAGATATTAAAAAAATTCCAATATTTAAAAAGTTAAATACAAAAACATAATACTTTTATGGGTTGTCTCAAGGCTGGGTTAGATGTGTAAGCATAAACAAATTGGGTGTTCATAGAGCTACTCAGCTACATAATTTTACATTCTTTATCTTTATACTTCTAGTTGTTACCCTGCATCTCTTTCTACTTTTATACGTGGTGATAGGAAGCTTTTGCAAGCTTCTGAGGACAGAAGCATGGAAGCAAGCTTCGAAGCCAAAGCGTGTAAGTCTCTAAGATAGTGTGCAACTATGCTACTAAAAACCTCATTATTATTATTATTATTATTATTTTTTCTCCGAGCGTATGTCTTTGGTTTTAGGTTCCATACTGCACTTATTTCTTATCCATTGCCATTTCTTTAACCCCCTACCTAAATTTTAATTTGTTTGAGTAACTGTACCTCTAGCTTTAAGAGTTTACTTTTCTTCAGGAAAACAGCCAATTATAAACACACATGTTGGCTGTTTATGTAGTCTATGTCTTTACGTGATATCTGAAAGATGTTTGATTTGATGTCAGTGACAGTTTTAACTATAAAGATGAAGGTTGTTGGTGCTGAAGACGAAGATGAAGAAGATAAAGCCGATGATCAGGAAAATGCTCATTTTTGATAAGCGAATAAGTGATTTACCAGATGAAACGGTACTTTCTCTTTCCTCAATTTAATTTCTTATAGAGCAGTTGTTAATCTTCCCATACTATCTAATAAAACCCTATTTCCTGTTCTTATCAGTTATCACACATAAGAAAAGGGCCTTTACATCACATTTCTTTTTAGTCGAGAGAGTAATTACCAAACAGAGTTGTCAGTTTTTTTTTCTTTCATTTAAACCCTTAAACTTTTTAGTAATGCATGCACATGTTGTTCAAATTGCGCTGCATTTTGGTGAAGTGTTTTGTGAACTTCCGATCAAGGCTTCTCTTTGGTTTCCCCATTAATTTACATAAATACTAGTTAAAGCATGATATTCACTTTATTGCTTTTAACTCTCTTCATTTTTCTTAACGTGTGCTTGTTCTCATGGGAATGAGGATGCTTTACGATTTGATTTGATTAGGTAATCATTATTTTTTTTAGTTTTCTTACTAGGCAAGTCCGAACTCCCATGTTAATTAATTGTATATGCTTGATATAGAGAATTTTTTCAAGAACCATGACTACATTACATGACTTGGTAATCTTAGCAGTATTTATCGTCATTCTGTGTCTTTGCATGGCAATTAAAATTATGAACTTATAAGAGATTTATTTTCAAGATTCCCAAAACATATGTTATCCACCTAGGTAGGGTTTGCTCTTATATCTATTGCTAACTTCTGTAGATATTTGTATTAACAGGAATATTCGACCAGCAGTGAGTGGGGAACAATCAGTTGAAATATCGAATGTAGCTAACCCAGACTGGTCGGGTAATTTGCAAGGGAAACAATCTCTTAACCCTTCTGGTCAGCAGTCTCAACTTGGTAAGTACAATCTCGACTAGCAGATTTCTGTAGTCTCAACTTGGTAAACACTAATGGTATATCTTTATTATTCAGAAGGATGCCAAAAATTATTATCTTGAATAACTGTAGTCCATTCATTCACAAATCAGTACTTTTTCCCTAAACGGTGTCAGCATTTTCGATTTGATTCTGCAATCTGTCATTATTAAAATCCCTAATTAGTAATATTTGATATTAAAACTGATACAACTTTTTTTCTTATGTCTGTGTTGCATTACTCTGTATGAAGTTACTTGGAACAGAAATACTAGCAAATGGATGTGTTTGACTGATATTGCAAATTAAAATGCTAGTATGTAATTGTAAGCAGATAGTAGCTTCCAAGCTTAAAATTCTATTAAAGAGAAGTCTGTGATAGAATTTTACGGAATTAGAAAATAGAAAAGCTGATGTAAAAATTCTATTGTTGATTCAATTATAAATGGGCGTCAATTTACTTGATAGTATCAGCATATAGATTACCTCCTTTAGTGGATCCTCCGAATGTGCTTATTAGTTTGGTATGATTTTTTGGTATAATTTTCCGTAAACTTCCAATAATCAAGTGCCATCTTTTAGTCTCCTCAGTCATATACTCTTTATGTATGATATTCACATTAGTCCTTTTTACTCTCTTTCTTATTCCTTAGCCTGGGCTTATTATCATTAAAGGATGCTTTGCAATTTGATTTGTCATAAACTATGAATATCAACCCAACTAATAATATGAACCCTAATAATAGTCACATAATTAGAAATAGTAATGTTATTAATAATTGGGGTAATATTGGTAGTGGTTCGATGAATATGTTACAGCAGCAGAAGAAGGGTGTGGTTAGAAGGGCGAGTCGGCCGGAGGTGCAGATGGCGTATCAGGACGCGTGGAAGGTCTGGCATCCTGACTATACTCAATATGCATGTCGATTACTTCACTGTTTCAAATATTTCCATTTTAAAGAAAGTTGTTGACTGAGTCAGTCAAACACTTAATGTTCTGTTTTAAGTATTAACCGTATTTTTGTTTTTGCTACAGGGGGATATAATGACAGTAGAGGAAGGAGAATCATTGGTTATCAGCAGACTAGCTGTGGTATATTTCTCAACTTTATTTTATGTTCATTGAAGATTCTAGTCAGTTCCCAGACAACACATCTCCCTAGTTAATTGTTTCTTTAACATAGATTCAAATATTTAAAGTGTCATAAATTTAACATCGATTCAAGCATAAAAGCTATTTTATATTTTGCGTCCAGATTTGCTTCGTTATTCATGCTGATGGTCGTAACATTTGTTTTCTTCTGAATGCAGGTTTACAAGGAGATTTCAGCATCTGAAATGTAAGTAGAGTAAAATTATCCACCACTTATTGATTTTTTCACTGAAGATTTATTAAGTTGTGATTTTTCTTTATTTAGAAAATCAAAGAAAGTAATCAAAAGAAGTGTTGTTTTAAAACATACAAATCTTGGTATCTTTCCATGTTCAGTCAGTTTTTTGTTTGTTCCAGGTTCTTCAATAACTGGCCAAACAGAGTGCACATGGAACAGCTCATACCGAAGATTCATGTTGATAACATGTAGGTTGAGAAATATAAGTTTGCTATCCTATTTGTTTGCTCATTAAGTTAAAGCAACTCTACCTGGTTAACTATTGGTTATTCTGTTTTGAACTTTTCTTATAGGCAATTCTATGGTTAAGTTGAGTGACTTTCCGCTGATGCAATGCTTCCAAAATCAAAACTTGACAAAATAGCGAAAGAAAATATGGTGAGCCATGCTATTTTTATATTTAGAATTATAGATCATGACAGTATTTAGAAGATTCTATGTTCATTGAAGATTCTAGTCAGTTTCCAGACAACACATCTCCCGAGTTAACTGTTTCTATGACATAGATTCAACTATTTAAAGTGTCATAAAATTAACTTTTATGTCTAGTTAAGTTCGCCTAATTGTTAATTATGAATATTATATTCCAAATTTATGTATTCATCCCACATATGATATTGAGACATACAAGCATAAAGTACTATTTTATATTTTGGGTCCTGTTTTGCTTCGTTAGTCTTGCTGATGGTCATAACTTTTGTTTTCTTCTGAGTGCAGGTTTACAAGGAGATTTCAGCGTTTGAAATGTAAGTAGAGTAATATTAACTTATCCACCACTTGTTGATTTTTTAAGTGAAGATTTTTTTACTTATGATTTTTTTTTTTTTAGAAAATCAAAGAAAGTAATCAAAGAAGTGTTTTTTCAAAACATACAAATCTTGGGATTTGTCCATGTTCAGTGAGTATTTTTTTTTTTTTTGAATCCAGGTTCTTCAATAACTGGCCAAACAAAGTGCACATGGAAAAAGAGTTCATCCCGGAATATTCGTGTTGATAACATGTAGGTTGAGAAATATAGGTTTGCTATCCTATTTGCTTGCTCATTAAGTTAAAGCAACTCTATCTGGTTATTCTGTTTTGAACTTTCTCATAGGCGATTATATGGTCAGGTTCTGTGGCTTTCCTCTGATGCAATGCTTCCAAAATCAAAACTTGACAAAATAGCGAAAGAAAAAATATGTTGAGTCTTTTAATGCTATTTTTCTATTTAGAATTATAGATCATGACAGTATTTAGAAGTCAAGGAAAATGTTGGCATGTTGCAGAAGATCTGCTATATTGTGGTGTTCTACTGGATATCCCCAAAAATGACAAGGCAGAAGATAAAAACGAGGATGAAGATATAAAGAAGCTAGTGGCATATTTCTTCAAGCACGGATAAGTGATTTACCAGATAAAGGTAATGAAGCTTTTCCCAAGTATGGCTCCAAAATACGTGAAATGTTAATGAATGTGTAGAAGACAAATGTTAATCTTCTACCTTAACCATTAAAACCCTATTTATTAGTTAATATCTCCTCTCTCCTTTTTCTCTGTTTTATCTGAAAATTATAGCCAAAACTATTCATGAAAACTGGAGAATCCCTTAAACTGCTTTTTTTAAGCAAGAAAAAGTAAGACTTCAGATTTGAGTATTTAAGAACAATACCAGCTTGAGCTTTTACCAGAATAGACTAAATATGATATCTAGTTACGATTAGCAAACAAATAACTGAAACTGAATCTTCCTGATCCATTCGAAACCGTTGGTGAATATATTCACGAAAACCTGAAAATCTCCTAAACTGCTTTTTATTAAGCAAGAAAAAGTAAAGACTTTAAATTTGAGTATCTAAGAATAATACCAGCTTGATCTTTTACCACAATTGACGAAATATGATGTATAGTTATGATTAGCAAACAAATAACTCAGAACTTTCCAGATCCATTCGAACCCGTTGCTGTTTCAGATACCAATTAGTTTATTTAAGAGCTTTTCTTCAATCTATCTGTGTATCTATTATTATTTGTCTAATATCACTTACCGAAGCTGAACATAATAAAAGCTCCAGACCCCTTAGTTTGATAATACTTGGAAGCCTTACACCTCCTCTAGTTATGTATCTTTGTATGATAATTGAAACTATTAATTTTTAGAAGGTTCATTTTCAAGATTCCCAAAACATATTTTACCCAGCTAAAGTTATTTTTCATATATTTTAAATTATAATAGGTGTCTTGTAAATAAAAAGATGATCTAATTGGAAATTTTCAACTTTTGTTAATTTTTATGTGAAATAACTATAAAAACTTCAAATTCTAGCTTCTCTCTTTTTGAAATTTTTAATCTTTTTGACCCAAAAGCTCGCTTTTGAAACGATAAAATCTAGCATTCCAAGAACCCAGTCTTTTTTAATCAAAAAACTAACAAAGTGAGAATACGTCGGTTTTTTTTATGGTTTAGCAGCAAAAGAAACTAACAAAGTGAGATTGGTGTCTGCAAATGGGATCCCTGGGATTTAGCAGGGATTTTTTTGTTGCTAAATGCTGTTTTTCTTTTCCCTAGTTTATTATGTTTTGCGCTTAATCAAGACTGTTCTCTTTCTGTGAATTGTTTCGTTTCGATTTTGGGTTTGTGTTTATTAAGTTGGCCTTCTTAGTAGGAAATCGTTTGGTCTGACAGATTTTAATTAAAGAGGTTGGCTTTGTGTGGGTCTGTGTTAACAATATGCGGAAATTTAAGATTAGATTGGTCTACTACGTCCAGGTCTTGTCCACGGATGGGATGGTCCATGAGAAAGTTTTTTTCCTAATTTCTACGGGTGATGTAATTCTAATTAGAACATAGAAATTGTAAACACTAATGGTATATCTTTATTATACAGAAGGGTACCAATAATTAATATCTTGAATAACTGTCGCCCATTCATTCATTAATCAGTACTTCTTCCCTAATCTGTCTCGGCATTTTCGATTTGATTCTGTAGTCTGTCATTATTGAAATCCCTTATATTTATATCATTAAAACTGATACATCAAATTTTTTTATGTTTGTGTTGCATTACTCGGTATGTAGTTACTTGGAACAGAAATAACCTAGCAAATGGATGTGTTAGATATTGCGAAATGCTGGTATGCAATTGTAAGTAGATAGTAGCTTCTATGCTTAAAATTCTATTGAAGAGAAATCTGTGGTAGAACTTAATGGAATTGGAAAAATAGAAAAACTGATCTTGTGTAGATTCTATCATAAATGGGAGGTAGTTCACTTGATAGTATCGTCATATAGATCAAGTCCTTTAGTGGATAATCTGGTTGTGCTTATTCGTTTGGTTACTTTGGTATGAAACTATCAATATTTTGGTATAATTTTCCGTTAACTTCCAATAATCAATTGCCTTCTTTTAGTTTCCTCAGTCATTTACATCTATGTACTCTTTATATATGATATTCACTTTATTCCTTTTTACACTCTTTCTCATTGCTTAACCTGTGCTTATTGTTATGGGATTGAAGGATGCTTTGCAATTGATTTGATTACTTAAAGGGCCAGTCTGAACTCCTTAGTTTATCAATTGTATATGCGTGAAATAGAGAGTTTTTCCTGAACTATGCCTACGTTAAATGACCAATCAATATACCTTTTTTTTCTGGGGAAAGATCTCTAGCTTTTTCAGGCTGGAAAAAAACATTGCTTTAGAGATGATAAGCCACATATCCTATAATCTTTTAAGATAAAGAAAATGAGCGTAAAAATTAAAAGCTGCAACCGAATAAGCAGAGTTATTGCTTTGGACTTCACACCCTCTTTTCCTTATGCATTAGCCTCATTTAAGTTCAGACTGTTTTGGATAACTACTGACCATTCTACTTCTACTTACAATTGCAGATATTTTCTCATGAATCGTAGACATAAACAGATGGCGACAACGATCATGAATCTGCCTATAGACTTGCAATGGAGCAGCAAGTTTTGCAAAAGCCATGTCCATGTAAGACTCTACTCTTCTCCATAACAAATTTCCCATTTTACTCATAAGTATAATAATAACTTACATTGAGTTGTTCATATCAGTTTGATAGACGCTCGGTGCTTCTATGCGGAGGTGAGAACCCAAACCCTTCCGTATTGAGTTATTACATCGACGGACTGCTTCTTCTCAGTTGAGCTTGCAACTGAATATATGATATAGTCTATATGATACTAGTACCATTCCTTGACAAGCACCAAGAAGATTGCTTATTTGATATTATTTCTCAATATTCCTTTTTCGTATAATGGGTTTAGCCTAAGTTGTCATTAAAACCTTCTCCACATGTGGTTTTTAAATTGCTCAAATCTAAAGAAAGTTTCCCATTTTGTCAGCAACAAAGAAACACTAATTATTTGCTTTCATTAACCGCGATTGATCGAGATGGTACTGATCATGCACTTGATCAGAAAATACATAAATTAGATTAATATAGAAGGCCTTCAAATCTAGAAAAAAAAATTTGGCAAACTACAATCCCTAAAACACATAGAAAAGTAATCCTAAAGGAAGAGTCATGTTCCAAGGAAAACTGGATAGCATGGGCGGTCTTGTAAGTTCTTTTATCTAAATGGTCACTGAGAAACAGAAAGAATTTAAAATCGCTTTGATGCTTGCCCATTACGTTCTTAATTTTGTTGTCAAGTTAACTTTACCGGATAACTTACTCAAAAAAGAAATTTATGTTTAGGAATAGGCTTTTCCTGGAGGCAGCAAATAAAGTTGATGCATGATCCGGTAGATTTTAACCGAAACACATGCATCCAGGATCAGCACCAACTTTATCAACAAAAAAAGGACTTGTATGCAATTGCGCCTGTGGGTTCAGCTTTGGATAAGGGGAAGGAAATCATAAAAACTGGAGGGGTTATCGAGAATCGCTCAATGCAGGTATCGACAACTCGAGTACCTAACCAGCCTTTTTATGAGTTCAAAAGACCAAGATTACCTGCACCAACTGGTCTTATCACTCCTCAGATAAAGTTTGTGCCTGCAGTTTATGAGCAACCTGTATGTGTTGGTACAACATGTTTTACAAAAAAGCGTAAGAAGAGAGCAAAGAAAAGTCATCAGCAAATCGCACAGCAAGTGTTTTCTTCTAAAAGATGGTAATGCAGGTGCTCAGTATTTGCTACCAAAGGTGCCAAATCACATTGATAATGATCAACCTTGTTAAACATCTAGACTTGTTTGCTTTTTCGTGTAGTGATGAAATACTCATTTTAAATCTTTGCTTAATGTTCTCAACATGCACAATCACTTTGTTTTGTGGTATTTAAAGTTTTTAAAATGTTTTATCGTAAACTGTTTGCTTTTTCTTGCCATAAGTTGATCATTTTTCGGTAAGTCCATATTATTACATATGCTATTATTTGAAAATGCCGTCTTTACTGCCTTGAATTTTCAAGAATTTGTTTTAGTTTTTTTTTTTCCGCTGCACTCAGCACTCATCTCTTATTCCTTGTTATGTTTTTACTGCCCACCTAATAAATTGAAAATGATTTGTCTAATGATCCCGCTATTTTCTAGGAGGGTAATTTTATACAGGAAATAATCTGTTTAGAAAAACACCCGTTAGGTTTCAGGTTTGTATAAGATTTCTATACTGTATTTATTCGGTGTCTTAAAAGATGTTTTGTTCGACATGAGGGACACTTACCACCGTAAAAAAAAAGTGATCTTTAAAACAGAAACAAAAATGATGAATTCTTGTTTTAGATTATTAGTCTAGGTTAAATCTCTCGAGTTAATTAAATGCTAGCTAGATTCAATTTTAACCATTTTGTACATGTTTCTGGATATAATTAAAGTATCAAAAAAATATACCATTTAAAGGGTTTTGGTTAAAAGAAATTTAGATAAGTTTTTTTTACAGAAATCTTTTGCCAAATGAGAGTAAAGACAAACTGACGTTTTTGGGTTTACAGGCTGATCTTGATTTAGATCATAATGTAGAAAAATTTCTCTAATCTAATGTTAGATTCAAAGTGTAGAAATATCTATCCCTGATTCAAGGTGCTGTTTTTATAGCTTAATTTGCTCTTAAAATGAGGTTTTGAAAGTGTTTTTGCTAACTCCTTTCCCCCCAATTCAAGGTTGTAGGTTCTTGTAGCCGGATATTTTTATTAGGGTGCTTATGTTTATAGGTTTCTGATTGGATTTTATTCTTATTGCTATCATGGGGCACTTGCATGTTTACAACTTTTTTATTCTACTTTTAATAATATATATCAAATACTACTAATGAGTACAATTTAAGGGGCTTTACAAATACCCAGGGGGAATTACGATTGATACCCTAATTAACGTAATTTTTTCCTCGTAACCCCGTAATAAAAATAGATACTGACAATGATCTGCCTTGTTACATATCTAGAATTGTTTGCTTTTTCGTGTAGTGATAAATTACTCATTTAGATCTTTGCTTGCCATTATTGAAAATACTATCCTTTTTTGTCCTGCATTATCAAGAATATGTTTTTGTTTTCTTTTTTGCATGGCACTCATCTCTTATTCCTTCTCATCTTTTTACTGCCTACCTAAAACAAAAATGATTTGTCTAACGGCCCTGCTATCTTCTAAGAGAGTAGCTTTGTACAGGAAAGAACCTTTTTGCTACCCAAGTTTTAGGAATACATCCGTTAGGTTTGTATAAGCTTTTTATACTGAAGTTACTCGTTGACTAAAAAGATATTTTTTTTTAAAATGAGTGACAGTTACCATTATAAAAAAAGAGGTTACTGGTGTGGAAGAAGCAGAAGGTACAGACATGAAGTGGAAAATCAGCTAGAGGCATATTTCTTAAAGCGGATAAGTGATTTACCAGATAAATGTAACTTTTCTTTCCCAAAGTATAACTATTCTCACTCTCTCTAAAGTATGTGAAATGTTAATGTAATGTGTAAAGGACAAATGTTAATCTTCTTATCCTAGTTCGAGTAATCATTTTCTTCTACGCTAATTTGAGGATCATATTGAGGAATAGGTTAGCTTTGAACAATTGGACAGTTTGCTGTAATAATGGTATTTACTTCGATAATTGGGTGAAAACGATTCCATTGATTCCAACAAAACTAATACTGAGTGGATTTGTTTTTATACTTCTACTATTGCCATATTTGACAAAAAGCTTAACATACAATGTCTTCTTGATTAAGATGTTGGAGATCGTGAGGTATACAGATTTAACATTCTAACAAAAACCCTACCGTTCCTCTTTGTATTTCCTAAGTAGAATTTGTAGTTAAAAAGTATCAATTGAAATACTGTTTGCACTGCCTGCCTGTTTTTTTCTAATGTAATCGCTAAAGTTTTCCTGCTGCATTTATGTGTCATTAGTCCAAGCCCTATTTTCCTATATTTTCAAGAGAGGGAAAGAGATCTGAGACCGCAGTCGTCACCTTCTCTCCAATTTGACTGCATGTAAGTTATTCTTTCCGAAATAATTTGTCTTGGTTTATTTCTATGTAAATGAATTGGCTACACCGTATTTTGATGTGAATGGTGTTTTCTGTATGTGAGTGGTGTTTGTATATATAAGTTGAATTGCTATTAAAACCTTTCTAGTTCTAGTTTAGAAATCTAATAACTGATTGTGGGATTTCGATTTAAAAAACCCTTGGATGGACATGCAAAATGTTTTTGTTGGTTGAGGAGTTTCATGTCTTGTGAGGACATATGAAACCGGGACTAGCCTTCTTTCACAATCAATTTATCAATGAATGAAAATTTCATAATGGATCTTAATGCTGTGAATAGTGATTTTTATTTTTTTTAGTGTGGATAACTCCCAATAGTATTTTATGTCATGAGGATTATCTGAAAAACATACCATTCAAGATCTAATTTTTTTCAAAGAATAGTATTTTTTTTTTATAAAGATTATCAAAGAGTTTCCTTCCAATGAAAATTTAAAAATACTTGTAGGTATTGACATTTATTGTTTAACCTACCTCAAGTACTGACTTTATCACTAAATTTTGTACATACTATCCTCTCTTACAATAAAGATCATGACTTTCATCCTTGGTCAGGTTATATTGGTCCGGTTTTAGCACGAAGTGGATGGACGCTACCGCCACCCCGAATTTCTTTATGCCAAAGCAAACAATAAATAGCGATTCACATAAAGTAAATTGACTCATTTTTTGAATTGTGGGTTTGTTTCTGTGGCGGTGCAGTTTTCTGGATCAAGTATATATGCATGATGCACACATGCTAAATTACTTGAACCACTTTCAAAAAAGGGATCAAGACTTTTTCAAAATTCTACGAAAGATTTAACTCTATGACCAGTATTGTCCGGGCTTTTGTGGATGTGGGTTGAGATAGAACAACATCGTACTCCCCTAGTTTGTTAAACTATTGCCCGATCGAGCCAGGGATGATAAATGCAGGGGATGCGTTAAATAAACTTGAAACTACTATGAGACACTGCTGCTTTTTAAACAGGGACAGGGTTATCTCAGTTCGAATGGAAGGAATTGAAAAGTGAGTGTTGTTTTATGGCCGGGGAACTATTCTATCCTTTGATTATCATGCAAAACCATTAGAGGAAAATGATATAGTTGGTATAGTAAAAAAGATCTTGTATCTTCGATGTAACCGTAACTCAGGAGATAGATTTAGTTGTGGACAGAGATGGGGATAAATTACGGGCAATAAGCTTAAGAGTTTCATGTATCAGTTTCAAATGTAGTTTTAAATTTCAAATGTTCTATTAAACCCTCCTCACTTTATTCAATTGTTCAAGTTCGATTTCATTCTTTTGATATTTATCACGCAACTTCTTATCTGTTGGAATAGTCTCACATCGTTGAGTCATTGATAAAGTCAATGATTAATATATACCCTTTTCCTTGTTTACTAATATGCCTTTTAGTGGGGAATGGACGGACTTCTACATGGTATCAGAGTCAAAAGCTAACCGACTTGTATGATGGGCCAACTTCCATCAAATTTATTGATTACACTTGTTGGGCTTATCGGAAATTGATCAACCCAGAAGTGATTGGGGTGTTGAAATAATCTCATATCGTCGAGGCATTGATAAAGTCAATGATGCATATGTACTCAATTCTGTAGGGAATGGACGGGATTCTACATTAGCATTTAGTGCAGAATTATGTAGAAGCTTAACCAACTTATATAAGGATGCATATGTACTCAATTCTGTAATTGAACAAATATAAATATCATTCACCATATTTCTAAAATCTAACATGGTATCAGAGCAGTTCGATCTTACTTATTAGAGTGTATGAAATTTTGCTATGTTGGCGGGGCAGCTAGTGCCACCCGCCCACCATATTACTGCCTTTTGCTATATTTTCTCTCTACTTGTGCATCCTTCATTGCTGAAATTTTTCCAACTAATTAGCGGCCTTAATTACTGCATTTTTTATCCTTGGTTAGCGGCCTTAATTGCTGCATTTTTTTCCCTGGTTCACGGCCTTAATTGTTGCATATTTCTCCTCGGTTAGCGGCCTTAATTGCTGTTGTTTTTTTATCCATTTCATTATAGCCTTCATTGCTGTTATCTATCATCTCGAGCAGCCTTCATTGCTGCTGTTTTTCCTGCTATTACAGCCTTCATTGCTGTTATTTAGTTGCAGACTTTATTGCTGCTGTTTTTGTTAATCATTTGTGGCCTTTATTGCCCAACTACCATCCACCAAGTCTACTTCACCGCAGCCCGATAGAGTCTGAGCAGTAAACTCATGATCGGGTTGAGTTCACTAAGGAAAAGGACAAAGGAATTATATTGTTACTTTAACCAAATGGCACGTACTCTCATGCAATATCAAGAGGAAGATTGGACTTATCACCAAATCGTTTTAAAGATTAACCAACAAGCTGGAAATTCCAGCTTGAGGGGGGTTGTTGAATAATGGAACAATGTAGAATCTTGAAAAGATTCTATGTTTTGTTAAAGGTTGCTAAATGCTTAATAAATAAGTTTGGTGTTAGTTGACAGTTAGCATTTAGTGCAGAATTATGTAGAAGCTTAACCAGCTTATATAAATATGCATATGTATCCAATTCTGTAATTAAACAAATATAAATATCATTCTCCATATTTCTAAAATCTAACATTACCGTCAAGTGTTTCTGGAAAATAATAATAATGTGTGTTTAGATCGGACTTTGTCTTTGCTTATCTTATTTATTTATTTATTTATTTAGTTTGGCAAAATGATGAAAATTTAAAAACCGCAAATGTGGGTACATTATTATAAAACGTATGTAACATTTCAAACCCAAGCTAAAAACACAAACTAAAATTTTGCAGTATAGACTTGTTTGATAGAAAACAACTAATGGAGTAAGATTAGTTTCAACTAGAAACAACACAACTGCGAGCTAGAATTCATTGGAATCTTCAAAGAAACTCTTGCCGATGACTTTTTAAAATCGTTAAATGGCATTGTTGGGCGATCTCTTTTAGTAAGATCTGGTTACCAGGATTTGCACATGTATCCGATTTGGGATAAATTCCAGACTGGAGAGGCTCATATGTTCCATTTTCCTTGATGTAAATTTTGGGGCAATAATCGAGCAATCGATCATGGTGTAGTTTCTAAATAGTTTCCTCGCTACGATAGAATGACTATGAAGCAAAGTGTCATTGCTTGTCACCGATATGAGTGGCTAGTGGCTAAATCGATTTTCTTCGGAAAGTTTTGTACCCTTAAATCTTTTTAACCTCTTTCAAAAAAAAATCTCACTTTCAGGAACTGTCAATAACAATGCAACGGATTTCGAAACTTATAAAATTAGTATAAAATGGTCCAGGAAATCGTGAAGTTCCAAGACAAGATTTTTTTCTGCAAAATACAAGATTTCTTGAGTGCTCCAGAAAATTAAATTCTTCTTTCTATTGGTGCGTAGTCTGAAGTTTTGTAGATTGTTATACTTTGCCTTGTTCTCTGCTCATCTAAGTGTAACTTTCTGAACCTTAACTAATTGCCTAAACTGAACATTATGGCCGGAGAGGAATGTACTCTAACAAGTCTGCAAAAGTGCCCGTTAGATT
The DNA here is from genome assembly GCA_963682055.1 of Primula veris. Lineage (NCBI taxonomy): Eukaryota > Viridiplantae > Streptophyta > Magnoliopsida > Ericales > Primulaceae > Primula > Primula veris. The sequence goes on from OY821741.1 coordinate 27,282,468, forward strand.
GGATATATCCAAAATAAACTGTCAAACAAGATCCAGTCCCGACCTGAAAGAATCTCGACCCGAAACTTTTGGGATCCAGATTCAGATGTCCGAATCGGTCCCGACCTGAAAGAATCTTGACCCGAAACTTTTGGGATCGGGTGTAGTATTGAATACCCGTCGGGTACGTGATCCCGACCCGAAACTGTAAATATATTTGATAATTTTTACATATATTATATATTATTATTATTTCCAGCTAAATTTTAGAGATTTTAAATTTTTATATTATCTTAGGTTTGAGTGAACTATGTATTAATATTATATTTCAAATTAGAGTTGTATAACTAATTTGCGACAAACCTATATTACGTTAGTGTTTCCTAAATGCAATTATTATAAATTGTTGTTAAAATTTAATCCATACAATTAAAGTTTATAAGTAAAATTAAGTTAAACATGCTTTTATTGTAATATTTATATATTCAAATGTTATAGTTTTGTGAACTTTATATTATTATTATTATTTTAAAAAATAACATTTTTAGTCTATTTTTTTTCTCGTTTCAAAACCTCAAATGTTTTTGGTATTATCTCATCCCGACCCGTCGTCTGTCCAAACTATTTAGTAAAAAAGCTTTGATCTTTTTTTTTTTTTTTGGTAAATAGGCTTTATTTTTCTTTTGGGTTAATAAACTTTGATCTTATTTTGGTAATCAAGCTTTGATTTTTTTGGTTAGTCAAATTGTTGAATTCTGGATTAAAATCATCAGGTTAAGTTTCTCTAGCTAAATATTTAATTTAATTTTTCTACCTATTAACTAGTGTGGAGAAAATAAATTGGAGCCAAAATTGGCCATTTACTAATTTCCAGTGATGTCTAATGGATTTTTTCTTTCAGTTTTTAGTCTAACCAAATTTGATTAAGTATATTATCTATTAATGATACTATTTTTGATTTGTTAAAAGATAAATTTGAAAATCTAACTAGAACTTATGTTTGAGTATGGTTGTAAAGTTTGCCTGCCATATCATTGTACGGGTGTCTGTATGATTTACTATGTTAAATGTATTATATAATGAGCTACTATAATACTAAAAAGCTTACCCTTGCCGTCATTTTGAAGTGATAAAATGACTTTTGTCATACTTGATTATTGAATTAACTTGCAGTGGAACAAGTTATAAAAATGGAATTTAGTAATAATTACTATAATAATTCTTGAGTTTCTTAACATATTCTAACAAGGCATGCCTTGACTTGCAAACCTTACACTCTATTCGTAATAGTAATTCTATTTATTACATACTAGAAAATAGTCGTTTGAAGTATATAACACAATCGTAGTTACTTGGTATATGTTATCCCCATAAATTATAAAGTCTAAGTGAAATACTACGACGCGTACGTTGCACAAAATGAGGAAGCGTTGTCCGAAGTGCCTAGAAAAAATTGACTTTTTATAATATTATGAATAAATGCTATTAAAAGATCATAGTTTTGCCAATACTAAAAAAAACATAATACTTATTTACGGGTTGACTTAAATCTGGGGTTAGATGTGATTGTCGTTGGTGTAAGCATAAACAAATTGGGTGTTCATAGAGCTGCATAATTTGTCATTCTTTATCTTTATACTTTTCGTTGTTACACTGCATCTCTTTCTACTTCTACACATGGTGATAGGTATAGGAAATCTTCTGCGAGCATCCGAGGACAGAAGCACGGGAGCAAGCTTCAAGTCCGCACTCATTTCTTATCCACTACCATCGCTTGAACACCCTCCCTAAATTATAATTTGTTTGAGTAACGTACCTCTAGCTTGAAAGTGGTTACTTTTCTTCAGGAAAAGGCATGTTTGCTTTCTCCTAATTTATAAACACACATTGGTTGTTTATATAGGATGTATTGTCTTTGTTCGTTATCTGAAATATATTTTGATTTGATGTCAGTGATTGTTTCATCTATAAAGATGAAGGTTGTTGGTGCTGAATAGGTAGAAGACAAAGATAAAGAAGATGAAACCGATGATCAACAAGATACTTTTTTTGATAAGCGAATAAGTGATTTATCATACCTGAGTTTTGAAAGGAACCTTTACGCTACATTTCTTTTTGGTCAAGAAAGTAATTACAGACAGAGTTGTCAGTTTTTTTTCTTTAAATCAATCCCTTAAACTTTTAGTAATGCATGCACATGTTATTGAAACTACGCTTGCTACTTTGATATACTTTTTTGCAAACTTCCAATGAAGGGATGTCTTTGTTTTCCTCATACATTTACATAAATACTCTTTTGATATAATATTCACTTTATTGCTTTATACGCTTTTCATTTTTCTTGCGTGCTTGTTATCATGGGTATGAGGATGCTTTACGATTTGATTCGATTTGATGACGTGATCATTAATTTTCTAGTTTTCTTACTAGGCAAGTCCGAATTCCCAAAGTAAATTAATTGCATATGCTTGATATAGAGAATTTTATTATCTTAAATAACTTTAGCCCATTCATTCATTCATCAATCAGTACTTTTTCCCTAATTGGTGTCAGCATTTTCGATTTGATTCTGTAATCTTTCACTATTAAAATCTCTTATATTTGATTATTAAAACTGACACATCAGTGTTTCTTCTGTTTGTGTTGCATTACTCTGTATGTAGTTACTTGGAACGAAGAACTTAGAAAATGAATGTGATATGCAGTATATTGCAAAATGCTGGTATATATATCAGCACTACATGCTCACAATTTTTAGTAGCTTAATTCACAAAATTCTATTAAAGAAAAGTATGTGGCAGAACTCAATGGATTTAAAAAATAAAAAAAAGTTGATCTTCTCTATCATAATTGGGAGGCAATTAACTTGATAGTATTGTTTAATAGATTAAGTTGTGGATCCTCTTGTTGTGCTTATTGGTTTGGTTTGATCTTTTGTATAAATTTCTGTAAACTTCCAATGATCAAGTGACTTCTTTTAGTTTTCTCAGCCATTTAAATCTATATACTCTTTGTATATGATATTCACTTTTTTACAATCTCACTTGTGTTTATTAATTATAATGGGATATTTGAAGGATGCTTTGCAATTGATTTGATTACCTGATAGTAATTTCTCTAATTTTTTTAAAGGGCTAGTTTGAACTTCTTAACTGATCAATTGCATATTCTTTATATATAGAGTTTTTTTTTCCCGAAAATGCCTACGTTAAATGACCAATCAATCTGCCACTATTTATCTTGAAGATCGGTTACAGATATTTTGCATCTTTGCATAATAGTAATTGAAATAGAAAATGTGCTTACTTTTTAAACTTATTGTCCATAAGCACACTACCCAAACATTTCATTGCTCATTAACTCACGCCTATAAAAACCTCATTAATTATTTTTTAACTGTCTCTCTAACGTGAATCCATCTACCATTCTGCACTCTATTTCTTTTTTTACACAGAGACTGTCGCTCTGCTTTGTCTCTACCTCCGTATTCCTCTCTCTACTTATGACCATCTCTCTCTTTGGATGTATCCGTCACTCCCCCTCGGCCACTGCACCGATGACGGGTTAACCGTGATCCAAATCTTTCTTCTATGAGAAACCTCCGACAAGCGTCATTGCTGGAGCAGGTCCATGACGGAGGCGGCGAGTGGAATTTAAGACGGAGAAGGCAGCGTCGGAAGGGTGTAAAGTGGTGGAGATGCGGATCTGTTCCCATAATCTCTCTCTATATATATCTACATGTATGTTTGTCGGGAAAAAATATGAGTTGGGAATGGTTCATCGCTGGTCCTGGGATGACGTGTGGGTTGTGTTGAGTTGATATACATATATTTGCAGATCTGTTTAAACTTATTATATGTTGCAAGTTGGTAGTGAAAACTTATTGTTGGGCTTTTTTCCTTTAGTAGTGATAACATAGTTTGGGTTGTAATACACTATTAGTTAAGTATATAGGGAGACAGAAGTAGAGAGAGGAAAGAACGGTATAGTCTTTATTATGAATGAATATCTGAATGAATAAAATACAAAACCCCTATTCCTCTTTATATAGATAGAGGGGTAGGGTTATAAGCCCACTTGGGCCCAATCAGTAAAAGCCCAAGAGTCAAATAATCTTACAACACTCCCCCTTTGGACGTCTTGAATTCTTCGTGTTCATACAGTCGATCTGAGTCGAGTTCATTCGCATTGCTAAACACATAAAAACCTTAGGGAGGGACGGAAAACCCAGTGTGGGACAAAACCGGTACCTATGAGAAACTGTGTAGCCGAATGATATAGGCCGAAATATCATGTAAGTAACTAACCACAAAACAGTGTGCCTCATCAAAACCTTGACAGAGCAAACCCAATGGGAAAATCTCTGATCGAAGGAAAAATAGTGCAACAGTGGTAGTAGTAGGGGATCAACCACAAAACAGCTGCCTCATCAAAACCTTGCTAGAGTAAACCCAGTGGGAAAAACCTCTAGTCGAAGGACAAAAGAGTACACAGTGGTAAGAAGTATACAACCGGATACTCCCCCTAATTTCGGCAATCTTAAGTGAGATATGATAGGAACGTGTCTCGCTAAAAACCTTGCCAAGGAAAACCCAGTGGGAAAAAACCTTGGTCTAAGGACAAAAAGAGTACACGAGCATGCGACTATATGCTCCCCCTCACTTGCACACGACAGGGTGCGAGGATTTAGACTAAGTAGTAATTAGTGCAATAAGCATTCACTTGGATGCTCCCCCTCATTTGCACCCGACTGGGTGCAAAGATTTCATATTTCAAGAAAATCATTTGAGAGTATTCGACTGGATGCTTCATTTACTTACATACGACTGGATGCAAGAAAATCTAACGTGGAATAGAACGAGCATTCAACTGGATGCTCTTAAAGTTCATTTGTGAAGATTAATTTCGGCGAGAAATGCTAAATAGCATAATGTAGTCATGTCTCTCTTGATCAATAACAACAAGTTGTCTTCTATGACAAGTGTTTTATCTGGATCGTGAGACAGAGCATATGTAATTCAAATATGACTAATACTAGCTCGAAGCCATATACACTCTCTAGTCGTCTCATAGAGCACGTATAGATCAGAGTGATTCACTTGGAGTCATTCCAAGACCTCCAAGATATCGCCTTATTCCTAATGGTAAAGACATACCATGTTAGGAATATCCCTTATGCGGGTCTGATAAGTAACCAGCATCGGTATAACCGAAAAAGGGTTGCGTTAATTCGAGTACCGAAGGGGTAGGTACACTCGATGACACAAATGGGATAAGACAAGCCCTCATCCACAGTTACCTTAAGGTAATGGGAAAATGTCTTTTATGCCATTTCGATGGCAGCGTGTTAGCGCGATGCTGTGTCGAGCTATACCATTCACAGCAAACGAGATGTTCGTCCTAGCACATTAGACCAAGTACAATAATGCGCTTATTGTATTTAGATATGAACATCATAGTTCAATATCTCTTCATCGTCTCATCAGGGACGGACTGGGTCTATATCAATGTCTAGTGATCGAACGATCATGGGAGAATCTGACGACTTAGCGTCATGATGACTAAAACGTCATAACACCTTCTGGGTGTAGTCTGAATCATGGACTTAGATTCAATCTTTACGGGACTCGATCATCAGGTCGAGTTACTACCGTGTCTTCCCAAGATCCTTCATCTCGAAGGCAAATCCAAAAATGGATCGCGTAATAAAACACGCAAGGGCATAATACCTGTTCAAGTATCCCAAGCTAATCAAGTACTCACTTAGGCGGTATACCACATCCGCTCGGATTATATTAATCCATATAGTGAACGTCTCATTTAAATGAGATCGTGTTCCATGGTCAGGAACTACTTGATTTAAGCACATGAAGTCACACAGGGACATTCATCCACATCTCTAGTCTAAATCACCATAGAGATAAAATCGTGACCACAATCACATGCTGCATAATCAGTTTTCCGGAAACTACTAAACTGATAAAGTAGGGGACCGTTATAACGTCCATTACGAGGAAATCAACCATCTCGTAATCAATTGCAAGGTGTGAGAGAAGCCTTACGCTACTAGTCGAGCATTATACAATCTCATTATTCTCATCACTCTTCCTTACGAATAACCAAATAAACGAACTCGTTTAACATTGGTGGTGTTGGAGCTACAGGTCCGAACACACTTTTGCTAAGGAGTCTACTTGGATTGAAAGTTTCCATTAGTACAGTCTATTCTCCGTTGACTTCAAGCAACGGTACATGGTTCCCTGTCATAATTTATTCATATTATCAGTCGTCACCGAATATATGAACAAGTAATCAATGACAGTCTCGTTTCGCTTCAATATCGTCTAAGATATCATGATCGACAGATATTTCGAGATTCTTATGATGAGGAGTAAATCACACATCTCCTTGCTCCTTTATAATCTCGTACGACAAACAAGTTTCAGTTCACCACCTCTGGGGCTGAACGAATTTGGAACCGGTCAACTTCCTCGTATCTTGGGAAGGACAACAGACTGACGGCCGACGGCAGCGTCCTTTGCTTGACGGGTTCGGCCAAAGCAACATGTTACGATAGGAACACGGCGTCCGACAGGGACGTCTATCCTTGCAAGCATTTTGCAGCAGGTATAAATGATCTCGTGACATCTCATAAAATCATTGAATGCGTCTGGCATTTAGTTAGACTTGAGGGAGTCTATGCACTTACTTATCACTAAGTGCAGTTTTGGGGATCAAGCTAAGACTGAGTGGGTTATGCCACGTTATTTCACGTCGTTCCTTATCAACGGTAACGTGCAAATCTCCCCTTAACGACGGGGAGAACAGTCTTAGCGATGTCACTTTCGCATATCATGCAGTAAAGAGATCGCTTGCCAAGGTTACCCTATCAAATGATAGACAGGAGATTCATAATCGACTTATGTCCCCTTCAGATGTCCATATTTTGAACGCTATAGCGGCTCAATAAAAATATTAATTAAGCACTCAAAACACGCGTTAATATGAGACTTCTGGCTCATAACCAGTAACCAGCTGGTACGCATATGGTGTTTGAGTGTCTATGGGCCTCATGACGGACCAATGCAGCAAAATAGCATAACCCCACACGGAAATATAAATCTTGGTGTGCAAGACCAAGAAATGCGTGCAATCATTTGCAGTCGTATCATCAAACTTTCCGTGAGTCCATTTGGGTCTGAACATAATCGACATGATGTTCAATTTGAATTTCCAAACTCAAGTAATTCAAATCGAAATTTCAATTTTTTACTCTTTGGAATTATCAAGTCAACTAGACTTTTTAGGATAATCCGGATCATGAGCCATCAACTTAATGATAGGGCTAGAAGTTTAGGAAATGCTGCATTTCTGTGGACAACAATAATCATGTGACCTTATTGTCGATGCATCAACCATAACCATTTATATTTATGGTCCGTCTTATGGTTGGATAAGTCCACAATAACTCCTTTAATTCTTTACAAGAATTCTACGAGTTCTTTTCGTGATCTTTACACATACTAGTCTTTCAAAGTGAGCATTAGTGGCATGAATTTCGGATTAATCACGAAATATATTCTCAGAGAGAATCCAAATGCGATACGACTATAAATCAAGCATCATCTTTTGACCCGGGAATATCTCATCCGGTCAATGCCACAATATCAAAATGCTCTTATCAATCGACGACAGGCGAATGATAGTATAGACAATCATGTCTTAGCATTTAAATCATTTATCATTTCGATGACAGGCGAAATGATAAGGTAACTTTAAATGCTTTAAAGAATGTGGTAGCAACCACTTGAAAGACATTTCAACTCCTCTAAAATACGCTTTTGGTCGTATTGAATGGAGGCTGTGTAAAAAAAATTTAATTCTTTCATGAGCTATTACCAGATAACACTGGTTTTCTCGAATATTTTATAACTCAACAAGGTACGACAGGACCTATAGGAGTATAACGTCTCATATTTGACAAATCAATTTGGCTATACCAAAGATTTCGATTTGGAACGACAGGTGCAGAATCGTTGTCACTGAGTATTCTTTTAGGCAAGTAGTTGGTGAAATTATGTGGTACACTGTTACCCACTATTTTCAAAAAAATCAACTACCCCACAAGTATTGCCTAAAATTTCATAATTTAAAGTTTGGTCACATTTGTCAAAGGAATTTGCTCAAAACACTTTAAATTATTTCGAGAAATTTCGTAAACAGGCAAACCATAATACAAAAGTATGTCCAAATGGAAAAATCATAATCCAAATGAAAAAATATAATCCAGATGAGCGAAAAAATGGCTCAATGATTTATCAAAATCTATAAAGAAAGGTATCAAACTCATTTGAGCCACAAAATCGGGGGTCTCAAGAGTTTCTTTCAATTAACTTTAACCACATTAGCATCGGTTTTTCCACCTTTATAATAGTTGTGAACTATTTAAGGAGTAACCGTGCATGACCTTTGTCTTTATAGCATAGAGTTGCCTCCTTCAGCATTATCTCTTGCTTTGTGACAATGGGCCATATTGTTCCTTTCAATTACTGTCTTGGAGCCACAGGTTTTTGATTTTGACGATTGTCTAAAATCTCGCTTGGCTAGGCGATTCATCGGGATCGCGACAGTTCAAGACAAATAACACTTGTCTCGGTTATCGATTCGTGGAAAAAAAAATATACACGAAGAGCATTAATATCAGGCAAACAATTCGCCATTGACCCAATAGGATTAAAACTACTCACCGGGGTAATTTTCTTATCCAATAACAGATGGGCGATAAAGGAACATGGTGAATATAAATTCACGATACTGCTTATGGAATGCAATTTCCAAGCTAGTATTTTGGTGAAGGATTGCTCCAATATGTCAATTTCAGACATTTGTTCACCATAGACGTCATCACATCTCAAATGTGGCGGCGGAATAAAATCAACGCCTTAGCATTCATCCTGATGATAACAACAAATTTGTGTTTTACTCATCAAAGATGGCATCCAAAAAAAAATGGGGCATCACATTTTCACACATCAGGGTGAGTAACATGTGGTGACGGATTAAAATCAACATTTAAACAGTCATTTCGCAAGTATGTTTTACGATTTTTCTCATCATAGATGGCATCCAACATGTGTTGGGAGTTCTGGATTATTTATCATATAAAACGACTGGTTTATATTTTTATGGTTTGCACAAGCACAAACTTTTTTTCGAAACGACAGGTTCGAAAACATTAGTTTTGCTTTTCATGTGAATCGGTTCTCATTGATCGAACGACGGGTCGATACTGAAACAGCAATTCAGCGAAACATACATCACTATATAAACACACTCGGGGAAATTATTATTTAGTCAACCCCTTTCGGTAGCTCTATTTGAACACGACCAGGAAAGACGGTGAGGGGGTGGGCACGAATGCCTCTTAAAAACCGACCTCATTAGGAGAACGACTTCCGCCTTTATCTTTCCTAGACATCGTATCCAAATAGGTGAGCCTATTTGGGGAAGATTCATAATTTTTCCAACTTAAATGTGAATATATACGATTTTCGCTTTTTATATATGGCAATAATATTAACAATATAGACAATATCTATATAGATTAACCACATATATATAAACAGGCAGTAAATATATTTTATGATATATCTAATCATGCAGTAGATTTGATGTTATAAACAAATCAATTTAAAATTATCAATCAATCCATAAAGATTCTAACATATCAAATCAAATCAATTTAAGATTATCAATCAATCCATAAAAATTCTAACATATCAAATCAAATCAATTAAAGATTATCAATTAGATCTAATCCAATAATTTACTGGCATATGTGATATTTATATATATGATAATATCTAAAAGATATGATTATTCTAAAAAGATATCAATCAATTATCTATGTTTATCGCCATATTAATAATTCTATACATGGTAGTTTTAACATGCAAGTTTCATAATCAATAAAAAAAATTCACATGATTTTCCATAATAGAATATTTCAGAGATGGTAATATTATTAAACATCATCTTTTCAGAAAAAAAATAATCTGACAAGTCATAATCATATGTTGGTGTATTTCGTTTTACATACAAACAATTTACTAGACTGTTTCTATCCACACGGTCCATATGTGTATTAACATGGATTAATTCATGCAAGATAGATCATGTTAGACAATAAAGAATAATTTATCATGTAGTGAGATTTTATTCCTAACATGCAGTTTAGCTTTTACACGTGAATTATATATTACGGTATATTTATCATGCTTTATTTATCCATAAAATAATACGTACGATCACATATGAAATAAATTAAGTTTTGAATTCGGTACCTTACATACGGTATGTTGGTGAAAGTCGATATAGCAAAACCCTAAAAAAACCGGATAAACCTCAAGGTTTATAAATACTCAATATTCGTGCATTTACCAAAAATCTCCAATATCCACGAGCGTATATCCTATTCTCCGCGAGCAAAGTGCCGATAACGTGTTGTAATACACTATTAGCTAAGTATATAGGGAGACAGAAGTAGAGAGAGGGGAGAACGGTATAGTCTTTATTATGAATGAATATCTGAATGAATAAAATACAAGACCCCTAGCCCTCTTTATATAGATAGAGGGGTAGGGTTATAAGCCCACTTGGGCCCAATCAGTAAAAGCCCAAGAGTCCAATAATCTTACAACAGTTTGGAGTATTAAATTCAAAATTAATAGTAGTTTATGATATGTTGAAAAAAAGGATAGTGAGGATCTGTTGAATCGGTGTTATGTTGAATCGAATTACCTTATTATGTATTTTAGTGAATCGTATGTATTTAATTTTAGTGAATCGTATTTAATTTTGGTGAATCGTAATTTTAGTGAAAATTATGCATTTATAGTGAACCGTGTGCATTTTTAGTAAAAATTATCTATACTAAGTAAACCATATGTTTTTTAGTTAAAATTATGCATTTCTAGGAAAAATTATGCACTTTTTATGCACTTAATGTGAAATTTATACAGTTCTTGTGAGATTTATGCACTTTTTGTGAAATTTATGTACTTTTTATGAAATTTATGCACTTTTAGTTAAACGTATGCACTTTTGTGAAATTTATGCATTTCTTGTGAGATTTATGCACTTTTTATGAAATTTATGCATTTTTTTTGTTAAAATTATATATTTTTAGTGAAAATTATGCAATTTTTGTGAAATTTATGCACCCCTTGTGAGATTTATGCACTTTTTATGAAATTTATGCACATTTACTGAAAATTATGCATTTTTAGAAAAAAAAATTATGCACTTTTTTTTTGAAATTTAAGCCCTTCTTGTGAGATTTATGCACTTTTTATCAAAATATATGCACTTTTTGTGAATTTATGCATTTTTTTTGTGATATTTATGCACTTTCTATAAAAATTATGCACTTTTTTCTGAAATTTATCCACTTCTTGTGATATTTATGCACTTTTATTCACTCGTATGCACTTTTCATGCAATTTTTTTGACCCGTATATACATTTTATGCACTATTTACCTAGCTGTATGCACTTTTTATGCACATTTTAAGCACCCGTATGTACTTTTTATGTACATTTTATGTACACACTTTTTATGCTTTTTTATTTACTTTTTATGCAAAATTTTGACATGTATGCACAATTTATGCACTTTTATATACTCGTTTCCACTTTATATGTAGCTTTTATGCACCCGTGTACACTTTTTATGCAACTTTTTTGACCTACATGCATAATTTATGCATATTTTATGCACTTTTATGAATTCGTATGCATTTTTTTGCAGTTTTATTCACTTTTTTTGACCCGTATGTACATTTTATGCACTATTTACTTACCCGTATGCATTTTTTATGCACCTTTTTTGCATCAGTATGCACTTTTTCAGCCTCTTTTATGCACCCGTATGTACTTTTTATGCACATTTTATGCACCCGTATGCAATTTATATGCACATTTTATGCACTTGTATATATCTTTTATGCACCTTTTATGCACATTTATGCACTTTTTATGCACATTTATCAACCCGTACAATTTTTGGTATTTTTTTTTTAATTTTATTGAATTTCATTGAGTTTTATTTTTTTAATATATATTTTTTCAAATTTAATATTATGCGTTGTTTATACACTTTTATCGACGTGTATGCACTTTTGAATTTTTTATATTTTTATAAATTTTTTCAACTTTTTTTATGAATTTTTTATTTTATTTTATATAATTTAATATATTATTTTTTTCTTGTAATACAACTATTAGGTACGTATTTAGTGAGAGAGAAGTAGAGAGGGAGAGAGAACAGTATTGTATTAATCAATGTATGAATGAACGTGTATAAATATAAGATCCCTAACTATCTTTATATAAATAGATGGTAGGGTAACAAGACATAGAAAAAGCCCAACTTAGTCTCAAGTTAAGCCCAACTAAAATCCCATTAAGTAGGATTCAAGACATCCATTAGAATATTCTAGACTTTTCTAGAATTTTCTACAACACTCCCCCTTGGACGTCTTGAGGTCTTCGTCTTCACGCAGGCGATCTGAGTCGAGTTCATTCGCAGTGCTAAACACATAAAAACCTTACGGTCGGAAAAACCAGTGTGGGACAAAACCGGTACCTAGGAAAAATTGTGTAGCTTAATGATATATGCCGAAATACTATGTAAGTAACTAAACACAAAACAGTGTGCGTCATCAAAAACTTGCCAGAGCAAACCCAATGGGAAAATCTCTCGTCGAAGGACAAAAGAGTACATAGTGGTAAGAAATATACGACAGTATACTCCCCCTAATTTCGACAATCTTTAGTGAGGTATAACATAGAACGTGTCTCGTTAAAAACGTTGACAAGGAAAACCCAGTGGAAAAAAACCTTGGACTAAGGACAAAAAAGAGTACACAAGCATACAACAAGATGCTCCCCCCTCATTTGCACATGACAGGGTGTGAGGATTTCGACTCCGACATAAAATGTCACTCTAAGGTAGCTCAGATAGCCTACGTAGGCCAATCACCCGTACGTGCTTCTGAAAAAAATGCTTTGGCAGTGACTTGGTGAACAAGTCAGCGTAGTTATTCTTTGAACCAATATGCTTCACTTCAATCTTTTGAAGCGTTTGTCGTTCATGTGTAAAGAATAACTTTGGCGAGATATGCTTAGTGGCATCACCTTTGATGTAACCATGCTTCGCTTGATCAATCACAACGGTGTTCTCATAAATGACAACTGGTTCATCATGATCGTAAACTAGATCACATGTGCTTCGAATATGGCCAATAACTGCTTGAAGTCAGACACACTCTTTAGTCGCCTCATAGAGCACGAATAGCTCAGAGTGGTTAGTTGGAGTAGACACTAGAGTTTGTTTACGAGACCTCCATGATATTACCATGTTCCCAATTGTAAAGACATAACCAGATTGGGAACGTCCCTTGTGTGGGTCTCATAAAAAACCAGCATCGGCATAGCCGACAAGGTTGCGTTATTTCGAGGATCAATGGAGCTAGATCCACTCGATGGAAAGGGATAGAATAAGCCCATGTCCATAGTACCTCTAAGGTAACGGAAAATGTCTTTTATGCCAGTTCAGTGGTGGCGTGTTGGCGCGGTGCTGTATCGAGCTAGACAATTCACAACAAACGAGATGTCCGGTCTAGTACATTGGGCCAAGTACAATAGTGCGCCTCTTGCACCTAGATATGAACACTCAAAGATTAATATCTCTTCATCGTCCTCATTTGGATGGAAGAGGTCCTTATTAATGTCTAGAGAGCGGACGACCATGGGAGTAGAGGATGGCTTAGCGTCACTATGACTAAAGCGCCTCAACACCTTTTGGGTGTAGTTTTCTTGATGGACTAAAATTCCATCTATATGGTGCTCGATCTGCAGGCCCAGGCAATACCATGTCTTCCCAAGATCTTTCATCTTGAATTCCTTCTTTAGGATTTCAGCAGTTTTGAACAACTCTTTCGAGGTTCCTATGAGATTCATATCATCTACATAGACTACGATAATCGCGTATCCTGAAGTGGATTTCTTTATGAACATGCATGGGCATAGTTCATTATTAACATATCCCAAGCCGATCAAGTATTCACTTAGACGGTTATACTACATCCGTTCAGATTGTTTCAATCCATATAGTGATCGTCTCAGTCTAATCGAGAACGTGTTCCGTGGCCGAGAACTACTTGATTCAGGCAATTTAAGTCCATCAGAGACTCTCATGTAAATCTCTGTGTCCAGATCCCCATAGAGATAAACTGTGACCACATCCATGACCTGCATATTCAGTTTTTGGGAAACTACTAAATTGATTAACTAGCGGAACATTATAACGTCCGTTACGGGAGAATACCTCTCATCGTAATCAATTCCAGGGCATTGAGAGAAACCTTGCCCTTCAAGGCAAGCTTTGTATCTAACAATCTCATTATTCTCATCACTCTTTCTTACGAAAACCCATTTATGACCAACTGGTCTAACATTGGGCGGTGTTGGAACGACATGTCCAAACACCCTTTGTTTCGTTAAGAAATCCAATTCAGTCTGGATTACTTGTTTCCACTGAGGCCAGTCCGTTCTTTGCTGACACTCAGCAACGGTACAAGGTTCCATGTCATCATTGGTTATAATGTCAGTAGCCACTGCGTATATGAACCCATCATCGATGATAGCCTCATTTCGCTTCAAAATATCATCTAAACTAGTATAATCGACAGATATTTTGAGGTTATCAGGATGATTTGGAACTAGTGTTTCATCTGGAACACATTCCTCTAATACATCACCGTGATCCTTAATGATCTCATGTGGCAAAATGGATGCGACATGATTTCTCTTCTTTCGAGGCAGAACATCCTTGGAACTGGCCGGTCTTCCTCTTTTCTTTGGAAAGGCGCCAGACTGGACGGCCGACGGCAATGTCATGTGCTCGGTGAGTACAACCAGAGCAACGTGTTCAACCGGAACACGGCATCTCACAGGGACATCTATCCTTGCATGCACATTTGTAGCATGTATATGTGATCTCGTGACATTTGCTAGGTCATTAAATGCATCTAGCATTTGATTTGCAACATTTTGAAGACCTATAATTCTCTGCACTTCCTTATCACGATGTGTAGTTGGGGGGTCCAGATGAGACATAGTGGGTACATGCCACGTTAATTAATGTCGTTCCTCCTCAACGTTAACATGAATTTCTCCCCCTAACGATGGGAAAAGTGTCTCATCAAAGTCACAATCCGCATGCCTAGTGGTAAAGAAATCGTCTGTCAAGTGCTCTAAATAGCGTATTATGGACGGGGATTCATAACCGACATATATGCCCCATCGTTTCTGAGGTCCAAATTTTGAATGCTTAGGCGGTTCAATTGGAACATTGACTAAGCATCCAAACACGTGTTAATGTGAGACGTCGGGCTCATATATAGTTACCAACTGGTACACGGATAGTGGTTGGGTGGCCATATGTCTTAGACGGACCAACACAACAGCATGCAAAATAGGATAGCCCCACGCAGAAATGGGAAGTTTGGTGCGCATAACCAAATTTCTTGCAATCATTTGCAACCGCTTAATGAAAGCCTCTGCGAGGCCATTTTGAATGTGAACATACGCAACTGGGTGTTCAAGATTAATTCCGAAAGTCATGCAATAGTCATCGAAAGTTTTTGATGTGAACTCTACGGCATTATCAAGTCTAATGGACTTTATCGGATAATCCAGATGATGAGCCCTCAATTTAATGATATGGCTAGGAGTTTTGGAAATGCTGTATTTCTTATGGACAACAAAGCTATGTGTGACCATCTTGTCGATGCATCAACCAAAACTATGAAATATTTAAATGCTCTGCATGTTGGTTTGACGGGTCCACAAAAATCTCCTTGAATTCTTTCAAGGAATTGGAAAACCAATTTCGTAGGTTTCACACGAATTGGTTTAAGATTTGTCTTTCCAATTGAGCATGCTTGGCATAGACTTTTCAGATTAATAACGAAATTCTTTCCTGCCGGAGAATGCTCATGAGATGCGTTCATCGTTCGAAGCATCGTATTTTGACCTGGGTGTCCCAGCCGGTCATGCCATAGCATAAAAGTTCTCATCAATTGGTGCCCGCCGAATGATTAGATTGCTTTCAAAGTTTTGGATTGTAGTAACATACAAACCACTTGAAAGACATCTCAACTTCTCTAGAATACGCTTTTGGTCGTATTGAGTGGAGGTAATGTGAAGTTATTCAATACCATTTTCACGAGCAGTTTTAAGATGAAACTGGTTTTTTCGGATATCCGTAAAGCTCAACAAGCTACGATTATACCTCAGAGAATATAAGGCCACAGATACTTCAACAGGAGTACCATTTGACAACGTGAATTTAGCTTTATCAAATCCTTCAACAGGGGTTGATGGGCCAGAAATTGTTTTCACTGAGGTTACTTTAAGCGTAAAGTAGATAAAAAAAACATTTATCTTTTAAGATAGTGTGTGTAGTGCTACTATCAACCAGACAATCAACTGCCCCACAATACATTCCTAAAAGTAAAATAATTTAAAGTCGGTCACATGAATAAATGAATTGCTCAATGAAATAACTTTAAATTAAGTGAGAAATATTCAAAACATTATCCATAAAACAAACCATAATTCAAAATTGGAAAGTCAAGCTTGATTGACATTTTCTACAACGGATGAAAAGAGACTGGATTAGTCATTATATAAAATAACGGGTTTATATGTTTATGCTTTGTATAAGAACAAACTTTATTCCGAAACGACAGGTTCGAAAAACAAGTTTTGCTTTTAAGTGAAGAGGTTCTCATTGATCGAACGACAGGTCGATACTGAGACACCAATTCAGTAAATATATATCTATATAGACACATTCGGGAAAATTATTATTTACTTAACCCCTTTCGGTAGCTCTACTTGAACACGACCAGGAAAGAGGGTGAGTGTGGTGGGCACGAATGCCACTTATACACCGACCTCATTAGGATAGCAACCATCCACCTATATCTTTCCTAGACATCGTATCCAAATAGGTGAGCTTATTTGGGGAATATTCATAATTTTTCCAACTTAAATGTGAAAATATACGACATTTCGCAATTTATACATGGTAGTAATTTTAACAACATATACAATATCTATCTAGATTAACCACATATATATAAACAAACAGTAAATATATTTTCAGGACTTATCTAATAATGTAGTAGATTTGGTGTTATAAACAAATCAATTCAAGATTATCAATCAAATCATAAAGATTCTAACATATCAAATCAAATCAATTAGATCTAATCCAATAATTAACTGCCATATGTGTGATTTTTATCTATGGTAATATCAAATAAGATATGCTGATTATATTAACAAGATATCAAATAATTATCAACAGTTCATTGCCATATGATTAAGTCTATACATGATAGTTTTAACATGCAAGGAAGCAATATATTCTTAATTACCAATTAATTCTATATATGATAATTTTTAACATGCAAAGGGGTTAAATTTACATGGAAACATATGAATTTATTCAATTAACATGCAATTTTTATTCATTTGCCTTTTAATAAATATAATTTATATGCATGTGGGCATATATTGACTGAATATGAACTTTTATAACACATGTATACTGTTTTTATACAGGGACCATCCATGTAATTTCAGTAAACTATATATCTATTTACAGCTTTATTACATATTCAGTCCATATTTTCAGACAAGTTTCAGTTTGGTCCTTTGTAAATTAACATTTACAGTCAATAGTTTCAGGAAATTACAAATCAGTACTATATGTTTCAGTTTGTTACAGATTTAATCCGACAGATTAATATATATTTTACAATTACATGATTTTCGATTTACACATGTTTAAAAAGTCTGCATATATCAGTTTTAATACAATAACAGTGTCAGTCCTACGAGTTTATGGTGATTATGTAGGACAGTTATCAACATGCAGTATGGCATACACGTAATATCAAGCATTAGAAATATGAACATAGCATTTAATTATCTAGCAATATTAACATGCTATATAGATAACATGAGCATAACATATACTTTAAGTGTGGTAGTGGGATTTAATTCGGAACAATACATGCAATTACAACCAGACATTCATGCAATTACAATTAATTCTAATACGTGTATACTATTGGCATCATACATGATATGAATATATATTTTTATTTATCATGCAACTGTTACAATGTAACGGAATCAATTAAGTTTTTGAAAAAAAAACCGATACGTTACGCACAATATGTTGGTGGAGGTCGATATAGCAAAATATTAAAAAAACCCTGATAAACCTTCAGGTTTATATTGTATACTTAGAACCCTAGCCATACTCTGATATCCGAGAACAGTGCTGATAACGTGTTGTAATACAACTATTAGCTACGTATTTAGTGAGAGAGAAGTAGAGAACGAGGGGGAACAATATTATATTAATCAGTGTATGAATGAATATGTATGAATACAAGACTTCTAACACTCTTTAAATAGATAGATGGTAGGGTTAAAAGACCTAGAAAAGGCCAAACTTAACCCAACTAAAAGGCCATTAAATAGGGTCCAAGACATCCATTAGGATATTTTAGAGTTTTCTAGAAGCTTCTACAATAGTTTTTATTAATTTTATGATTTCTTTTTGTTAAATATTTTGAATTTTTGATATATTTTTCATGATTTTTGATTTTAGAGAGAGAAAGTGAGTGTTTTATATATTAAATGATTTTTAGGTTTATATATTTTTTAAAAAGTGGGCTATTTGGAAACCCTATTTTTAAAAGTGTCATTATGGAGAATAAGTATTAAAAAAGTGGGTTATTGATCATTGACCCTAATTGAAAATATGAACTTCGGGATGCTTTCTTATCAAGATTCCTAAAACTTTTTTTTACCCACCTTAAAGTTCACTCTTATATTTGTTCATAGCTACTAAAAATTGTGAGCATGTAGACATGTAGTGCTTATATATATACTAATTCCTCCTTTTGATACTTATAGCTAGTATTTTTGTTATATATACAGATTCCTCTATCCTTCTCTCTCCTTCTCTCTCGCAGTGATGGCGGTGTTTCCGTTGAAGTCTTTGCCGGCGGGTACAACTTCAAGCCAAAGAACGAGGAGTTGATAAATCACTACGTCTGCTCAAAGATCAACGGTAACAACGAAGATGTTAGTGTTATTAGAGAGATTGACATCTGTAAATGGGAACCCTGGGACTCATTAAGTGTGCTCTTTTTGCTAAATATGTTTTTTTCCACCAATTTATTATGTTTTGGGATTGATCTAGGGTGTGTTGTAATTCTTGTCTTGTTTGGAGTTAAACCAGTCAAACAACCGAAATGAAATTTAGAGAATGTAACATAAAATATAATTGACATTAAAAGCATGATAAGTATTAATAAGTCCGAACCATAATATTAACGCTTATAAAACTATTACTCAAGTGTTTATCATAAGTATCTTGATATTAAAATAAATTATAGTATACTTTAAGTGAACATAATTTAGTATCAAGAGTGTGTTCTTATAAATGTGTACCTTGATTGTCGTGAGAATTTCCGATGACCAATTTTGTATATGTCCTTGTCGAGTTGATTTTTTAAAAACTCTCTCCTTAAGATCTATTCGTCCCCTACCATTGGCTTTTAGGAAATGGACGGTGACTTTCCAGGATAAAATGATAAAAATAAAGTAGAAAAGTGGAAGCACATGCTCCTGCTGACAAACTAGAAAATAGCAAGAGAATTTTTCCTTAATTTTTTCTAAGAAAACTAAATGCATAGTATAAAGAGAGAGGGATAATCTGATATATAGAATATCGGACTTGGAAATGGAATGAATAAAAAAATAGGGGAATGATTTAATTATTGAAAACAAAGAGGTGTCAATCTGAACAGACGCGACTGTTCAGAATCAGGGGAGTGAATATGGACAGATTCGAAGTATATGGACATGTTTGCGAACAAACGCAACTGTTGGATCAGAGGAGTGAATTTGGACAGATTCAAACTATAGGGACCTATTTGCAAACAGGTGAAACTGACGAATTATGACTGTTAGGACAAAATATATAGTGTTTCAGGAACACGGGTTAATTGAGTAAAAAGATTAGGTGTGTTGGGAACACGCACTTATGTATACACCACACTATACCACGCCTCGCCACGCCACGTGCCATGTATCCTGGGTTTTGAGACATGGGCTCGGTTTCTGGTCGGCATCGCCGACCGTCGTCGCGAAGGTCAAAGGTCAAACCCGAGACGGGACTCGAGCAAGACTCACCCCAATCACGCGTGAAAAGTTTGGAGCCCCAACCATTAAACTCATGGTGGGTGTATATGAACACTCAATTCTCACAAGACCCACCAATGTGGATAAAGTTTCCAAAGCCTTTTTGTAAAAGTGAGTTACAAGAAACTCTTTCGGATTTTGCATGACCTCCGAAATGGCGGCTAATATCTTTCACTCCCGTTATCGGTTTTGGATGTGTGACATACCGTTTTGAAGCTCATTTAACATAATTTAATTAGGTATAAACCACGTTCCATTTCATGGTATTTAACATGTTTAAACCGGTCCTCAAATCCAGACAAAAACGGTTCGGGTATATTACATATATACCTATAATTCCAACAGAGTGTTCTCTATTTGTGAATTGTTTCTATTTGGGATTGATCTGCTGGTTGCTTTCCTGAAAAATCAAGAGGTTGAAAACTTATCAGATTCATTGAAGATGATACCGCAACGTTAAACTTCTTGGAGCAAGTGCGGGGAAATTTAACAAGGGTGCAAAATTCGACAAGGAAATTTGACAAGGCTATGAAAAAAAATAAAAAATGATCCAATTTCAGAAAGATAATTTTGTTATTAGAGGAAAGTTGTTTGTGTAAGAAGTTTGTACAATGTATGACAATTTGAGCCAGAGAGTTAGTGAAGTGTTTAACAATCTGTCTTGGTTAACTTTTGATAAGATATTTGTTAAAAATTATTTTTCAGACAAAAAAAACTGGGGGTCATGTTCATTAAGTTGGTGTCTTTTAACTAGGGTTATCTTTTGGTATGGAAATATTTTAATTGAATAATGTGGCTTTGTGGATCTGTTTATGCATCGATGTAATCCTGATAAGAACATGTGATATGGTAAACACTTGTTATATCCTCATTATACAATATACAAAAGGGTAGCAATACTCGTCATCTTGAACAATTAGAGCCCGTCCATTCATCAGTCAGTACTTCTTCCCCAATCGGTATTGGCATTTCCAATTTGATTTTATAGTTGGTCATAATTAATGCTTAAAAAAATAATCAAAAAAGAAAAAAAGTAGTAACTGAGAATTATCTTTGTTTCCTGTAACGGAAGTCACTTACTTTCGTTAAGTCGATTCCCATTTACGTCATAGTCACTATATAAGGTTGTGACAACAAACTTCGTCAGTTGATTTTTGGAATTTTGACTTTAAAAATATGCGGGTGTTTCGATAATCAGATTATGTTTTAAAAAGCCGTTTTTTAGCCTACCCAAAGCTAAAAAAAAATCCAAAAATCCAAACTCTTTAAATTGGATTGATTTTTATTTTATTTACATGTGCTTTTGTACTTTTGCTGATTCATATACTTATTTTTGCTTGATGAATAAAAAATATATGCTTAAATCTCTAATCAGAAAATAACCAAATAAATACTTTTAAATTAACTAATCTCTAATGCGCTACCCTTATTTTCATTTAGTCTCCTATAGGCTCATTGTAAAATCCTAGTATTTCAAACAACAAATCATTTGAATATATATCCTCACCAACTATGAAAAAATTATTGTAGGATATTATTGGCCATTTTGGGCCTTACTCTATTAGGCCTATCTTGGTATTTCCTATCATATGTAACCCTACCCTCTATTATATAAAGAGGGTCAGGGGTCTCTTGATGTATCTCTCTGTACACTCATATTAATGAATAAACATCTCGTCTTGTTGTCCCTCTCTATATTCTCTCCCTATATCTATATACATATATATGTGAGTTAATATGTTCACATTTAAGTTGAAAAAATTACGAACCTTCCCCAACTAGTCTCACCTATTTGGATACGATGTCTAGGAAAGATATAGGTGGAAGTCGATATCCTAATGAGGTCGGGTTTTAAGTGGCATTCGTGCCCTCCACCCTCACCGTCTTTCCTGGTCGTTTTCAAGTAGAGCTACCGAAAGGGGTTGATTAAATAATAATTTCCCCGAATGTGTTTATATAGTGATGTATGTTTCGCTAAATTGGTGTTTCAGTATCGACCCGTCGTTCGATCAATGAGAACCGATTCAATGAGAAGCAAAACTAATATTTTCGAACCTGTTGTTTCAAAAAAAAAAATTGTGCTTGTGCAAACCATAAACATATAAACCAGTCGTTTTATATGATAAATAATCCAGAACTCACAACACATGTTGTATGCCATCTATGATGAGAAAAATCGCAAAGCATACTTGCGAAATGACTATTTAAACGTTTATTTTAATCTGTCACCACATGTTAGTCACCCTGATGTGTGAAAATGTGATGCCCAAATTTTTTTTTTGATGCCATTTTTGATGAGTAAAACACGAGTTTGTTGTTACTCTCGAGATGAATGCTAAGGCGTTAATTTTATTCCGCCGCCACATTTGAGACGTGATGGCGTCTATGGTGAACAAATATCTGAAATTGACATATTGGAGCGATTTTTCACCAAAATACTAGCTTGGAAAGCGTATTCCATAAGCAGTATTGTGAATTTATATTCACTATGTTCCTTTCCTTAACCGCCGATCTGTTTGCGGATGAGAAAATTCCCTCGATGAGTAGTTTTAATCCTATTGGGTCAATGGCGAATTGTTTGCCTGATACTAATGCTCTTCGTGGACATTTTTTTTTCCATGAATCGAGAACCGAGACAAATGTTATTTGTCTCAAACTATCGCGATCCTGACGAATTGCCTAGCCAAGCGAGATTTTAGATAATCGTCAAAATCTAAGACCTGTGGCTCGAAAACAGTTTTTGAAAGGAACAATATGGTCCGTTGTCCCAAAGCAAGAGATAATGCTCAAGGAGCATACTCTATGCTATAAAAAGAAAGATCATGCACGGTTACCCCTTAAATAGTTCAAAACTATTATAAAGGTGGAAAATCCGATGCTAATGTGGTTAAAGCTAACTGAAAGGAAACTTTTGAGACCTCCGATTTTGTGGCTCAAATGAGTTTAGTACCTTTGTTTATTGATTTTGATAAATCATTGAGCCATTTTTTCGCTCATCTGGATTATGTTTTCCATTTACATTATTATTTTTCCATTTGGACCATACTTTTGGATTATGGTTTGCCTGTTTACGAAATTTCTCAAAATAATTTAAAGTGTTTTGAGCAAATTCCTTTGACAAATGAGACCAAACTTTAAATTATGAAATTTTAGGCAATACTTGTGGTGTAGTTGGTTTTTTTTTTGAAAATAGTAGGTAACATTGTACCACATAATTTCACCAACTACTTGCCTAAAAGAGTACTCAGTGACAACGATTATTTGATAGAGTAACCTTGGCAAGCGGTCTCTTTACCGCATGGTATGCGAAAGTGACATCGCTAAGACTGTTCTCCCCATCGTTAGGGGGAGATTTGCATGTTACCGTTGATAAGGAACAACGTGAAGTTACGTGGCATAACCCACCCAGTCTTAGCTTGATCCCCAAAACTGCACTTAGTGATAAGTAAGTGCATAGACTCCCTCAAGTCTAACAAAATGCCAAACGCATTTAATGACTTTATGAGATGTCACGAGATTATTTATACCTGCTGCAAAATGCTTGCAAGGATAGACGTCCCTGTCGGATGCCGTGTTCCAGTCATAACACGTTGCTTTGGCCGAACCCGCCAAGCAAAGGACGCTGCCATCGACCGTCAGTCTGTCGTCCTTTCCAAGTTACGAGGAAGTTGACCAGTTCCTAATCCGTTCAGTCCCAGAGGTGGTGAACTGAAACTCGTTTGTCGCATGTGATTATAAAAGATCAAGAGGATGTGTGATTTTCTCCTCATCCTAAAAATCTCGAAATATCTGTCGATCATGATATCTTAGACAATATTGAAGCGAAACGAGACTGTCATTGATTACTTGTTCATATATTCGGTGATGACTGATAATATGAGCAAATTATGACAGGGAACCACGTACCGTTGCCTGAAGTCAACGTAGAATAGACTGGCCTAATGGAAACTTGCAATCCAAGTAGACTCCTTAGCGAAAGTGTGTTCGGACCTGTAGCTCTAACACCACTAATGTTAAACGAGTTTGTTTATTTGGTTATTCGTAAGGAAGAGTGAAGAGAATAATGAGATTGTAGAATGCTCACCTAGTAGCACAAGGCTTCTCTCTCACCTTGGAATTGATTACGAGATGGTTTATTTCCTCGTAATAGACGTTATAACGGTCCTCTACTTTATCAGTTTAGTAGTTTCTGAAAAACTGATTATGCAGCATGCGATTGTGGTCACGGTTTTATCTCTGTGTATTTAGACAAAGAGATATAGATGAAGATCTCTATGTGACTTTATGTGCTTAAATCAAGCCGTTCCTGACCACGGAACGCGATCTTAATTGACTGAGACGTTCACTATATGAATTAATATAATCCGAGCGGATGTGGTATACCCGCCTAAGTGAGTACTTGATCACCTTGGGATACTTGAACAAGTATTATGCCCTTGCGTGTTTTATTATGCGATCCACTTTTGGATTTGCCTTCGAGATGAAGGATCTTCGGAAGACACGGTTGTGACTCGGCCTGATGATCGAGTCCCGTAAAGATTGAATCTAAGTCCATGATTCAGACTACACCCAAAAGGTGTTATGACGCTAAGTCATCAGATTCTCCGATGATCGTTCGATCACTAGACGTGGATATAAACCCGGTCTGTCCTTGATGAGACGATGAAGAGATATTGAACCATGATGTTTATATCTAAGTACAATAAGCGCATCATTGTACTTGGTCTAATATGCTAGGACAAACATTTTGTGTGCTGTGAATGGTATAGCTCGACACAGCATCGCGCTAACACGCTGCCATCGAAATGGCATAAAAGACATTTTCCCATTACCTTACGGTAAATATGGATGATGGCTTGTCTTATCCCATTTTGCGTCATCGAGTGTACCTACCCCGTTCGGTACTCAAATTAACGCAACCCTTTTTCGGTTATACCGATGCTGGTTACTTATCAGACCCGCATAAGGGATATTCCTAAAATGGTCTGTCTCTACCATTAGGAATAAGGCGATATCTTGGAGGTCTTGTAATGATTCCAAACGAATCACTATGATCTACTCGTGCTCTATGAGACGATTAGAGAGTGTATATGGCTTCAAGCTAGTATTAGCCATATTTGAATTACATATACTCTATCTCACGATTCATATAAAACACTTATCTTATTTGAGGACAACTTGTTGTTATCGATCAAGAGAGACATGACTAGATTATGCTATTTAGCATTTCTCGCCGAAATAAATCTTCACATATGAAGTTTAAGAGCATCTAGTTGAATGCTCGTTCTATTCCACTTTAGATTTTCTTGCATCCAGTCATGTGCAAGTAAATGAAGCAATCAGTCGAATGCTCGTACTCTTTCTTAAAATATGAAATCCTTGCACCCAGTCGTGTGTAAGTGAGGGAGAGCATTCAAGTGAATGCTTATTGCACTAATTACTACTTAGTCGAAATCCTCGCACCCTGTCGTGTGCAAGTGAGAGTGAGCATCCAGTCGCATGCTCGTGTACTATTTTTGTCCTTAGACCAAGGTTATTTTCCACTGGGTTTTTCTTGGCAAGATTTTTAGCTAGACACATTCCCATCATATCTCACTTAAGATTGTCGAAATTAGGGGGAGTATCATGTTGTATACTTCTTACCACTGTGTACTCTTTTGTCCTTTGATTAGATGTTTTTCCCACTGGGTTTACTCTAGCAAGGTTTTGATGAGGCACCTGTTTTGTTGTTGATCTCCTACTACTACCACTATTGCACTCTTTTTCCTTCAATCAGAGATTTTCCCATTAGATTTGCTCTGGCAATGTTTTGATGAGGCACACCGTTTTGTGGTTAGTTAATTACATGGAATTTCGGCCTATATCATTCGGCTACACAGTTTCTCATAGGTACCGGTTTTTTCCTACACTGGGTTTTCCGACCGTAAGGTTTTTATGTGTTTAGCACTGCGAATGAACTCGACTCACATCGACAATATGAAGACGAAGAAATCAAGACGTCCAAAGGGCGAGTGTTGTAGGATATTATTGGCCATCTTGGGCCTATCTTGGGCTTTCCTAGCATATGTAATCCTACCATCTATTATATAAAGAGGGTCAGGGGTCTATTGATATATCTCTCTGTATACTCATATTAATGAATAAATATCTCGTCTTGTTGTCTCTCTTTATATTCTCTCCCTATATCTATATACATATATATGTGAGCTAATATGTCACACAAGAAAAATCATGTTGTTGGATAACTATATATATAATAGAAACTTTATTACTATATATTACAATATAACTTTACTCTTAAGTTAGCAATGGAAATCTATTTAGAACAAAATACATGACAAATAGTTAGATCAATTAATCAAGCTCGTACAAATCTTACATCTGAAAATATTAGGTTGTGTAAAAATTTCATAATGAACTACTTGCATGTGGAGATCAAAAAAAGGTAGTATTGAAATCTTAAACCTGACCGGTTCTAATTTTTCCCGCTATATCTGTTACGAAATACGTTTAAAATAGATGCTTTTATTTTAGTATTTTCCTTAATAGACGTTGTTACATTTTTATGAGATTTTATATTAGCAATTTGTTATTTGATTTAATTATTAATGCACATATAAATGTCTAATATTATATTTTGTAGATATATAGTCTAGTGTGTAGAGTATGACTTACATACAGAATATTTGACTATCAGTTCTTGTTTAATATAAGTAAATTTTTTACAAATTTAGATGGAACTGTACATACCATCGGTAAAGTTGTAGTGTATAATTTTAGTAGATCTGTTTTGACTATATGGAATGAAGTATTCCAACTTTATAAGCTAGTGCACTTTGAGTGTATTGAATAGAACCTCAACAAGACTATTATTTTTGTACTTACTAGATAAAATAATTAACGCATTGTGGTCATAGAATTTGTTTAAAGTCTTAATCCTGATTTTATTAATTGAACATATATGTAAGAGAAATGATTATCGTTTTGATTCATAAAGAGTGTGATTCTTTACGAGTTATAAACTCAGTGAGATGTACGGTAACGTTTCAATTATAATTTTTATTAGTAAATGAATGAATCCACGTCCCAGTATTGGGATTGATGATACCCACTTAAAAGTTTATAAATATTTTTGTATCAAATCCTACAAGTGAATTTATTAATCTGATACATTAATTAAGTTAAGTGCTATTTATTAAAGAATACAATATGCTTACTATTTTATTTTATTTTGTGGAAAACCCACTCTTTATTTTATTAATTAGCCGAAAAATAAAAAGTAGAGGAAAACCCCCACAAAAGAAAGTATAAATGTGTTACAAATCAAAAGCCACAAGCTGAATTGAAACCAGACAAAAAACAATAGGGACCAATAAAGTAAAAAATGAAATCTCTTAAAGCCTCCCACGTGTCTTCGCTACTCGCTTGACTTCTCTCTCCAGACCATTCACAATCTTCAACCTCTCTGTAAAACAATGGCGAGTTATCTTCATTTAGTTCGAATATAGGGGATTTTTGTCTTTTCTAAATATAAAATGGGCATCTGTTTAATTTTAACGTGGGAATGTTTTAGACAAAAAGACATGTCACGAATTATTTTCTAGAAGATTTGGAATAGATAAGAGAGATTTCAATTAGAGTTTTTTAGTGTAATGAACTCTGATTTAATCAGATAAGAAAGATCTCAAATTGATGAGTTCAAGTTCGATTCTGATTAGGATAATCTCTAATTTATTCAGCCTATCAGGTATCTAACGTAGCCTTATATAAACATGTTTCGTATCACTATCAGAACATAGATTTCATTCTATACGTTTTTAGTGAGAGAGAGAGACCACCCTCTGTCAAGAAGTAAGTCGTTTTTCAAGTAATACGTTAGAAAACCCGATATAATTTCAGAAAGACAAGACCAGTATCATTGTAATCTTCTAAATATATATGGTAAATTAGTAACAATTTTAATAGTATCTGTAGCAACCCCATAGGTAGAACTCATCCTAGAAAACCGGTTAACTAATGAAGGGTGACTATAGAGTTATATACAATACAAATGTAGCTTAAACTATCGATGTGGGATAATGCAGTTTACACTACATTACCGATTACCGATTACCGATTACTCATTACCGATTACCGATTACCGATTACTCATTACTCAATAATTTTGCTCTAAAGATTTTAAGAAAATATCTCATTACCGATTACTCAACAATGAATTGGTTAACGAGAAATAATAATTTATTAAACACATACTAATGGAAGAAAACAAAAAAAAAACAATTTAATTTACGACCCACCACTTTAATTTGGAAAATAAGAATTTTTTTTAAATGCCTTGAAACAAAAACAAAAAAGATAGTTTATTGTGTTAAATTTTCATGTTTTATAATTTAAAGTATGAAATCTTAGGTAAATTATATTAACAAAAATGAAAGAACCTAAGCCAAATTTTTTATTCAATTATGCAAATAACATATTTATACTTTAAATGGAAAAGGATAAAAAATATAACATTACAATGCTGCCAACATGAATCGAATTAAGATGGGCTAAGATAAATGAATATAAGGAATAGGGGTAACCAACTAACCTATGTTACTTATGCTGCACAAATAAATACAAAATTAAAACCTGTTCTTAGAAATCCAGGGGGGGGGGGGGGCATGCCACTGACCCTAATATGTAGGGCTCGGTGAAAAACCAGAAAAACCGAACCGGACCGATAACTGAACCGAAAAGGACCGAAAAACACCGAAACCGAAAAAAACCAAAAAAACCCGAAAAAGACCAAAAATAACCGAAAAACGAAAATAACCGAAACTAGACCGAAATAAAAATAACGAAACCGAAAAATATGCTCGGTTTCAGTTTCGGTTTTGCTAAAAACCGAAGCGAACCCAGCCCTACTCATATGGATCCGCCTATGCAGTGCCTTCTCCCGCATTTTGGAGGCCCAAATTAAATTTGAAAAATAGGCCTTATATTAAAGTTTTTTTTTAATAATGATCATTAATATGACTTTTTATTAAACCGTGTTTAAAGTATTTTTTTTAATTATAACTTATTAAATACAATAGACTATTCTAACAAGTCCGTTTCCCTTAATTATGTGTTATTTAATTAGTAGTGTTGTTATAGCCATCCAAATATCTGATCCAAAAATTTTACTCGTTGATATGGCGGATTAGATGTACCAATCATGTATTAATGAAAAAATATTTTTCAAAATCACAAGCAAAAATATTGGTCCATCTCATCCGCCACATCAACGGATAAGGTTTTTGGGTTGAAAATTTGGCGAGAAAAAATATTTTCCTAACTAGAATGTTTTGTTTGATATTTTTACTTCAAATCTGTCTAACGCAATTATATTTATTCCAAAAAATATAAGAGTCAATTATGTTATTTCTCTTAAAATGAGGAAATATTATTAAAAAATTTATAAACTTTACCTTCATATTTACTTATCTTTTAAAATTAAAGCGTGTTTTGACTGTTAATGTTCACTAAAAGCATGAAATAATTACTGAACGAAAGAGAAGAAAAAAATTGTTTGATGTACTCTAGTTGTCTAGTGGTGGAACTTTTTTTTTAAATTAATGGTGGGGAAAATCCACTGATTTTATTGATAAATAGTGGATGAAAAACCCAACTGAAACAAAAACATGAACCATTTGAGTCATACTACAAACTTACAAAGCTTAATAGAAAATAAATCAAACTTGCAAAAAGAAACTTTAATTATTGTAATAAACTTCTAATATGGAGGACCAGATCTGCAATTGACCAATAAAACCCACCGCATCATCTGCTCCACCTCTTCATTTCCCATTTCATTACCATCTTAGATACAGAGAGAGAGACAATCATCCATCTTCTTCAATCCTCAAACGAATATATGGTACACCCTTTTCTTCCAAATTCAATATCTTCCTTAGTTTAATGGGAAAATCAGCAATGTTCTCTGAGATTACTGGATCATAAGTACAACCCATATTCGCCAGTAGATCAGCACCAGAATTCGCCTCTTTTTCCACATAATTCAAGAGATAAGTAACCTTCTTCAACTGCACTTTTATATTATAGATTAGTGATTTTAATTCCCAAGGACATTTACTTTTATCATTCAATATGTTGATAAGTTGGAAACTGTCACTCTCTATAATAATTTTTGTTTGATTCACCACAGTGAGTCCTTGTAGTATAGCTTTTGCTTCTGCTTCAATCCCAGATTTGCTAATAATTTTACCATAGAAACCTTTTATAAATTTTCCTTGATGATACCTAAGAAGACCACCCACTCCACTGGAATTTGCAGAGCTTTTAAAACAATCATCTGTATTCAATTTAACATAACCACTAGGAGGATTTACCCACTTTATAACCCTAGCTTTTTTACCATTCGTTATTGACTGTAACAGACTTATTTCTTCCCATTTCCAACTTTTTGGGATGATTTTATCAATTTGTGAATAACTCTGGCTTGATCTAATAATTTCCATTGTAATATTTTGAACACTCATTTTTCTGTTATCAAATTTACTTGCACAACGAGCTTTCCAAATACACCAAATAATAAGCACAGGTAGAGCCTTTATAATATTTTTTTCTGGTTGATAGCTTCTTTTATTCTCATGAATCCACCAAGAAATAAATCTTCCTCTTATTGTTAAAACACTCTGCTTTACCCCAAACAAATGAGCAAAATACTTCCAAACTTCTCTAGCAATTACACTAGTACTCAATAGATGTTCTAAGCTTTCTTCTTCTTTTTTGCAGCATTCACAGCTAGAAGCTAACTGAACCCCAAGTTTTTGAACTGCAAGATCCACTGGTACTGCATCATGGATACACTTCCATGCAAAACAGGAGACTTTCAAAGGTATTATTTTCCCCCAAATCATTTCATAAAGCCAATTTTTTGAAAACTTCTGTCTCATAATATTCCAAGCAGATTTAAATGAGAATTCACCATGAATGTCTTCCATCCAAATAGCTAGGTATGGTTCATTCTTTTTATAGATTAAGTTCTTGGTGAACAAACCCTGTTGATAAATAGGAAATCCATCAGCTATAGCTTCATAATTCCACTCTCCATTAGTGATAAAACTTGAT
This sequence comes from Primula veris, assembly GCA_963682055.1. Taxonomy (NCBI): domain Eukaryota; kingdom Viridiplantae; phylum Streptophyta; class Magnoliopsida; order Ericales; family Primulaceae; genus Primula; species Primula veris. The sequence goes on from OY821741.1 coordinate 27,313,919, forward strand.
AGCATCAACTTATTATCAATATTTTGAGCCTTGAATGGTCCCATACCCACCCAATTGTCCAGATTAACAGAAACATTACCAACCCCAATCAACCAAAGATAAATTTTTCTGCAACATCCCTGACCTGTATCATTCTAGACCAAGTGTTAGTGCCTTTAGTAACACTGACCTCATTTGGATGCTTTTTCTTACAATACTTTACCCTCATATACTGAGCCCATAGTGAATTTTTTGTTCTAAACTTCCACCAAAGTTTAATAGCAAAAGCTTCAGATATATCTTTAAAACTTCTCAAACTTAAACCACCTTCATTAGTAGGTCTACAAACCTTACTCCATTTCACCCAGTGATGTTTATGTTTACCATTAGAATTTCCCCATAGAAAGTTTGCTATAATTTGATCTATCTTCCTTATAACCAATTTTGGAGGATTCATGGCAGCCATAGTATAAATAGGAATAGTTTGAAGTACATGTCTAGCTAATAGTAATTTGCCTCCCATAGTTAGAAACTGAGTTTTCCAACCTGAGAGTTTACTTCTTACTTTGAGAATAAGTTCATGATACAGTAGACATTTTTTATGTCCAGAATACAATTTACACCCTAGATAGGTGAAAGGAGGTTTCTTGACTGCAATTTTCATTACATTGCATATTGCTTCCTTCTGCTGTGCTGTAACCCCTTTAGAAACATACATGTAGCTCTTCTCTAAATTTACCTCTTGCCCAGAATCTTTATTATACTTCAGTAGAACACTTTGAATATGTTTTATAGAAGTAATATCAGCACCACTGAAAATTATAATATCATCTGCAAAAGCCAAATGAGTAATAATAGGAGTTCCTATAGCTGCCTTGAAAGATTTCCAACTCTTTTTGATCATCAAATGATTAAGATTTCTAGACAATATCTCAGAGCATAGAATAAATAGACCTGAGGATAGAGGATCCCCTTGCCTTAACCCATTAGATGGCCTGAAATAACCTGCAGGTGCACCATTAACCAGAACAGAAATACCATTATCAGAGATAATTCTCCAAATTCTGTCTATCCATATTTCTGAAAAGCCAAATTTTCTAAGAACACTAACAATAAAGTGCCAGGAGATCTTGTCATAAGCTTTCTTCATATCTAACTTCAAAGCTATATTCCTCCCACTGTTCTTCTTATTAAGAGTAGATATAAATTCTTGAGAAAGTAGAATGTTATCTACAATATCCCTATTTTTCACAAAACCACTTTGATTTTCTGAAATAATTTTAGGCAACACAATAGATAGTCTAGTAGACATAATTTTTTAAATAACTTTATTGTAGAATGTACACAAACTTATTGGTCTGAAATCAGAGTACTTATCTGCATTGGGCTTCTTTGGAATTAGAGCAATAAGAGTAGAGGACATAGCATTAGGTAATTCAAAACCAGCAAAAAATTGCTTAACTGCCTTTAATACATCCTTACCAACAATATCCCAGCAGTGAGTATAGAAATAGCCATTAAAGCCATCAATACCAGGAGCACTACTTTTCTTCAAATCCCATATTGCAGTTTTAACTTCTTCCATAGAAATCTCCCTTATTAAAGTGTCATTATCCTCTTTTGTAACACACTTGGATATAATATCCAAAGAGTCATATTTATAGCCAGTAGTATTATTAGCTGCTAAAAGTGTTTGAAAATAATTGATAGCTTCCTTCTGTATGTCTTCTTTAGCTGTTAATTCTTGCCCATTATCATCTATTATGCAATGAATAATACTTTTCCTCCTTCTCTTTTTAACAACTCCATGATAGAACTTGGTGTTTGCATCACCTTCTAATACCCATCTTAAATTAGCTTTTTGATTCCAAAAATCTTCTTCTATTTTTAACCTGTAATTTAGATCAGCTTTTAATCTACTTAGCTCACTTCTATTTTCAGGTGATGGCTCTTCTTCAAAAAGTTGTTCTGCACCCAGAACCAAGTCCTCAGCATCAATTACCTTCTGAAAAATGTTACCAAAGGTAACTCTACTCCAATTAGATAGAATTTTTCGAATTCTTTTTAAGTTTTGCACCAAAGAGACCAAAGCATTACCTTCCTTATGAATTAACCAATTATCTGTAATAATACTGTTGAATTCTTGATGAGATAGCCAAAATTTCTGAAAGATAAATCTTCTAAAATTATGATCCCCTTCATTGTTAAAAGTAATTAATAAAGGGCTATGATCAAAATTAACTTTAGAAAGACGCTCCAGTGAGATACTTTGAAACATATCTGAACAGGTTTCATTAACACAAACCTTGTCAATTCTCTCCATAATCAAACTTTCACCTTCCCTTTTATTCCACCAAGTGAACCTGGATCCCATAAAGTTCAGTTCATATACCCCACATTTGTCCAAGCATTCCAAATAGTCATTAGCTCCATTAACATTAATAGGCAAACCTCCTATTTTATCTTCTTCTTTAGAAACAGTATTAAAATCCCCAACTATTATCCATGGATTACTAGTTTTAGATCCTTCCAAAAATTGCCACAAATTATTTCTTTCTTGAACTGTACACTGTGCAAACACATTATCAAAGCCAATTTTCCTCTTATAATTATCAATTTTATCTTGCTGCACCATATGTTCTATACAGATCAGCAGCACAATGTTATTAATAAGACACAGTTTTTTTATTCTTCTTAAAGTAGCTCTGTTCCCAATACCCCTCACATTCCATACTACACTATTCATAACCAGTAAATATAAAACAAACACTACAAAATAATATTGATTTTGTGAGAGTCAAAATCTGTCACAAATTGACCATCATATCACAAAACTGTCACATATTGACGCTCCTGTCACAAACCCGTCACAATTCCCGTAGTTATTAAACTCATCACAACAAACCGTCACAATTTCCGTAGGTATTTGTACATTTTTTTGTAGTGAAATATGAGTGATATTAAATAATAACCAATAAATTTTCAATGTATGAAATTAAAAAAATGGGCCCCTTATAGGCTAGTGACCCCAATTTAATGCCTCCTAAATTTGATCCCATGACCGTATCTGCCCTATGATCACAAGCCATGGATGTTTTGAGAAATGTTGTTGGACGGCAAGCTAATTCCCATGCTGACCATTAAGCCCTTGTTTCCTAGTATAGAGAGATACATTGTTTGGAAAATTTTGAATGTTTGGGCTATTTATAGAGGATTTGTAAAGATTTTGTATTTCGCCCTTATTGTTCTGGGTTTGGTTACATTATTAAAAAAAGAAAAAAACCTATGGATGGCATAAGTCGTTTCCAATTTATTCGATCACTTTTAGATTTGATCGTTCCGACCAAGTTTTCACACTTTTTCAGGAAAATATAAGAAAGGAATATTTGTTAGATACTTTAAGAGATGGAAATAATCGCTACAAAAAAAATGTCAGCTTATCATCAGAGCGTCTGTTGCTAAAATAATGGTAAACTGAGTGTCGCTAAATTTAGCAACAGTTTTTGTTGTTAAATTGTTGCTAAAATTTAACGACATTCAATTTACTAACAGTTTTTAAAAATTAAACTGTTGCTATCATAACTTTTTCTTGTAGTGAATTGAGACAGTTTTGGTGATATCCATATAATTTACTCCCTTTTTAAATAATGTTTCAGTGATGAATATATGAAAGGGAGACCATAAAAACCCTAAAATCAATTTCTGTTGGGGTCAATGACTCGGCATAACCGACAAAAATGTATATTTGATTTTATTTATAGTTGGCCAAAAATTTTTTTTTACAATGAAATTAATGTTAAAATTTTTAAGATTTCACAATGAGACGGTAACGAAGACACTAAACGGAAATGGGAGAGATACATGGGACTATAAGAATATAATGGGAACCAGAGAAATAGCAATTTGACAGATGATCAAGTCAAAAGTTCAAGATTTTACTTTAAAATCATTCAGAAATTATAACATAAATATTTGGAGTTACCGAATATGAGAATGTATTACAAAAGAAATTACTCTCCTCGCTTCTCATTACTTACATATAAATCTTTTCTTTTTAAACATTTAGGATGTTTCAATTTCTTGTTTCCCGCCTGCATTTCGCTTTCTGATATTTAATGATTTGAATCAATTTACTTAAATTCAACATAAAGTATCAAAAAAACAATATTTTTAAACAAAGCCCATTTCTTACTTAAAATATAAGATTGTAATTACAAATTCATATGATGTAATTACAAAAAATAAAGACATTTCAAAAAAGAAAAAGAAAAAATTTACCAAAGAAAATGAAAGTTGACACTTCTTATTTTGGGATGGAGTAATTGTTTCACTTTCTTATTTTAACATCTAATACAAGGGAATCCAAGAAAGTTTAAGACTGCCCAATTTTACTCATTTTTTTCCAAAACTGCTCATATTCTAATTTACTAATTACTCGAATAACTTAATGCAATTTAAATAAATAAATAAATATTCTCTTTTTCCACACATATCAATTTATCTCCCAAACAAATCATCATACATGTATTTTTATATTAGTATAACAATAAAACATTATATTTTTACGATATTTATTCCATTATTTTTGCAAACTTTTTGAAAATATTTAATTTATTTGTGCCGGATCATATTTATGCAAGTACGTATCACACACGCAACGCTAGGGCTACAATTACTAGTTAAAATATAATTCAAGTAACTTGGACATGTGACTGAACAAAAGAAAAACATGTAATGTCATCACTCTAATTCCTTTTCCACTGTTTTTCTATCATCTTTCATCACCTTTATTTCTTTTATATCTTGCTATTAAAATTAGGGTTGTCGCATCTTCATTGTCTGAGTTTAGCACTTAAACTTTTTTTCTTAACCCTTTTATTCCTTTTATGTGATGTCACACTTTCAATAATATTTCACGTTTGCCTTTTTAACATTAATATAGAATTCAAATAAGCTGGACATGTGATGTAATCACCCTTTATCCCTTTCCACTATATATACAGTGCTTTCTACTCGGCTTTTTTTCATCACCTTCATTTTTTTTATAACTTACTTTTAAAATTAAATTAGGATTGCCGCATCTTCATTTTCCACTATACTACTCGTTTTCTTATTGATTAGTTGAATTGCTCTTTTTTTTTACCACTTGAAACCAATAAGGTTGATACAAATATTTTCCGCATGCGTTTTTTTTGGTATCTCTTTATTTCCAAAATACACATCAATATCTTTTGCAAATCTCCCATTATACACAACAATTATTTGATCTCTCTCTATACTTGTAGCCCTAGAATTTTTTGTGATCATGTCTCACCCTAATTCGCCTACTTCATCTGGTAACTCATATATACATCTTGCTCAAGTTTTCTTACATAAAAGCAGCACAGCAAAACCACGTTCAGTTACAACCCAAAACCCAATTCCTACTATTTCTGCTGCGACTGAACAAATTAAGGGAGACTTTCCTATAATAATTGATGAGACACCTTCTACAAGTACTCCTATGGGTAAGTTATCCTCTGTCTCTATGCATACTAGGTCTAGAGATGAACCTATTATTGAATATGTCAATCTGAGTAAAAGGAAAACTAGGCCTGATAATAATCTTTTACCTTCTGAATCCAAATCCACGAGAGTTAAGATCATGTCTAAAAAGTCTGTTAAAAAGGGAAGGACAACTAGATTCTCTATTGATGATGATGAATTTTTCTATTCTGGACCTAGTGTTGATAGGCTAGAAATTTTGTTGAACTTTGATTGTGTTGCTAAATATGTTGGTTTAAAATCTAAGAGTGTTTTTTCTGAAAGGAAAGTTGAATTTGTGAAAGTTTTAGACATGAAAGACCATATCCTAAATTTAATTGAAGATGCTGGATTAAGTGTTACTCTGAATTATTCTAGGGAATACTACAGTGAATTTGTGAGAGAATTCTTTGCTAATTTGTCTGAGGAGTGTAAACTGTCTGAGGAGGTGTTTACACCATCTTCTCCTAGTTTTGGTAGGGCATACATTCGAGGTTTTACATTGGATTTTAGTCCATCTCGAATCAATATGTTCTTGGGTGTTCAGGACTCATTTATAACTAAGGATATTGATGATTAAGTTGGATATTGTTGCTTCTACTCTGAATGGTGTTGTGGAAGTTTGGGATAATGCTGGAATTAAAGCTGCTGATCTGACTCTTACTTATGCAATCTTGCATAAAATTTGTCTGTGGAACTGGGTACCTAAAAAGCAGCAATATGTGCTAAATAAGGAGATCTATCTCTTTCTCTATAAGATAGATCAAGGTGTAGGATTGAACTTTGGGGTTCATGTCTTTCAGTCTATATGGGAACATGCTCAGCTAGGAACCAAATCAAAAATGGTACCCTATCCTTCCCTTATTTTCAGTATTTTGTTTGATCAAATATCAAAAGAAACCAGTATCCACTCTAGTGAAAGACCTGATCAGCTTAAACATCCCTTAAATCTTTCCTCTAAGCTCATCTCTGAGAGTCATATCAATGATATATCTATCAACCTATTATCTGATCCCTCTGATTTGGTAAATGATCTTATCTATCAAAGGCTAGATGACATAAGAATTGAAAGAGCAACTCTAGAAAAGCAAATGTTGAAACTGGTAAAGGAGGAAGCAAGTCTGAGAAGCAAGCTACCTGGTAGTGGTGATTCCAGCATGACAAACTCCTAGCTCCCCCAAACCAACTCCTAATCCCTCTAAGAAAACAACTAAACCAGTAGTTGGTTCTTCAAAACCCAAAAAGGGTAAATCCAAAAACAGCAAGAAAGCCCCTGCATCTATGCGGATAGATCATTCCCTACAAATATTAGAAAATAAAATTGATGTTTATACTCCTGAAGGTGATGAAGAAGCCGAGTCTAGGTCCACGGGAAGAGAAAAAGTTGATTTTCCTATGTCTGTTAATGTGCCTGTGATCGAGAAAGTGGATGAGTCCACAGTTGGTAAGGTGTCTGTTCAAAATGAATCCGTTGTAATTGAGACAATTCCCCCAGGTTTATCTATGGAAGAGAATGTTGCTATGGAGGCTAAGTTGCGGACTATGGGAAAAGAGGATGCAAGTTGGAAGCTGTGAATAATGCTGAACAGGATGCTAAGTTGGAAGTTGTGCATAATGCTGAATATGAAGCAAAGTTGGTTGTTGAATCTGTCAGTACTGTGGTCTCCTTGGGAGCTAAAACTGGAGATGTCTCTTTGCTAGCAGATGCCATTATTGATGATGCTGATGAAGAGTTCATATCAACTGATGAGGATGAATGATATGTTTTTTTCTTGCCACTGATTCTGGCAAAAAGGGGGAGAATATGTTTGTTTAGCTCTCTATGTTCTATGTTCTATGTTTTTAGACTATCTTTACTATTTTTGAATATTTGTTTTTGAACTGTAATAATTTGAACCTATATCTCTTGGGCTGTAATATTTTGGAATTGATATAAGTTTTGTGTTTTTGCATTATAGCTTTATTCTCTCTAATGAAACTGCAGGTCTAAAACAGTGAGAGTTCACTTGTTACTGAAAATTTGTATTCTAAAACTCAGGGGGAGTTTTTCTTTTTGAAAGTAAGGGTGAAGTAAAAACAAACCAAGTGTTTTTGTCAAAACAGTGACAAAGGGGAAGATTATTAGGACCTATTTTATATCACCTAATAATTTCTTTGGTTGTCACTATTTTGATAAACAACACTTAGTCATTTACTCTGTCATATATTCATCTTGTTACTAATGGTTCTTTTATTAAGTACACTTTCAGTTTTAACTGACTTGTACAACTGAAAGATATTGATAGATAGGTCAAGATTTCTATAGATTTGCAGCTTGTTGATCAAGCATATTATGATGAGAAGATATTCGAACCAATTTTCAATTATACTTATATGAAGAATTGCGCAGCAAACATTCATCTACCTTAGTCAACATTTGAAGAAAAGATTGAGAGATCAATCACAATGAATAAACTTGGAAAGTTTATTCTTAAGTATATTGTGTTACCATCTTTTGTAAAGCACAATATATACGTGCATAATAGGCCGTAGGGTTTGATTATGTATTCAGAACAAAAGTGTTTATTTTTTTAGAGAATACAGAGCTATTTGCTAAGAGAGATACACTGCCGCATGAGCCTATACTGAATAGTTGAGAGGAGTCATAGCAATAGCTGTATAGGCTTAAATAGTTAGAGAGCTACTGATTTGTAAGACTCAAATACGCTTTGTAAGTTTTCTCAATATTCTAATCTGAGTAAGAGCTCCGGAGAGTAGACTAGATCGAAATTCGTTATCAAACGTGTTGTGTTCATCTCTTATTCAATACGTTTGATTGTGTGTTTGTCAAACTTATTCTAGATCCAGTTTCAGCTACAACTGAGAACTGAAATCTATAAAGTTCAGTTGTAACTGAAACACACGTCAATGCATCTTAGAGTATTAAGGCATTTAGTTATTTCACAAAGCATATAACAATCATAAGTGCATGCATTTTAATGATTAACGTATAAGCAATCCTGTTATGGCATAGGTACTAATCACAAGCATATAAATTTCTTTCCTAACATGGTAATATGATATACGTGCATAGGCGTAATGCTGACTATGACCTAATCTCATGAATATAGGCATTTAAAGGTAATATGTTATTAATAAACCACAAATTGTGGTATTAGCAATCAATATGAGATTATCAATCATTATGGCATGGAGAGTATTTAATCAAGCATAGTAATATAAACCATATAATAATATAGTTATATAATTAGTAGGGGTTATCATCATCACTTGTCATCTCCATCTTCATAAACACTTCTCGTTGTTACTCTATTGCGTCGCTTCCTTGCATCCAACTCATTGAGCGTTGACCTATCGACCATTATTTCTCTTTGCCTTGTGGATTTATCTCCTTTCAATTAAGAGGTTTTATGATATGCAGGATGAGGGAAATGAGCTTATGGCTGAAGACATATTTTATGAAGGTTCTATAAGATAGGGATCTAAGCTCTCATATGCATCTTTATCGTATGTCTTAGGCTCATTAATCTCCTCGAATTTCGAAGGCTTATGGATTGCTAAGGTATACTCGAGTCTAATGTAGTTGTTCAAGCATTTCATTTGTTTTAGTATTTGGGTAAAGATATGTATATTTAGCTTAATCATAGGGTAGAGTAATTGGTTATTGAAGTGTGTATGGACTTCTAATAAGCTCGGTTTTCGATGAATGTAGCTCGTTGTTATTGTTCAAAGTCCTTTGAACTTGTTATATGGTTTGATTGAGTTACTCATTGTCCTTCGGATTTTCTCTTTTGTGCCCTTAATGACTCTGATGATTTATGATGAGTTTCCCAAAATATAATTATATGACAATAATCACAATCATTCATGGTACTTTATTTTACTCGTATACATCACATAGCAGTTAATCACGTACATTGTTACAGACAAAAATGATCATTCAATTTATGAAGTTAAGCATAACACTTTTATCTATGTAAAGGATAATTATTAAGCATTTATTAGAAAACGTGATAACGATAAACTAACATGATTTGTATATAAAGTCATTCAAGACATTCATGCCGCATGATATGTCAATTGATGTACAAGGCATGATGAAATCATTCATTAAATTATCGATTGCTCATGTAGCAGAATGATGTAATATCAATAACAATATTGACACAATTATAAAAATAATAAGAATCATATATCATTTTAGATCAAATAAATCATGCAAATAGTAGACTTAGTCTTTTAGTAAATGACGACGATTAATAAATTTAAGACATAGCAAATGAGACATGGAAATCATTCATCATGTAACAAAGATAATCTTATTAATCAAGTAAAGTCATTTATCACATAGAAATTATAAGCATATTATGAAGAAGTTAATACGATTATTAAAGTAAAAGCACTCAAAAGTATTAAAGTAGTACTTTAAGATAATCGAAATAGGCATTAAGAAAATATCAATCTTTTAAAATAAGCATTATAGAAAATAGTATTAAAATAGCAATAGATAATACAAATATTTAAAATAAGGATAATATCAAAAATAGGCTAGGGAGGTGTGGGGTTTTAGGCTTCATCCTGAATTTTCGTTGTAGTACTCATTTGAGCTTTCTTCACTACATGTCTTGATCCCTTGTTGTTGTTCCCTTTCCATTGGGTTTTTAGTTTCAACCATAATTCAAATTTGTCGGTACCCAAATGAGATCATTTCGATCTAACTTGAATCAAAATGGACAATAGTAAGATGAATGTCCTTGTCGACTATAGTGTATGCATTTAAATTCTCTTCAACTTCTATAATTCATTGTTATCTTTGAAAGACTTCTACAATGATTATATTCTACTCTTCTCTTGTCAACCTGATTCGTTTTTAAGGTATCGTTCTTGCTTACTTGTTTGATTTTGACAATTGATGGTTTCTTTAGACTAGTGACTTCTTTCAATTGATTTTCATTCTTATCAGTCAACTCTCGAATCTTAACATTTAACTCATCAATTTCGTCAAAAAATTCTCCATTCTCTCTACTAAGTTCTTGGTTCTTTTCGAGAAAATCAACGTGTCCTTTCTTATGAAAGTTAAGTTCCTCTAGACCTAAACTTAAACTTTCCTTTTGAAAATCGATAATATTTTTGTTCTTCTTGTTCTCCTTCTCTACAGTTTGATGGCTTTCAAATAAGTTCACGAACTCCTTTCTAAGTTCATTGAATGTTAGCTCTTTGTCCTTCTCTTCTTCTTTGTTGACGGAGGGGCTGTCTTTAAAGGCCATGAGAGATTTTATTTAGTTGTCGAGTTTACGGTTTTGTGGATTATAGGATTCAAACTTTTTCAGTTTCATTTTCCATTCTACTCCTTTCCTCCAACCTCCATACATCATTCCTTTTAGGCTTGTTCGTCTATCAGCATAGCTTAAGATAACTTTTAAGTAATACTTTTCCTTTGGGATATTAGTTAAAGGTGAGTAAGATTTGTCGATGGATTCTCCTAGTCTTCTTTCTTTAGCAACACACTTACTAAAAACTTTAGCCAAGTCATCCCATCTTAATAGGGTTAAGTCTATTAGGCTACAGATTTTGGAAGTTTCTTCCTTCCAATATCCTTCAAGACTTTTAATAACCTTTTTGATAATTCCTTCTATAGTGTGATCCTTTTTTAACAAAGTTACACTTTCATTGAAGACTTGAATATCTCTCTTAGGTTGGTCATTTTGTTTCGAATGTTGTTGTTGATTGGCTTGTGAGGTTTTGGATATGGATTCACCTATTGGTTTGGGTTTGTCGTATATGTCGATTAGTTTCTCCAAAACTTCATTGGTGATTGTACAATAGGATTTTTGGTTAAAGACGTTTCGATCTAAGGCATCGTAGAGTGAGTACATAACTTTACAGTTAAGAATAAACTCTTGTTCATTTCTTCGGTTTTGATCTACTTTAGTTGAAACTGACCTATCTATCCCAATTATGACTTTCCATTCATCATAGTTGTATGCACACATATACATTCTAAAAATTATAATCCATTGTGCAAAATAGGTTCCATCGAATAAGGGTGGTTTAGATGTATACTCTCTTCCTATATGGGTAGGTTCACTAGGGTTTGCAATTTGGATCTTTAACTCTAAACTGTTAGGTTTCTTACTAAATTGAGCAATATCTGTTCTGATACCATTTGTTGGACCTGATGGCAAACCTTGGGGGGGGGGATTTGAATAGGTTTGACAATTGTTTAAAGTTTTCTTCATTTTAACAAACAGCGGTTAGGGTTGGTTTTATTTAATAAAAACTATATTAAATAAAGTTATTAAGTGGAATATATAATATATACAAATATATTAAGTAACAACTTATACAATAAATTAACACAGTCACAATTAGAACAGTTATCACCCAGCTATGTTATCAACAATCCTTAACTTTAGATACACACTAACTTTAGATAAAAATATCTTCGGACTATCCAGCTAACAACAAATAGATCGCCTCACCGAGAGAATGATCATGTTTGCTTACTTTGGATGTGAGTTAGCTCTAAGTCAAACAATATGCAACAAGTCTACGATAACACAGTATGTAAAAACAATCGCAATATATTCTATGCAACAAGATAATATAATAAATGAGTACAATTGCACGAATATAAAAGTGGGATTAAATAAAGTAAAGATAGAAGTTACTCGACACGGCTGATTTAGCCTGCTTCGCCTCATTGTGAGACTACGTCCAGTTACCAAGTCCAATCGGATCTTGAGCTTTTTATATTCACCATAGCTTCCTTGAGCGCATCATATCCTTTATAAAATTTCCACCTTTAGGGAAGAGTAACCCTTTACACCGCTCTTCCTTAGGGGAAGAGCTACCCACGATCCCGCTTTTCCTTAAAGGGCAAAGCTACCCAAAACTATTACTTTTCCTTGACGTACAAAGCAATTGAAAACTTTAGCCTCAAGGTGAGACTTTGTATCTATGATCCAAACAAGTTTTATACCTTGATGTTGTACACAATTTGTACAATCAACAAGATAAAAAACAACCTTGTTTAAAACTAATCTATCGATGTGATCGATAGCTTAAACATGTTGGATATCACACACTCTTAAACAAAAAAAATGTTTACAAATGAATATCACAAACTGAAAACTCTCTTCTCACAATAATACATTATTTAGGTACTGATTTATGAGAGTTGTGAGGCTTGGTTGGATGATCGGATGTTGAACCTCTTCATAATTAACGATAGTTTAATTACTAATTCCTAATTAACAAAAGTTTTGATGAATAACAAAGCATATATAATTTAACTTAATGAAAATTCATTAGTCGTACTAACCTTTACACTAAGTGTATTTCAGAATAAAAGAGTACGATATTACAGTTGAAATACAAGGGAAAAGAAAGGACCAATTAGTACAAAAGTAAAAATCCAATATATAGACTAATCCAATCGATTGGATTGAATTCCAACCGATTAGATCATATATATATGGTAAGGTCAGCAATGATTTTTTATGACCAATATCTAGCCGATTAGAATTTCTAAAATGGTTCCAAAAGGATGAAGTATATTCCTTGTGATCAGAAGAGCATTATAGTGAATATTATGCAATATTTGAGCCATCAAGACGCGAGGTATTCAATTTTCAAATCACCTAGCCGTTAGACCAAATCTGCAGAATCCAACCGATTAGATGGCAATCCAACTTATTAGAATTCTCTGAAATTTTGAATTTTAAAGAATAACGGACATATTCAGTCCTACACTATAAATAGGAGTCCCCCCCTTCATATTTCAGTACACCACTCTAGAGAAATCAAGACCAAGCTTACATATTTTATTTCTCACTTTATTCCAATAGTTCGAAGCCAAAATTACATTCGTAATGCCTTCGACAATTGATCCAAGCTCTCCACACGTAAATATACTTATTTTCCAGAGATTTTGAGTGGTTTTAAAGCTCTTGTTTGATCCACAACATTTTTGTTTCAATCAACGAGTTGTGAGATTTTCAATTCTTGTAAATCTACACTTGTATGCCTTGCTAAGAGCTTCGTGTTTAGCATAAGGGTTTCTTTGCCCTTTAAGTAAAAGTTGTAAGGGTATCTCTGTACTAAAGGAAGAGAAGTTGTAGGGTATGCTGACCTTGAATGAAGATTAATAAATCTCAAGGTCCGTTGTGACTTGTGATGTGACTTGGGGACAGGACGTAGTCTCGTTTGAGGCAAACCTGTATAAATTTTAGTGTGTTATTTACTTTGTAGCAATTTATTTTATAGTTGTAGATCTACATATTACCATAATATATTGTGCTTATTTTGTTTATTTATTCGCATATATATTGGGACTTGCCTTGTGCAAAAGAGCTCACAAACCGAAAGAAACGTTTAGATCTCTTCTTTGTAGATTTGATCTCTATGTTGATAGATGGTTTCAATCTATTTGAATATATATAAATATATATCGATCAACTATATTAGTGTTTTTATAAAACAAACTAGTGTGGGCCTCTCCGTAAAAAGAATCGTTTTTTGATAAACCTATCCACACCCCCCGCCCTTCTAGGTTTCTCCTTTGGGCCAAGATCGGCATTATTGGTGAGTATATAAATTAGCAAGGCTTCCCCGTTGATTGAAATGAGGTACCAAGACCTTTGTATTTGAGTTTGTGGCAATGTGGTGTGTTTATTCTGAGGTTAGGGGGTCTGTTTATAGCGTGGGGGTGTAGAGGACCGTTGCTAGGGCTTTCAATTTGAAATTTAAATTTCAGCATAATCCAACCGATTGGTTTATAATCCAACTGACTGGTTTCTTCAGAATTGGTCTAACGGTCAGCCTTTTTGAATCTCGAATATCTCACGTGTTAATGACTTTAATTGTGAATGACATTCACCATAATACTCATATTAAATCCCCAATCGATTGGACTTGAAATTGGAAGTCTTTTGAATATATTTTCGAGTCTTTAAAAGTAGCATCTTGACTTTCCATATATACACAATCCAACCCCTTAGTTTATAATCCAACCCGTTCGTTTTTACCAGAAAACCTGGTTGAGTTGGTATTTTCAAGAATGTGTATTTCCTTCATAAATGTGTATTTGCTCATTGTAAAGGCTCCCAAATCAATTTTGAATGTTGTAGAATATGTTGCAACAATCCAATGCACATTTCAAAATCATTTAACACTTTTCCAAGACTCCAAAAAACGCATATGGATTTTCCATAACATTGTACCTAACCGGTTAGAATACAATATAATTGGTTGGAATTATCTGTTCAAAGATTAGACAATTTCGTACAAGTGTAGTTAATTTTCCAAATTAACTTATTAGTCCATGGTTGTTCTTCTTTGACAATTCTATTCCATTTGTTGATTATACTCTTTTATTTGTAGTGTTGGTAATTACCTGTGATGATCTGACATATACTAGATAAAATTATTAGTACAACGATACTTGTTGTCTATATAATTTCTTATTTGTTCTCATCAAAACATTATTCAATTAAGTATAATTGAAAATTGGTTCAACAAGAACAATCAGGAGTCATATGATGGGATTCTCCAGAGTAAAAAAACCATGAAGTACTACTTAATGAATGTAATGATAACAGACCTAAGGCGGATGCGGCGGACATGTCATATGGATGCGACGGACCGTGTAGATGAGTGGCAAGAAATCTTTGCAATTACTCTGCAAAAGTCTTTATATTGGAAATCATCGAAGAATCCCCAACCGAGTGATTAGAAGAAGGTACTAAAGCAACCACAGGAGAGTGGTAACTATTTTGAGGCAGACCCCCAGACACCATTTATGTTTCCCATTATTATATTATGGTCGAGGCTTAACGTCTTGTCGCCATGGTTGTGACTATTGTATAGGTCTTGCACCGTGTGAAAGACCTCGACCCAACTTAGGACATCAATCTACAAAGTGCCCTTTTTCGTGAGAATAACGACATTCATCACTTTTGGCCGTGAAGTATGGACTATTCAATGGATGTGAAGACACAACCAAAACTGACGCACTAGATGTGTGCACACTCTTTTCATTCAAATTGTTAAGATGACTTTCTTTAGCTTGTAACTTAGAAAATGCAGACTCCATAGATGGTAGTGTATTGCGATGCAAAATGGAACCCCGAATACCTTCATACTCTGAATGAAGAGCCATTAGTAATTGAACCAAATCTTGTTCTTCTCTACGAGATATATAAGATGCACATGCTCGTAATTCAACATATACAGTCATAGCTAACTGATCCTAAAGATTGACCATCTCAGAATAAAATTCATCACCACTCTTATCCTTTTGCTTAAGAGCTCGGATATCAGCGTCCAATTAGTATTTGACAGCGAAATTAGACCTTACAAACAATTTCCCCAAATAGTCCCAAACTTCTTTAGCCGTATCATACTTGGCTTGTTGCAAGCCAATTCTGCTCTCTACAGAATTATTGATCCACATAATTATTTTCGAATTATTAGTATCCCAAACTTCAAACATATCAGCATATTTAGCTTCTTCTTCCTTAGGAGCCTTAACCAAACCCGAAACGTATCCCCACATCTTCATTCCTTTCAGAAAAAATTTCGATTGAAGAGAATTTTCACCCACATAACTCCAATATGAATAATTTTTTCCATCTAAACGAACACTAATCGATTGAAAAGAATTTTCACCCATATTGAGAAAAACATAAACAATAACAAGCCGCTAATTCAAGCAGAAACAACTACCATTAGCTAAAACGAACCCAGTAGCTAATCAATAACCAAAAGAACCCAACAACTTATCAATAACCAAAAACACCCAAACAGCTAACAATATAACCGGACGACCCAAAGTAGAAGTGGAAGCCAAATAATCCAAAAGATACTGGAATCAAAAATCGAAAAATAAGTGCATAACAAAAAGGACGGAAGCGATCTCACTAAAAGTGTCTAGAAAATACTTGGATCCTCGAAAGGTTTTTTACGCTACCAATCCATTCTCCGATACCATGTTAGAATCGAAGGATTCTATAATGAAAGACATGAGAATCACCAAAGTAGAGAAGAGATAAGTATGTGTATTATTATAAAGTGATTTAGGTCTTACAATAGAAAACAAAGTTTATATACATATGTGTATAAGGACTAAAATACCCTCTATATTAATATAGCTAATATATATATATATATATATATATATATATATATATATATATATATAACACTACTTATCTTATAAGAGGAGTAGATCAATTGTACTTTCATTTGTCATCATGATGAGATATGACTTAAATAATAAAGGATCGTATGAAGAGAAGATACAAGTCGGAAAGTTATGGCAGTGAAAATAGAGATTACAAGATTGATTGGAATAATTATTTAAACTAGTAAAATTTGTTAACTGAGTTTAAATTTTGAGTTATGATCATGATATATAAACACATGTCTTTCTATTAAGCAGGATAGTTATTCAACTTATCATTGGTAATACCTAGTAAACACCCTTCAGAAATTATCAAGGACACGATGTGATTAGATTTATATTAGGTAGTGAGAGGTAGCAATAATAATAAAATAAGCATAAACAATGAGGGAGTCATTTGTTTTATAAGTTTTAAGTTTTACTTTGTAAGTCTTTCTAATACCATTAATTAGGGTGAGCGGAGAGTACACATATGATATAGGTTGAACTCCGTTAAAAAATGTCTTGCGTTAAATCTCTTTAAAGTCATTTGTTATTTTGTATTGATTCATATAACTAAACTTAGTTGCAAGTGAGATATGATAAACACTTGTACAGTTGCAATTGAGATCTGATAAACACCGGTATAGTTGCAACTGAAAGCGTAACTACATCTTAAATTATTTACGCATTTAGTTATTTCAATTGGTATCAAAGATTCAGACAATACCTTACTTGGTGTGTATCTTCTACTCTAAGAATATGGATCTTATGAGAAAAGGAGGATCTTGGACAAAGAAGCATGGAGCACTGTTCAAGATAGATGAGACGCATAAGATGCAACTGATGATAAGGGAAAAGAACCTCATGTTCCACAATCAAAATGGCCATCTGACCTGAAGAATAAGGCTTGTGAAAACTTCAAGACAATCATTACAATCTTTAATGATGTAACTTTAAAAACTTTTTCCTTGATTTATCAATTTTTTAAAAGTAATAAAGCTTGGAAAACTTTAGCTATAACTTTTGAAGGAAGAAAAAAGGTAAAATCTTCTAAATACAAGTAACTACTAAGTTTGAGAATATTAAAATAGAAGAAAATGATAAAATAAAAGAGTTTAATGATAGAATCTGTGAATTGTCAAGTGAAGCTGTTGCACTGGTTAAAAAATTGTCTGAGTCGAACCTTGATAAGAAAACTCCAGGGTCTATCCCACCTAGATTTAACATGAAAGTAACTATTATTGAAAATTCTAATGAAGTTGACCCGAGTAGCGTTTCCCACTAAAAAGGAAAAACAAGTTGTAACTTAAAGCAATGATGAATATGAGAAATTTTCCATTTTTGCCAAAAAGTTTTTTATGAAATTCTATTAGAAGAAGTCAAATGATGCTCATGCATAAAAACCTTACAAGAACGAATAATTTCAGTTAAGAACTTTGAGTCTAAGAAAACTGATGATAGATGGAAACCTACAGACAAACAATTCAGAATTTATAAACCAAGAGGAATCCAGTGTAGAGAGTGTCGTGGTTATGGCCACATACAATCATAGTGTGGTAATATTCGTAATAATAGCTCAGCAACGTTTTTAATGCCTTTGGAAAACGATCAATACAAATTATTATGAGATTATTCAAAGATTAAATATTTACACCAACATACCTACTATAAGTATACATTTTACATTAACATTTTGGGAGATCACATCACAAATATATATTGTACCTTGAAGATGCCAAGTCAACTTACTAATTATGTCAAAAAATAAGCAATCCTTCACTTATTGCTTTGATCCTATACCCAACGACTTTGGCCACCCTCACTAATATAAATAGGTTCCTATAACTCATAATAACATCACTCATGCCCTCTCTCTAAACACCGAAAGGCTACACAACTTCTATACACTAAAGGGCGACGATTGCGCGGTTTCAACTTTCATATCAACTTGATTACGCCATCAACTCAAGACTACTTTTTGATGACTAGATCATATATATTCCTATATTGAGGGAAAAGAAAGATTAAAGAGGAGAGAAACTTTGTTATCATATTATAGCCTTTGTTCATACTTTCGATCATAACGATTGTTAGTTTTGATTGTACGTACCACTTCTGCACAACTTTAAGTATTGATTAGTTATATCTTTGTTAAAGGAGATTATGGGTAAGTCTGCTCATTAAGGAGGAGGAGATATGCAGGTTTCTCTCAAGGAAGAGATTTGGTAAAGGGTTGTTATGTCCTAAACGAGGATATTCGTACGAAGAGTAACCATGTCCTAAATGAAGATTTATAAACAAATAAAAAAGCTTAAGATCCGGTTAGTACTTATGGACATGGCGTAGTCTCTCTCACATTGAGGCGAATATGCAAAAATCGTGTGTCAAGTCTTTATTATTAACATTCAAGTCTTTATTATCATTACTATATTGTTGATTAACTGCATGCACTTGTAATTGTTTGATCGTTGGTTGGATGTCACCCTAATTTCTATATATATGCATACATATTTGTTGTTATATTTTATATTGTATATAACCTACCCATGCCACTACTTTATTGAAATAAAGAAAAGTTCAAAAAGTGGTTAAAGCAATTCACCCCCTCCTCTCCACCATCTAGGTTAGTCATACATAAGGTCAAACAGTACGTTTAAGGACCCGCCGATTTCTATGAATTTGATATTTTGGGTTATTCTAGATCCAGTTTATTTACTGCAATTTCTTTTGTGCTCATTTGAGACCTCTTTACATGTGAAAAACACAGCAATCAATGATTATGAAGACGGTGATAAAAATGATTATACTGAAGATAATGATAATGATGTTGTCGGAGATTACCTTTAAAAGTTCCACTCTTTTTTTAGGTTTGAACTGTTAGAATGTTATACTAAAAGACATGATTTATTGTCGGTTTTAGTATTTATTAATTAACAATTAATGTTTTATTTGAGAATAAATGTGAGCAATATTGTACATATTTTGTATATGTGCATGTGTCTTTATTTTGTATAGTAAGTGATTTGGTGTATACAGTACGGCTTACACACAGAAGATCAAATCACTAGTTGTTACAGAATATTTTTATCGTTCACAACTTTAGATCGACTGGACAACCATCGGTATAGTTGTAGCACAGAGTTTTAGTAGCTTTGTCTTGACAGGGAACGGTTGAGTTCCAACTCTTTGGGCTATTATATTTATAGTATATTGATTAGGACAAAGTGATATTATTTTATGTTACTGACCAGAATAAAATAATTATACATAACGAATTATTATGATTACTTATACTCTTAATCACTAGATTATTTTCGATACACATATTTATAATGTATATTGCTTTGATTTGCAATGGGTTTGATTTGTTGTGGTTAACAAACCCGTACGTTGGGCAGTAATATTATTTATATGGTGTGTGTTTATAATCGACGGAATTCATGTCCTTTAATAAGAATTGATGATATCCCCTCGAAAAGCTTATAAGTTTTGTTTGTGTTAAATCTTGCAAGTGGATTTTATATCCGACACAATAAATAAGTTAAGTGGTAAGTTCGAGTAAATAATATGCCAAGTAAAATAATTGTCAGTAGTTTATTTACTCGGTAGATATCTGTAATCTTAACACGAGGAGATATTTAATTATTTAATAATGTGCTCTCAAATATTATTTTGACAAGAATTAAGAGTGCAATTATATTCTCTAATGGAAATAAATATAATTTACTGATAGATTATCCTATGATTATAAAAGTATTTATTAGATAATATTATATTAGTATTTTAATTAAGTCTAGATAATATTTATTAATTAAGTTAAAATCTAATTAGGGTTAGATATCTAGTTTAAATAGAAGTCTAATTCTTCTTGTACACTGGCTCTCTACTGTATCCTTTATATAGGCATATGCTGTGGAAAAAAAAAAATAGTCTAATAAATAGTTTTCTAGCGTTTCTACTATTTGAGAGTCCATCTTTCTAAGGAGCAAGAATATTATAGGGATACGGTAGAAGATCATATGTAATTGAGCACTGTTTGCGAGGTATTTCTATATCGTTTTTATTAAATTCGTATACACTATTATCAGGATCCAATACCAATTTTCCACTGTAAAATAATACGTGTTTCCAAAAATTGGTAACATAGCCTTCGATTATACTGTATCTGGATTTAAGTTTACACTGTTATGATTGAGTAGATATTTTTAATCAGTTTTTAGATTAAAATTATTCAATCTGTATTTATCTTGTACCACGTACAGATGTGTTTGAGTTTCTTTACTGTATTGTGTATACGTTACTAAATAGAACTCTATTATCTGGTACTGGTAGACATATGTGCTCTTGTTCACATACATATATATAGTTGATAACTTATATTGAGGATTTGTTCCCGTACAGCTACTGCCATCAATTTATTTCCTTACAAATGATTGTGTTTTAGATAATTGATTGGTGTAGAATTGTTTTAAGGATAAATTAACAAAACATACTACTTTTGAAACTAAATTAATAAAAACATACCCATAAATTTCTAATTAACAAAAACATATCCAAAAGTTCATACCTAATTTGTATATTTTATACCCTTATTCCAAAAGTTCATATCCTTATTTCAAAAGTTCATACCCCGATTTGTATATTTTCATACCCTTATTTCAAAATTTAATACCATAATTCGTAAATTTCATACTCCAATTTACAGAATTCATATATTTATTTACATAATTCATATCCATAATTTTTAACTTCATACCATCAATTCACGGAGTTCATACACTTATTTTTCAAACTTATACATTAGTTAGCAAATTCAACCCTTGTCCATTCTTCGATCTCAAACTATCATGTCGTCGTCATGGGCCTCTCTTTCGACGACTGCATCTCTGTCGGGATCAACTTTGAGTTTTCGACCTCGCTCTATACCCTCTCCGCCCACTCCGACGGATGTCTCCGTATCAATCTCCATCGAAGAGAGAGATCGAAGAGAGAAAGGGAGGAGGAGATAAATATCGGAAAGAGAGAGGGAAGAGGAGAGAGGGATTGGAAAGAGAGAGTAAGGAGGAGAGATCAGAGAGAGGGAGAATGAGGAGGAAAGTTAGATCGGAGAAGAGTGGGAGGAGAAGAGAGAGAGAGAGAGAAAAGAGATAAGGAGGGATGAATGAGTTTTTTTTTTTTTTTATTAATTATTAATTTAAGTTATGTTTTTTATATTTTAACTTTTTAGGGTATGTTTTTGTTAATATAATAGGTGTAGGGTATGTTTATGTTAATTGCCCCTTGTTTTAAATTACTTACATATGAGTCAATTATTAATTGCTCTATTGGTTTGTGACTTCGTGTATACACCATGTCAGTAACATGTTGTAGTTATATCTTTTATTTAAGTAAGATTATATGTATAATCTGAATTTGGTTTTGACAATTGTATTGGTTCGCTGGACTATGGGTTCATGGTGGTGTGTCTGTCGGACTGTGAATCGACAAACTTGGCTTGTCGGCTTTGTCTGATCGGCCACCAGAGTGTGGGCTCACTGGAGCTCACAGTGGTGGTTGGCAGAAGTGTTAAGGGGGGGCTGTGGTTTGGGTACATAGGCGGCGGCGGCTATGGGGTATACAAACCCTAGCTGTTGTTAATATGCCTAGGGACCGCGATTTGTAAATTTAAAGAAAAAGAGGACTAATCTTTATTTCTTTAATTTACCAAAATTTCAAAGTGGCCATAAAAGTTTTCAGTCTTTGCAATTAAACCCTAGGTTTTCTACAATAAACAATTTTGATTGAATACAGTTTCAGAAAATTATTATTTGACCCATAAGTTACATATTTGGACAGATATAATATTACAGTTTATATATAATATGAAAATATGCTTGTAATTAATTAATAACTATTTAGATTTAATTAATTCTTATAATTTATTTAATGGTTAAAGTATAATTAATTATAAATTATTTAGATTAAATTGGTAATTATTTTATTAATTTATAATAGTTTGAATTTGATTTACTAGATTAATTAATATTTTTTAGACTTAATTGTTTTGTTTGATAATTAATTAATAACAATTATATTAATTAATGGTTAATTGAATTGCATGAAATCAAATTATAAGTGATGTATTTAATTTCCACGCATTGGCTATAGTGTCTTCGTCCATATTGGATGAAATTAATTACGGATCACTAATTATAATTTGTATCCCTAAAAGGTTTAAATAACTAGCTGGGAGAGTGAATTTATTTTGTATAAATGTCACGGTCTCCATCGTTACTTTATAGATGAAGTAATTATTTTACGTGTTAGCTATAGTGTATTCCTCCCCCATCAGATGGAATAATTATGCAATCATCAAGTATAAAGTATAAATATTTTGTTAGTATCTAATCATCTCTCCATCTGATAGATTGTATACTGGAACAATAAATTTATAATGGGCGATGGTATTCACTTAGATATAATTATTATTATCCCTCTCCATCTGAGACTATTTTAATATTTAAAGGACCAAAGTTAAGCCTGATATTTAATTTTTACTTTAGCATTTGTCTAGACAGTAAAATTAAATGGATAAACTAGCATATTGAATGTTAAATAATATACGTTCTCCCATAGAGGCATATTATTTACGGTGATTAGGGTAGTGGTGGATTAAAGTTTTAAATATTGGATTAGGAACCATATTTATTAATAATCCATAGTTATTTTAGTTGCTCATTTAATATTTTATTTATAATAATTTTCTCATGATAATAAATAACATCTGTGCCACTATTTAGTATATTTAGAAGTAAATTTATTGATTTAATTTATTATGACTGTAAAAGGAAAACTATGATGTTTTTATTTGACTACTAATAAGCAAAGTTTTGTGTTTTGAGCTATGTCCATCGGCTCTGAATGAATGGATAACTGATTGGTTGACCCAGACTTATCAAAGATGGATTGAATAGAATATGATAAGATGTAACGGTTTTATATATTGTCATTTATGTCAAATATATTTTAATATCAGCATCAATCAATGTTATATTTCTATGATCATGATGTATCTAAAATGTATGCTTAAAATTCGGATTGTGATGATAGAGAAAATAACATGTGATAGCTCTTAAGACAATAATGATGAAAAGACACAGTTTAAATATCATGTTCTTGAACTAGGGATCCTTAAAGGTGAAATCAACGAAGAAATTCAAGTTGATAGTTAAGACATCAAAAGTTCTCATGAAAAGTCAATTGTTGCTTAGGTGAATGAAAAAGTTTATGTTTCTAAACTGAAAGTTTATAAGAAAAAGAAAAAGGTCTCATGACCAAGTCATTTAAATTAATATTGTCAGATACATTTAACTTAAATATTAAGTTATAGGTTATATCTCTTTCACTTGTTGCTGAAAAATGTTTATTCATTGTATTTACCATAAACAGATGTGTAGATAATGGAATCACTAATCATGATTGCAATTTTTTGCAAGGGTTCCAGCAAACCTGACAGTTTAGTGATGGCGATATTTATATTTTTGGGAAATAGCACGGATGCCAGGAGTTGCAGTAGAAGATATTAAAATTTAATTTAGTTGACATTCTATATAGGCCTTCCATTAGAAAAAACTTTGTTTCATTTTCTAAGAAAATAGATGTAGATATTTTATTTATTTTAATAACTCTTCGGTTATTGGATAAAATGAACAATTTATTGAATATGGTAGATAAGTGAATGGTCTTTACATTATTGGTAATTTCTAATTCTATATCGCAATTAAATTTTTGTTGAATAATATTGTTAGCATACCATGTAAGAAAAAGTAACCTTTAAGATAATGAACTATACATAAATTTGGCACGTATACCTAGTTTATTTTAATCTAAAAAGGATTTCAATACTGGTTTAAAATGGTCCATTTAGATCATTGAAAGTGGAAGCACTACCAACTTTTTAATCATGTTTAGATAGTAAACTAACCAAGTGGTCTTTCACGATAAAATGTTATATGAGCTAAAGAATTGTAAGGATTAGTTTATTCTGATTTATGTAATCCTATCAGATCCATGATTCAGGAGTTTTGAATAGACGGTCACATTTATTTGTGATTATTCAAATTAAATGTATATTCATTTGATGAGTCATATGTTTAAGTGCTTTGAATTATTCAATTCATTTAAGACGAAGACAGATAAGCATCTTGGAAATGTATAACGACACTTTGATATGATCGAGGTGTCGAGTAACTCTTTGGATAGCTAGTGGACTACTTATAGAATTTAGGGATTATATACCAGGTAACTTCACCAAGTATATAATCATAGAATTTTGTATTAAAAGAAAGGCAAAAGACTCTTATAAGAATGGTTAGATTAATGGTGAGTTATTCAGTCAATTTTATTCGTTTTTAAGGTACGCAATAGAAACATAGAGTATATCTTCCACTCGGTTATATCTTAGCTAGTACCTAGTACTTCCATAGAACTTTATATTTGTCACAAGCCTAGTATTAGGAAGTTCTGGTATGTGGGAGTCCAACACACGTGTTGAAGGGAAAAGCAAAAGAAGTTTGATTCGAGTATTGATGTTTGCTTCTTGTAGGTTATCCAAAAGAAACGAAAAATGGTTTCTTATGGTTCTAAGAATCGGAAGTCATTGTTAGCACGCATTGACTGATTCTTAGAAAAGTATTAGATGTTACCACGGATCTAAAATAAAGTTAGCTTGATAATAGTTAAGATAAGGTAGAAGGACATTTATTTTTATTATATACCTATAGTTAAAAATAAAATGTCGCATGATGGACTCACAGATACGTTTTCTCAGTGGGAGAAATTGAGTGATTTATGTAGAGGATGTTGGTTTATAACACTAGTTCAAAAGTTCATAATGCTTAGTACATAAATGGAGATTTATCATAGTGGAAGGGTCTTGAAACGACCTAGACGTTTCTTATACTTAGGATAATCTTGCGAGATTATCCTTGATAAGTTGGAAACTTAACCACTAGATACAATAAATCTCAATGAGAAATAGATGTGGATCATTGGTAAATGGCTAGAATTCTGGTCAAGACGGTTTTCCTTAATGGAAGTCTTGTGGATTACTTTTATGGTACAACCAGATGTTATTCAAGCAAATGGTCAATAAGACATGTTGTGCAAGCTTAACAAGTCTCTAGACTTATGCAAGCATCTAGGTATTAGTTTATCAATTTTTTATCATGCTACAAAGTCCTATGACTTTGATCAATACTCGGATAAGAAGTATAAGTACTGGAAGCATGATGGGTACATTTTGATGTTTTTTGTACTATGTAAAGTAACATGGTCATCGGAAATGATGTGGGATACTTATTTACAGTAAAGGTATGGTTATCCAGATAGTTAGATATGAAATGATTTGAGATAAGGCACTTACATCAACTTATGTTGGGCTTATCACAAAGCAAGCTATATCTGTTCTAGTTCTAGCCGAATTTAGCATACTGGTTTCCAAGAAAGGATTAATACTTTCATATTTGGAATGTTTTATAGACGATTCCATATGCGTTGTCATTTGGAAATCTCATGTATATTATGAAATTTGTTAGATGTTATATTTATTTTGCCTTTGACATTGTTAGTAGATATAATCTAACTCATGGGAAAATTATTTAAATATGCTAAAATATTTAATAAAATATCTTAAATGATTAAGCATTAAACGTAGCTTTACCAATAAGTTAGTTTTTAATGATTTTGATCAGTAGACTTGGATTTTTAGTCGAGTAATAATTCTAGAAAATCAATATAGAATTAAACGTGAACATGATTACATCCTAACTTTCTAGCAGATCCTTTATTAAGACTTTTTCGGTAAAAGTCTTAGATAAGTAGAAGGGATGACCCTTTGATGTATGACATCATTACTTTAAGTATAAGTGGGAGATTGTTAGAATGGTATAATAAAAGATATGATTTATTATCGGTTTTAGTATTTATTTAAAAATTAATGTTTTATTTGAGAATAAATGTGAGTAATATTGTACATGTTTTTTATATTTACATGTGTCTTTATTTTGTATAGTAACTGATTTGGTATGTAGAATACGGATTATACACGGAAGATCAAATCACTCGTATTTTAAGAATATATTTTATCGTTCACAATTTTAGATAGACTGGACAACCATTGGTATAATTGTAGCATAGAGTTTTAGTAGGCTTGTTTTGACTACAGGGAACAGTTGAGTTTCATCGGCTATTTGGGCTAGTATACTTAGAGTATATTGAATAGGACAAAGTGGTATTATTTTATAATACTAACCGGAATAAAATAATTAAATTTAAGGAATTATTATGATTACTTATACTCTTAATCACTAGATTATTGTCGCTACACATATTTATAATGTATAATGCTTTGATTTGCAATTGGTGAGATTTGTTATGGTCAACAAACCTGTACGTTAAACAGTAACATTATTTATATGGTGTGTGTTTATAATCAACGAAATTCACGTTATTTAATAAGAATTGATCATATCCCCTCGAAAATCTTATAAGTTTTGTTTGTGTCAAATCTTGCAAGTGGATTTTATATCCGACATAACAAATAAGTTAAGTGGTAAGTTCAAGTAAATACTATGTTAAGTAAAATAATTGTCTGTAATTTATTTACTCGGTGGATATCGACAATTTTAATGTGAGAAGATATTTAATTATTTAATAATGTGCTCTAAAATATTATTTTGAGAGCACATTATTAAATAATTAAGAATTAATAGTGTAAATATATTCTCTAATGAAAATGAATATAATTTACTGATAGATTATTTTATGATTATAAAATATTTATTAGATAATATTATATTAGTGTTTTAATTAATACTAGATAATATTTATTAATTAAGTTATAATCTAATTAGGGTTAGAGATCTACTTTAAGTAGAAGTCTAATTTTTCTTGTACATTGTGTCACTACTGTAGCCTATAAATATACTTCTATACTGTGGAAAAAAAAAAACAGTCTAATAAACAGTTTTTTAGGGTTTCTACAGTTTGAAAGTCCATCTCTCTAAGAAGCAAAAATATTATAGTGATACGGTAGAAGATCCGGTGTGATCGAGCACTGTCTGTTAGTTATTTCTGTATCGTTTTTATTAAATTCATATATAAAGTATTATCAGGATTTAAGGCCAATTTTTCGCTCTAAAATAAACGTGTTTCCAAAATGAACTACACTCTGCTCTCATTCTATTTTTATGAATAGGCCAATATCAGCCAATCGGCGAATGATTATACTACTAAACCATTTATATGCTGAATAATATATTAGAAATATACTAAAATACACGCTTGTTTTTTTATTTATATTTAACAATGTTTTGAATTGATTTATTTAATAAGAATAATATTAGCAATTGTTATTTATCATTATTGTTTAAATGACTAAATAAGTGTCTATTATTCTATTTAGTAGATGGTCTAATGTGTAGAGTACAACTTACACACGGAAAATTAGACTGTCGCTTCTTATAGAATATAAGTTATATGTTTACAACTTTAGATGGAAATGACACACCATCAGTAGAGTTGTAGTACATAATTTTAGTAGGTATGTCTTGACTACAGGGAATGGATAAATTCCAACTTCATTTACTAGTGCACTTTGTGTGTATTAAACAGGACTATTACGAAATAATCATTTGATGACTGACTAGACAAAATGATTAATAACTCGTGGTCATGGTTATTGTTTATGCTCTTAATTCCTATATTTCTATTTAGACATATATGGATGTGTTTGTCATTTTAATTCATACATGGTGAGATTCATCACGAGTCAATAAACTTAATGAGTTGGATGTCAGCATTATTCGTATCAGTGTTTATTAGTAATAGAAGAAATTCACGTCCCGTAAGGGATTGATGATACTCTCTTGAGGAAGTTTATAAATTTTGTTCGTGTAAACCCTGCAGGTGGATTTATAATCCGACACGAAAAATAAGTTAAGTGGACATGTTTAGGGATAATACGTTTATTAAATAAGAAATCATTCAGTGATTTAATTTAATAAATGAGTATCTGATTAATTTTTACGTGCGGAGATAATAAACATGTTTGACAATTGGAACGAATTAGATATTCGGATTATGGTAGAAAGATCAGTTGTGATCTTTAGTGGAATAAATCACGATTTAAATTGATTGTGTATATCTCGGGTTTTAAGAAAATATGGTAGCACGATCTTTTTTTAAGAAGCTCTATCCTAATCACCCTAGAAGTCCCTACCATAGCCTACATATAGCACGCCCCTTTTGACGATTTCTTCTTTCCTTTGTAGTCTTGACTTATTTTGACTACATATAAACTTGTTTATATAACTTTTATTATGCTTTAAGTCCTGCAATCTTCCATATTGACCCCATCATTTGAGATCTTAATATTAGTTGACATAAAAAAACTAATTTAACATAAAAATAGGTTATCGAGTACAAAATGGTAAAATACTGAGAAAAAAATGTATAAAAACACTTAAATATGCATTTTAAAATTGGTAATATCATATTAATTACTGCCACGGCATAACAATATATGAGTCTAATCATAAACCCTTTAAATTCACTAAGAAAAACTCAAAAACCTATTTCGAGTCAAAATCACTAAAAATCAACGAAAAGGAACTTCAATTGTGCCCACGCCGCACCCAGAAACTTACAATAAGAAAAAAAAACATCTCCGAAAAATTTAACACAAAAAGGTCAAAATAGACTAGCTAGTCGACCACGATATATATGCACAATCCATTGCATTCAACCACAAATAAACAATGAGAACCATTTATATAGGCCAGTGAGGAAGATTGTAAGAGTGAAAATAAATAGCTTCAACAGAGAGATAAAAAAGCGGGAGGAAAAAGAGAAATCGGTTAACATAATTTTTTTCCTATAGGGCAAAAGTGACTGATAATTACGATACAAAACAAATTTGTCCCCTCTTATATTGCCACTGAAACTAGAATTAGTTTTAGAATATCTTCCTAAAACATAATATTTTAAATATAGGTTCCTAAAACTTAATTAGTTTTAAAAAGTCCCTAAAAATAATCACTATAAAATAATATTTGTGGTGAGTCTTATTAGCTCAGTATATATATTATATATGAGACATAGAAAGAGAGAACAATAGTCTTTATTAATTAGAATGTGTATGAATCAATGTGAAATACAAGACCCCTAACCTTCTTTATATAGATAAAGGGGTAGGGTTACAAGCCCACTTGAGCCCATAAAATACAAGCCCAAGAGTCCAATAATATCCTACAACACTCCCCCTTTGGAAGTCTTGAATTCTTCGTATTCATGCAGTCGATCTGAGTCGAGTTCATTCGCAGTGCTAAACACATAAAAACCTTAGGGACGGAAAACCCATTGTGGGACAAAACCGTTACCTAGGAGAAACTGTGTAACCGAATGATATAGGCCGAAATATCATGTAAGTAACTAACCACAAAACAGTGTGCCTCATCAAAACCTTGCCAGAGCAAACCCAATGGGAAAATCTCTGATCGAAGGAAAAAGAGTGCAACAATGGTAGTACTAGGGATCAACCACAAAATAGGTGCCTCGTCAAAACCTTGCTAGAGTAAACCCAGTGGGAAAAAACTCTAGTCGAATAACAAAAGAGTACACAGTGGTAAGAAGTATACAACAGGATACTCCCCCTAATTTCGGCAATCTTAAGTGAGAAAAGATGTGAACGTGTCTCGCTAAAAACCTTGCCAAGGAAAACCCAGTGGAAAAAAACATTAGTCTAAGGACAAAAAGAATACACGAGCATGCGACTGAATGCTCCCTCTCACTTGCACACAACAGGGTGCGAGGATTTCGACTAAGTAGTAATTGGTGCAATAAGCATTCACCTGGATGCTCCCTCTCACTTGCACACGACTGGGTGCAATGATTTCATATTCGAATAAATAGTACGAACATTCGACTGGATGCCTCATTGGTGGTGTTGGAGCTACATGTCCGAACACACTTTCGCTAAGGAGTCTACTGGGATTGCAAGTTTCCATTAGTCTAGTCTATTCTACGTTGACTTCAGGCAACGGTACATGGTTCCCTGTCATAATTTGCTCATATTATCAGTCGTCACCGAATATATGAACAAGTAATCAATGACAGTCTCGTTTCGCATCAATATCGTCTAAGATATCATTATCGACAGATATTTCAAGATTCTCAGGATGAGGAGGAATCACACATCTCCCAGATCCTTTATAATCTCGTGCGACAAACGAGCTTCAGTTCACCACCTCTGGGATGAACGAATTAAGAACCGGTTAACTTCCTCTTATTTTGGGAAGGACGACAGACTGACGACCGACGGCAGCGTCCTTTGCTTGGCGGGTTCGGCCAAAGCAACGTGTTACGACTAGAACACGGCGTCCGACAAGGACGTCTATCCTTGCAAGCATTTTGCAGCAGGTATAAATGATCTCGTGACATCTCATAAAGTCATTAAATGCCTCTGGCATTTAGTTAGATTTGAGGGAGTCTATGCACTTACTTATCACTAAGTGCAGTTTTGGGATCAAGCTAAGACCGAATGGGTTATGCCACGTTACTTCACATCGTTCCTTATCAACGGTAACGTGCAAATCTCCCCCTAACGACGGGGAGAACAGTCTTAGCGATGTCATTTTCGCATATCATGCGGTAAAGAGATCGCTTGCCAAGGTTACTCTATCAAATGATAGACAGAGGATTCATAATCGACTTATGTCCCCTTCAGAGGTCCATATTTTGAACGCTATAGCGGCTCAATAAAAATATTAATTAATCACTCTAAACACACGTTAATATGAGACTTCTGGCTCATAACCAGTAACCAGCTGGTACGCATATGGTGTTTGAGTGTCTATGGGCCTCATGACGGACTAATGCAGCAAAATAGCATAACCCCACATGGAAATATAAATCTTGGTGCGCAAGACCAAGAAGTGCGTGCAATCATTTGCAGTCGCATCATCAAACTTTCCGTGAGTCCATTTGGGTCTGAACATAATCGACAGGATGTTCAATTTCCAAACTCAAGTAATTCAAATCGAAATTTCGATTTTTACTCTTCGGAATTATCAAGTCGTCTAGACTTTTCAGGATAATCCGGATCATGAGCCATCAACTTAATGATAAGGCTAAGAGTTTGGAAAGTGCTGCATTTATGTGGACAACAGTCAAATGTGACCATATTGTCGATGTATCAACCATAACCATTTATATTTATGGTCCGTCTTATGGTTGTATAAGTCCATAATAACTCATTCAATTCTTTACAAGAATTCTACGAGTTCATTTCGTAATCTTTACACATACTAGTCTTTCAAAGTGACATTAGTGGCATGAATTTCGGATTAATCACGAAATATATTCTAAGAGAGAATCCAAATGCGATGCGATTATAAATCAAGCATCGTCTTTTGACCCGGGAATATCTCATCCGGTCAATGTCACAATATCAAAATGCTCTTATCAATCGACGACAGGAGAATGATAGTACAGACAATCATGTCTTAGCATCTAAATCATTTATCATTTCGACGACAGGTGAAATGATAAGATAACTTTAAATGCTTTAAAGAATGTGGTAGCAACCACTTGAAAGACATTTCAACTCCTCTAAAATACGCTTTTGGCCGTATTGAATGGAGGCTATGTAAAGAAATTTTAATTCTTTCATGAGCTATTACCAGATAACACTGATTTTCTCGAATATTTTATAACTCAACAAAGTACGACAGGACCTACACGAGCATAAGGCCTCATATTTGACAAATCAATTTGGTTTTACCAAAGATTTCGATTTGGAACGACAGGTCCATAATCATTGTCACAAAGGACTCTTTTAGGCAAGTAGTTGGTGAAATTATGTGGTACACTGTTACCCACTATTTCCAAAAAAAAGCAACTACCCCACAAGTATTGCCTAAAATTTCAAAATTTAAAGTTTAATCACATTTGTCAAAGGAATTTGCCCAAAACACTTTAAATTATTTCGAGAAATTTTGTAAACAGGCAAACCATAATACAAAAGTATGTCCAAATGGAAAAATCATAATCGAAATGGAAAAACATAATCCAGATGAGCCAAAAAATGTCTCAATGATTTATCAAAATCAATAAAGAAAGGTATCAAACTCATTTTAGCCACAAAATCGGGGGTCTCAAGAGTTTCCTTTCAATTAACTTTAACCACATTAGCATCGGTTTTTCCACCTTTATAATAGTTGTGAACTATTTAAGGAGTAACCGTGCATGACCTTTGTCTTTATAGCATAGAGTTGGCTCCTTGAGCATTATCTCTTGCTTTGTGACAACGGCCCATATTGTTCCTTTCAATTACTGTCTTGGAGCCACAGGTTTTCGATTTTGACGATTGTCTAAAATCTCGCTTGGCTAGGAGATTCATCGGAATTGCGATAGTTCGAGACAAATAACACTTGTCTCGGTTCTCGATTCGTGAAAAAAAATGTACACGAAGAGCATTAATATCAGGAAAACAATTCGCCATTGACCCAATAGTATTAAAACTACTCACCGGGGTAATTTTCTTATCCAATAACAGATGGGTGATAAAGGAACATGGTGAATATAAATTCACGATACTGGTTATAGAATACAATTTCCAAGCTAGTATTTTGGTAAAGGATTGCTCCAATATGTCAATTTCAGACATTTGTTGACCATAGACGTCATAACGTCTCAAATGTGGCGGCGGAATAAAATCAACGCCTTAGCATTCATCCTGATGGTAACAACAAACTCGTGTTTTACTCATCAAAGATGGCATTCAAAAAAAAAAATTGGGCATTACATTTTCACACATCAGGGTGAGTAACATGTGGTGACGGATTAAAATCAACGTTTAAACAGTCATTTCGCAAGTATGTTTTTACGATTTTTCTCATCATAGATGGCATCCAACATGTGTTGGGAGTTCTAGATTATTTATCATATAAAACAACTGGTTTATATGTTTATGGTTTGCACAAGCACAAACATTTTTTCGAAACGACAGGTTCGAAAACATTAGTTTTGCTTCTCATGTGAATCGGTTCTCAATGATCGAACGACGGGTCGATAGTGAAACACCAATTCGGCGAAACATACATCACTATATAAACACACTCGGGGAAATTATTATTTAGTCAACCTCTTTCGGTAGCTCTAATTGAAAAACGACCAGGAAAGATGGTGAGGGTGTAGGGCACGAATGCCACTTAAAACCCGACCTCATTAGGATATCGACTTCCGCCTATATCTTTCCTAGACATCGTATCCAAATAGGTGAGCCTATTTAGGGAAGATTCATAATTTTTCCAACTTAAATGTGAATATATATGATTTCGCAGTTCTACCATTCATGGCAATAAATAACAGATGTATCTATTCTAGATAACCACGTATATATACAAGACAGTATAAAATATATTCATGATATATATCTAATCATGCAGTAGATTTGGTGATAAACTAAATCAATTCAGGATTATCAATCACACAAATTATATCATACCAAATATCAAAAGATATGTTGATTATGCTAACAAGATATCAATCAATTATCTACGGTTTATTGTCATATAAGTAATTCTATACATGTTAGTTTTAACATGCAAGCAAACAATATATTTTTAATTACCAATTAATTATATATATGGTAATTTTTAACATGCAAAGTGGTTAAATTATGCATGGAAACATATCAATTTATTCAATTAACATGCAATTTTTATTCACTTGCCTTTTTAATAAATATATATATATGCATGTGGGTGAATATTTAGACCGAATATTGACTTTTATAACACATATATACTGTTTTTATACATGTAATATACTACAGGGACTATTCGTGTAATTTCAGCAAACTATATATCTATTTACAGCATTATTACAGCTTCAGTCCATAATTTCAGACAAGTTTCAGTTTAGTCCTTGAGTAATTTACAGAATAGTTTACAGCTTTCAGAGAATTACAAATCAGTACATATGTTTCAGTTTGTTACAGATTTAATCCGGCAGATTATTACATGTTTTACAATTACATGATTTTCGATTTACAATCCAATTATTGATTGGTTTTACGTACAATAGAATTTCCATATACTATATTTTACCCCTAACAAAATATGCTTTTGCTAGACATACAATATTACATATAATTGTACGAATTTATGCATATAAGGCTCAAGCAGAAGTAAACAATTCAATTTTTGTACTTGTAGTATATGTCTTTTTTTCATGCTAGTAGTAATTTAAACCATATCAAACATGGATATGTACACTGAGAGGTTTCATATGCAATAGTACTAGATATTCATGGCAACTTGCATATTATTATTATATATATTACATATACATATATCACAAACCATATCACAATAGCAGTAGTTATGGACTATCCCAGTAGCACATATACTTAGTAGATGTTATGTTATTGTATTATTAACATGTAGTTTGTTAATATATTCGCTAGGCATAATGTACAGATTACGTCTAACAAAGTCATACAAGAGTTAAAATATATATACCTTTCTCACGTGCGTTGGTGAAGTTCGATATAGCAAAATCCTAAAGAAAAACCCGGATAAACCTCAAGGTTTATTGAATCTAGAATCCGTACTTCGATCTCCGAGAGCAGTGCTGATAACGTATTGTGAGTCTTATTAGCTCAGTATATATATTATATAGGAGACATAGAGAGAGTGAACAATAGTCTTTATTAATTAGAATGTGTATGAATCAATGTGAAATACAAAATTTAATTAGTTTTAAAAAGTCCCTAAAATTAATCACTATACAATAATATTGATTTAATAAGAGTCAAAAATTACCACAAGTCTGTCACTAATTCAAAAATTTATCACAAATTAAATTAAACTGTCACAAACCCGTACCTAATAAGCTCGTAACAAAAACTATCATCACTAATACCGTACCTAAAATTAAATATGCTTATCACCGTTTTAAAGCAATTTAAAAGAAGGTGCTAAAATTATCGATAAATATTACAGTTAACTCCATATCATCCTTGTTTTGTGTAACTGAGAGATCTAGCTACCACTCTATCAAGTACTCGACATTGCTCTGAATGTTCACGTTACAAAATAAACTTGATATACCTGAACAATGGAAGTTACACAGATCTAGTCAACGACCACTCCTTGCTTATTACGAATGAAAAAAGTCATAACGATTACTAGACCGATAATGATATGACGGTAATCGAATTGAAGGTCATTTGATTTCAACTATATTTGCTATATTTAGACACTTTTGTAAATTATTGGTTGTGTAGCAGATTTTATAAAAGATTTGCTATTTTAGAATTTTGGTTTCAACTAGCCGTTATAGCTACGGTATTTTTAGAGAATTTGAGATAGATGACTTTAAAAACTATTTTTTCAAGAGTTATAGTAGCAATTTCAAACTAATTATTGTAAATTGTTACAACTTGTTAATACACATAAACTCAACACATTTGACTCAATTAAACTTTGACCAAAACCAAGGCCATTGACCGGACTCCGACGTTGACTGTCGGACTCCGGCGTAGACTGCTGGACTTGACCGGTATTGACCTCCGTTGACCAAAAATTTAAACAAATGAATTTTTTTTGAAAAAACTCAACAAAAAAATTAAATAAATAATAATCCAGAAATTTAAAATTTTTTTGAAAAACTCCAAAAAGAAATCAATTATGATTTTTTTTTTACAATCTAATACAAATTTTGACCATCTAATACAAAAAAAATTATAATTTAATACATATTTTTTGACAATATAATACAATCTTTTTGACGGCCTAATACAACACTTTTGACAATCTAATACAATAAATTTGATAATCTAATAGAAAATTTTGACATTTAATTCAAATATTTTAAGAATCTCAAACAAAAATTTGACAATATATTACAATTTTTTAGACAATCTAATACAAAACGTTTAACAATTTAATTCAAATTTGTTGACAATTAAATCAAAAAAAATGACAACATAATACAAAAATTTGACAATTTAATTTAAATATTTTGAGAATCTAATAGAAAATTTTGACAATTTAATTCAAATTTTTTGACAATCTAATACAAAATGTTTAACAATCTAATTTAAATTTTTTGACAATCTAATACAAAAAATTTGACAATTTGATACAAATTTTTTGACAATCTAATATGATTTTTTTAACAATCTAATAAAACATTTTTGATAATTTAAAAAAAATTATTGAAAATATAAACTATAATTTATTTGATAATCTAATAGACAATCTAATGCATTTTTTATGACAATCTAATATAGTACAAAAAATTTGACAATCCAATACAATTTTTTTTAAAATATAATATAATTTTTTTTACAATCTAATAGGCAATACTATACAAATTTTTGACAATCTAA
The DNA here is from genome assembly GCA_963682055.1 of Primula veris. Classification (NCBI taxonomy): domain Eukaryota; kingdom Viridiplantae; phylum Streptophyta; class Magnoliopsida; order Ericales; family Primulaceae; genus Primula; species Primula veris. The sequence continues at coordinate 27,351,025 of OY821741.1, forward strand.
TACGATTTTTTTGATAATCTAATACAATATTTTTGACAGTATAATACAAAAAATAATCATAATTTCTTTTTGACAATCTAATACAATTTTTTCTTTTTAAATTCAAAACCACACACAAAACCATTGTGAACAAGAGATCTGTATCACTAATATCAAATTTTCTTGTAATATCAAGATTTAGATATTCGTCAGCTCACCATTACCTATACAAGCATACATCTAATTAAACCAATTTTTAAAAAAATACTGAAAAAAGTGCACATAAAGTTCATTTTATAAATCTCTCCTAGTCACACTCATCATTAATATCCAATTTTCTTGAATTATACCATCAATGTGACCAAACTTCATATATGAAATTAAGTCCATTAGTGTCAAATTTTCAAAACTCATCTTTGTACAATGAATTAGTTTCATATAAAACCATTACATAGATCTGTATCACTAGATCTGCTTTTCTACCATAGCCACTCTTGAACACACACCGCCTCCGTGCTCTGCCGTCGTGGTGGCCAAATTTGCAGTGCGACGAAGTAAAAACAGAGAGATCTGTGATGGGGACAGAGGTGAGGCAGAGTTGAGCTCTGATGGTGGACTGTGACGACGAAGGTGGACTCGGATCACGACGGGAATGATGGCAATGGTTTATGGCTGTGGTGGTGGCGATTTAGGGCAATGGTGTATATATATACAGTTGTATATATATATATACATTGTTGGGAGAGATATAGGTGACAGTGGTTCATGTAAACTGTGTCGGGGTTTAGTGGCGGAGCTCCGCCATTCTCCGGTGAAAGACTCATGAGAGAGAGATGAGAGAGAAACAGATCTGGGAAAGAGGCTGGATTTTTCCACTGCAATTTATCTGTTTTCACGCTCAAACCGTAATTTTTTTTTACGAAACGTAAATCTGACTTACGAACCATAAGTCAGATTTACGGTTTAGACTATGAAATTACCAAATTGCCCCTGCGTTGAAATCTGAAAAGTTTACAGAAGGCCGATCGATAGGTTGTGATCTCCGATCGATCAGCCGAGCTGCCTGAAAAATCTGTTATTTTCAACGCAGGTTAATTTCCAAATTTTATTCCGTATGACTTATTCGTATATGGCGGAACTATAACTTGTTCGTTCGTCCTCCAAATTTATTTCCGTTTGAACCGTTAGCTTCTTTATTGAATCGTCTATCATTTTAAACAAATTAACATGTTTTAGAATACTCGATAAAACTATTAGTACTCGAAACAACATTTTATCATGTTTTAGAGTTTATATCTTCGTTATTGAATGGTCTATCATTTTAATACGTTTTGTTATAATCAAAACAACTGCGCAAATAACCAACGAATAGTAGTTTTTATGAAAATGTAAAAAATTTGAAACAATTATATATTAACCAGTAAAGAGAATCAAACACCGGCAGGAGTATAAATCAAAATACAAGAGATTGGTAAGTAAATCTCGAGCAAAAAATTCGCCATAGTTTTGCTTAAAAATGGATCATCGCCACAAATTAAAAAAATACAATGATCAACCCAATATATCAAATAGATAATACCATAAAAAAAAATACAACACCACAATAGCCAATCGCACAAATGGAAACATACGATAAAATGATAACCAAAGATAAACATTAACGGTAATCGTCCAAATGCAACAAGTCCCAAATTAGCCCACACACAACTTTTAAAAGAAAAAATAAATGTAAAAATAGTTCGAAACAAAAGAAAAATGATAAAATAACGCATTGTTCAAAAAAATTACAAATATGAGACATCATGTAAAATATAAATGATATCATCTAAGCCCCGGTGCCGAAGTACCGTCGTCGTCGCCATTCTTATCTCGCCTATATCCCGGAAAATGCTCACAATATGCTTTGTATTGTTCGGCGCTAATGCAATCAATTTTATCGAGAGTTTCCTTATCCCCACCTAGGGAGTTTTTGATCTTTCGATACATTTTGCATTGAAGCCGCCCATTTTCGTTTCACATATGATACAAGTCCGTGTAAAAAATTTCGGATCGAGCACATGGATAAATAGGAACTTTTGATTTGGATTTTCCTTTTGAGAAGCAAGAAAAAGAAAGAGCTTGAAAAGTTTCGGGGTTTCGTCAATATTGGTTATCGGATGACCCGTCGGAATCGGGATCCGTATTGGGAGCTAGAAGGGGATCCTTGGCTCCCAAAAGGGGATCGAGAGGGATGGCTTTAGGGCCTACATAGGGCTCTAGATGAAGAGAGAGGGGTGCAAAAAATTCACCGGTAACTACTCGACCATACCAAATTAGAATATTATTACCGATGACCCGAATTTTCATTTGAGAGAAATTTTTTGTCTCAAAAACACTAGTGGACTCAAGTTTAACGCCTTTGCAATTGATATTAAAAAAATTAAAAATTTCTGTAATAATAGAGCCATACAGAAGAGAGTGTTTTGTAGACTTTTTGACTTCTCTCATTGTTTTTAGGATTAAGGTAGCGGTGTCAAATTTGATTTTTCTTTGAACACAAGCTAGAGTGAAAATGTTTTCTTCCGTAACATCGGTGAAATTTGAGCTATGAGGAAAAATTATTTTAGCCATAACAAAAAAGGCGATTTTGCTTTTAAAGTGGAGACCATTAGCTTTTGGTTCTCCATGATGATCGGGGTGAAAGACGAATGGACGAAGTTCAAGAAGGTTTGAAACATTATATTAATGAAAAATTTCCTCGGCTCTTGAGACGCCATTACATTCTAAATCTAAGAGCTCGCATAATTGAGATGCGGAAAAAACAAAATTCTTTTTGTGGACCTTGGAAGTAATTTGAATATCATTATTGTTATTAGTAGAAACAATAAAATTTTCGGAAAATTGATAAGTTTCATCAATATATATATCATTAGATAAAGAAATTAGCTTTTTCCATTTTTGAAAATCGATGTTCTCTTCAAAAAAGGAAATTTAAGAACAAATTGTGCATAATCAATAGAGACACGATTGATAATTCTCCTATTTGAGATATCGGATTTAGTTTTAGAAGACTTACCCAAATGAAGAGCGGATGAGCCGATATCTTTCAAACTCGCCTTCGTAGAGCTTCTCTCTCGAACCATTTGATTGAATTTGAGAAATTAGGGTTTTGAAAAAATTGGTTTTTGAGAAATTAGGGTTTTTAAAAAAAACGAATTGATTTGGGGCAAATCAATGGATTTGGGGTTGAATTGATGCGAAAATTATGTATTAGAGTGATGAAAATGGAGAATTTTAACAAAAAATAGTGATTTTATTGAATATTTGAGTGTTTTTTATGAAAAGGGGTGAATTTTGAGTAATAGAGAGAGAGAGAGAGTGTGATATGTATATGAGTGTATATGTCTGGAAAATTTTCAGATTTCAGCGCAGGGGCAGGTAATTTCACAGTCTAAACCGTAAATCTGACTTACGAACCGTAAGTCAGATTTACGGTTCGTAAAAAAAATTACGGTTTGAACGTGAAAGCAGATAAATTGCAGTGAAAAAATCCAACCTCTCTGAAAAATTGCAGTTAGAGAGAGAACGTATTTTGGGTTAATGAGATAAAACAAAATTTAGACCCCTTTTATATTTTGTGGAGGTGATACCAAAAACAAATTAAAATGTTTGAAAAATATAGATTTTGCTAATAAAAAATACAAGTTGTACCAAAAACTAATAATTCTCTTAAATTGGTACAGATCTCCAATTAATTCAAGTATTTTTGAACCATAGAAAAACACTGTATTATTTGGTAAACTAAAGTAAAAGAGACACATGTCCCCCCTCTCACTATCTCCTCCTTTCCCCCTCTCATTATCTCCACCCTCCAAACCAGTTTTTGCATTTTCTTTTTAATTAGATCCATAGCCATAAAAATGTTATTCTTGTATATTTATTCCTTAAATATATGATAATTTATATAAGATTGATTTTCATGAGAATTTACTTTGTCGAACTAGATTTTTAACGAGATTGGCCTCATCATCTATTGAGCATGAATTGGAGAAAGGTTTGTTATTAAAAGATTGTTTTGGCCTTTTGGGTAAAAAAATATTTATGGCCTGAAATAAAAAAAAATATTGTTTTCTATTTTTGTTTATCTTTTTATAAAGAAGAAAACATTGGAAAATTTTAGACAACAAATATATTTTTTAGATTAATATTTTTAGGATTTCATGATTTATAGAAATTTATAATATTAAAAAAAACGACCAAGAAAATACGAATTTATCAAAAAAATATTTATTTTTTTTCCTCCATTACTCTTCATAACTTATCAAAAAATAATTAAAAGTAATAATGTGCATAATCAAATATAGATTTAAAATGTGAAAGGAGAAAATGATTTTATGTGAATATGTTATGAACATATTACAAATATATGAAAAATTTCCTAATTATTAATGTGACTTTAAACATTGTATATAAGTGTTATATACTAGAGAATAATGTTGAATGATAATAATCAAAACGAGTTCATAATAGTTGTTGCACTACAAGAAAATATGTCTGTTCCGATAAAATACTACCGACGAATCATAATTTTGTCAGCTGAGAGTCGTCTAACCCGACGAAGTAACAAAATTTGTCGGCTTAGACTAAAGGCAAAGTTCCCCAGTAGTGTATGCCTCTGCCGACAAAGCATACCACATATTAGTTTGACGGCCGCTTTCTTAGCCGACGATTTTTTTTAATTTTATCGGTTTATTGGCTATTAATTCTAATTATTTTACTTGGCGTTTTTTTTTTGGCTAATTACAATACAGCGGGAACCAAATTTATATTTCCACCTCTTCCTTCCCAACTATCTCATGCCTCTCTCTCTACCGAACTTATTCTTTCATTATCCCAAATTTTTCCCATCTCTTTCTACTTCGCTATTCAACAGGATCTCTACAAGGTTAGATTTCTATTTTTATCTCTAATTATTTAACTATTGAGCCTGTCTGATTCGAAATATGTGGATGTGGGCTTTATGTGATTCGATTTCGTGGTTCCGAGTTAAATCTAGTATGCTGTGGTTGATTGAGATTCTTTTCTGATTTTTGACATAAAAAATTTGTAATTTGTTAGGATCTGAAGCTTTTGGTATTCAATATTGATGGAGTTTTTGAGTTTATTAATTGATTTAACCATTATTATTCTGTCAATTGTTATCAAATTCAACTACTTTGAATTAGAGTTTGAGTACGTCAATGGCCAAACTGATTTGAATATTGGGATTTGGGGCTATTTCTCTAATTAAGTTTTATACGTATGATTTCACTCGATTATTACTGTTAGAATATGAAAGAAATCCAATGAAATTGATCTCTGTCACTTCTATTGTTAGTTTTCGTCGATATATTGCAACGGGTTTTGTTTTGATTGAAGATTAGTACTATAATGTTTCTTTAAAGTATACATACACTAAATAAAACCCCCTGAGAATGACTTTTGTGTGCCTTCGCCACTCATTTTTTTTCTAAATATTTATGTTCAATTAAGTTATAGCATCATGTTATATCTAATTTGCTTGCAGCTTTTAAGCTTAATTTTGTTTCCCTTATAAGTTGTAAAATTTTGCTTGTCCAGCTTTAGTACCGAGATTTTATGTTTAGTTTCATGTCATAAAAAATCTTCAAGTTTTAACCTTAAATAAGTCAGATTATTTGCTTAATAGTTGCAATAAACAATCTCTTTAATGTTATGCTTAGTTTACTTTGACATATTACATCTTTTTTGTTTATCTGCTTTGTCTATGCTTACTTTGATTTTTAAAACAATAACTTGAACTCATGTAATCTTTACATTATACAAAGAACTTGCAAGTTGCATCTATGTTTTCTTATGTGTTTGTCTTTGTTTATTTTTTCATGCTTGTTTGAATTTAATTTGTAGGTTGTTATATTCGGTGGACTTTGGTACGTAGAAGGCCTTTTTTTATTGTATCTTAGAGCTCACTCATGTCTTGCCTGTAAGATGTAGTCCATTTTGTTGATCATCTTATTAACGAACTTACAATTCAACTTGAAGGCTGAATTTGTTTTCTCACAAATTGTAACGGAACACGTTAGGTGAAAATTCCAGATTTCATCTCATAAGAAGATACTAGACGGCTTCTCTTCAGTTATTCCCTTACTTGGTTGGTGAGTTTAAAGTTTTACTTCTTTTAGTTTAGTTCAAATTATGGTGTCTTATTTGTTGATGCAAACCTTTTTCTTTGGCCGTGACAGTATTTTTGTGTGTTTGAACTTTGAACATATTGTTTTGGAAACTTGAAGATAACAATCCAAAACATGATTCTAGAGAAGAGAACTCCACTAATTATGAGATATTGAGGACCTAGTCTACAGTCTGCTTGCCATTAGCAAGGTATATTTTTTAAGCTATATAATAATACCTCAACCGATTATCTATTTTTATTCATTCTAATATAAACTCCCTCGATTCATATAATCATCGTTTGTCTACGTACTTGATCTTATTATTATTTATGAGACTTAGCACTTTGATTTCTTGCCCTTAACATTGCTTTATTTAATAATGTCACTATTGTATCTTTTTCTTATTGTGTGTTTCTTTAATATTATTTTGCTTGACAAATAACTTGTTCGGTTTTGTTGCAGCTGTTGTTTTAATGCCGAGATTGCTGCTGGTGAAACGTGTTGAAGAAATTGTGATGAAACTTATTTAATGAGCTGAAATCGTATCAAAAAGAATGGCATACGCGTTAGCAATATCTTTTTACATTCAAGGTTTTACACTTCCGGAAGAAGGGTTCGAAAAAATTGTAGAGGATAAGCACGATGATGACAGTACATCTCCAAGATAGATGCTTCTTATTTTTATGATTTAAAATTTATATTTAGAATTATTCATTTCTATTACTCGTTTTGTAAATATGTGTTGTTTGGATATTTTACATGGAATTTATTTTATTGATTGTTTTTCATAATATTGATCTTAATATTCGTTTAATTAATTATTAGATAAAAATATAGTTTGTAATGATTAATTTTAATAATATGCTATAGATAGACTAAATTATGGCCGATAAATAATTTTTCCAAAATCGAAGTGAAATGTTACATAATAAAAGTTGTGTCGACAAATCTTTTTTCAAACAATGTGTTAGATTTGTCGTTAAAAGATTTGCCGACGTAAAATATTTGTCTGGAAAACCATTTTTTGTGAACTTATGATTCACATATAGCGACGACATTTTTCGTCGGAACAAATCTAGTGATGAACATTTTTGTCGCCCAATTCGTCGGTAAAAGTCAAACTTGCCCGATGAATTCAATTTTCGTTGCGTGTTTCCCGACCGACAGTATATACGCGACGGAGTCTTAGCGACGAAAGTTTTGTCGCCTGAAGATTTAGGCGACGAATAATTTTTGTTGGCCTAGAGTATTTTTCTTATAGTGTTGGTAGTGACCAACAAATAAAAATGAAATGGTTTTATTCTGATCATTGATATAGCATGACATTAATTGAAAGTATTTTACATAATGAGATTATGTAGAAGATGGATGCGATATAATTTTGTTTCTGTTAATTTCCGTTAAATATTGAAACGACTTATTATATCACTTTTTGTCATAATATAACTTTAATACTGATTTATTAGTAGACTCATATTCATGAAATTATATTCTTTGATTTATAAGAATGGACCTTGTTCTCAATATATATATATATATATATATATATATATATAGTTTTCCGTGTATTCAGTAATATATATTCTACCATTTGACCTTGTTAGCACTATTTATTGTTTGACAACACCACTGTTACACATGTTTAATGAGATTAAAATGAACCGAATACGTGTATATATATATACACTAGTAATCGTGTCCCATGCGTTGTGTGTGTGACGTGTAGTGCAATCAAAATATATAAAATAAATGTAGTTATGATACAAATATGTGGATAATAAAAAAAAAAATAGTATATGATGATAAGATTTAAAAGAATGTTTGGTTGTTAAAGAGAGATAAATAGTGTTATTGGTATTATTGTAATTAATAAAAAAAGTATAGAGATATTTTTGAAAAAAAGTGGCTAAATTGAGTAGTATCATTTGACATGGGTTGACTAGAATGATATATATATCGTAATTGTGTAACTAGTTTGGCAGTAACTTATATTACGCATATTATTATTAATGCTACTTTCTTAATTTATAATAAGATTAGATTTATAAAAGTTATAATAAGTAATACTGGTAATCGAACATATGAGATAATTTTCAGGAGTTGTGAATTATGAGATAATTTACAAAACTTTGACTTAATTAGTATCACTCGGCCACATTATTACACAGGTCATTTAATGGGATTACATTGAAACATGTGTAGATGGTAGTGATACGTGAGTACTGTTTAGTACTTATTAATAATTGTGAAATTAGTATATGTAACGTTTCATGTTAATAGCTTCATATTTATTTAATACGATTAAATTTCCGTGTTGGTTAAATTACTAAATTGTTTAATTACTAGTTGGTTGCGTATAAATTGTTTGTACAGCAACATAGATAGAAAATTTTACATATAGCTTATTTTTTTTCCATAATCGTAAATATGAGATATTTACAAGTTTGTAAATTTTACTCTAGTATTTATTAATGATTAATGCTAGTATATTGATTTAATAAGATTAAATTATTGGTGGTTACAAAAGTAAAGGTTCTTTATAATTTTCCTCTAAAGTTACATGAACTATATTTTATTAGTTGTATCTCCAATAGCTTTAAATGCATGACAATGTTTTGAAAATTGTTAAGACACTGGAATTGTAACATAATACAAGTTGATTGTCCAGTCTCTTTATTTGATAATGGTTTAGATATTTTTTAAATGAGCTTGGATTAATTAACAGCAAATTATCTGAAAAAACGCTGTAACCGTAGATTAAATCTACGGTTTACAGTGAATCACTGTAAACCGTAGATTTAATCTACGGTCTTTGTAATTTCTGCAGAAATTACACAGTCAGTCCCTGCTTTTCAAAATTACACAGTCAGTCTCTGCGCGAAAATTACACAGACAGTCCCTGAAAAAACAAAATGTTACGTTTTTTTTAAAAAAAATAAACTTTTATTCTACACTCTATCTCTTTCTCTCAAAAACCCCCAATTTTCAACCCAAAAAATCACCCAAATCAATCAACCACAATAACTATCAACTTTCTTAACAAAAAACCCCAAATCATCAATCAAATTTATCCATAATTCAAAGGTATATCTTTTATTCTCTAATTTATTATTTATTTTGTGTAATTTCAATTTGTAAAATAGGAAAAAATATATAAAATATGCAAATTGATTATTCACTTATCTATATATAATTGTTTGTTGTTTGTTTATATTAATTATAGAAATTATAATAATTGTTGATATTTGTCCCATTTTTGCATGTTTTTTCTTGTGTAATTTTAATTTGTAAACTAGGAAAAAATATATAAAATATGCAAAACCATAATTCACTTAGCTATATATAATTGTTTGTTGTTTGTTTATATTAATTATAGAAATTATAATAATTGTTGATATTTGTCCCATTTTTGCATGTTTTTTTATTTTGTGTTTGGTTAATTTCAATTGTTGATAATTGTTGATAATGTGTTTGGTTATGATTAAAAAATTGAGTTATGATTGTTTGGTTTATGATTAAATGTGTGTTTGGTTATGATTAAAAAATTAAGTTATAATTGTTTGGTTTATGATTAAATGTGTGTTTGGTTATGATTAAAAAATTGAGTTATTATTGTTTGGTTTTATGATTAAATGTGTTTGGTTATGATTAAAAAATTGAGTTATTATTGTTTGGTTTTATGATTAAATGTGTTTGGTTATGATTAAAAAATTGAGTTATTATTGTTTGGTTTTATGATTAAATGTGTTTGGTTATGATTAAAAAATTGAGTTATTATTGTTTGGTTTATGATTAAATGTGTTTGGTTATGATTAAAAAATTGAGTTATCATTGTTTGGTTATCATTAATTGGTTATCATTGAGTTATCATTGTTTGATTATCATTAATTGGTTATCATTGAATTATCATTGTTTGGTTATCATTGTTTGGTTATAATTGGTTATTAATTGGTTATGTTATCATTGTTTGGTTATAATTGGTTATTAATTGGTTATGTTATCATTGTTTGGTTATAATTGGTTATTAATTGGTTATGTTATCATTGTTTGGTTATAATTGGTTATTAATTGGTTATGTTATCATTGTTTGAGTTATATTTGGTTATCATAGTTAGGATGGCAGACCCAGGTCCACATATTAAAGGCAGGTTAGACATTTTACGACAGACCGGTCACATTTCTAATCAGACTTGGGATGCTGGAAGAGAAGCGGGTAGAGGAGATGCCAATAAGATTAGGGTTTATAATTATAGTTGGCAGATACCGACGCCGGAAAGGGTAGTTCAAAATATGATTAGGGCTGGTTTTTACGGTATCCACACTATAGGTAATTATACCGTAGACCGAGGCTTGGTTACAGCCTTAGTTGATAGGTGGCGTGATGAGTCGCACACGTTCCATTTTGTCGGTCTCAGGGTTGATGGTCTTGCTGTTACCCGGTCGGAGCGGAATGACACCAAGGCGAGCAGGTTGGATATGATTGAGAGTTTGTTGGGTGTTAGACATGCTGACCATCAAGTCGATACAAACTGTTTGACAGTTAGACTTGATTGGATGTTACACACCTTCGGTGAATTACCCCCCAACCCTACTGAGGATCGTTTGCTATATCAGTCTAGGGCTGCCATGCTATTATTACTGGGGACACATGTGTTTTCGGATTAGAGCAGTGATCAGATTCCACTATGGCCTCTGCCATTTCTGGAGGATTTTGACACATGTGCTGAGTATAGTTGGGGATCAGCTCTTCTGGCCTGGTTAGAGGCTAATCTATTCAGGGTGGTACGTTGTAAGACAAGCGGAGTAAGCGGGGCGGTGATGTTTCTGGATATGTGGGCAATTACCAGACTACTGCCGGTTAGACCATGTGAAGAGCTGCCGGAAGATATCGAGCCACCTGAGGGCTGGCCTAGGTTCCCCCTCGGTTACAGGTATGATATTTATTTAGTTTTTGTATTGGATTTGCGTTTTTATATTATTGTGTCATCTATCATTTACTTAGCTGCCGGTTATATTTATTGTTTATCGGGTTTTGTTTGTATATTACAGATGGAAGATGTGGAGGCAAACTAACCTTACGCCATATGTCTTCGGACATAATGTGGTCCACATACGTGACCAGTTTGACAATATGTCGCCTGAACAGGTAAATTTTAACTTTGTATATGTTTGCATTGGTCTTATGTTCACAGAATTTATTACTAGTATTTTTAAACCATTGTTTATATATTCTAATTTTGCTGATTACAGATAGTGTGGCAACCTTACGGGAATCTCAATCAGTATCCGGAATACTGCACGCGGGGCCGTTATATGTGGCATTGTTCTGTTCCTCTCATTTGTAATGAGAAAATTGAGTACCACCCTGCGGACAGGTTCAAGAGACAGTTCGGTTTTGTGCAGGGGATCCCTACATATATTTGGAAACCCAGACAGGGTCACGGCAAGGATAGAAGATATGGGATTGGGCAAAAACACGACTGGCCTTTACTTTGTGGAGAGTTTATAGCCGTGTGGAATGACCGCCACACCCGTCTTATTAACGGCGAATTTGGCACGGGGACGTCACCGGATTACATGAGATGGTATAGAGAGAGGACCCGCATCTTTATAAACCCACCTGAACTTGCCCCGTCATCTCACGGTTTCCGGGAGCATACGGGGTTGTTCAATAAAATGGTAACAACTAATTAAAGTTCATTAATATTTGATTGTTATTTTTCTGTTTGTATATTTCAATACTTATAAAAAAACATTTCTTATTGGGTTTTTTTTTCAGAAAGCGGTATTGCGCCGCAATTTCAAATCGTTCAAACGGGCGAAAATGAAAACGGAAGTGGACTTACTACGAAAGGACTTCGCTGAAATCGGAATGAATCTGTATGGGTCAGCTGATGAACAGTCGGATGAGGAGGATGACGATGACGACGATGATGACGATGGTGATGACGACCTACGTTACGACCCAACAACTTACACTAGGGCTTCAAGTTGTCGGCGTCCCGACGAAAGAGGCAGAGGGGAAGGCGAATCTAGTAGCGGCGGGCGTAGCCGGGGTAGAAGATCGACTGGAGGTCGACCCCCGACTACAGATCAGGGTCCGGGTCCGAGTTCAAGCGGTCATGGTCGTCGTGCTTCTTTTGTTGGGTCGGAGTACGTTCAGGATGATGTTCCGTTCGATTATCATAGTCAGCATTCAACCGACAGTTGGAGTCACGGATTAGCACTTACATCCCACGAGCGTGCTCCGTATCCAGAATCGCAGCATCGACAAAGACGGCGTACGGAGCTAAACGAAATCGAAGAGTCTGCTGAGCCGTCATCGGATAGATTAACATCGGCCGGAAAGATGCTCCCTACGTCCAACTTTAAATCATTTAGTCGTTACAAAAAAAAAAAAATGCACATTTGTGTTTTTTGTAAATGTTTTTTGTATTTGATTTCTATGTTTGATTTGTAAGTTTTATTCTTAGCTGAGTTGGAATATTATAAATTCGTAAGTTTAATTTGGGTCGTATGTTTGATTTGTATGTTTCTAAAAAATATTCTGTATTTTAATTGATAGGACCAATATTGAGTTTTTACAAACCCTAAACCCTAAACCCTAAACCCTAAATTACAAACCCTATACCCAAAATTACAAACCCTAAACCTTAAACCCTAAATTACAAACCCTAAACCCTAAATCCTAAACCCTAAACCCTAAACCCTAAATTACAAATTACAAACCCTAAATTACAAACCCTAAACCCTAAACCCTAAATCCTAAACCCGAAACCCTAAATATTCTGAAATATACATACAAACCGTACATTTAATGTACGGTTTGTACAAATTTCATACAAACCGTACATTAAATGTACGGTTTGCATGTATTCTGTGCAAACCGTAAAATAAATGTACGGTTTGTACCCCTGATTTAAGCAGCGTCATTTTACAAATGTACTTTTTGCACTGAATCACCGTTAATAACGTAAAAAAAAAAAAAACTACAAACCGTAAAAATAATCTACGTTTTGTAGTGTAAATGACATTGGATACCATATCTATCAAAATAATTCCGACAAGACCTTATCACTTTTGAATTATTATGATTTGACAACCCTATCCGAAAATAACTACTCAATGCATTATTAAAGTTTGGAAATGACTACACAAAAAAAAACACTACAAACCGTAAAAGTAATCTACGGTTTGTAGTGTAAATGACATTGGATACCATATCTATCAAAATAAATCCGACAACACCTTATCACTTTTGAATTATTATAATTTGACAACCCTATCCGAAAATGACTACTCAATGCATTATTAAAGTTTGAAAATGACTACACCAAAAAAAACACTACAAACCGTAAAAGTAATCTACGGTTTGTAGTGTAAATGACATTGGATACCATATCCATCAAAATAAATCCGACAACACCTTATCACTTTTGAATTATTATGATTTGACAACCCTATCCGAAAATGACTACTCAATGCATTATTAAAGTTTGGAAATGACTACACCAAAAATTCACTACAAACCGTAAAAGTAATCTACGGTTTGTAGTGTAAATTAACACTATAAATATGACTCCATTTTGCCAATTCTAACAAACCATAAAATCAAACACAAACACATTTCGGAAATCTCTAAAAAAATCCTCATTTCTCCCCAATAAAATATATAAACAAACACTTTTCGAAAATGAATTACAACTATGGTTATGACAACAACCAATGGAATAACAACAACAATGCGAATTCATCCAGTGGCTCAAATGATGAGCTAACTGATTATTCAGAGCACTTTGAAGTTGATGAATTGACTTGGGAAACAAGGGATGAAATTCTTGCTGATGTGGCTGGGAATTGGGGTTTCATCCTTACGATTCGTAGGTCTGGAGGGGGTGATGGGAGCAGAACACCGTATGTTGATATTGTGTGTGATAAATCGGGGGTTTACAAAAAAAAGAAACCATCTTCCGTAAATTCAGGTACAAAGAAAAAAGACTGTCCATTTTTCATTAAAGGTTACGTAGTTAATGGTGAATGGATGTGTCACGTAGAAAATGGACAACATAACCACCCACCTCCAACTTACCTCCAAGGGCAAGCACGACGTGCTCGTTTAACACAAGATGAAAAAGAAATTGTTAAAACTTTAAGACAAAGTAGTTTTAAAGTTGGTGCAATATTAGAGGCCATTAAAAATCGAAATCCTGACAATGTATCAAACACTAAAACGATACATAATTTTTTGGCCGGACTGAAATTTAAAGAACGAGATGGTAGAAACCCGATACAGGAACTTTTTAATTTGTTGGATAGACATCGCTACACATTCTACTATAATATGAACCCATCAACCCATTGCCTTGAGAACTTGTTTTTTGCACACCCCGATTCTATAAGGATGTTCAAAGCTTTTCCTGATGTCTTGTTAATGGATTGTACATATAGGACAAACCGTTTTAATATGTCATTTCTAGAAGTCGTAGGAATGACATCAACGAACCAAACATATTGTTTAGGTTTTGTTTTCATGAGTGACGAGACAAAGGAAAGTTATATATGTGCATTGGAAAAATTTAAAGTTACATTGGAGGGGTGTATACTACCTAGGGTGTTTGTAACCGACCGAGAAATGGCCTTATCAAATGCTTTGTCCGTTGTTTTTCCCGATTCTCATCATATTTTGTGCACTTTTCATATTGCAAAAAATGTTTTGAAAAACTACCGTAAAAAGATCCCTGACGAGGAGTGGCAAACGTTTCTAGATGATTGGGGTTTATTGGTTGATTCTGAGTCAATAGAGGAGTACGAACTAATTTCAATTCCTCTTACAAATCGTACCCTGCTGTGATTAAGTATGTAGACAAGCTTTTAAATGATTATGCTGAAAAGTTTGTTGCATGCTATACCAACCATACAACACATCTAGGTAACAGAACTAGCAATCGAGCCGAACAAAAACATGCTAAGCTGAAAAGATCCCTTTCCACAAATACTGGCACGCTTGAAAATGTTTGGGTAGAGGTGAATAGAATTCTAGAAAAACAGTTTGAGGATATTAAGACGAAGTTGGATAAATGCAAGTCTTATTTTCCACATTCTGAACGAACACCTCTATTTATAAATCTTAGGTCGTATATCACACACTATGCCTTTGATTTATTATTTCAAGAACACAAAAAAATGTAGTGGCCAGGCTGATGAGAATTGTTCTTGCGGTTTCAAATTGTCTCACGGTTTACCTTGTCATCATATTATGAGTGAACATATTTTATTCGGGAAGCCTCTTCCTCTAGAATATATTCATCCATTATGGAAAAAATTAGACGTAATTGATGATAATGGGAACACCGATGATTATGGGGTAGAGGGTGATCTAGAAGAGTTTAAAATTGTTTATGCTAACAAAACTAATGTTGAAAAACGGCGTATGAAAACACAACTCCGAGAGATAACCGTACCAGCCAGAACATCCATCAGTGACCCCGAAGTGAGAGTAAATAGGGGGAGACCTAGAAAAGGCGACAAATCTAGTAAGAGAGATAAGTCGGGATGGGAGTATGTGGAGGAACAGAGTGCTGGTGCTAGTAGGGACAAGGGCAAAGGTAAGTTGGATGAAACACCGGAGGTAAGGGTAAACCCAACTAGGAGGCCGCGAAACCAGAACCCTAAACCCACCCCCAATAGGCCAACCTTCCTGTACAGTGACCAAATATGGGTCATGTTACATAGTTACATCGAAACAGTTTATGGTGTGCGTGGGGATGGTAACTGTGGGTTCCGGGTACTTGCAAATGCGATGGGTAAACAGCATGGGGAAGATGATTGGTATGCGGTAAGATGTGAGTTGTTTCAAGAGCTGCAGCAAATAAAAGGTGTTTATTATGAGCTGTTTGAGAATGTTGGCTTTGAAGCTTACCGGTATGATTATATTTTATCAAGTTTAAATTTTTATCATCCTACAAATCCCGCACCTTCTGACAAATGGATGAGATTTCCGTCTTATGGGTTTTTAATTACTTCTCATTACAATATTCCAATTGTATTGTTGTCCTTATGGCAAAATAATGATGGAGGGGTAAACGTGTGGAACAGTATTTTTTTACCTCTTTATACTGGTCCGCCTCGGGGAACGACATATTACATCCCGACTGTAATGGTGTTCGTCAACAGTTGTCACTATGCTCAGGTTATTCCTAAAGAAGAAGGGATCTTCCCAATGCCAGGAATTATAGCACGGTGGGAACAAACACGCACTGAGACAGCTGCACCATGGAAGGAACTTTTTCGACCAAATTTCAAGTTATATATGGCGCTGGAAAAGCAATCGGGAAAGCAAAAAGCAAATCAAGAAGAACCTATAGACCTAAGTCCATAATCAGTTTTTTATTTTTAATTTTATGTAAATTACTATTTTTTCCAAGTTGTTGTAAATTTATATGATGTAAACAAATGTTTAATAAATTTGTTTTATGAAATTTAGTTCATGTAATTTAGTTCATGTTTGCATATTGGGTTAATTTCTTTTATGAAATTTATATAATTTATGATTGTTTCATTCAAGAAAATTGTCGATTGACACTAAATTGACGACTTAGTTATGTTTCATATTGCGTTATACAAGTGTTAAAAACAAACAAAAAAACTTCACAAAAATTGACGATTTAGTTAATCATTCAATAAATATCAACTTATACACTTAAATATAACATGAACAAAAAACATAAAATTTATCAAATCAATTTTTTTTGCGTAAATTTGTGTAAATTTTGTGTTTTTTTTGAGAGATTGTTAGAATATTGGTAATTTATTTTATGTATAATTTTAAAAAGAAGGCATTTAGTTTTTTTATTAAAAAAAATCATGTTTAATTTGAAAAAAATATTCAGTATTTTAATTTTAATTATTAGAATTTTAATTTATGTAAAAAGAGTAATTTACATAAAATTAAAAATAAAAAACTGATTATTGACACCAAATTGACGACTTAGTTAATGTTTCATATTGCGTTATACAAGTGTTTAAAAACAAACAAAAAAACTTCTCAAAAATTGACAATTTAGTTAATCATTCAATAAATATCAACTTATACAATTCACAAAAATATAACATGAACCAAAATTATAAAATTTATCAAATCAACTTTTTTTTTGTAAATTTTGTGTAAATTTTGAGAGTTTGTTAGAATATTGGTAATTTATTTATGTAAAATTTTAAAAATAAGACATTTAGTTTTTTTATTAAAAAAATCATATTTAATTTGAAAAAAATATTTTAATAAGGCATTCAGTATTTTAATTTTATTTATTAGATTTTTAATTTTAATTTTTAAAGCAAAAAATCTGAAAAACACACAGACCGTAGATTTAATCTACGGTTTACAGTGAACCACTGTAGACCGTAGATTAAATCTACGGTCTCAGCGTTTTTTCAGAAAATAAAGAGTTTAAAAATTCATACTCTTTTTAAATTAGTATTGATAGGGTATATTTAATTAGATTAAATTTCGCGTAATAGTTTGACTGTAAATATTATGTGTACGTTTCATGTTGAAAGCTTCATACTTATTTAATAAGATTAAATTATCATTGGTTACATTACTAAATTATTTAGTATCTAGTATTGTAGCATATGAATTGTTGATAGTATAATTGTTACAAAACCGTAAATATGAGATATTTACAAAATTGTAAATTTTACTATAGTATATTTAATAAATCTTTAAAAGAAGTTATTTTATTAAAGTAAAAATCATGTTACTATTTTAATAGAAAAAGAATTTTTCAAAATAGTTTAATGAAGTGTAGTTTTTTTTTTTAAAACACAACTATTTATATATGTTTTAAAGGGTTCAAAACCGATGATTATAATATATATAATATTCTATATAACCGTGTTGATGTGATGGATTATACTGTTTGACAATATTCTATTTATTCAGTTGCATGTTGCATGTAGTGAGTACATGACTTGAATTAAAATAATTGGAATTGCCTGTATATTATGTTGCAATAAGTGTTATTTAATGAGATTAAATTGCCATGTATCAATACATATAAGTATTTCTTTTATTTTACATATATAATATTTGCATACTTGTAACATATAAGTTGTTTGTAGAAAAGCATGGTTTGTTTTTTAAAGGTAGTATAACTATTACAAAATTGTGAATATGAGATATTTTGCAAAAATGTAATTTATAAGAGTTTATATTAGTTTTAAAATGTTTAAAGCTAAAGATGTAAATTATATATGTGGAGTTGCATATTGCAAAACTAGTGTGACTAGTACTACTCAGGAGGAAGCTAAGTGGGGACGATCGGGTACCACGGCACCCCCCATAATTTTAGAAATCCCAAGTGACGCAATTTTTTTTTAGTACAATTTTTTTTTAGGTGTAGATTTGGCACCCCCATAAAAATATGTTACTTGTACATATATTTATAGCTAATGTTTGAACCCAAAACACAATAATTAAATTTGGGCCGAAAGACCCAATTATATTTTTCTTTGATATTGGACTCTTTAAGATTTAATTAAAAAAAAAATAACATCAACAACACTTCTCTTCGTGCGTGTCAGCGTGTGTATCAAAATAAAAAACAAAGTTGAAAAAAGAAAAACTCCACTCCTCTGTGCTGCTGTGCACCGCATTGATTGGGGTTATATTTAATTAAAAAAACATCAACAATTCTATCCTTCTGGCTCGGCAAGGCATACTCTTCTATTTATTTTTTCCTTTAATATGCTTCTTTTTATTATATGTATTGATGTTATGTTGCACCATAGGTGTTTGATTAAAGTACTCAAAGGGAAAAAAAAATAGGCTATTAACTCTTAGAGTTTTAATCTGCAGATCTGGCATCGCTAATATTTTTATCGAGTATAAAATGGGAAAGACACCTAAAATAAATTCGTTCTTTAAGAGAGCTAATGTTTCTCCGACGGAAGAGAATGTTGGTAGTAGTGTTGATCACGTGACAATCGATACGCCTAGTCCTCCAACAAAAATTCAAAGAATCGACACAGTAGAATTTGATATTAATTCGCTAGAGCGTGATCCTGGATTACGTAGAAAAATTTGGGAGTATCCTGTTAATAGGCGTGACGAAGTTCGTAGGGCGTACATAACTCTACATGGTCCAAATCGTCCCGATTTAGGAAAAAAATATCCGTATACTCTTGCATCCGCCAAGGCTCGTCCTCGAAGATTTCAAGCTCCGTGGTTTGCTTTATTTTCGTGGTTGGAATATTCAGTGGCCAAGAACAAGGCTTTCTGTTTTCCTTGTTTCCTTTTTGCACCTCCGGATGGGTCTAGTTTTGCAGGACATAGTGCATTTGTTGTTGAAGGTTTTGATGGTTGGAGGAAGGTCAATAGCGGGAAAACTTGTTCTTTTCGTTTGCATGAAGGTGTTAATTCCGATTCTTGTCATCGAACCGCTGAACATAAATGGAAGAAAATACAAAACCCAACTCAAAATATTGAAAGGGTGATTGTAAAATTTTCTGCCGAACAAGTTTTTAACAATCGCATTCGCTTAAAAATTTCTATTGACTTGGTTCGAAGATTGGCCTTTCAAGCTATGCCTTTCAGAGGGCATGATGAGAAATCAACATCAAACAACCGTGGTAATTTCCTTGAGTTTTATGATTTATTAGCATCATATAATGAAGAAGCCACCAAAGCATTGATAAATGGTCCAAAGAATGCCACTTACAAGTCGTCTGATATTCAAAAAGAAATTTTACATATCTTTTCTATAAAAGTGAAAGAGGCGATTCGAGAAGAAATTGGACATGCTAAATTCTGCATTATAGTGGACGAAGCTCGAGATGCGTCAAAAAAGGAGCAGATGGCAGTAGTTATAAGATTTGTTGATAAAAATGGTGTTTTACGGGAGCGTTTTTTTGGTATTGTTCATGTTCCCAACACTATGGCAGTGACACTAAAAGATAGCATATGCTCAGTTCTCAATCACCACAATCTCGATATTCGGAATATTCGGGGACAAGGATTTGACGGTGCAAGTAACATGCGGGGTGAGTTTCATGGACTACAAGCTTTGATATTAAGTGATTGCCCATATGCTTATTATGTTCACTGCTTCGCACATCGATTACAATTAGCATTAGTGGCATCAGCAAAAGAAGTGCTTCCAGTCGACCGATTTTTTGCTAAATTGCTTCGGATCGTGAATATTGTTAGTGCATCATGCAAGAGAAATGATGAGTTGAAAGCTGCCCATGCCGATGATATTGCTTTCTTAATTTCCATTGAAGAGTTTGAGACTGGAAGAGGATTAAATCAAATTGGTAATCTGCAACGACCTGGTGATACTCGCTGGAGTTCTCACCTAAAGTCTGTTTCTAGCTTGATAAAAATGTATAGTGCTGCTTGCATGGTTTTACTTAATATTTATGAAGATGGACCTACTTCTCTAAAGGGAGAAGCTCGTTCAACACATAAGGCATTAACTTCCTTTGAATTTGTCTTTATACTTCATCTTATGAAGTCAATGTTAGGAATCACGAATTCTCTTTGTCTAGCTTTGCAATCTAAAACTCAAGACATTCTTAAGGCTGCTTCAATGGTTTTATCTACTAAAAGCCTTCTTCAAAATCTTAGAGATGATGAATTCGATGATTTGGTTGCTACCGTCAAACTCTTTTGTGAATCACGCAACATTGATATCCCAAACTTGAATGCAAAATATTCTTCGAGGTATGATCCCACTCGTGATAACTTTTCAGTACTTGACCGCTATAGAGTTGATATTTTCTATCGTGCTATAGATTCTCAAATTCAAGAACTAAATCGTCGCTTTGATGAGCAAGTAATGGAATTGTTAGTTCTTAGTTCTACTTTGAATCCTAATTGTCACTCTTCAATATTCAAAATTGATGATATTTGTCTACTTGTTGACAAATTTTATCCGGAGGACTTTACGGAGTTTGAGAAAAGTAACTTGAAATTAGAACTTCGACATTACGAGAATTGTGTTATTTCTCTTCCTGAATACAAGAATTTATCATCGATTTCCGAGCTTTGTCAATGGTTGGTAGAAACAAAATGGTCTACAACATATCAGCTTGTTTATAGAATTGTGGTTCTCGTGCTTACTCTTCCCGTTTCTACCGCCACTGCAGAAAGATCATTTTCAGCTATGAATATCATCAAAACTAGTATTCGTAATAAAATGGAAGCCGATTATCTTGAAGATTGTATGATGATGTATATTGAGAAAGATATTGCTTCAAAATTTAGCACGGAAACTATCATTGATGCATTTGCGAATGCGAGCAGCCGTCGGGTTCATTTCTTTTGATTTTATCAGGTATCATGTTAGTTATTTGCAATAATTTTTGTGTTTATGCTTTGGTATTTGTTCAACAACACTTAAATGGGGTATATAGATTATGGGTGAGTATGAAAAATTATTATTTTAAGTTGCTTTTTTTTTGGGTATATTTTGACACCCCCTATTTACACATCCTGGCTTCGCCCTGGACTACTACTGAACATCTAACTCTTGTAATGATACTTTGTTATATTAGTTTAATGTGATTAAATTTGTTATAAATATTTTTTCTTTGCAATTTATTTTTAAGAGTTAAAACTATAAATTGCAAGTCTAGTATTAATTGATTAATGATAAAAAGTTAACTTGAACATATGAGATATTTTACGCAAGTTTTACTGTTACTAACGTTTTGCATTTTTTCTAAAATTTTAAATGTTAAGATTATAAAAGGTTGCAAAAAGTTGGTTGTTTAATCACCAGAAGTTGTAAAAAAAAATTTAAAAATATTGACTGGGAGAGGGTAGTATGACAACACAACCTACTGGTCTCCACCGTTAAACAACACCGTGAGATTTAAAAGACGTCTCGAGGCGTGTTTGTTTGCGTCCCCCATCAGATGGTGTTCCTTTTATTTCAACATCAAGGTTGTTTTCCTAGCGATAGGTATTTATGATGTAAGTCTAGTTTGACCGCCCCCATCGGCAGTACTTTAAAGTCAAGTCTTAAAATTCCAATACGGCGGGTAAGACTCATTAAGATGTAGTTAAATGGTTAATTACATCAAGACCAAAATAAGCGATAATTACTATGTGTTGAAAATATGAGATATTTTGATTAATATATATTAATTGAGAAGTAGTCTCAATTTGATAAGAAAATATTTTGACCGAGCCCATCGGCGGCACTATATTTGTGGTGTATCAAATTATCGTTGGCATAATATATTTTATTTTGTTCTGCATTGTGATTATGCCTAAAATATATTTGATTGCAGGATATTTACACATATAACTGGAAGTATTGTCCATTATTTATTTTCTACTAATATGAATGATCATGTTTGTCGCACATCTCACTAATAATTAATTAACGGTTGAAAAGTATGATAAGGGGAAAAGTAACATAAATGTAATAAAAGGTTGGCAACGAGTCATTGGTTTGGGCAAAATCAGTACGACAAGTTAGGCAAGAATTTAGAAATACTAAATTTTTGTTTTGAACAAATATTTTTTCATTCCTCACTTTATTAGAAATTTGATTTCTATTTCAAAGTTATTAGACAAAGATATTTAAAGTTTCGTTTAGTAATAAAAGTGTTTTATTTCTATGAATAGTTTAAACATTCGTTTTGGATATATGTTCTGGATATATTCGGATATTTTCTTAGTCCTAACAAGTACACTTCTTAACACTAAATTGTTTAGAGTTTTCAAAACAATAACTAAAAGATAAAAGATTTCTCACAATATTGACACATATTTATAGATTTTAAACTTGGTTATATTAATCTTAATAGAATTGATAGACTAGTAAAGAATGATCTTTTGAGTTAACTAAAAGTTAGTGCACTTCCAGTTTATAAAAATTTTCTTGAAAGATAAATGACTACGAGACCTTTTTGTGAAAAAGGTAGAGATCCAAACAAGCTCTTGAATTAGTACATTCAGATGTATGTGGACCTTTGAGTGTTCAAGAAATAAGGGGTTTTGAGTGTTTCGTCATTTTGACTAACGATCACTCTAGATATGGATATGCATACCTAATACGTCGAAAATCTGAAATTTTTGGAAATTTTTAGAAATTTCTATTTATTGCTGAAAAGAAAATAGGTAAATCGATTAAATTTTTTCGATAAGATCGAGGTGGAGAATTTCTGTTTACAGAGTTCTTAGCTTACTTAATTGAAAATAGCATATTGTCATAATTAAGTACTCATGGTACGCCTCAACAAAAGAGCGTTGCTGAAAGGAGGAATCGAATTTTGTTTGACTTGATGAGATCAATATTAAGCTACTCATTGTTGCCTATATGATTTTAGGTTTATGTATATTTGTGGAATATCCACAAGGAAGTTGTTGTGTTTTGTTTTATAGTCTTGAATAAAGTAAAGTATTTGTCTCGACAAATGCTACTTTTCTAGAGCATGACTATTTGGCAAACTACAAAAACTAAAATTAAGATAATTTTACAAGAGTTACAACTGATGAGATCAGATTTTCACCAACAAGTGTTGTTGAAAAGCAAAAGGAGAAAACTGCTAATCATTCCAAAAGTTCTATACCACCGCATCGTAGTGGGAGGGTAATACGATTATCAGTCGCTATGTTGTAGAGACAAATGTTGTCAATATAGATGATGGTATAGAAGATCCATTGACTTTTGAATCGGGAATGGTGCAACAAAATGGTTTCATAGCTAAAGGTCAAGAGTAAAAAAATTGCAAGCTATAAAGATCTATTTATGGATAAGCAGACTTTTAGATCTTGAAACATTATATTTGATAACGCTGTCAAGTCTT
The DNA here is from genome assembly GCA_963682055.1 of Primula veris. Classification (NCBI taxonomy): domain Eukaryota; kingdom Viridiplantae; phylum Streptophyta; class Magnoliopsida; order Ericales; family Primulaceae; genus Primula; species Primula veris. The sequence goes on from OY821741.1 coordinate 27,374,994, forward strand.
ATGGGTTTTGACCAAAATCTTTATGAATCTTGTGTTGACAAGTATAAACAAAATAAAGCAGGTGTTTTCCTATTTCTCTATGTTGAATAAAGGAAGTCTTATATTTTACTCATTTAGAATGATGTAGAGATATTATTTAGAATTATGTGTTTTTTAGCAAATCAATTCCAAATTGCAGATTTGGAAAAACCAAGCTATGTTCTTGGGATCTTATGAGATCGAAAGACAAATAGTGTAATGACTCGGTCCTCCGACCAGACCGCCACCATCTCCTTACTACCACCAATACTGTCCGCTTTGACCCGATTTCGTTTTCGCTTCTCGGACCGCACGGCTTTAAAAGGCTTTGGTGATAGTAAGGAGGATACTTCTACCTTATATATCATATAGGTACTACATATCTAGGCAATGTGTGACAGCTCACTTCTCTTTACCACGGTATTTTTCTACGAAAATCCGGGTTTTTACATTCTTCCCCCCTTCAGGCACGACATCCTCGTCGGGCACGCCGTCCTTCCGAGATTGCCAGTGCCCATATCGCCTAGATAGCGGCTCTGATACCAATTGTAACGACCCGGTCCTCCGACCAGACCGCCACCATCTGCTCTATATCAGGTTTTTACAAATGGCTTGCTCTATATCAAGCGTCTTATATTGATAAGATGCTTATTAGATATGTATATGCTTATGATGAGATCAAAGCACAATATAGCAGATCCATTCATTACCATTCCATCGAAGGTTTTTGATAGGGATTTACAATGATTATGATTGAAATCATGTCTCACCTGCTTTAGGACAAGTGGAAGATTGTTGGAATTTATGTCCAAAAGAATGTTTTTATTATTTGGAATAATTAATTTTGTAAATTAAGAATTAGTTTTTGTGTGAATATGTTATGAACATATTACAAATATCATGAAAAATTCCTGGATTATTAATGTGACTTTAAACATTGTATATAAATGTTATATACTAGAGAATAATGTTTAATGATAAGAATCAAAACGAGTTTGTAATAGTTGTTGGTAGTGACCAACAAATAAATTAAATTTATGAATTCTTTAACTAATATTACTAGTACTGCTCATCCTCATTAAGAATGAAATGTTCTTATTCTGATCGTTGATGTAGCATGACATTAATTGAAAGTACTATGCATAATGAGATTATGTAGAACAGGGACGCGATGTAATTTTGTTTCTGTTAATTTTCGTTAAATATTGAAATGACTTATTGTATCCCTATTGGTTATATATAATAGGATAAAGTAACAAAACATACTACTTTTTAAACTAAATTAACAAAAACATACCCAAAAAATTTATAATTATCAAAAATATACCCAAAAGTTCTTACTCTAATTTGTATATTTCATACATTTATTCCAAAAGTCATACCCTTATTTCAAAAGTGCATACCCTAATTTATATATTTTCATACCCTTATTCCAAAAGTTCATACCCTTATTTTAAAAGTTCATACCATAATTCGTAAAGTTCTTACCCCAATAGAATTCATAAATTTATTTACATAATTTATATCCATAATTTTCAACTTCATATCCTTAATTCACGGAGTTCATACACTTATTTTTCAAATTTATACACTTTTAACAAATCCAATCTTTACCCGTCCTCCGATCTCGAACTTTCATGTCGTCCTCGTGAGCTTCTCATTCGACGATCGCATCTCTGTCGGCATCAATTTCGATTTTTCGACCTTCCTCTACACTCTCGCCGACCCCTTCGACGGATGTCTCCGTTTCAATCTCCACCGAACAGAAAGATTGGAGAGAGAGAAGGAGAATGAGAAAAATATCAAAAAAAAAGAAATAGGAGAGAGAGATCAGAAAGAGGGAGGAATGATGAGAGATCGGAGAGAGAATGAAGGATGATGAGAGAGAGATCGGAGAAAGGAAGAATGAGGATGAGAGAGATCGGAGATAAAGTGAAAGGAGGAGAGAGAGAGAAAAAGATATGAATAATGAATGAGATTTTTTATTTTTTATTAATTATTAATTGAAGGTATATTTTTGATAATGTAACTTTTGATGATATGTTTTTTGTTAATATAATAGGTGTAGAGTATGTTTATGTTAATTCCCCCTATATAATATAACTTTAATTCTGAGTTATTAGTAAACTGCTATTCATGAAATTATATTATTTGATTTATAAGAATTTACTTGATATTACTAAGTGTGAACTCTTGTACTTTAGGAATATAATAATTGAGTAGACAGGAATTCTAATATTATAAGATGGAATCCACTCCTTCTATAGTAAGAAGCAGATAAATAATTCTCTCGAGTATTGATTTAGAGTTTGAAATGTTAATGCGCACAGTGTATGAAATGTTCATAGATATACATGTTCATTATAAATCAAGGGCAATCGAAGATAAAGAAACTATTAGAGAGGTTAACGGATTACACCTCATTCTAATTGTGAATTGTTAGTGGAGGATTAATTTATATATAATGACTATATCAATGGACCGCTTGCGAAATAAATATATATCTATAATATTTGATAGTGCAATTCTAGATTTTATAGTCGAATAATACTAGAATTAATAAATTAATATTAATTAAAAGAGTTTGATTAATTATCTATTTATTGGAGTTTTAATTATAGGTCCACAAGTCCCCTTGCTCACTTCGATCATATATATTTGACATATGAAATTAATAAAGATTTGTAATTTATGAATTATAATTTTTTGTCAAACTTACAAGGCTGAACTAATACACGTGTATTTTTCATTCGAGTCTATGAAGATTGAATTGGTGATAATTACTTGTAACCAACTTGATAAGATAAAAGTTATCATGTGCCATCAAAATGAAAGTAAGAGATATAAGTTATCTAATGTTTCAAGAAGAGATGGAATAGGAGTTATACATCTTTCAAGAGTTGTACGTGCATATACTTAGTATTATTATATATAGTACATAACTTGCAAGGAAAAGATATACACAAAATATCACTACAAGAATTTAGGTGTATAGTGACGAAGGCTTTCGTCATTAAAGACCCCATTTCGTCACAACAGACCTTGATAGTGATGATACGTCGTTGTCACTACAGGTCCGACGCTAAAAGGTAATTTGTGACGGAAAAATAGTTCGTCATTGATGTTATCTTTAGTGACAAGAAATTTCGTCACTGAATGTATACCTTTAGTGACGAGAGGGTTCGTCGGGTTCGTCAGTACAATCGAAAACTATGTTGACCAAAAGGTTGCTGAATAAACATTTGCTTGAACATGTTCAAGAATGAACAATTTATTTCACAATATATAAACCTGTATTTTGTTTGACAGGTTTGACAAACTTTAATTATACATACCAATAATGCCAATGAGTCAACAATTACCATTAATCCAATAAATTTAAGCAATTTTGGTCAATGTTTCCAGTTACGAATGTCAGACTTTTCAGGAACGAATTTGTCAACAACAAACATCGAAATCAAGATTATTACAAACTTAAAAAGTCACATACAAAATGTTAATAGAGATAACCGAAAGTAATTTCACTATCGAACACAAGTTGTTCTGCTATTGACAAAGATTCTCCAATCACTTTCATCACCCACGACCACCTCCTTGCTAGTAATTAACTTGACTAACGGGGAACATATATAGCAACTACACGGAGACGGTCCATTATGGAATTCTTTATCTCTTGACTAACGGCACTCCATGATTCTGCTTGCAACGGTGCAAATTGTCGAACCAGAACACCAACTTTAGTGGTAATGCATGTTGAGGAAATATGATCTCAAATGGTTGTCGCATCGTTTTAGCTAATTTATAACCTTGGGTCCTTCCACGGCTTTTTTTGGGTTTAAAAGAGTCTAGAAAAAAAGTTTACATCTAACATCAGAATATAGAGGGAAAAGACCTAAAATCATTCCTAGAAATACAAAATAGTTATGAACAAAAGTCTTTTGTCTTACCACCAACGCCGACCTCCGGCATGGAAGAAGTTTGAGTGTTAGTCACTTTTGAAGAGCCTAAAACACAATGCATGTATATTAACACTTAATAAAACCGTGTAAGCTCAAAGACTTAGTTAAATTAAAGTTTAATTTCACCTTCAACAGGCACACCAGAAGCATTCTTTGTCGTTTCAGTTACAACACAAAATGTGTTACCACTGTGATTCTGATCTTGCACTTCCTACAAAATGAAATTCAAGAATCAACACATTGTACGCAAATCTACAAAGCCTTATAAGAAATGAATACCGACCTTCGTAGGCTTAGAATGTGGATTATTCATTTCTGAATTTTGAACATGGCGATGTGGGACAGCTTCTAACTCTGTTGAATGAGGATAAAACTTATCAAAAATGTAACCAAAACATGACTTTAGTTCATTAATTCATATGAGCTCTAGCTTTCTGGCTACCAGGTTGAGGTACACTAACACTAGCATTTTTCATCAAATGAAAGATGACATTGAAACATAATAATAATATTATGTAGGACCATATTAATACCTGCTTGTTTACTTCTCATCAACAATTTCCCTATCAGCTTGAGTTAGACTGGTACTGTTTGAACTCGGAACCTGGACAACATTCTTAGGACCGGAGAGAGGAGCATTCATTTTAAAGTTCTGAACATGATGATGGTGGACAACCTTTAAGTTTGTTAAATGAGGAAACAATTATCAACAATGATAAGAAAACATGTTATTACTGCACATCAAAAACTTATAGTACAGAACGTTACAATGTCCCCTATTAAGCGCTTAAAAATGCTGCTTAAGGAAAAATGGGTAAAGGTGTGCAATTCCTTTCGAGTTATTGTCGAGATGGAAACAGAACAACCAAAAGTTGAAGGAAAGTCTTCTATAGGTGGTAGGCAAACGGTACATAGCCAAACGGTAGCCAAACTCTATTACCACCAATATAAGACACCTCAATAATGTCTCTTAAAACACCATAAAACTCTGTATGTTCCCCTTTATAATCTCCATTAACAACTATACCACTATTTTGTACTCTTAAACGCATCTCACGCTCTTTAGTATGAAACCTAAGTCCATTTGTGAGACATCCCGTGTAACGAACTACCCGCCGGTAAGGACCTCGAGCTAAGTTTAAAAGTTGCTTTGTTGTGGTGGAAGCGTTTTGTTTATATAGTTCAGAGACCTAGTATATAGAAAACAAATCAACTATGTGTTGTAGTTCAAATGAAAAATTCACAATACTCGAAGAGTAAACAAACTACTTACGTGATTTCGGAACCACACATCAAATTCTGGTATTGGTTGGTTTTCACCAGTAACTGGGTTTTCTAGTTGTATCTGGTATAACCTATATAAATTTACATGCATATGAAAACTATTATCTATCGAAAATAAAGTAATGAAATAGTTATACAAAAATTAATTTACTTACATGCGGAACGGTTCCACTTCTTCACAATTGTTAACTACATACAATTTGACCTTCTCAAGGTCAAAATGACTTAGTTCGTCGTAAATTGCTCCTCCTAAGTGACGAGCTTTTTGTGCAAATATAGACAACCCTTCGACTTGTTGACGATCAAAACCATCCTCATTTCGCTCAGCTTTATTGAACTTAGTCTCAACCCCATCTAAATACAATGAGCAGAATAACAAACACTCATTGTCTATGTAACCTTCGGCTATTGACCCTTCCGGACGAGCATTATTGCGTATAAAAGCCTTCAATTTATGCATGTACCTCTCAAATGGATACATCCAGCGATATTGAACCGGACCACCAAGCTTAACCTCGTGTACTGAGTGAACGGATAGATGTATCATTATTGTAAAAAAACTTGGTGGGTATAATTTCTCAAGCTTGCACAAAATCAATATTATATCTTTTTCAAGACTGTCAAGGCCATCTAATCTTAATGTTTTTGAAGTCAATGCTCGGAAAAACAAACCCAATTCAATTAATACTGCACGAACATCTTTGCACAATGAGCCACGAATTGCAACAGGGAGTAATTGTTGTAGTATAATATGACAGTCATGAGTTTTCAAGGCCTTCATCTCACACCGATCAAGATTCACATATCCGGATGTATTCGAAGCATATGCATCTGGGAACTTTGTAAAATGTAGAAACTCACAGAAGTCTTTCTTTTCACTCTGAGAGAATGTGTACCATGCTTCGGGCAAGTATGTTTGACCATCAATAAGGACTGGATGCAATTTTTTGTGTATTCCCATGGCCTCCATATCAAGACGGGACTTGTGTGAGTCTTTTGCTTCCCCACCAATATCCATTAATGTCCCTACTATATTATCACATATATTTTTTTCTATATGCATGACATCAAGATTGTGTCTCAACATAAGTGTTTTCCAATAAGGGAGACCGAAAAAAATACTTTTCTTACCCCAATTTAAGAACTTAACAGACCTTTTCCTCTTTTTGTTATTTTCATCCTTCTTACCAAACTTGAGTTGCTCAACTTTTTCCAATTGCTCAACAATATCATACCCAGAAAACTGTATCCTTCTCAGGTCCTAGATGTTCTTTGACGAAACTTATAAATTCCTTAACCCCGTGCTCAAACTCTATGGATTTTCTATTACTTAATTGAATCCAACTTCTACCCATATTAGACGCTCTAAATCTGCTTTAATCTAGAAAAACCATAAAAGCAATAAGTTCGCCGAAATCTTTTTCAACTAAATAAGCATAAATTATGCATACAGTATGAAAAATATACGTACTAATTTGTGTTTAGGTCAATATATATATATAAGCATATTAGTGTTTACATAGTAAAAAAGGGATATATAAGAAGAATATGTAGAGTTTAAGCATAATTTAAGATCAATATATAAATCACAACATAAATAGAATATGACTCATTAGAGTTCACAATCTTATTAGATATTTGGAAAAAAAATTCATATGAAAAACGATGAAATAACAAAGGAAATATTGTCTATAAGACATAAAATTAATTGACTTAATTAGGCACCAATATCTACAACTACAAAATAAAATAAAAATACAATCAACTAAACAAGTATATATTCATCATATACGTGATCCAGATTCAGCTTAATCTAGCAAAAAGTAACAAAAATTTATTGGAAAACAATGCTAAGGGCTGGACCACTTTCATGGAGAAATAACAAAATTGAGCTAAATTAATTACAAAAACTAACAAATTCAGAGAACAACTAACAAAAATATAAATGAATAAAAACTACAATCAACTAATCTAATAAAAATTTAACAAATTTCATCAGATGATAATAATTTTATAGACCGGTAATACATAAGCTATATCGTTTTTACAAATAACCAAATTCTAATTAATTAACCACAATTTGAGCTCATAGAATTATGAATATATGAGCACCAATAAACAACCAACTTGATTACAGATGACAGAGTTAAATTACATACCGATAGGAGATAATTAACTTTGATTATGTTGTGTGACATATTAGCTCGTTATAGATATATATAGAGATATGTATAGATATAGAGAGAGATATGAGAGAGACAACAATAGAGTCTTTATTAATCAGAATGTACCAATAAAAGCGGACCCTAACCTTCTTTATATACTAGAGGTTAGGGTTATACAAGATAGAAAGCCCAACTTAGGCCCACTATGAGTAAGGCCCAATAGTCCAATAATATCTTACAACACTCCCCCTTTGGACGTCTTGAATTCTTCGTCTTCATGCATTCGATCTGAGTCGAGTTCATTCGCAGTGCTAAACACATAAAAACCTTAGGGACGGAAAACCCAGTGTGGGACAAAACCGATACCTAGGAGAAACTGTGTAGCCGAATGATATAGGCCGAAATATCATGTAAGTAACTAACCACAAAACAGTGTGCCTCATCAAAACCTTGCCAGAGCAAACCCAATGGGAAAATCTCTGATCGAAGGAAAAAGAGTGCAACAGTGGTAGTAGTAGGGGATCAACCACAAAACAGGTGCCTCATCAAAACCTTGCTAGAGTAAACCCAGTGGGAAAAACCTCTAGTCGAAGGACAAAAGAGTACACAGTGGTAAGAAGTATACAACCGGATACTCACCCTAATTTCGGCAATCTTAAGTGAGATATGATGGGAACGTGTCTCGCTAAAAACCTTGCCAAGGAAAACCCAGTGGGAAAAAACCTTGGTCTAAGGACAAAAAGAGTACACGAGCATGCGACTGGATGCTCCCCCTCACTTGCACACGACAGGGTGCGAAGATTTCGACTAAGTAGTAATTAGTGCAATAAGCATTCACCTGGATGCTCCCCCTCACTTGCACACGACTGGGTGCAAAGATTTCATATTCCAAGAAAGAGTACGAGCATTTGACTGGATGCCTCATTTACTTACATACGACTGGATGCAAGAAAATCTAACGTGGAATAGAACGAGCATTCAACTGGATGCTCTTAAACTTCATTTGTGAAGATTAATTTCGGCGAGAAATGCTAAATAGCATAATGTAGTCATGTCTCTCTTGATCAATAACAACAAGTTGTCTTCTATGACAAGTGTTTTATCTGGATCGTGAGACAGAACATATGTAATTCAAATATGACTAATACTAGCTAGAAGTCATATACACTCTCTAGTCGTCTCATAGAGCACGAATAGATCAGAGTTGATTCACTTGGAGTCATTCCAAGACCTCCAAGATGTCGCCTTATTCCTAATGGTAAAGACATACCATGTTAGGAATATCTCTTATGCGGGTCTGATAAGTAACCGGCATCGGTATAACCGAAAAAGGGTTGCGTTAATTCGAGTACCGAAGGGGGTAGGTACACTCGATGACGCAAATGGGATAAACTAGCCCACTTCCAAAATTACCATAAGGTAAGGGAATGTGTCTTTAGTGCCATTTCGATGGCAGCGTGTTAGCGCAATGTTGTGTCGAGCTATACCATTCACAACAGACGAGATGTTCGTCCTAGCACATTAGACCAAGTACAATGATGCGCTTATTGTACTTAGATATGAACATTATGGTTCAATATCACTTCATCGTCTCATCAGGGACGGACTGGGTCTATATCAATGTCTAGTGATCGAACGATCATGGGAGAATCTGACGACTTAGCGTCATGATGACTAAAACGTCATAACACCTTCTGGGTGTAGTCTGAATCATGGACTTAGATTCAATATTTACGGGACTCAATCATCAGGTTGAGTCACTACCGTGTCTTCCCAAAATCCTTCATCTCGAAGGAAAATCCAAAAATGGATCGCGTAATAAAACATGCAAGGGCATAATACTTGTTCAAGTATCCCAAGCTAATCAAGTACTCACTTAGGCGGTATACCACATCCGCTCGGATTATATTAATCCATATAGTGAACGTCTCAGTCAATTGAGATCGTGTTCCGTGGTCAGAAACTACTTGATTTAAGCACATGAAGTCACACAGGGACCTTCATCTATATCTCTTTGTCTAAATCCCCATAGAGATAAAACTGTGACCACATTCATGGCTGCATACTCAGTTTTTCGGAAACTACTATACTGGTAAAGTAGGGGACTGTTATAATGTCCATTACGAGGAAATCAACCATCTCGTAATCAATTCCAAGGTGTGAGAGAAGCCTTGCGCTACTAGGCGAGCATTCTACAATCTCATTATTCTCATCACTTTTCCTTACGAATAACCAAATAAACGAACTCGTTTAACATTGGTGGTGTTGGAACTACAGGTCCGAACACACTTTCGCTAAGGAGTCTACTTGGATTGCAAGTTTCCATTAGTACAGTCTATTCTACGTTGACTTCAGGCAACGGTACATGGTTCTCTGTGATAATTTGTTCATATTATCAGTCGTCACCGAATATATGAACAAGTAATCAATGACAGTCTCGTTTCACTTCAATATCGTCTAAGATATCATCATCGACAGATATTTCGAGATTCTTAGGATGAGGAGGAAATCACACATCTCCTTGATCCTTTATAATCTGGTGCAACAAACGAGTTTCAGTTCACCACCTCTGGGGCTGAACGAATTAAGAACCGGTCAACTTCCTCATATCTTGGGAAGGACGACAGACTGACGGCCGACGACAGCGTCCTTTGCTTGGCGGGTTCGGCCAAAGCAACATGTTACGACAGGAACACGGCGTCCGACAGGGACGTCTATCCTTGCAAGCATTTTGCAGCAGGTATAAATGATCTCGTGACATCTCATAAAGTCATTAAATGCGTCTGGCATTTAGTTAGACTTGAGGGAGTCTATGCACTTACTTATCACTAAGTGCAGTTTTGGGATCAAGCTAAGACTGAGTGGGTTATGCCACGTTACTTCACGTCGTTCCTTATCAACGGTAACATGCAAATCTCCCCCTAACGACAGGGAGAACAGTCTTAGCGATGTCACTTTCGCATATCATGCGGTAAAGAGATCGCTTGCGAAGGTTACTCTATCAAATGATAGGCAGGAGATTCATAATCGACTTATGTCCCCTTCAGAGGTCCATATTTTGAACGCTAGAACGGCTCAATCAAAATATTAATTAATCACTCTAAACACGCGTTAATATGAGACTTCTGGCTCATAACCAGTAACCAGCTGGTACGCATATGGTGTTTGAGTGTCTATGGGCCTCATAACGGACCAATGCAGCAAAATAGCATAACCCCACACGGAAATATAAATCTTGGTGCGCAAGACCAAGAAATGCGTGCAATCATTTGCAGTCGCATCATCCAACTTTCCGTGAGTCCATTTGGGTCTGAACATAATCGACAGGATGTTCAATTTGAATTTCCAAACTCAAGTAATTCAAATCGAAATTTCGATTTTTTACTCTTCGGAATTATCAAGTCAACTAGACTTTTCAGGATAATCCGAATCATGAGCCATCAACTTAATGATAGGGCTAGAAGTTTAGGAAATGCTGCATTTTTGTGGACAACAATAATCATGTGACCTTATTGTCGATGCATCAACCATAACCATTTATATTTATGGTCCGTCTTATGGTTGGATAAGTTCACAATAACTCCTTCAATTCTTTACAAGAATTCTACGAATTCTTTTCGTGATCTTTACACATACTAGTCTTTCAAAGTGAGCATTAGTGGCATGAATTTCGGATTAATTACGAAATATATTCTCAGAGAGAATCCAAATGCGATGCGATTATAAATCAAGCATCGTCTTTTGACCCGGGAATATCTCATCCGGTCAATGCCACAATATCAAAATGCTCTTATCAATCAACGACAGGTGAATGATAGTACAGACAATCATGTCTTAGCATTTAAATCATTCACCATTTCGACGACAGGCGAAATGATAAGGTAATTTTAAATGCTTTAAAGAATGTGGTAGCAACCACTTGAAAGACATTTCAACTCCTCTAAAATACGCTTTTGGTCGTATTGAATGGAGGCTATGTAAAGAAATTTTAATTCTTTCATGAGCTATTACCAGATAACACTGGTTTTCTCGAATATTTTATAACTCAACAAGGTACGGCAGGACCTACATGAGTATAAGACCTCATATTTGACAAATCAATTTAGTTTTACCAAAGATTTCGATTTTGGAACGACAGGTCCAGAATCGTTGTCACTGAGTACTCTTTTAGGCAAATAGTTGGTGAAATTATGTGGTACACTGTTACCCACTATTTCCAAAAAAAATCAACTACCCCACAAGTATTGCCTAAAATTTTTAAAGTTTGGTCACATTTGTCAAAGGAATTTGCTCAAAACACTTTAAATTATTTCGAGAAATTTCGTAAACAGGCAAACCATAATCCAAAAGTATGGTCCAAATGGAAAAATAATAATCCAAATGGAAAACATAATCCAAATGAGCGAAAAAATGGCTCAATGATTTATCAAAATCAATAAAGAAAGGTATCAAACTCATTTGAGCCACAAAATCGGGGGTCTCAAAAATTTCCTTTCAGTTAGTTTTAACCACATAAGCATCGGTTTTTTCACCTTTATAATAGTTTTGAACTGTTTAAGGAGTAACCGTGCATGACCTTTGTCTTTATAGCATAGAGTTGCCTCCTTGAGCATTATCTCTTGCTTTGTGACAACGGGCCATATTGCTCCTTTCAATTACTGTCTTGGAGCCACGGGTTTTCGATTTTGACGATTGTCTAAAATCTCGCTTGGCTAGGCGATTCATCGGGATCGCAACAGTTCGAGACAAATAACACTTGTCTCGGTTCTCGATTCGTGGAAAAAAAAATGTACACGAAGAGCATTAATATCAGGCAAACAATTCGCCATTGACCCAATAGGATTAAAACTACTCACTGGGGTAATTTTCTTATCCAATAGCATATGGGCGATAAAGGAACATGGTGAATATAAATTCACGATACAGCTTATGGAATACAATTTCCAAGCTAGTATTTTGGTGAATGATTGCTCCAATATGTCAATTTCAGACATTTGTTCACCATAGACGTCATCACGTTTCAAATGTGGCGGCAGAATATCATCAACGCCTTATCTTTCATCTCGCTAGTAACAACAAACTCGTGTTTTACTCATCAAAGATGGCATCCAAAAAAAATTGGGCATCACATTTTTCACACATCAGGGTGAGTAACATGTGGTGACGGATTAAAATCAACGTTTAAACAGTCATTTCGCAAGTATGTTTTACGATTTTTCTCATCATAGATGGCATCCAACATGTGTTGGGAGTTCTGGATTATTTATCATATAAAATGACTGGTTTATATGTTTATGGTTTGCACAAGCACAAACTTTTTTTTTCGAAACGACAGGTTCGAAAACATTAGTTTTGCTTTTAATGTGAATTGGTTCTCATTGATCGAACGACGGGTCGATACTGAGACACCAATTCGGCGAAACATACATCACTATATAAACACACTCGGGGAAATTATTATTTAGTCAACCCCTTTCGGTAGCTCTACTTGAAAAACGACCAGGAAAGACGGTGAGGGTGGAGGGCACGAATGCCACTTAAAACCCGACCTCATTAGGATATCGACTTCCGCCTCTATCTTTCCTAGACATCGTTTCCAAATAGGTGAGCCTAGTTGGGGAGGGTTCATAATTTTTCCAACTTAAATGTGAAAATATATGATTTCGCAAATTACCATATTTTACACAAGTGTACATGGCAGTAAATAAATACATAGATCGTACCTGCTTGCATGATTAAATAATATAGCAGTTGCATGGTAGTACATATTAGCACAATCTAAATTTACCAATTTACACTAAGCAAGATATTACTCAATATTTATTTATTCTATTGCTATATGTGTAAATTATAATCATGCTATTTGATTGTACAATTAATGTAAACAAGGCAGTAGAAATTTTGTATCTAGCTAATCATGATGGGATATGATGAATCTTTTAACTATATGATTTTCCTTTTAAAGGAAATTAAGTCTAGGTTAACAAAGATTTACTCCATCCATACAAATAGGCACTAACATACAAATAGGCACCTACACAATCATGTCCAATTTCGAATATGGCATGCAATAGTATTTTAGTTCTTTTCAAAAAAAAAAACAAGCTACTAACATGCAATTATTTATTCTGCCATAAACGAGAAATTACAGTTTTAATCAATCAAAACAAATTCTATTAATTAACACAGATTGATAGCCTGAATATTGTTTCATTGTTAACGTGTACTATTATAAGTAGATACTAGCACTGAGATTTAATATATACACATTCTATGAGTACATGTTATTAACAAAAGCAGTCAACATGCATATGCATAAGATTTTCCAATGTTCACAGATCATTATATTTAAGTTTGTAACATACGTACGGTACAACACAAGCTGTGTCACTAATTAGGTGTGACTTCTATAAATATATGCAATAGTAACAATGGTCCATCTGTACAATTACAAGTCACAATGTTTCATAGTCTCTAATTATCAACATGCTTTTAGAGTTTATATATAATAAAAATTATAGCATATCCCTTTCATACCGTATGTTGTTGAAGGTCGATATAGCAAAACCCTAAAAAAATCGGATAAACCTCGAGGTTTATAAATACCCAATATCCGTGCGTTTACCAAAAATCTTCAATATCCACGAGCGTATATCCTATTCTCCGCGAGCAAAGTGCTGATAACTTGTTGTGTGACATATTAGCTCGTTATAGATATATATAGAGATATGTATAGATATAGAGAGAGATATGAGAGAGACAACAATAGAGTCTTTATTAATCAGAATGTATCAATAAAAGGGGACCCTAACCTTCTTTATATACTAGAGGTTAGGGTTATACAAGATAGAAAGCCCAACTTAAGCCCACTATGAGTAAGGCCCAATAGTCCAATAATATCTTACAACAGATTACGAATATATAAGCAATAGTTCACTTGATTTTAAGTTAGCGTTTGAATTACATACCGATTAGAGATGATTGAGCGGGTGATCTTCTTTGAGCGGATGATTAGAGATGATTGAGCGGGTGGAGCTGCGAGATTCTCGATTGAGTTCGGAGGAGAGAGAATGAGTGAGAAACAGTAATATTCTGTGAAAAGTGATTTAAAATAAATATATGGATAATATGTCAATAGCTAAGGGGTATTTGTGATATAATCATGAAGAAATAGGTCAATAACTATTTGCAAATTTAGTTTTTATTCGTAATGAATACGGCAGTGGGCATATAATATTTTCCTCCCACGTCGTGTTGGTCCAAATGTACAATAGTGACAACAAATATTTTAATTTAAAATATTATAATAAAATATGTTATTTATATTTCATGTTATTCATTTTTTATTAAATTAAACAAACTGTTGTATTAAAAGGTGAGAAAGTTAATTTTCTACGCAAAATCGTACATAAAGACCAATAAAACTATACGCGGCTGGTCATCAACAATTATGGCTTAGCCGTCAAACATCTATTAAAAACCTATCTCTATGACAATTAACAATTAAATATACTGATAATTAATGACGAAAATAAATTTATCAATTTCTCGTCACTATCTCGATTATTTTTTAACTAGTGACGTTTAGTATTTTTTTTCGTCACTAAAAATAGATACATTTAGTGAGAATATAAAAAAATTGGTCACTAAACACCATAATTGTTGTAGTATATATAACATATTCGGCTGACATGTTAGAAAAAAGCAAAAGGTTTGCTTTGTACTATTTTTCAGCTATAGAAAATAGATATATTTGGCTAGAAAAGTAAAAAGTTTGTTTTGTAATTTGTTACAGAATATACGGCCGAACATAGTAAGGAATGTGTTTCCTTTGTTGTTTGTATTAATATTACAGCCGTAGCACTTAGGTTGGGAAAGAAAAATTAGTTTCTCCGTGACAGTTTACAGGCGTCCACACGCAGTCAAATTGCCGTCAAATTAATACAGAGTTTAGGAAAGAAGGCTAGGCTATTCAGGTTTTTGACGGTGACTGTTTGTTCTTATTCATTCATCTAGAAATGTATAATTCTTACAAAGATATTTATATTTTTAGATACCATTCTTACAATGTATATATTTATATTTATATTTATATTCTTACAATGTATATACCATTATATTTATATTTATATTCTTACAATGTATAATTCATTCAATAGATACCACTTTTAAATTTATATTTCTCATAGATATTTATGATAAGTTGCATTTATTCTATTTAGCCCTTTTTCATAATATAAATACCTCTAAATTTTCTTTTCCCTTTTAACGTAACCATTCTCACGCACGCTCTCTCTCTCTCCTATTTTTCTCCAATCCCACAAAAACCGTATCCCCCGATCATCTCCGATATCCAATCATCTTCGATCTGACATCTCTACTCCGTCGCTGCACAATCTCTCCACGATGGAGGAGAGAGAAAGAAGGTGCCGTGATAGAGCTCAGTCCGACGACGATAATGAAGCGACCTCGGGCCGGATATCCGACGAGTTTTAGTCGATCATCGAGTTTCTTCATCTGTTTCTCTCCATCTGTTTATACATATATATATATATATATATATATATATATATTTATACATAGGGTAAATTTTGGATTGGTCCATGAAAACACAAGTATTTAAGGATTGGTCCATGAAACTGAAACTAATTAAGGATTGGTCCATTTGCTGACATCATTAAAAAATTGCTGACGTCATCAGAACACAATTAAAAAAAACAGAAACTTTTTTTCTCTCTCTCTCCTCTCTCTCTCTCATCTCTCTCTCCGAAAAAACTGAAACTTTCTCTCTTTAAACCGCCAACAAATCCGGCTATCAAACTGAAAAATCTCTCTTCGTTGATTTCAGAAAACAACATGGTGAAGGTAAGTTTATTAATCGTTGTTTTTATTAAAACAGTCTGAAAAATATATAAATTAATTTAATTAGGGTAAGTTCAGTGACATTTTACATAAATTAGGGTTATTAATTGTGTTTACCCATTTTATATATAAATTAGGGTTCATACTCTATTGTTCATACTCTATTTTTACATAAAATTTCGATTCTAATAATATTTGTTGAAAATATTATTCAGACTGTTTATATTCAGTTGTTTTGGGAATAAAAACATAAAACAGCCTGGAAAAAAGTATTCAGACTGTTTATATTCAGTTGTTTTGGGAATAAAAACATAAAACAGCCTGGAAAAAAGTATTCAGACTGTTTAGTGATTCAGACTGTTTAGTGATCTATATGTAATTGTTGAAAATAGTATTCAGACTGTTTATGTTTAGTGATTCTAATAAAATTCGTATTCAGACTGTTTATATTCAGTTATTTTCGTAATAAAATTGGTAAAAATAGTATTCAGACTGTTTATGTTTAGTGATTCTAATAAAATTCGTATTCAGACTGTTTATATTCAGTTATTTTCGTAATAAAATTGGTAAAAATAGTATTCAGACTGTTTTTATGTTTAGCGATTCTAATAAAATTGGTACTCAGACTGTTTATATTCAGTTATTTTCGTAATAAAATTGGTAAAAATAGTATTCAGACTGTTTTTATGTTTAGCGATTCTAATAAAATTGGTACTCAGACTGTTTATATTCAGTTATTTTCGTAATAAAATTGGTAAAAATAGTATTCAGACTGTTTTTATGTTTAGCGATTCTAATAAAATTGGTACTCAGACTCTTTATATTCTAATAGGATTATGTTGGAAAAATACTCAGACTGTTTACTTTCTCTGTATTTTAATATGTGCATGAGTTTACACAGACTGTTTACAGATTTTTTGTTATTGTTTTTATAAACATATTGCCATCAAACATTCGACAAACCCCAAAAACCAACCATCTGACACCACAAACCTCAAAAAAGGCAACATACAGTACAAATCAAACTTGGTTACTGTAATCAAGTTCTTTGTCGAAACAAATTTCAATCCGGCACAACTTGAATTAGTTAAGCAACACTGTCCGTTCTGGGAATTGATCAATGCTTCAAGAAATGGAGAATTAACCACTAACCAGGCTAGGAAAAGTGATAAAGAATTGTATCAGATGGCCTTGAGGTACGACCGAAACTCACAGGCCCTTAAGCTAGGTAGATTCACAGTTCCAATAGAGAGAGACTGTGTGCGTGACATTTATGGAATTTCTGGTAATGCTGAAAATCCAATAGCTCTCACAAGCTTTGCTAAAAACCAAGAAGCCTACCACAGCTTTGTTGAAAGATGCTTTTCAAATAAACTCAACAAATCCAACCTAACCAAAACAGCTATCGTAAAGGCATTGAACGAAGCATTGGTATTAACAACAAAAGTTGGTAGAGAGGACGTCGTCCGACTGGTAACATTGTACATGCTAAATGCATTTTTCTTGACGGTGAGCGGCATGACCATAGCATTGGGGTATTTGAAAATAGTTGCCGGTGACATCAAAGAGATAAAGGAATATGATTGGGCAACTCATATACATGAGAAGCTTATGGAGTCGCTCAACAACCAAGACCCAAGATCACTGTCCACGTGTCTACTCACGATACCGGTACAATAAAATTACTTCTCAAGGCCTTTTTTTATTAGTTCAGACTCTTTTTTATAAGTTAGTACTCTTTTTATATGTTCAGAATGTTCTTAAGTTGTTTATTATTACATCAGACTCTTTATTTATTTCTATTATAAATCAGACTGTATTATTACTATCATAAATCAGACTGTATTAAATCTCAGTATGTTTAAAAAATATCAAAAAATCTCAGACTGTTTTTACAAAACTGTAAAAACAGTCTGAATAATACTAAAAACAGTCTGAATAATATATTATTAAATCTCATACTGTATTGTTACTATCATTTAAGACAATATACTAAAAAACAGTCTGAATCATTTAAAAAACAGTCTGAATCATTTAAGACAATATATTATTGCTCTATCTATCTCAGATTGTTTTTACAAAAAACTGTAAAAAGAGTCTGAATAATACTAGAAACAGTCTGAAAATAGATTATTAAAAATCATATTGTATTGTTACTATCATTTAAATCTCAGACTGTATTCTTAAATACTGTATTTCCATCTGTACAGTATGTCATCCTTGAAAGGTTCAATATTTCAAACCCGGACATGACAAAAGAATCTCAGACTGTTTTTACAAAACTGTAAAAACAGTCTGAATAATACTAAAAACAGTCTGAAAATATATTATTAAATCTCATACTGTATTGTTACTATCATTTAAGACAATATACTAAAAAACAGTCTGAATCATTTAAAAACAGTCTGAATCATTTAAAAACAGTCTGAATCATTTAAGACTATATTATTGCTCTATCTATCTCAGACTGTTTTTACAAAAACTGTAAAAAGAGTCTGAATAATACTAGAAACAGTCTGAAAATATATTATTAAAAATCAGACTGTATTGTTACTATCATTTAAATCTCAGACTGTATTCTTAAAAACTGTATTTCCATCTGTACAGTATGTCATCCTTGAAAAGTTCAATATTTCAAAACCGGACATGACAAAAGAAGCGTCCACAAAGGCTTTATGTGTCAAATGGGACGTCTTTTCATTCTTCAAGTTGTGTTCCTCAAGGTTCACAATTGTAGACCTGTGCAATGAAAAGGTATAACACTATTTCTATACAATTGTAGACTGTTTTTATTCTATCTATAGAATTGCTTCTAAAAACCTTATCATTCTTTAAATTATCATCATAGGGATGTAGAAAACAATCAAAAAACCTCGTTATTTATGATGGTAAAAAGAAGCTACCTCCGAAACCAAAGCGATTAACAGATGAGGAGTTGGAGAAAGAGATAGACGAAGATGTTGAAGATCCTCAGAATGTTTACTCTAGTTCAACAGAAGAGGAAGGCTTGAAAAACTCTGAAAATGAAGGCTCGGAAAACTCAAAAGAAGACTATGAGAGCGAAAGTGAGTCAGACAACAAATTTACCATCTTCCTTAGGAAACAATTCGGGACACCAAAAACTCCAAAATTCAATGAAATAATGGGAACATCTAAGAGCTCTGAATATGACGAGGGAGGTCCCTCTGGAGGTGGTGGCTGTTATAATTACAATTCCGATGATATGCATGTGAATGAAAGTCCAATTCACGAAGAGAGGAGAGAAGAAGAGTCCGAAAAAGAAGAGACCAAAGTGGCTGAATTGCAGAAAAACCTAGATGAGGCAATTTTGCAAATTAAAGAGTATAAAGACCTAACAACCACAATGCAGAAAAGCATCAACGACCTTGGGAAATCTTTGGCTTTAGAAGAAAAATTAAAGTCCAAGTGGGTACCTGAGTGGAAACAAAAAATTGAACAAATGGTTGAGGAAAAAAAAATGCTCGAGAAGGAAATAAAAGGTAAACGCCATAAAATGCAATTCAAACTCTTCCTCTCTTGTCTAATTTTTTTTCCATTAGCTTGGTTTCCCTAAGTCAGACTGTTTGTGTTATAGAAAAGGAGGAGATGATCACCAAATACCAAAGAATTGTCTCTGATCTCCAGCAAGAGGCAGATGTAGAAAAAAATAAAATGCGAAACAAAGAAGTCGAGATGAAGCAAAGAATGGAAAAATTGGAGAATGAAAAAAAGCAGCTTGAGGAAGACCTACAAGGTAAAGGTAAAGTACCTCTATTGTAATCTATTACTATCATAAATCAGACTGTATTAAATCTCAGTCTGTTTAAAAATTAAAAAATATCAATAGAATCTCAGACTGTTTTTACAAAAACTGTAAAAAGAGTCTGAATAATACAAAATTTATTTGAATATTAATGCACCTATTTTGCATTCATATTGTATTACTAAAAACAGTCTGAAATTTTTTTTATTAAAATCTCAGACTGTATTGTTACTATCATTCGTAATGTATTAGTAAAAACAGTCTGAATCCCATTCTTTTGCTTAGTAAATTTCTTTCAATGAAATATATCAACTAGAAACCTCAGACTGTATTATTACTATCATAAATCAGACTGTATTATTTCAATGAATTATTCAGACTGTTTTTGAATTATTACAGTACAAAACTGTAAAAAGAGTCTGAATAATACAAAAATTATTTGAATATTAATGCAACTATTTTGCATTCATATTGTATTACTAAAAATAGTCTGAAAATATATTATTAAAATCTCAGACTGTATTGTTACTATCATTCGTAATGTATTATTAAAAACAGTCTGAATCCCTTTCTTTTGCTTAGTAAATTTCTTTCAATGAAATATATCAAATAGAAACCTCAGACTGTATTATTACTATCATAAATCAGACTGTATTATTTCAATGAATTATTCAGACTGTTTTTCCTCTTATTGTTGCAGGGGAACATGAGCTAATAGAAGGGCTATACAATGATGCACAGGTGTATGCGGCACACGACTACTCACAAAAGTGTCGAATCGATGAAGTTATAACTGATGCTCTCCTAAATGCGGATATACAGACTCCACAGCTAGATTTAATCCGCAAAGAAATTCTGGAAAGACTCGGTTATGAGTATGATGGTCCGGGATCCAATATTCTCCGAATCAGAGCAAGAACAGATAGGAGACCACCAGTGAAGTACACACCAAGTAAAATAGACTCTCCAACAAAAACCCAAGCAAATGAGAACCAGCTACGGAAACGTAAGCAAGCTGATCAAGATGACAAGTCTGAAATGGTCGCAGACGTAGGCGCTTCTGATCCGTTGTTGGAAAAACCAAATAAAAAACCAAAGGGTGGACGAACAGCAAAAAAGAGAGCATCAAAAAAGAAATCTCCTGAACTGGACGACCAGGATGGCCAAGGCTATTTCCCACAAATCGACTTCAGTAGTCTAGTAGACCATGTACCGGACAAAACAGAGAGAGCACACGATATCATCACAAATAAAAACGAGAATGATATCACAACAAAGCTCCCTGACAACATCTTCAGCAAAATTCAAGAAATTCACAACGCAAATGGACCATTGTAAGTCAGACTCTTTTTATTTTTGTGTTTATGATACAATTAGGTCTCACACTCTTTACATTACCTCAGACTGTTTAAAACAGTATGAATTGTTTTAATGAAGACTGTTTTGTATTTATGATACTTTTATATAGCTTGGACTCTTTTTAAATTTAGTTCAGACTGTTTTTATAGACTGTTCAGACTGTTTTTAGTTCTTTTTTATATAGCTCACTCTTTTTAAAAAATGATCAATTGTGTTTTTGTCAGACTGTTTAGTTCAGACTGTTTTTTGTTAGAAAGTTTAGTTCAGACTGTTTAGTTCAGAATGATAACTTTAGTTCAGACTGTTTTTTTATACAAGCCCCATACTGTTTTTTAATAGCTCAGACTCTTTTTTATATAGCTCAGACTCTTTAAAAAAAATGATCTATTGTGTCCCTTTTATATACAACTTTTAATGTTTTTTTTAACTCAGACTGTTTTGTTGTCATACTGTTTTTTTCAATCTCATACTGTTTTTTCAATCTCAGACTGTTTTATCTCAGACTATTTTGTTGTCAGACTGTTTTTTTCAATCTCAGACTGTTTTGTGCTTACTATAAAATTTTAATTTACAGTGCCGCCTTGTTCTCAAAACTCGGTTCAACCAATAAGGATTACTTCATCACTCTCAACGACATCTACAACTTATTTAATGGCCAGTTGCTATGCTGTAATGTAAGTATACAAGGATCATACAATTTAATTGCTTGCTTACAAGCTCTTGTACTCAGACTCTTTCTAAAACTTGTCCTTATCGCAGATCATAAATGGGTATACCCACATATTGAGGCAAGAGTACCAGGCAAAGTCTACAAAAACATTCAAGATATTGACCTCCGTATTATGGGTAAAAACACAAACTCTTCTTATGTTGTCAATGCATCACTTTGTTTCTTTACAAAAAGAGTCTGAGATTTTATCTTAAACCTTTTCGTTGTTGTTTGGTTTGTAGTTTTTTTTAAAAGACAGAAAAAGATACGAGGATGAGCTCGATGCGAAAATCACCGATAAGCTGAGGAAGCATGTTCAGAACGGATACAAGTTATTGTTCTTCCCTATTAACTCGAATAGGAACCGACCCATTGACGTAGAGGCAGACCACTGGACTCTATTGGTTCTGAACGTCGAATCGAAGAAGTGGGGTTTTTATAATAGCAACATATCTCCTTGCAATATCAACTTACCAGACCCTTACCTTGATGACGCCAAACTAGTGGTAATTCAGACTCTTTTTAAAATACAACAGTCTGAATTTGCAAAAACTACCCTCTTCATCTTTTAAATGTATATATTTTTTGTTATGTTACAGATGGCCTTTGTACAAGAAAAATTGAAAATGATAGCTGATGTGCCCTCCTTCTCACTTGATTCACAAGATGGGTACACGTTAGACGTTGTAACAGACTGTCCCTATCAAGGAGCCACGTAAGAAAAATATGTGCCTACTGATATTCAGACTGTTTTTACTATTCATATAAATCAAAATTAATTTTACATGTTTTATTTTTTTACAGATCAGACTGTGCATTGTATGTGTGCTACAACATGGAGACAATCATCAATGGTGAACCTGTCACAAGAGAGACGACTTCCGACAAGATACTAGAGTTCAAGGCCAAGATAATAACGAGAATCGTCAATCGATACATTCAGTCTGAATTAACAAAAACAGTTTGATTAATGTAAAAATTAGTTGTAAACAGTCTGAATGTAAAAATAGTTCCATTATTTGTAAACAGTCTGAATAGAAAAGAGTTCTATTATTTTGTTCGAATATGATTTCGTTTCTTTTCCTTTTTCTTTCGCCAATATATTTTTCAATGAATCTTAAGACTGTATTATTACTATCAATCATAAATGTATTATTAAAAACATATAAAAACGTATTTATACTGTATTACAAAAAACAGTCTGAAAAATATTATTAAATCTCAGACTGTATTATTACTATCATTTATACTGTATTATTATAAACAGTCTGAATCTCAGACTGTTTCAGTACTCACACAATTCAGACTGTTTTAAAGATATCTATTGACTAAAAAAAAGAGTCTGAATAATATGATTGATGTAACTAGTTTGCTTCACTTTATTTCTTCCGTTAATATATTTCAATGAAATATAAACAGTCTGAAAATATATTATTAAATCTCAGACTGTATTATTACTATCAATTATACTGTATTATTATAAACAGTCTGAATCATTTACAACAATATACTAAAAAAACATCATATGACATGTATCATTAGAAACTCAGACTGTTTTTATGTTCATTAGAGTATCATACTGTTTTCAGAAAGAATCTCAGACTGTTTCATTACTCACAATTCAGACTGTTTTAAAGAAGTCTATTGACTAATAAAAAAGAGTCTGAATAATATGATGATTAATGTAACTAGTTTTCTTCGTTTTCTTTATTATAATATATTTTCAATGAAATATATCAATAGAATCTCAGACTGTATTATTACAATCGTAAAAATAAGACTGTATTATTAAAAACAGTCTGAAAACATATAAACAGTCTGTATTACAATCATAATCTCAGACTATTTTTAATACAAAACTGTAAAAAGAGTCTGAATATTATTACAAAAAAAATCGACAATACATTACTAAATCAAACGAATCCATCAGAAAAAATACATGTGCATAAAAAACATAACAGCAATTGATCTCTAAAACAGTCTGAAAACAGTCTGAATAAGAATAATAATAAAACAAACGCAATTGATCTGTAAAAAGAACTCTAAATAACTGATTTGTAAAACAGTATGAATACAAGAACCTCATATTGTATTATTAATATCATAAAATCAGACTGTATTATTAAAAACAGTCTGAAAAAGGCCAACATCATATAAAACTAAAAAAAGTCTAATATACAACTAAAACATCTATTCACGATCACCCTTCAGAAGAAAGCTTCTCTTTGCACGTCCGTTGATTATGATTTGCATATTTCTTGCACCTCCCGCATTGATTAGCTTTCTTCTTTTTCGCGACTGGATTTGCTCACCACCTGATGGAATACGCTTCTTTTGAGGCCTTCCCGGAGGCCTTGATGTTTCTGGAGGTTTAATGTTTGACTCATTAATCAATTCAGAATCTCGCCAAATAGAACTAGGGACTGGGTTGATTGGCGTATTGTACGAACTTCGATAAATGTCCACAAAGAACCATTTTTCAACAAAATCTTCCATAGGCAGTTTCTCCCTAGAAATACACAAAACTGCATGTTGGCACGGGAATCCAGTCCTCTTCCATTCATGACATGAGCATTGTCGATGTCCCAGGTCCACGTATTCGGATGGAGCTGACAGCACTTCATATTTCCAAAACCCTGACCTCACAACCAAAAACGACAGACCGTTGTGAATGAATGTGTCCCACTTTTCTTTGTAGAAAGGACACAGAACACCTTTCCATGTTGCTGCAAAAAAAAAAAACATAACCAAAAATCTCTTAAAAACGTATACCTAGTAAAAACAGTCTGATATGATGACAAACAAACACGAATTCAAATAACAGTATGAGTTGCCACAAACCTGCTTTGATTCTTCTTTCATCGAATCATTTCATCAATTTCAATCTTAGCTTATCAACCAGTTCAGTGATAGGTAATTCTCTAATATCATTGATCCAATTATTGAATGATTCCACAGCATTGGAAGTTGTCTCACCATATCGCGACTTTACACAATATGCTTCGGCCCATTTCATAGGATTGAAATTCTCCATAAATTTATCTATTTTACGACCCCCCATATTGCGCAACAACTTCATATTCTGTTCAAACAAAGGAATTGTAGCAGAAGTTGCACAAGTTTGCAACAAATTAATAATTTCAGTCCTTTTTGTTCCATCACCCCCACTAAACTTCAATTTCAAATTATCCTTCAAATGGCGTAGACAGTAATAATGGTCTGCGTTGGGAAAAATCCGAGACATACCATCCAACAACTCAATATGTCTGTCCGAGAAAAATGTCAAAGGACGGTCATCACCTATAGTTAACTTCAGTTGTTCTAGAAACCAACCCCAATTATCAATATTCTCACTGCTAACAATAGCAAAAGCAAGTGGATACAACCCTGTAACATTAAGAAAATCATAAACAGTCTGAAAATCTTAAACAGTCTGAAAATCAAAAACAGTCTGAAAATCAAAAACAGTCTGAAAATCAAAAACAGTTTGATAACAAAAACAGTCTGATAACAAAAACAGTCTGATAACAAAAACAGTCGGATAACAAAAACAGTCTGATAACAAAAACATTTTTATAAAACAGTCTGATATAACAAAAGTTGTATATAAAACAGTCTGAACTAAATTTAAAAACAGTCTGGGTTATATAAACCATTAATGTAACAAAAAAAAAACAAAAAAAAAAGCTTGAAAAAGGAAAAACAAACCTTTATTGCCATTCTTGCCGACTGCGGACAATAAAACACCCTTATATTTTCCTTTTAAAAATGTTCCGTCAATGAAAAGTATGGGGCGAACATCCTTAAACCCTTTTATGCAGCCATGAAGAGAGAAAAATACCCTTTTGAATTGATTTGAACCATTCCCATCCTTATCAACTTCCAGGACACTGCGACTCCCAGGATTTGTCGATTCTAAACCCATAAAATACCTCTCTAATTGGTTGTATGATTCATCGATATCCCCACTGTGCATTCCGCTGGCCATTTGGACAGCATTCCAAGCTTTATAATAGCTTATCTCCAACCCATAACCAATCCTTAAATGCGATATTATAGCAGAAGGGGCTAAATTTGGATTTTCCCTCACATATTCATCCATTATTTTCGATATGAGCTTGCTATTTACATGCTTGTTCAGAGCACCTGGGGCTAACTTTTTGCATGTATGTTGTGACTCAAACTTTCTAATCTTAAATTGTTGGTCTGAGGTCCACACACCAGCATATATGTACCAGCTACAGCCAATACTATCCCTCTCTTCACAATAAGCGACCACCCTAACCGAGTTATTCCTTCCAAACCAGGGGACATGACCTTCATATATACAAAATTTCCGTAATGACTCTCTAAAGTGATCAGCACAACTAAAAAACTGCCCAACCCCAGTTATCAAGTTTGCCCACTCACTCGTTTTATAAACCTTCCTAACAGCTAAACTAGAACCTGCATCACACCAATCATCATCATCCGAAAATTCAGAACAATCAGCACTTATTTCCTTCGAAGTACCAACAGTGCAAGTGGATACAGTCCCAACAAAAACTAGAATCTCTACTATCTTTTTTCCCAACACATTAAACAGAGCGACCATATCTTTCAACTCATCATCCGATCTCAATAAACATCGCTCATCTCTAATTGCTAAGTAGGTTAGAGACACTGAATCCAAATTCAAGCTAAACCTATTACTTATTGTATGTAATAACTCCGCATAGGTCATACGCTTATTCAGAGCAACAGGGACACATTGATCATTATATCGACAATACATTACTAAATCAAACGAATCCATCAGAAAAAATACATGTGCACAAAAAACATAACAGCAATTGATCTGTAAAAAGAACTCTAAATAACTGATTTGTAAAACAGTCTGAATACAGGAAATATGAACTCTTGAATATAATAGCTCAGACTGTTTTTTAATAATAAACGCAATTGATCTCTAAAAACCTAACAAAAACCTACATTGTGTTACAGAAACAGTCTGAGTTATTATATAACAAGAATACAATAGCTCAGACTGTTTATAATAACTCAGACTGTTTTCTGTAACTCTAGAATACAATACCTCAGACTGTTTTTAAAAATAGTCTGAATACAAGAAAAAACAGTATGAACTCTTGAATTTTAACAATACAAAATCATACAGAACAGTCTGAATTATTATAATAAACACTGTTTTTTAAAACAGTCTGAATACAAGAAAAAACAGTATGAAGTATTGAATTTTAATAATAAACGCAATTGATCTCTAAAAACCTAACAAAAACCTACATTGTGTTACAAAAAACAGTCTGAGTTATTATATAACAAGAATACAATAGCTCAGACTGTTTATAATAACTCAGACTGTTTTCTGTAACTCTAGATTAAATAGCTCAGACTGTTTTTAAAAACAGTCCGAATACAAGAAAAAACAGTATGAACTCTTGAATTTTAACAATACAAAATCATACAGAACAGTCTGAATTATTATAATAAACACTGTTTTTTAAAACAGTCTGAATGCAAGAAAAAAACAGTATGAAGTATTGAATTTTAATAATAAACGCAATTGATCTCTAAAAACCTAACCAAAACATGCATTGTGTTACAGAAAACAGTCTGAGTTATTATATAACAAGAAATACAGTAGCTCAGACTGTTTATTAATAACTCAGACTGTTTTCTGTAACTCTTGAATACAATAGCTCAAACTGTTTTTTTAAAACAGTCTGAATAAATCATACATTGTGTTAGAAAATTCTGATTTATTATTTATTATAATAAATCTCTAAAACCTAAATTGAGCAAAGCAATTTGAGCTAAACTCAGCAAGAAAAACGAAGCTAGCAATAAAAAAACAGTTTGAAGAGAGAGAACCTGTCTGTCGAGAGAGAGAGATATACAGAAATTTGATAAAATTCGTTCAGTGAGAGAGATATACAGCTAATAGTGTATATAGATGGTTTAGAGAGAGAGAGATGGAGAGAAACGGTTTAGAGAGAGAGAGAGAGATACAACTGTTTAAAAAAACAGAATATGTATAGTATATATAGTGGACCAATCCTTAATTAGTTTCATAAATAATGGACCAATCCTTAAATGAATTTTATAGCTGGACCAATCCTTAAATACTTTTGTTTTCGTGGACCAATCCTTAATTTTCTCTTATACATATACATATATATATATGGAGGAGGATATATCGTCATCAACTTAGACATCAACTTGGACATTTTTTTATAAAAACGCTCCAAACCAAGATTTTATTAATGCAAATCTTCACGGTTTCACGACAAGAAAACAAATACGAGTCTTTTTTTTTTTTCCGAGATGTATAATGACATGTTTTGAAAATTACGGTAAAATTTAAAAATTAAAAACATGTCATTATACATTTCGGAAAAAAAAACAAGACACATATTTGTGTTCCCGTCGTGAAACCGTGAAAATTTGTATTAATAAAATCTTGATTTGGAGCCTTTTTGCAAAAAAAGTATCCAAGTTGATGTCTAAATTGATGTACATATAATATCTCTTCATACATATATACATACATATGTGTGTGTGTGTGTGAAATTAAGCCATATTTGGGGCTGAAATTAAGCTCCGTTTGAGGCCTGGATTAAGCTCATTTTGGGGTTGAAATAGACCTCAATTCGAGCTGAAAACGGAGTCTGTTTGGGGCTGAAATTAAGCTATATTTTGGGGCTGAAATAGATCTCGATTCGGGGGTGAAAATATCCATTTTGTGAAACATTGCTTCATTTGGTCATTAACATGTGCAGGTTTGTGTTTTTTGAAAGATTTATTTTATGGTGTTTTATAGTGTTAAATATCTGTTTGGGTCTTAAATTGTACCCGTTTTCAGTCCGAAAAGCCGATTTAGGTCCGTTTGGGTCTGAATCAAAGCTCGTTTAGGGCTGAAAAAAAGTGTACATGTATTTATTTGGATTTTATCTGAGTTGCTAGTGGAGTAGTAATAATTGGTATATGTATATAAATAGTATGAACTGATTTCTGTAGGTTTTATATATGAGGTTTTGTAGGCACTGGTTATGCTTTATTGGCTAAGGCTTTGGTTTTTGTATTGTTAGTTTTTGTCTATTAGGTTTATTTGTTTTTGTTTATAAGTTACTAAATTGATTTGTAAGTTTGAAATGGCAAAGAATGATTGCACCAACAAAAAGTACTAACTTTAATTTAGGTGGAAGGTTTGTTACTTGGCTATTTCTTCAATTTTTAAACAGAGGCAAAATGATTTTTTAGATGTACATGTTTGTAGAATTTTGTTTAGCGACTATATACATTTGTAAGCTCAAAATGGTAAAATAGCTTGCACCAACACCGAGTTTCAAGAGTTTGATGGTTCCAATCCATCCAGATTTGTTTTTAAAAAAAAAAATTAAAGTAAAGAATATGCACTTTATAGTGAACTATACGATATTTAACAATTTTGACTGAACTAGATGCATTTTTTTACTCAACTGTATGCACTTTAGATTGAACTGTATGCACTTTGTGTTGAATCAGATGCACTTTTTACTAAATTTTATGCACTTTTGACTGAAGTGTATGCACTTTGTGTTGAAATAGATGCACTTTTGACTAAAGTGTATGCACTTTGTGTTGAAATAGATGCAATTTTTACTGGACTATAGGCAATTTTGACTGAACTATGTGCAATTTGTGTTGAACCAGATGCAATTTGTGTTGAATTAGATGAGTTTTGTGTTGTACTATATGCACTTTTAACTGAACTGTAAGCACTTTCGATTGATATATATGCACTTTGTGTTGAACTAGATGCACTTTTGAGTGAAATTGTATGCACTTTTGATAGAACTATATGCAATCTGTGTTGAACTAGTTTCTCTTTTGATCAAACTATATGCACTTTCGATTGAACTATATGCACTTTTAACTGAACTGTATGCACTTTTGATTGAAATATATGAAATTTGTGTCAAAATATATTCGATTTTGTCAGAAGTGTATGCCCTTTTATACCAAACTGCATGTTCTTTATACCAAACTATATGCAATTTTGACTAAATTATATATACTTTTATTAAACTATATGCAATTTATGGTAAATTATATGTAATTTTGACTTAACCATATGCATTTTTATTAAACTATATGTACTTTTTGATGAAAAACCCTCTTTTTTGTGAAAAATCCACTTTTTGGTGAAAAAGCCACTTTTTGGTGAAAATTCCACTTTTTGGTGAAAATTCCACTTTTTAGTGAAAAAACTAGTTGTTGATGAAAAACAGCTTTTTCTGTGTAAAAAGTCATCTATTGACAAAAAAGCTGCTTTTTATATTGTTTTGTGATTTTTTTAATCTTTATAATTTTTTTGTTATTTTTTATAATTTTTTTGGTATTTTTTATAATTTTTTTTATTTTTTATAATTTTTTTCATTTTTTCGGTTTAGTAGAATTTTGTTCTAATTCAAACATAGTTTTTTTCGGCTTTGTACAGAGAAAGTATGTATATTATGTTTTGCATTGTATTATAATGACGTTTTGATAATTAAAGTGAATAATTAAAGTAATACATAGATGAATATAAGTTATTTTGAGTTACATATAGTGAATTCCCCCTAATACTTAATTCTTTTATGTTATGTCTAATTAAAAATTATTTTTTAATATTATCTATTGCGTTGTATAAAAGTTTTAGAAATTTTTTTATAGTTTAGACGCCCTTCCGCTGCGCTAAATGGTTTACGAAACCATCATTTATAAAATAAATGATCAGTTTAAAACGATAGTAAATGAAACTCTAAAACCGATTAGAAAGGAACTGATAATGTGGAAATCCTACATCTTCGGTATACTTGTTTGTATTTATAAACAAAAGATTTGTTTTTATAAAAAAGTTAACATGCATGCTTTAGCATTAAGAATCAGCAGCACACGTACAAATAGTGTGTCATCGCATACAAGAGTTGTCTGAGTTGGATAGAGGTTGTGCATGCGTGCTGATGAGACTTTGTGTGTTGCCACACACACGCAAGCAATTGAACACTAGTTTCTACTAAGACCGGATAAGGTTAAATATGGAAAAAAAATATATTTTATTTAATACTATTTTTAACAATTTAGCTATTAATCTATACATTTTGTCACAGTTGAGAATCAGACGTTAAACAAAATGACAGAATTGTATGCACGTTCTTTCACCTATTGCATATTGAGTGTAATTATGTGAACGTGTGTCAAAAATAAATCTTGAAATTTGAGATATAACCAATTGGGCATAAATTGATAGATTAGTATCTAAATTAATTGTTAAAAGTTGTATTCTAATACCTAAATTGTTAATCACTCGTAATACAATACACTAAACTTTTTTTCCCAGTTAAATATGTGCATTTACAAAAAACCGATTCAATTTTACTTTGGTCTAGTGATTTTACTCGGATATTGTTTTGTACTTAGGTATTATATGTGTTTGAGGTTACACAATCTTCGTAGAGATAAATAATAATGAAACACCGTCAATGTCAATGATGGTCGACAATGGCGGAGCTAGGGTTAAGGAATAAAGGGGGCTGTAATTAAAAAAACAAACGAGGGCATTAAACAGCTGTTTTCAGGATATAATTGCAAAATTTACACTGTCGAGTAAGGTTTTTGTAAAATATGAGGGGGCTGCACTATCCTGGCCCGTAGCTCCCTCCTAGCTCCTCCCCTAATGGTCGATGATGATTATAGGAGTAAAACATTCATGTAGGTCATGGTCATGGCAGATTCACGTGACGATGGATGTTTAATAGTAGCGGTAGAGACGAATGATTAGAGGAAAGAGTGAAAGAAAGATATAAACACGTTCGAAATGACGTAAGAAAGAACAAGGGCCCGATGGTGTGTATAACCACTACAAGAAATTACAAAATTTGCAACGAAAGAGTAATGTTGCGTAAAATCCTTTTTCTGTTTCCAAAAGCTATAACAACAAAATATCTTTTGTTGCCAGGTTGTTGCCAAACCCTTGTTTCTAAAAGGTTTAGCAACAAAATCAAATATTGTTGCAAAAAAGTCAATTTCTACAACAAAGATTGTTGCAATACATTAGTTGTAATGTTGCCAATGGTATAAGATCACGTTGTTGTTACTAATTAATCGCAAATTTTGTTGCCATTTTCCAAGTATTCTGCTTGTCATTCCAATATTTTTTGTTGCCCTTAAAAGTAACAGAAACTATTTTTGTTGCAAAATGGATTTCAATTTTAATTTATATATTATTAGCACCGACCAATTCTTCTAGCCAAAATTTTTTATTTCGTCTATTTAAAATAAGTAAATATATTACTCAAATCGACATTCACCAATAATAATAATAAAAGAAGTAGCTAGAAATTAAATACTCATCATTATTAAACATAAAATGTACTCATCATTAAACATGAAATATACTATTCAACATATTTACAAGCTAAAGTGCTGTTGAACACTTGTCCCACATCCCCTAAAAATTTAAGCAATAAAAGTGTTTTTTTAAACTACAGCTCCTTGTAATGCTGCGAACGACGAAAGATTCACGAAAGAAATTAAACATGGCGACATTTGAAGGCATACATCGATCTCTCTAACGCTGCCACACGCAATCAAAACCGGCAACAAAAAGCAAAAAGTCATGTAAGTAATAAACTGTATGTAATAAACGGTAAATTATTACACACAATAATGATTGATGCTATTAATTATGCTTTATATAGAATTACATTCTAAGTGAAGTTGTTAATTAATTAATGATCAAATCAGTTAAAAAAACCGCCTTAAAAAACACTTAGAAAGATATAAAACTAGATTTACATGGTCTAACCCACTAGGAATAGATTAGTTCGCTAGAACTAGTACTCTCAAGTAAGAGTTATATAATTCGAATGTTACTAAGGGGATATGAGTGAAAATATTTGATCCCCTTAATAAGATTTTAAAGAAAATAAAATGACTTACATGGTCTTCTTTGATCAATCCATGAGCCACCTTTCTTAGTACTACTTTTACGAGATTCTTAAATAAATTACAAAAACTTCGGTTGCACTGGGTCCTCTTTAGCCTGATTTTCAAGTTAAATATTAGGTCATGAAAGCCATTACCACGCTTAATACGAATGAAAAAGGAAAAAAAAATCATTTTGGAGTCGAAGGACTCTGTGATGACTTGACGGGATCCAATAATAGATTGGGTGGGAACATCCTTTCCCCTTTGAAACGGTCAACTTCTACCAAATTATACATATTCTCACTTTCAGGGTGATGAAATTCATATTGACCTTGACCTTTTTGAAAATATAAACTAAAACAATATAAGAAATCAGTAGCAATCTCATAAATTGTTACTTCAACAGTTCAACCCTTTTTTTGTCTTGTTTAAGACTTGTCTCAATTACTAACTTATCTCAGCTACTAGAAACAACTCAGCTAAACAGATTTATACTACTATCTTAATAGAAAATCAGTTTGCAAAGCGGAAAAAATGTGTCAACATTCTTAAGTTTATTATATACGTATATTATCAATTAAATCATGTTTTATCGTATAACAGAAGGGAACAGTTGGCGGCTGTGATGGAACAGATTCGCCTCAACTATTCTATTTTATTCCTGAACTGACACATTGCTCCTTGAAAGATGATGGGCTCTTTCTCTCTCTAGGCAATCTCGAAATATAGTTATGAAAAACTTATTCTGCTAAGAAAAAAGGCATGCTATATGTAGGATAAGGTATGGACTTGTAGCCTGATTAGGATAGAGCTCCTTAAAAAGATTTCGTGCTATCATATCTCCTTAAAATCGTGATTTATTCCACTAAAGATCACGACTGATCTTTCTAACATAATCCGAATATCTAATTCGTTCCAATTGTCAAACATGTTCATTGTCTTCCCACGTAAAGATTAATCCGATACTCATTTATTAAATTAAATCACTGACTAATTTCTTATTTAATAAACGTATTATCCCTAAGTTCGTCCGCTTAACTTATTTGTCGTGTCGGATTATAAATCCACCTGGAGGGTTTACACGAACAAAACTTGTAAGCTTCCTCGAGGGAGTATCATCAATCCCTTACGAGACGCGGATTTATTTTATTACTAATAAACACTGATACGAATAATGCTGTCATCCAACTCATTAAGTTTATTGACTCGTTACGAATATCACCATGTATAAATTAAAATGACAAACACATTCATACATGCCTAAATAGAAATATAGGAATTAAGAGCATAAACAATAACTATGACCACGAGTTATAAATCATTTTGTCTAGTCAGTTACCAAATGATTATTTCGTAACAGACATGTTTAATACACACAAAGTACACTAGTAAATGTAGTTGGAATTTATCCGTTTCCTGTAGTCAAGACAGACCTACTAAAACAACGTACTACAACTCTACTGATGATGTGTCCATTTCCATCTAAAGTTGTAAACATATAACTTATATTCTATTATAACTCAATCTTCATGGTGTAAGTTGTACTGTACACACTAGACCATCTACTAAATAGGATAATATACACTTATTTAGTCATTTAAACAATAATAATAAATAGCAATTGCTCGTATTATTCTCATTAAATAAATCAATTTAAAAACATTGTCAAATATAAATATAAAAACAAACATATCTTTTATTATATTTCTAACATATCTACCAAGAATTGTACTACAAATTTGTGCTTGCATTCAAATGTATATATCTTGCTTAAATTTGCTACAATTATTTTTTTAAACAAATTAAGAAAATTACGTGGTTTTATGGGAACCTTAAGCTGCAATCTTTTACCAATAACATCCTTGTTAAGTTGATTTCTAGTGAAGGGAACCGGAAACAAATGATATGATCATAAAATAATTTGCAACAAGTTGATTAACAGTCTCTTTGTAATAAATGTAAACAATCCACATGTTAGAAAAAGATGCAATCGTTTAGAATGTTCAACCTTTCAAATCATCTTAACATCACAATATATGAATCAAAGACGAGGAATATTTTTTTATTGTAGATGAGGAGCAGAAGATGGAAAACTGAGTACATCCAAACAATTTAGAAATGATTGTGTAACAACTAAATTATAAACTCACCTGGGTGGTTAAATTATAATACCCCGAAGCAAAAGATGTGGATCCCATAGTATGATTGCAAGTCACTTGATTTCGATTTGCTTTGTTGTATACAGAACGTTTTTGTGATTTTTTTTTTTTAAACATAATATCATATCGTTTAATAATGATATAAAACAATCCACTAATCAAGTTTATAACCTGAAAAGTCTCAGTGTTTCAGACATGTTCAATCATGTATTTACATTTAGTATCTTCCATGTAGAGTAGCGATGGGCATACGGGTCTTTACCATTGGTCAGGATTCTGTCATAGTATTTATTTGCCGTGGCTTTCCAAAATCGATATAAATTTTGACACTTCGCATTAACAATTGCAGTGGTTGTATCATTTGTACCATAACCTTCTAAATGAAACCAATCCCACATATAAACAAAATGTACTAAATAATAACCCTTAGAGAGTTTTAGAATAGATCGATCCTAAACGAAAAATCCAATCTTACACTATTTATATAGTTAATTTGTTTTTCAGCCTTCTTTTGTTAAAATACTTTGAAAAACCATTTGAATAGTTTGGAGAAAAGAGTGAAACCAGTGTATTGTAAGGATAGAATTGTAGTTCTATAAACAAGTACACAAACGGAAACTATTCTAAATCTATCTACAATGGCGATTTACAGGCCATATACTACAATATCTTGCCTTTTAAAATTTCTTCCTAGCTAATTACTAACAACATCTGTAGTAGTGTTGTTATCTATGTTGTTACCTAAAAATGTTAGCTAACAATGCAATCTTGTCTCTCTATTAGGTGTGTTAAAATGTGTGTTAACTCTATAACGGTTAAAAACAATGTTAAACATAACAATATTTTTAATTATTATTATTAATTAATGGCATGACAAAAAGGCATGACCCACTCCATAATTAACTGTTATTTCCTAAAACTTGTTATCTCACGCATATCTTTTCTCTGTACGCATACTATTTTTTTTTCCTCCTAGCAGCTATTCATAATGTTCTGCATATTTTTTCTTCTTTATTTTCCCTTATTCTTCATAAATATGGAATATTATCCTCATCTTCTCAACCCGCAATTCAACTATATATGACTTTTCTGAAACAACACTCCCAATCGAGTTCTCAACAATTCTCTCAACAATATCCATATAATATACGACAACCTTTTAGTTCATTCAACTCTCAAATGTTAGGGGACCAATCTCGTTTCAATCGCAAGTTCAAAATACACAATTACGTTCTACAATGACAAAGAAAAAAAAAAGACAAACAATACGAAAAAACAGATCCTAACTTGGCTCCAGAAGAAAACGAAGCACTATGTAAGTCATGGTTACGTGTATCTGAAGATCCTATCACAGGGACCGATCAGCCAAGACAATGACTATGGGATCGAATTTGTCCGATTTTAATAAAACGCTTGGGCAAGAAACGGAAAGAGACAGCTCAGGCTTACGTTTAGATGGTCGTTTCTTCATCCTAAAATTAATAAATATTCAGGATTTGTTGAAATGGTAAAGCGAAATCCATGTAGTGGCTCCAACACAACTGATTCGGTTAGTATTTTAGAATTTTTAATTTCAGTTCTCCTACGTTTAGTATAATTATAATTACGTATTTTATGTACACGGATTGGTCTTGCGGGTCAACTTTATCATGACGATCAAGGGCATGTTTTTAAATGGTATCCATGTTGGCTAATTCTGCAAAATGGTACAAATTTACGACAGAGAAGAAAAATGCACAAAAAAAAAGAAGGAAAACAACTAGTGTAGATATAGATGGAATTGAAGATTCTACGAATCCGAGTACTCCGATAACAACTCCAATTTCAGCTAATCTTGTCGATGAAAATATTACACTTAACCAACAATCAAGTGAAATGGAACGGTTTTTTATGAATGGTTTCATCAAACAGTTGGCATGCATAACGTAGATAGAAACTTCTTTAAACATTCCAGTTCTTGTATATTTCTTGCGTGGCAAGGTAAAACAACTTTTTTTTATATATAATGCTTCGTCATGGCCAGGAGTACTCAAGAAACCTTAACCGTAGTCTGATTGGCAAAGTGGCCACCGAGGTTAGTATTAATCATTTATCAATTGTTGATATTCATTGAAAAACACCAAATGAACAATGAAGGACTTCAGAATTATACTCCAGTGACTGCTGGCTAATGGCCTAATAGGCTTTTAGAGAACAAACTTGGAAACAAAACCAAGGTGAAACTATGTTCGAGACTTACGTCGTTTCAGTAAATCTCCAAATTTAAGTTTCATAAAATGGTTATACACCTCATCTCACAAGGTTGTATGAATATACATCACTCTAATGATTACGCTATCAATCTAAAAGCCTCGTCAACTTATTTTCCGCATAATATCAGTCAGTAGCTGTTTCCTCAAATCAACCAAAACTTTGAGAAGCTCACCCATCAGCCAAAGAATCCTAGGGAAAGGCATAGTTCACGCTGGTGTTAAAGCAACAAGTTAACACGGTGCATAATCAGAAACAAACTTGCAACAAGGCATATCAAGGCCTACTCTTTCCTACCCAATTTTTTCAACAGTAAAAGAGAATAAAAAAATAAAAAGAGCGAAGTTGGAAGAAATGCAGGCAGGAAACTTGAAACTAAAAGCGAGTCAAACTTTTGAAACCAACATCATGAAGAGAGCAAAAATAAAATAAAATGCAACGTGAAAAGAAGACCAACCCTCAAGCTAATAATGAGAGCAACAAACAAATATCACTCATATTCAATAGCAAAATATAAGCGACTTCTGGTGCATGCTTTTACTAAGAGACTTCCAAGTGCATACCTTTTCTAACCAATTTTTCGAAGTCATTAAAATTGACTTAAAAGCAAAGACAAGGCCGGTCATTTAAGCTAACATCCATAGCAAAAAGTATAGATCATAAGCAGATACAAAAATTTAGAGACTTGCAACGCAGTTTTCTTGATAAACTTGAATAGACATTAAAATGCATGATGAAAACAAGCCTCCAACCTAGAATTGCTAGAGATTTCCTAAGCATGCCCTCCTATCCTAACCCATCCCATAAAAAAAACTAAGTAAAAAAAGAAAACCCAAAACCAAGACCAGACCTTGAGCTACCAACCAACATTTTCTGAGATTATATTATTACGATACCTGAGCTAAGGATTATTTTCTAGAAATTCATTATGCTCAATGACCTGTGCGGCAGCAATAATTCAAAATAAATTGGAGTATCTGATACCCTAACAATACAGACAACGGAGGTTTATGTCGTTGCACGTATCCAATACCCAATTTGTAGTAATATTGACCTTTTTTATCGTTGGTCTATCAGTTACGACATCCAAATGGCAGGGTCAAATTTTATACTTTCTCCCGAAAATAAAAGACTACGTTATAATCTAGCTATAAGTTACGGGTTCAATTATGGTTTATCTATATATTAAGGTGACTGAAAACTAAGAAAATTAATAGGTTCATTCCAAAAGTCGAATAAAATAGAAGCTGACTGAAAGCAACCACATAAAGGAGTCGATAACAGCCCATAGCCCATCTTAAAGTATTTGACTTAACGGTTGAAATTCAATTTACAAAGTTTCAACAAAATGTTGATATAAACAAAGCTAATAAAGTATATAATAAACTAAAAAAAAAGTTATATTAAGAAACATTTCTATTTCAAAAGTAAAATACTTCTACCTCCAGCATCATAACCCTATGACACGCGCGCGCCCACTTCTACTCTACTTCTCACCGCCACCATCCCTCACTCAAAAGAATCAAAAGCCGAAACCATTATTTTGTATAAAGGTATGTCTATGTTTGTGCAATTTTTTTTACCAACAACTAATCATCAGCACAAAAATATACAACTACTCAGGATGTACCAGATCATGGATGTCCAATCTAACTAAGGAATACAAAATAAAAATAAAAATTTCTCGAAATTATAGGTTTTACAAAAAAAATTGCATGAGTTTGAACTATTTGGGTATGATTTAAAATTTCCATAATTCACAACAGATAGTATGGTGTACTAGATGTTTTTCTCCCATTTAGAATAGCAATTGGAAAAATTATAAGAGATCAGACCTGGTAAAAATTACACATTTGATCAGGCGACTCCTAACGAAATAGCATATGATTGAATAAGCGTTAAAGCTTGTTCTGTGATAGCCCTGTTCCTTGTTCTCCTAAGCCAATCATCTGTAACTTGAGCTGCTTGGGTGTCCCTAACACCATTCTCAAGAGTATCTGCTGCTTCACACAGTTTTCCTTCAGCTAAAAAACTCTCAACTTTATTCATCAGAGATTCAATTCCGTCACCAGATGTATCACTCTCCCTAACCTGCTCGTCATCAACATTCTGATTAGAGAGAGAAAGATCCCCGTACTTAATTTTGGAGAAGGTAATGACTGAACTAGAAACATATTAGGCCAAAATTATGAGGAAATCTAACATGAGAAATGGTGTTTTGATTTCCCGTTTAAAATACTTGCTTCCGCAGCATTTCTTTGATATTAAAAAATTCACAGAAAAGATGAAACAAAAATATTATTTATTATTTGAAATTACTAGTCATAATATTAATAAGAGCAATTTTTCTTAATTTGTTTTTGTCATAATGGTAATATCGTTCATATTTTTATATAATATCATTACTGTTGCGTTTCTTTAATACTGAAAAAAAAACAGCAAAGATGAATTAA
This sequence comes from Primula veris, assembly GCA_963682055.1. Lineage (NCBI taxonomy): Eukaryota > Viridiplantae > Streptophyta > Magnoliopsida > Ericales > Primulaceae > Primula > Primula veris. The sequence goes on from OY821741.1 coordinate 27,414,922, forward strand.
ATATATTTTTTATTATTTGCAATTATTATTTATAATACTAATAAGAGATATTTCTTTTAAAATACATTTTCATTATGGTAACTATTCATATATTGTTGATAATATCATTACTGTTTCAAGAAAGTAAATTCATGTACTTTTTACTCAATCATCTATTGATCAGTAACTGCTACGTCCTTTGTATTCTTGGAGTCATGTTTCCTATTTCTGTTTCCATACTGTGGGAACTATTTTTTTACTATTGACATTTTAATTACTGCATGCAGATTCTTAGAACTTAATGTTCCTTTGTAAATCTTGAGCGGGTTACACCGGAATGATCGAAATACGCCTTCCATCCCACACAATATGGTCCATATTCCCGTTTTTGCCCGTCCATATTATGGTTTGACTTATCATTTAAAAAGGGTGAAAATTTTATTAATTTTTCTATACACCCCTATTTTATAAGCATTGATATCAAGGAACATTGAATATTAGTATTATATGCAGAACAAATTAGGAAAATCATAAACACATTTACTAATCTAATTACCTTTACAATAATACTCCTTATGGACGAGAGTAATTGTTAGATGGAATAAGGAGCTGTCAAATTGGATAATCCTTATGGACGAGAGTAGGCAATGACTTAACTGGGAAATTGTTGTAAAGATAAAAAATGTTACATTTAAAAAAGGGGGAATTTACACTTTAGTGTGATGTTCACATAAAAATTCAATTTAGTGTACTCATGATTCAAAATCTTGATTCAGTGTACTAAGTTGACCAAAATACTAGATTTAGTGTACCAAGTTTTTGATTTAATGTACCGAGTTTAGCAAATAAATTTGATTCGTGTACTACCGTTAACTCCGATTTTCTTAAATCAAGTTAACACGATACACTATATCAAGTTTAATTGGTCAACTCGGAACATTAAACCAAGAATTTTAAACATTACTACACTATAGCAAGTTTTGGTAAAACGGTACTCTAAATCAAGTTTTTGAAACCTTGATAGACTAAATTGGAAATTTGTGTAAACACGGTAAGAAAGTGTAACCACCCCACCCCCCCCCCCCCCCCAAACACACACACACACATGCAAGTAATCTTCCAGAAAAATCAAGTGATAAGGGAAATCCTAAATGAACCTTCAACGAGGATGCAACTCGAGCCAAAGAATGAGTGAGAATGCCACCGCCAGTAGGAGGGATGAGGCTGAAGTGTCGCAGCGATCCTTTCAATGCATCAAACTGCATCAAATAACTAAGCTCAGAAAGCAAACAACAAATTTTCATAAAGTGAAACTGCTACCAATAATAATGTTTGAATAGTCCCACATCGTTGAGGCATTGATAAAGCGAATGATTAATATATGCCCCTCTCCTCCCTTACTAATAGGCCTTTTAGTGGGAAATGGACGGACTTCTACATGGTATCAGAGCCAAGGCTAAGCCGGTTTGTATGATGGGCCACCTCCACCCGATTTGTTGATTGCACTTGTTGGGTTTATCGGAAATTGACCAACCGACAAGTGAGGGGGAGTGTTGGAATAGTCCCACATCGTTGAGGCATTGATAAAACCAAGGATTAATATATGCCCCTCTCCTCCCTTACTAATAGGCCTTTTAGTGGGGAATGGATGGGCTTCTCCACATAACCAATGTTCTAAAAGAAGCAATGTAGTTAGAGGCAGAGATAAGTCGCCTAACGTCTAATCCCGCTTAATCACTGTATCGCACCTAGCGCCTAATCTCCGCCTACCGCTGATTTCCGCCTAGACTGGCTTTTTTGACCACTGAACATAACCCAACACCCATAAGAAAAATCCTATGCTACTAACCCAACACCCAAAACAGAGGAACCCATACAAAATAGGTTGGATCTATCTGTTTGCGAAATTTATAAAGATAAAATCGTTAGTCAAATCTCTTTTAATCTTGAAAATGGAAGTAGTTTTCTTATTTCTCAAAGCATACAAAATGGGTTGGATCTTCTTTATAAAGATAAAATCGGTAGTTAAATCTCTTTTAACCTTGAAAATAGAAGTAGTTTTCTTATTTCTCAAAACATACAAAATGGGTTGGATCTATTTGTTTGCGAAATTTACCATCTTCGGTCACTCTATCTACTGCCTCTTAATTAATATACGATTTCAAACTAGTACTCAGTCTAGCGCTTAAAATTTATATTACCCTGAGAACATTGTCCCTATTTTTAACCAGAATGGCTAGATTTTCTAGAAGAAAAATAAAAGGGGAAAAAGCACGAGAACCTTGCAAGGTCAAACTGGCTAATAAAATAAAGTTCAGAACACAGGACCAACAAAAAAGGATAAATCATGAAGTTTTTATCATCTCATCTTAGACAAGCACCAGAGAAATATAAACTTCACAAGAATTGAGATGAATACATGAGTAGCAATATAAGTTGCAACTCATATGATGGAAAAAACATAAAATACTTGCCTCGTTCTTTAATTGTAATACAGTATCAGATCCTTTATCCCATGTTTCTTGGGGAAGGGATGAGAAAACCAATTCCAAAAGAGGGTCTTTAGTAGCGCCTTCAAGATCTATGTTCAAGGCATCAATTTCCTTTTTAATTGGTAGCCCTCTAGATAATGCATCTTCCAATGCAAGTGCTCCCTGAAGATCAAAATACATACATAATGAGATTATAATTTTTATTCTTTAACAATTAAATAAAATGATGAAAAGAAGCAAACTCCTTTTAAAAATTTGTGGGAGTCTTTCTATCCAGGGGAAATTTTCAAGTGTGGATTATACTCAACAAAATAGCATCTAAAATATCACTTTAATTTTAACAGTAGGTTTTTCTTAGTTGATTAGAACAAAAAAATTAACTTTAAAATCTGCATGGAACTATTTAATGATGATTGGCAAGAAAAGAGAGTTCACAATACCATGCATACACCAAGAGTAGAACTTTTCAATCAAGAATAATGGCTGCCAATATATAGGGTTTGTTAAGTTGCAGTTTATAAGCTAAAAAGCTGGATTTAAAGGATATGGTGAAAGACTTTAGTTATTTTCGAATGACATTAAACTGTATCAACACATTTGGTAACCGGCTATTTAATGTTTATTATAATAATAAACTAAACTTTTAATTCTTTAAGAAGAGAAGAAAAAACTAAAAGAGTATCCTCTACTATGAACATCTCTATGTTCACAAAACAAACAGAAGAAGTCACGTAGCCTAGATTCATACTTCACGATGTATTCTTTATAGGCCAGAGGAGTCGGAAACGGGATTAAGGTTTAATAAAATTCACTGCCATCCTAACAGTTGACCAATCAAACCTGGTGTTTTTTGCAAGATGATTGGATAGAACCTTACTGTGGTCTATGAGAGACCCAAATACAAAATTACAGGGTTTTTTAAGAGATCAAAGGATTTCATGGCTCCCAGTGGATGTTTACCGTAGCTGTTTACCACAGCGGCTGAAGTGAGATTTCTAATTGTGGAGGGAGAAAAGGTGAAAGTGAGATTAAATGAACGGAGAACAAAAGTTGGATTCGATAGCATTGCAGCTACCGTACAGTGCTTTCAAGCTAGAAAAACTAGTATTAACCAGCTTACAAATATTGTATGTTATGTAGATTAAATCACTTGTTGAAAACTTGATCTTTTTGGCTTTTCAAAAAAGTTGATTTTTTTAGGATCATTTAGTAAATTTGATTTTTTTGGCTTGTGAACACTAAATAGATTCTTACAAGTTTAATTTTGACTCTTTGGCTTAGCAAGTTTTATGTTTTTGAACCATGTTTTTTCATTATTATTTTGTGAAGGGATCATTTATTTTGTTCACAAGCTAATGGCTAGTTCATGGGTATTAATATTCAATCGCAGTAGGGCATCTTAAATCATTCCTTGGATATTTTTGTACCAAAAAATAGTTAGTACCCATACATGCAAGGACAATGTTTCCTTCATATTATATTATTATTTGTCTGAAACCACGACAAACATCACGTCCCTAATTAAAGCTCAGCCATCAAAGTATAACATAGAACATAAGTAACACCAAAAGTTACCAAAGTGAGCTTGTGAACAGATAGACTCTGACGAGCCTCTTCGGAGCGGGCGTAAAATGCCATACACAATGCATTTATCTGCAAAACAATTTCAGCGTCATAAACTTCAGCAACATGTATGGTTATTCTGGATAACACTTGCTGAGAATAAAATGACAAGTTTCTTTAACCTACTAATGAGCAACACAACATATCAATAAATTACAACTCGTCACTTTTATGTGGCTAAACTCTAGCAGCACAGTTCATTCAGGCTTCTTAAAATTCTACTATATGCTATTTGTTAATCCAAAGTATGAAACAGTAGTATATTTCTAATCAGGGTATTTCTTTCTCATAAGTATTAAAGAATACATTTTTGCCACGTCTAGAATCGTAAAAGTTTAAAGTACCATAGGGAGCTAAATACAATTCCCCACGATTAACATAGATAGCAAAACTGACGTCCAAGTTCTAAGTAAAAAAGCTGCTGCCTGTTGATAATTCTGTGTTTCAAAGAATTTGATGTATTGTAGCTAAGAATCTTTTTACTCAATTTAGTATGCTGCGAAAGGAACAGTACAAATATTTTGCTACATGAATTTACGAGTTCCCCTCAGATTTGAATATTGAATCATATTGCAACCAAAGTTGATATTTAAGGCTATTGAAGAAAGTTCAGAAGGGCATACATGTAGATCGGCTTCTGCTATCTTTCCAATGTGGGATGCCTTCTCAGTAGCGATTGCTGCAGCCAATTCTGCTTTCCTCAGCTCCTCTACTTTCTTTAACTTAATTTCTGTTTCAACTTTCTATAATTTGGTAACAGATAAGCTGTAAGCACAAGTCTACAAAACTAGTTAGTTCTACAGAGAATATCCAAAGTACCTTTTCCTCAATCTCCATTGCAAATTTCTTTTCTAGTTCTTCTCGAAGTGACTTTAGGGTAGCAGCAGCTTTAATCTTTTCCCTGTTTAGTTCCTGAAACTCGAGGATAAAAACTCAATATATGCATTAAATATTCAAGTATCATACGTCATTCTCCTTCTAGGATATAGTACTTTAGTTAAATGCTTGAGAATGGAAATCAACCCCAAATCTGACGATTCTTTTCCAATCGTGCGTATAGTTTCTAAAAGAGCACTGTTTTTCATTCTATACAAGCGATTTCCGCTATGCAGAGAGGATTTTCTGCCACATTCAATTTAAAGTGATGGGAGTGTAGTTTCAATCTTTCAAGTAGCAGCAAGATCGTATAGCAAATTTGAATCATAGACGAGCAAAAGGTGGACGGATAGAGAAAGCGAAGAGAGAGAGGCAAGTAAAGCTGAATTGGGGAAAGGAAAAAAAAGGCCTGGTATATTGCGATGTGTGATTTGATCGAAATTTTGATTTTACAAATTCGGAATGAGAAACATTTCCATTGTTCTAACAAGGCATCATATGCAACAAATAGTTGTCCACCGTCTTATTTTAAGGACCCAATAGAGTGAGAACATGCTAATGAGAAATAAGGGCATATCATGGAAATAAAAGAAACAAATATTACCTTATCTAAAAGTGCTGCTTCTTCAGCAAACATAAGCTCCCTGAACCTTGCATCCTTAAGTTCCTTATCATACTTTTCCTACACAGAGAATTATAAACGGCCAACTCATTAAAGTGAATGAAAACCCATTGAAATTATAGCTAACCAATAAATAATGTGACACAGCTACAGCTGTTATATTAATCATGACATGTGCATTTACTGGTCAACAAGCAAGACGATGTAAAACAGTAAAAAGAAATAAATCTGAAGACAGTTGCAGCCTAATGATAAGGAATAAGCACATCTGTCAAATTTCCTTGTTACATAGAGGGGTTCTTATTTATATTTTATGCAAAAGCAAAATATTGCTGCAAGTTCACAACAGCAGGTTACAGAAGAAAAATGGCTCCCCTGTAACCCCGTTAAACATCACGATATAACAACTAATAAAGTAAAATGGCAGAATGCTTGAACCAATTTTGACATTATGCAAAATAGAGTGATATGTCGATAACAATATACATGGAAAAAAGTTTTAATTTCTATAAGTAACAATCTTTTTTCATATTACAACCTACTAAGTATTAAATATTAACATAAACTGGATTTAAGTCTAGACGCAATTTAATGCTACAACGTTACAGAAACCCAGCAATCTCTGTCGCCATATATTATTGGAATTAATTGTATGTTTTGGTGACTGTCTCATTAAAAATAACTCAAACATTATTTTCTCAATGTACAGTGTAATGATCATCTAATCAAGCGAACAATCCGTTCTTGAAAACCTGGAGTGGCTACACATGTTTTTGTAATATTATATTTTCTTTCAAGAGCAAAAAGTCATCGAAAATATCATCTTTACAATTTTCAATTTACCCTAGCTATTGCTATAAATTATTATAGTCACTTCTCTTAGCCAGAAACATCACACTTTCAAAAAATCAACAGGTATGAATAAGTTGTATACACGTTTGAATATTTAAATAGTGTCAAACTGTGTCACACCATAGAAAGGACAAGCTAGGAACAATTTCCTAAATTATGAGCCAAACATGTTGAAGTGGTCAAATTGTACAGCCACGCAAGATGTATTTTGTAAACTAACACTCTAATTTCAGTGAATTTTCTAGGAGGGTCCTGTTTAAATTATGCCACAACAGTAATTTTCACAGATCAACATCTTAAATAGAGATGTCAAACTGATTTTTGTCCGTAAACCAAGTCAGAACAGCTTCTACCAAAGAATTAAATCAGTCATTTTAATTCAAAATTGAAATCTTTAAAAATGAATAGTAAAACCAGACCTTTAACTTTTCCTTTTCTTCAGCAAAGATATGGGCATCTATTTCCGCCTGTCTTTTCTCAGCTGCATGAATGGCCTGCAAAAAATCAAGGACCAGTTTTCCATCTTGCGGTTCGTTGTCATCATTTGAATCTTCCTTTCTTATAATCACGTCCTTCAATGAAAAAACAAAAAAAATAATGTCATGAAGAAACTTTCTATGTACCGAGCATACATTAGCACAAACAACTAACTTTTAATACTCAAATACAACCCAGTGCACTAACCTCATGCTTGTCTGATAAAATAGGAGGTGTTAATTCAGGCTGAGTTGTTATGTTGTATTGAGCAAGTAGTGAACTTGGTTGTTTTTCATCAATAGGAAGTGGCTCTTGCTCCTGCATAGTATGTACTTTTAAAAATAGATACAAATAAACTCAACTCTAATGATAGTGAAAGAAATAGAGCGTACCACTTCTACTTCTGTAAGTTTTTGATCCGCAGAAGATAAGTTAAGTGCATTTTCTTCAGAGATTGTATTATCCGATGCTTTATTTTGTGCATTTTCAATTGCCCCATGCCCCTCTTCAAGTGATTTAACAGAATTTATACTTTGGTCGTCAGTTGAGAAACTGCTTTCAAAAGGGGTGAGAGTCTCTTTCTTTTGAGCTGGCGTAACATCTTCTTTATGAGTTGGTTTAGTTTCATCTTTAACCTCTACTTGGTTTTCTTCGTCTTTTTTATTTATATCGTCAATATTATGATGAGTAGGTGCATCTTCAGAATCTTTCTCAGCATCAGGTAGCACATTTGGCAGTTCTGAATTCTTATTTTCTTGCAAATATTTGTATGTAGTGGAGAACTCTGGGGGATCCTTAAGGCTAACTTTAACTGACTCGGTAACTTTTTGCTGATCTTCTCTTTTTTGAATGAAATAATAAGCACCAAAGACAGCACCACCAAGTGCGACACCGCCAAAAATTAATTTCGGAAAATAATTTCCTGACTCAGGTGGCTCACCAGCTGAACCAGAGCCTTGTGGTACACTGGAATATTTTTTCCTAGAAGATAAATGTGAAGGTACCTGCACCATATGTAGCAAAAACGAACTAAATGTTTTTGGTTGAACGAAATTAGAACATTGATAAAATAAGTTCAACAACTGATATTTATAAGGGGAAAAAAAAGCTTTTCACATGTCCATCTATACTCCTACACGAGGGAGTTAAAATAACACAAGTAGGAGCGAAACTGACAAATGACAAGGATCCTTCGACAGTCTACTCTTTGCTAGTCTTTAATTTCACTTAAAACAAATTCACAGCTACAGTTGCTGACCATTAAACAGGAACCCAAAATAAGTGAATAACATGAAAGTTAATTTTCTCACCTATATTCCATCACTTCGCGTGGGGGTCCCTTAAAGATATTGTACGTAATCTACTCAAAGAAACAAAATCAAGAAATAATAACATCGCCTTTTACAACTATGGTAGACACCATCAAAATTCATTAACCTCTTCTTAATTTAGATTATAAACAATTTATTTTTCATTGCAAGAAGAAGTCTACAAAACCCTTATCTGCTGATATAGTCTAATTAGAGATGCCATTAGTTGGTGCTATACCTCGTCGTGCTTCAATTTTTACATAACTCAACTTGCACAGCCTAAGAACTTAACAAAGGATAATAAGTTCACTAATATTTTCCTATTCTCATCACAGTTGCCAACAATCTTTTAAGGTCAAGAGCCTTTTTGAAACTATAAATAATAATTTCCCGAACACTAGACACTACAACGATGTTAAGCACTTAGTTACAGGAAACTCATATACCCTAGGCGTTTTTAGAGGGGAACGCGTTTTGAAGTTCCTCTCGTTGTGAACGCTTTCCCATCAAAATTAGCGTATTGGGTTTAGAAAGTTATAATCAATGACCCAAACTTAAAAAAGAAACAAATAAATCCATTTTATGGCACTTTATATTGGGTAGCACATATATACATGAGCTTTATAGAATACTATATTTTGGTCTTTGTAGTATTTGTTATTAAAAAATAGCATTAGCTTATTAATATCGTTTAAAATTAACCTAAAATTTACTCGTACCTATGTAACTCCATGTATCAAGTTACAAGTGTATATTCTTAAATGTCCCTTTTAAAGTAGAAATAGCCTACAATTTTATCTAGACGTTCCTATTAAAATTCATTCCCTTGGTCCTGCTCCGCTCCCATTTGCACTCCAGTTTCATGCTACTAAGGTTTCATCTTACTCACCCCCCTTCTATGAATAAAATTGCTATCACACGACAAAAAGGAGAAAACTTACTTATCAACTAAAGAGCATGTGAGCCCATAGTCATGACGTTCAAAATCAACTCTAGTCCATCCGTTTTAAAATTGTACAGTTTTGACTCCATAAATTAACAAAGAATTTGAAAAAAAAATCTTACAAAATAGTATTTTATGACTAGTGTGTACCGGTTACTATATTTCTAAAGAAATTGCATCGTTGAGTCGGACATGTATTTTGTCCAACAAAACCTCGATTTTGGTTAGGTATAGAGCAGTACAAAATAGTTCATCCGTTTTGAACTTGTACAGTTTTGACCCCATAAATTAACAAAGAATTCGAAAAACAATCTAAAAATAGTATATATGACCCGTGTGTCCCGATTACTATTTTAATAGACAAATCGTGTCGTAGAGTGAGACTCGTATTTTGTCCGACAAAATCTCGATTTAGGTTAGTTCTGGATCAGTACAAAATAGTCCATTCTTTTTGAAATTGTACAGTTTTGACCCCATAAACAAACAAAGAATTCGAAAAACAATCTTAAAAAACAGTATTTACAATTAGTGTGTTCCGATTACTATATTTATAAAGAAATCGTATCGCAGAGTCTGACAAAATTTCGATTAGGTTAGTTCTGGGAAAATTAATCCGAATAAAAAAAAGGACACCGGTGGGAACGCTGTAAGTTAGAAAAATTACAAAATAATCCATTCTTTTTTGTAATTTTACACTCTGACCCAATAAATTAAGAAATAATTTTAAAAACAATCTTAAAAAATAGTATACATGACTCGTATTTTGTTCGAAAAAACCGCATTAGGTTAGTTCTGGGAAAATTAAGCCGACTCAACTAAACCCTAAAAAATAAAAGCAAATAAGTTAGGAGTGAGCTACTTTAACTATCAGCCTAATTTAATAATATTGTATAGTTACATACAATATTAATGAATATGAATGAATCAAATTAAGCTGAAGCCCAAACACAAAATTAAATGTGTGAGCTAATTAACCTAACCCTGTATTAGTTAAATACATATATTAAATAGTTATAATTGATAATACATTAACCTGAGTTGTAATTCGATATAGGTTAGTTTTGGAGCAGTAAAAAATAGCTCATCTTTTTTGTGAAAGTGTGCAGTTTGACCCAATAAATTAACAAAGAATTCAAAAAACAATCTTAAAAAATTAGCATTTATGACTATTGTGTCCTAATTACTATATTAATAAAGAAATCGACTCATATTTTGTCCCAAAAAACCCGATTTAGGTTCGTTAATTAACCTAACATTGTACTACAAACTAAGATGAAGCCCAAACACAAAAGCAAATGAGTAAACTAATTAATCTAATCATGTATAGTTAAATACATAAATTAAATCATTATAATTGATCATATATATTAAACCTGAGTTGTAACTCGATTCGGTTTTCGTCCATGTCTCGATATCTCCAATATAGACCTGCAAATTATTAAATTTTCAGTTTCGAGATTAAAACCCTTACATCTAAACAATATATAAACGCATAGATATATTATTACTATTATTATTATTGCTAATTAAAAAAATTAAAATAGACGAGTTGATATACATACCTGCGGAACATGACGAGCTTTAATTCAGAATTGTTAATTAGTTGGACGAAAATTCAAAAGATTTCGAAACCCTTATTTGTTTATTTAGTATTTGTTAATTCTACTATCTAGCCAGTGAATATATCATTCGCCAACACTATCTTTTTTTTTCTAATTTCTCAAACATACCATTTAAATAAATAAATATTCTATTTGGACTACAAATATTCCGTAAAAACACACAAACCGTAAAAAAAAATGTACGGTTTGTAGTGATTCTGTGCAAATCGTAGATTTAATCTACGGTTTATAGTGAATTTCTGCAGACCGTAGATTTAATCTATGGTTTATAGTAAATCACTGTAAACCGTAGATTAAATCAACGGTTTGCAGCAATTTTCAGAATTTTTACATAAAATAAATTTGATCAATTTTAACAATTAAAATTAAAATACTGAATATTTTTTTCAAATTAAACATGATTTTTTTAATAAAAAAACTAAATGTCTTATTCTTAAAATTTTACATAAAATAAATTACCAAAATTCTAACAATCTCTCAAAATAAACACAAAATTTACACAAAAAAAGTTGATTTGATAAATTTTATGTTTTTGGTTGATGTTATCTTTTTGTAAAGTGTATAAGTTGAGATTTATTGAAACATTAACTAAATCGTCAATTTTTGTGAAGTGTTTTTGGTTTGTTTTTAACACTTGTATAACGCAATATGAAACATTAACTAAATCGTCAATTTGGTGTCAATCGTCAATTTTATTGAATTAAACAATCATAAATTATATAAATTTCATAAAAGAAATTAACTCAATATGCAAACATTAACTAAATTTCATAAAACATATTTATTAAACATGATACATCATATAAATTTACAACAACTTGAAAAAAAGAGTAATTTACATAAAATTAAAAATAAAAAACTGATTATGGACTTGATACGTCTATAGCTTCTTCTTCAGTTGTAATTTGCTTTTCCGATTGCCTTTCTAGCGCCATATATAACTTGAAATTTGGTCGAAAAAGTTCCTTCCATGGCTCAGCAGCCTCAGTGCGTGTTTGTTCCCACCGTGCTATAATTCTTGGCATTGGGAAGATCACTTCTTTAGGAATAACTTGAGCATAATGACAACTGTTGACGTACAGTAGGGATGTAATATGTCGTTACAGGAGACGGACCAGTATAAAGAGGTAAAAAAGTGGCGTTCCATACTTGTACCCCTCCATTTTTATTTGGCCATAATGACAACAATACAATTGGCATATTATAATGAGATGCAATTAAAAAACCATAAGACGGAAATCTCATCCATTTGTCAGAAGGGACGGGATTTGTAGGATGATAAAAATTCAAACTTGATAAAATATAATCATACCGGTAACCTTCAAAATTAAGACTCTCAAACAACTCATAATAAACACCTTTCATTTGCTGCAGCTATTGAAACAACTCACATCTAACTGCGTACCAATCATCTTCCCCATGCTCTTTACCCATCACATTTGCAATTACTCGGAACCCACAGTTACCATCCCCACGCACATCATAAACCGTTTCGATGTAATTATGTAACATGACCCATATTTGCTAACTGTACAGGAAGGTTTGCCTATTGGGGGTGGGTTTATTTGTCTGGTTTCGCGGCCTCCTAGTTGGGTTTACCTTTACCTCCCGTGTTTCTTCCGCTTTACCTTTGCCCTTGTCTCTACTAGCACTAGCACTCTGTTCCTCCACATACTCCCATCCTGACTTATCTCTCTTACTAGAATTGTCTCTCTTTTTAGGTCTCACCCTAATTTGTCTCACTTCGGGATCATTCGTGGATGTTCTAGATGGTAATGTTATCTCTCGGAGTTGTGTTTTCATACGCCGTTTTTCAACATTTGTTTTGGTAGAATAAACACTTTTAAACTCTTATAGATCACCCTCTACCCCATAATCATCGTGTTCCCATTATCATCAATCACGTCTAATTTTTTCCAGAATGTATGAATATATTCTAGAGGAAGAGGCTTCCCGAATAAAATATGTTCACTCATAATATGATGACAAGGTAACTCGTGAGACAATTTTATACTGCAAGAACAAGATGAATCAGATTGTCCACTACATTTTTTGTGTTCTTGAAATAATAAATCAAAGGCATAGTGTGTGATATACGACCTAAGATTTTTAAATAGAGGTGTTCGTTCAGAATGTGGAAAATAAAACTTGCATTTATCCAACTTCATCTTAATATCCTCAAACTGTTTTTCTAGAATTCTATTCACCTCTACCCAAACATTTTCAAGCGTGCCAGTATTTGTGGAAAGAGATCTTTTTAACTTTGCATGTTGTTGTTCGGCTCGATTCCTGGTTCTGTTACCTAGATGTGGTGTATGGTTGGTATAGCATGCAACAAACTTATCAGCATAATCATTTAACAGCTTGTCTACATACTTAAGCACAGCAGGGTACGATTTGTAACAGGAATTGAAAGAAGCTCGGTTATGATTGTACTCCTCTATCGACTCAGAATCAACCAATAAACCCCAATCATCTAGAAACGTTTGCCACTCCTCGTCTGGGATTTTTTTTGTGTGCAGTTTTTCAAAATATTTTTGGCAATATGAAAAGTGCACAATATATGATGAGAATCGGGAAAAACAACGGATAAAGCATTTATCAAGGCCATTTCTCTGTCGGTTACAAACATCCTAGGTAGTATACAACCCTCCAATGTATCTTTAATTTTTTCCAAAGCCCATATCTCATCACTCATGAAAACAAAACCTAAACAATATGTTTGGTTCGTTGATGTCATTCCTACGACTTCTAGAAATGACATATTAAAACGGTTTGTCCTATATGTACAATCCATTAACAATACATCAGGAAAAGCTTTGAACATCCTTATAGAATTGGGGTGTGCAAAAAACAAGTTCTCAAGGCAATGAGTTGTTGGGTTCATATTATAGTAGAAGGTATAGCGATGTCTATCCAACAAATTAAACAGTTCCTGTATCGGGTTTCTACCATCTCGTTCTTTAACTTTCAGTCCAGCCAAATAATTATGTTTTGTTTTAGTGTTTGATACATTGTCAGGATTTCGATTTTTTATGGCATCTAATATTGCACTAACTTTAAAACTATTTTGCCTTAAACTTTTAACTATTTCTTTTTCCTCTTGTGTTAAACGAGTACGTCGTGCTTGCCCTTGGAGGTAAGTTGGAGGTGGATGGTTATGTTGTCCATTTTCTACTTGACACATCCATTCACCATTAACTACGTAACCCTTAATGAAAAATGGACAATCTTTTTTCTTTGTACCTAAATTTACGGAAGATGGTTTCTTTTTTTCGTAAACCCCTGATTTATCACACACAATATCAACATACGACGTTCTTCTCCCATCACCCTCTCCAGACCTACGAATCGTAAGAATGAAACCCCAATTTTCAGCCACATCAGCAAGATCAGTAAGCATTTCATCCCTTGTATCCCAAGTCAATTCATCAACTTCAAAATGCTCTGTATAATCAGTTAGATCATCGTTTGAGCCACTGGATGAATTCGCATTATTGTTATTCCATTGGTTGTTGTCATAACCATAGTCGTAATTCATTTTTGAAAAGTGTTTGTTTATATTTTTTTGGGGAGAAAGGAGTATTTTTGAAGAGATTTTTGAAAAGTGTTTGTGTTTGATTTTAGAGATTGTTAAAATTGGCAAAAATGAGCCATATTTATACACATAATTTCAGAAACCCCACAAGGTGTAGTCATTTTCAAAGTTTAATAATGCATTGAGTAGTCATTTTCGGATAGGGTTGTCAACTCATAATAATTCAAAAGTGATAAAGTGTTGTCGGATGCATTTGATTGATATGGTATCCAATGTCATTTACACTACAAACCGTAGATTACTTTTACGGTTTGTAGTGTTTTTTTTTAACGGGTCATTTTCAAACTTTAATAATGCATTGAGTAGTCATTTTCGGATAGGGTTGTCAACTCATAATAATTCAAAAGTGATAAAGTGTTGTCGGATGCATTTGATAGATATGGTATCCAATGTCATTTACACTACAAACCGTATATTAATTTTACGGTTTGTAGTGTTTTTTTTAATGGTAAGGTTATTAACCAAGAGTTTTACTGATTCTACTACATTTTTTTTCTGAAATTACACACAAACCGTACATTTAATTGCAGAACAGTCCCTGTATTTCGTAAAAACTCAATATTGGTCCTATCAATTAAAATACTGAATATTGGTAACTTAAAAAAAAAGCATTTATCAAATTAAAAAAAATCAAACATAATAATCAAACATACAAATCAAATATTGGTCTTCAAAATCAAACATACAAACATACACATTACATTTTTTTTTTGCACGACTAAATCATTTAAAGTTGGACATAGGGAGCATCTCTTCCGCCGATGTTAATATGTCCGATGACGGCTCAGTGGACTCTTCGATTTCGTGGGTTTCCGGACGACGTCTATCTCGATGCTGCGATTCTGGATGCGGAGCATGCTCGTGTGATGTAATTGTCAATCCTCGAGCCCAACTGTTGGTTGAATGCTGACTAGGATGATGCTCGTACAACCCAAATGATTGTCTATGATAATCGGAAGGAACATCGTCGTGTACGTAGTCCGACCTAGCAAAAGAAGCACGACGACCATGACCGCTTGAACTCCCACCCTGATCTGTAGTCGGGCGTCGACCTCCACTCGTTCTTCTACCCCCGCTACGCCCGCCGCTACTAGATTCGCCTTCCCCTCTGCCTCTTTCGGTACGCCGATAACTTGAAGCCCTAGCATAAGTTCTTGGGTCGTAACCTTGATCGTCATCACCATCGTCGTCATCGTCATCGTCCTCATCCGACTGTTCATCACCTGACCCATACAGATTCATTCCCATTTTATTGAACTCCGCACGTAGTAAGTCCACGCCCATTTTAGATTTCAGCCGTTTGAACGATTTGAAACTGTGGCGCAACATCGCTTTCTGAAAAAAAAAACAATAAAAAACGATTTATTAGTATTGAAATATACAAAAAAAAAAATAACAAGCAAATATTAATGAACTTTAACTAGTTGTTACCATTTTATTGAGCACACCCGTATGCTCGCGGAAACCGTGAGATGGTAGTTCAAGTTCAGGTGGGTTTATAAAGATGCGGGTCCTCTCTCTATACCATCTCATGTAATCCGGTGACGTCCCCGTGCCAAATTCGCTGTTAATAAGCCGGTTGTGACGGTCATTCCACACGGTTATAAACTCTTCAAAAAGTGCAGGCCAATCGTGTTTTTGGCCAATCCCATATCTTCTATCCTTGCCGTGACCTTGTTTGGGTTTCCAAATATATGTAGGGACAACCTGAACAAAACCAAACTGTCTCATGAACCTGTCCGCGGGGTGGAACTCAATCTTCTCATTACAAATGAGAGGAACAGAACAGTGCCACATATCACGGCCCCGCGTGCAGTATTCCGGATAGTCATCGAGGTTCCCGTAAGGTTGCCAGACTATCTGTAATCAGCAAAATTATTATTAAAATATGTAAACAATGGTTTAAAAATACTAGTAATAAATTCTACGAATATAAGACCAATGCAAACATATACAACATATAATACGTAAGTTACATGTAGGAAATAAGAAAGTTAAAAATTTACCTGTTCATGCGACATATGGTCAAACTGGTCCCGTATGTGGACCCATTATGTCCGTAGACATATGGCTTAAGATTAGTAAGCCTCCAAATCTTCGATCTGTAATATACAAACAAAACGCGATAAACAATAAATATAAATAAGATAAGTAAATGATAGATGACACAATAAAAAAACCACAAATCCAATACAAAAACTAAATAATATCATACCTGTAATCGAGGGGGAACCTAGGCAAGCCCTCAGGTGGCTCGATATCTTCCGGCAGCTCTTCACATGGTCTAACCGGCAGTAGTCTGGTCATCGCCCACATATCGAGAAACATCACCGCCCCGCTTACTCCGGTAGATTTACCACGCACCAACTTGCATAAATTAGCCTTTAACCAGGCCAGAAGAGCTGATCCCCAACTATACTCTGCATATGTGTCAAAATCCTCCAGAAATGGCAGAGGCCATAATGGAATCTGATCACTGCTCTTATCTGAAAACACATGTGCCGCAAGTAATAATAACATGGCAGCCCTAGACTGATATAACAAACGCTGCTCACTAGGGTTGGGGGGTAATTCACCAAAGGTATGTAACATCCAATCAAGTCTAACTGTCAAACAGTTTGTATCGACTTGATTGTCAGCAGGTCTAACACCCAACAAACTCTCTATCATATCTAACATGTTCGCCCTGTTATCATTCCGCTCCGATCGGGTAACATCAAGACCATCCACCCTGAGACCAAGCATAATCTCTACATCCTGTAACGATATCCCCAATTCTCCACCGACAAAATGGAACGAGTGCGTCTCATCACGCCACCTATCAACTAAGGCTGTAAGCAAGCCTCGGTCTATGCTATAATTACCTATAGTGTGAATACCGTAAAAACCAGCCCTAATCATATTTTCAACTAATCTGTCAGGCGTCAGTATCTGCCAACTATAATTATAAATCCTAATTTTATGGGCATCTCCTCTACCCGCTTCTCTTCCAGCATCCCAAGTCTGATTTGAAATATGACCGGTCTATCGTAAAATGCCCATCCTACCTTTAATCTATGGACCTGGCTCTGCCATCATAACTATTTTTATTTTTAACAATAAAAACAACATAAGAAACATACACATTTAATGATAACCAAACAATTATTCTAATTATCTAATTAAACAAATTTTAATAAAAACTCAATTTTTTTATAAAACGGGAAAAATATCAACAACCCCAATTTTTATTGGTGATTTGGACAAACAAACTAATTAAAAAACATAATTTTATAAAACATCAAATTTTCAAAACGGGTAAATATTAATAAAGCATAACTATTTTTATTTTTCTCAATCAAAACAAATAAGCATCATAAACATGTAGCATCATAACCAAACCATTAGTAATAAATATCTAAATAAACAAATTTGAATAAAAACCCTATTTTTTTTTTTATAAAATGGGACAAATATCAACAATTATTATAATTTCTATAATTAATATAAACAAACAACAAACAATTATATATAGCTAAGTGAATAATCAATTTGCATATTTTATATATTTTTTCCTATTTTACAAATTGAAATTACACAAAATAAATAATAAATTAGAGAATAAAAGAAATACCTTGAATTAGGGATAAATTTGATTGATGATTTGGGGTTTTTTGTTAATAAAGTTGATAGTTATTGTGGTTGATTGATTTGGGTTATTTTTGATGAAAAATTTGAGTTTTTGAGAGAAAGGGAGAGAGAGTGTAGTATAAATTTTTTTATTTATTTTTAAAAAACGTAAGATTCTGTTTTTCAGGGACTGTCTGTGTAATTTTTGACGCATGAACTGACTGTGTAATTTTTGAAAAATATGGACTGACTGTGTAATTTCTGCAGAATTGCTGCAGACCGTAGATTTAATCTAAGGTTTACAGTGATTTACTGTAAATCGTAGATTAAATCTACGGTTTGCACAGAATCACTGCAAACCGTAGATTTTTTCTACGGTTTGTGCGTTTTTTCAGAATATTTGTAGTATAAAAATCCAAGCTCATTTTTATATTAATATAAAAATAAAACATTATATTTTTATAATATTCATATCATTATTTTTGCAAACCTTTTAAAAATGTTAAATATATTTGTGCCGGATCATATTATGTCAGTACGTATCACACACGTAACGCGTGAGCTATGATTACTGGGCGAAGTCCAAATCTTCTACCCCTTATTCTCAATCCCCTTCCGTGCCCCCTTACTTATTTTCAATCAAAATTTAAATTTTCACAACTTATACCACAACTTTATAAACTTTTATATTATATTGTATTCAAATTTTAAAACATTTGAACATAATATTGTTTTATACAATTTTTTTAATATTCAATGTTTAATATACACTAATTTATATATTTATTCCAAAATAAAATTTGTGCGGATTTTATTTCAAAAATAATTATTGGAATGTATTGATACA
This sequence comes from Primula veris, assembly GCA_963682055.1. Taxonomy (NCBI): domain Eukaryota; kingdom Viridiplantae; phylum Streptophyta; class Magnoliopsida; order Ericales; family Primulaceae; genus Primula; species Primula veris. The sequence continues at coordinate 27,433,772 of OY821741.1, forward strand.
TGTATTATAGTAATTGTATAATTTTTTTCAAGTTTTTAGAATTTTTTTTTGGATAAAATAAGCAAGGGGGCACGGAAGGAGGTAGAGAAATTGAGTAGAATATTTGGACTAAAAGAGGTGGGACTGATTTTAATTAACTAAGGTTTCATATTTCATGTGCTACTTATACTGTAAATAAAAATTATTATGTTCAGACATAAGGGTGGCAACGGGGCTAATCGGGAATTCTAGCCCTGTAACATCTCGTATTTTCATAAATGGTTTTATTTATGATTTAATCTATCCAAAAACATTTTATAAAATTTTTAGCCAAAAACCGAAACTCTTCCGAAAAACTTTATATTTAAAACATGTTACTAATTGTATAAATAAAAAAGACTCAATAGATTTGTTTCTAAAAATTTGTTATTTTTGAGTAGTAAAAATAATATTTTTGGATCATGAGTTAACTTTTAAAACTTTGGAGACCAAATAGTTCGCTTCCCCAAACTCTCTCAAAACAGTTTGCTAAACTTCTTTTCAGCCCACTTTCAAAACATAAAACGGAAAAAACAAGATAGAAGAGAGAGATTATAAGCTTAGGAAGAAAAAGAAGAAACCACCATTAACGAGTTCTTACCGGAAGCATCTCCTCTACGCGCTAAGGTAACGGGGGTTATCCATTGCGACTAGACGAGGGTGCATGTTAGGGTTAGGTTTTGCGTTTAATTTAAATTGTGGGTTTTGCCTTTGATCTCAATTATGATCTATTAAATTGTTAATTGGGTTTTATTTGTTGCACTTTTAATTCTCTTATTGAATTGGAGGATTTGAGAATTTAGTCTTATTAATTTCGAATTAATTAGAATATGGATGGGTTTGCGTGTTTCTATGCGTTGATGATGTGTTATTGTAGTGGTTGATAAAGTTGGGTAAATTATTGTTGAATAAAGATGAATTGTTGTATATGCATACAAGGTGTTTGTTAAAATGCCTGAATGAGATTTTATGTTGTTGGACTTGTTTGGCTAGTTGTGAATCTAGTACCTATGCTTATGTTTTTTGTTGAATTACGTTAAAGTGACGTATGAGAATGTGATAATTGAATGGCTTAATATTATTGGCCGAGGCCTTGTGATTTATTTATTTGTTAGCAATGGTCTATGTCTCTTCCTATACCGGAGACATAAGACGGCCGAGCGATATAGGGAATGACTCGTCGTACGGACTGGGGCGAGTGGCATGAAGAGGTCTTAGTGTGCACTTTTATTATTTATCTGTTAGAAATAGTCTATGTCTCTTCCTATACCGGGGACATAAGACTACGGACTGGGGCGAATGGCGTGAAGAGGTCCAAGTGCGCACTTTAAATCTTTATTTGTTAGCAAGTCTATGTCTCTTCCTATACCGGGGACATAAGACAGCCGAGGGGTATAGGGAATGACCTACCTTATGGACTGGGGTAGGTGACGTGAGGGGTCCATGTTTGCTATAGATGTGTGTTGAAGTTATTTAATTTATTTCGTTGTACGATGTTATTTTATTTCTTTTTATACGTTGTTATTGTAGTTGTTGTTGTGAGTTCTTGCATTTATGGGATGGAGCGACGGTATCTTGTGGTGCCGTCCCGTCTATGTATGTGCGTGAGACTCACCGTTACAGTTTTGTCTTTCAGGTATGACTTAGGTTGGCACTTTCGGATAGGAGCATTAGCAATGTATCGCATGGGCACGGGGGTTCTTTCAGTTGCTTTCTTTTTACTTAGATTATATTTTGAGGTTGTAGCATACGGGCAAATTACATTAATTTGTTATCATTTTATAAATCTTTTCAAATCTTCTTGTCTTGTAGCCGCGTTTGGCAAACACTTTTTATTTAATTGTTTAATTGTTCATTTAGCTCGCTTGTCGTTTTCTTTTAAAAGTTAAATTTTGTACCAGTAGGTTCTTTTTCCTTTTATTTCAAAAGGTCACACCTTGATGTCCATGTCTTACGGATTTTGGGGCGTGACAAGTTGGTATCAGAGCTAACTAGGTTCTTGTATACTTTGGGACGACGGGAAGATGGGTAACCATTGGACCAAGATCCATCGTATCATTTTCACAAAACTTTTTCCAAAAACTCAAACTTTTTTCTAAAACGGGGGGTTGCATTTAGCTTAAGACATGTAGCTAGAATTTAGTAGTAGTTGATGAAAGGAAAGTCCACATGTGAGGCAAGTTGGGGACAATGAGGACGGTTGTTGATCCCGGCTCGCCAAACTAGTGGGTGGACTTCTCGTCGGTATGTGTGAAGGAATACCTTAGCGATGTGGAGTTCTAGAGTATGCGAGGACGCTCGGGTGCTTTAGGATAACGTATCGTGACGGGTTATCCCTCGTACTTTTGTGTTCTTTGTATGCGTGTGAAGATTGATATAGTGTATATGAGGTATAAGTTTGCATATCAAGTAGTAGCAAACTATTAGAGTGCGAGGATTGTGAAGTTGATGGTTTTATGTAGTATGTTTTTAAATTATTAACTTGTGTGATAATGAACATTTTATGCGAATGGATGTTGATCGTAAAAATATTGTGGACTAAAATGATGTAGTTGTGTGATATGTTCCATGTAAGGAATTTACAAGTGTTGAGCAATTTTACGTTTTTGTATCGTTAATTTTCTGCAGAAAAACAATTGGTCGTTTTTTTTTTGTATTATTTCGATCGGTCGCATTTTTCATACCTCTCTGGTCAGATTTTGACCAAAACGATCGGTCGTTTTGTCAAAAACGACCGGTCGTCTTGTCAAAAATGACCGGTCGTCTTTTTCAGGCCTCTCGGGTCATATTTAGACCAAAACGATCGGTCGTATTCCCTATTTCGACCGGTCGTATTTTTCTGACCTCTCGGGTAATATTTGGACCAAAACGATCGGTCGTTTTGTCCAAAACGATCGGTCGTGTTCTAGCAATTTTGCGGTTTTCTCGCTATACTTCAAACGTTTGTAACTCCTTCGTTTTTACTCCGAATTTGATTTCGCTTGAACCGTTGGCTTTGTATTTCAGTACTCTATAATTTTGAACCTTAGAAATCTTGATAAAATGATTAGCATGCAAAACGAGCTTTTATCATGTTTTACATGTTTTGTGATTATCGCGTAATGTACGGAATGTTGTATTGTATGATTAGCGGAATTTAATATTTTTTTTGGTTGAATGTAGATTTTGTTAGGTGTTAGGAGTCAAGACAAACAAGTAGAGTATTCATGTATGAGTAGTAATGTCAAATGAGGAAACTAAAGTGTCGGTTTAACATGTTTGTAGTCATGGCTATTACCACGAGAACTGGTGGACGAGGAAAAGCTACACGCGGGGGCGCACCACCATCAAGCGGTGTGGCTACCCGAGGTGGGGCAAATGGAAGAGGAAGAAGAGCTCCAAGGGGGAGGGGAGCAACTAGAGGGAGAAGGGCTGCTAGATGTCGTGGGGGAAGAGGTAACGCTACTGCCCCACCACCTGAGCAACCCGAGGAAAAGGAAGAAGCTGAGAATGTATATGAGGAGGTGAATGAGGAAGAAGAGGAGACATACACACCTGAACCGGAATCGTTAAACGCTAACCAAGTGATGACCAACCTTCAGAAGGTGGTGCAAATGATGGTGCTGAATGCACAAGTTGGGAGTTCAAGTAACAATGGATTGCTTAACTTCACCCGATTGGGGGCTCCGACTTTCTATGGGATAGGTGAACCATCCATAGCTAAGGGATGGGTGGACGAAATGGAGAAATACTTATCGGCAGCGGGAATAGTAGATGGGGAATAACGGGTGAATATGGCTCAGTTTCACCTAAAGGGTGAAGCACGGAAGTGGTGGTTGGGGATCGTGGATACTTACGACTTAAGCAACTTCGAATGGAATGAGTACATCGAATTGTTTAATCGGTAGTTTCTTCCAGATTCTTATAAGGATGAAATGAGGAGGCATTTCGAGGAACTATATCAAGGAGGTATGACCGTTCAAGCATACCAACTAAAGTTTACCTCACTCTCGAGGTATGCCCCAGACTCGGTTCTAGGGGGTGCAGAAAAATGTAGAAGATTCATGAAGGGGCTGAACCCGACCATCTCATTGCAATTGGCATCGGCCCGTCATGTCAACTATAATGAGTTGGTAAAATCAGCTCAAGCTATGGAGGGAGATCTACTCCATAGCAAGAGAATCTTGGAGAAGTCGAAAACCGGAAATGCTCCGAGGGAAGAGAAGAAGCGAACTTGGGATATGGCGATTAATTCGCGATTTCAACAAAAGGGAAAAGGAGATAGGGGTTTTAATCCACTACCGACAAACGCCTTAATGAGGAGAGCGTGTTTCAACTGTGGAGATGTGAACCATCGACAATTCGAATGCCTTAGAATCCAATGTAGGACATGCAACCGATTTGGACATACGGCAAGGGTTTGTCCCGGGGGATAAGGAAGAATCGACACCAACCGGCCTTTTAACCAACCTAGGTTGCCACCACCACCACCACCACCAAGAGGACCGGAATTCGTACCATCACACCAATTACCTGGGAAACAAGGGGGAGGGTTTCGAGGTAACTATCAAGGAGGGGGAAACCGTGGGAACTACCGAGGAGGCCATCAAGGCATGGGAAACCGAGGAAATAATGGGGGAAATCGAGGACCGCAAGGAAACCCACCAGCTCAAGCTCGTCTATTTGCCTTGCCACAGTTGCCAAACCAAGGAGACCCGGAAAATGTACAAGGTATGGTTCTTGTGTGCTCATCTTGGGCACATGTTCTTTTTGATACGGGGTCTTCACATTCTTTTATAGCTAGGCGTCTAGTTGAGTCTTTGTCGTTAGAAATTGGGGTTCTAGAGAACTCGATTGTTGTAGAGACTCCTGTTGGGGGTCGAGTTGTGTTGGACCGAATGTGTCGGTCTTGTGAGATAATGGTCGCGGACCACGTGTTTATGTTTGATTTAATAGTTATAGAGATGTCGGGGTTCGACGTGATACTTGGAATGGATTGGTTGATTCATTTCAATTCTTTCATCGATTGTGTTCGATGAAAAGTTTTCCTTACAACTTCATCCGAAGATGTGGTGTTCTTTCGTGGGGAAAGGGATGCTACCCTTTCTTCTATTCCTTATTATTCCAAGCGGATTGTGGGAAACCTGTCTTGTCTTTTGGCTAGTCTCTCGATAGTGGATAACGACGAGGAAGTGGAAATGTGGCCAAGCGTAGTGGACGATTTTAGAGATGTGTTTCCGAAGGATCTACCGGGGTTACCACCGAAGAGAGGGTTAGATTTTTCTATCGATTTGGTATCAGGAACGACACCCATAGCCATTTTCCCGTACCGATTGACACCGGCTGAGTTAAAAGAGTTAAGTAAGCAGTTAGAGGAACTGCTGGAGAAGGGGTTTATTAGGCGGAGTACGTCACCGTGGACGGCACCGGCCTTATTCGTGCAAAAGAAGGATGGATCGATGAGGATGTGCATCGACTATCGGAAGCTAAATAGGGTGACTATTAAGAATTAGTACCTACTACCTCGAATTGACGATTTGTTTGACCAACTGAAGGGAGCGACGTTCTTTTCAAAAATCAACTTGCGATCAGGCTATCACCAATTGAGGGTGGAGGATGAGGATATTTCGAAAACGGCCTTTAGCACCCGGTATGGTCACTATGAGTTTGTGGTCATGCCATTCGGGTTAACTAATGCGCCAGCGACATTTATGGAGTTAATGAACCGGATCTTTAAGGAGTATCTCGACAAGTTCGTGGTAGTCTTCGTCGACGATATCTTGATTTACTCGAGTTCAAGAGAGGAACACGAGGAGCATCTCCGTTTAGCGTTCCTCATGCTGAGAGAGCACCAACTTTACTGAAAATTTAGCAAATGTGAGTTTTGGCTAAATGAGGTGAAATTTCTTGAACATGTGATCTTGGAAGAAGGGGTAAAGGTGGATGCGACGAAAATTGAGGCGGTTTCGAAATGGGCACAACCGAAAAATGTGTTCGAGATTCGAAGTTTCTTGGGTTTAGCGGGATACTATCGACGTTTCGTCAAGGATTTCTCGAAGTTAGCAACTCCAATGACTCACCTTACCAAGAAAGGGGTGAAGTTCGTGTGGAGTGAGGCTTGCGAGGAAGCTTTCCTAGAGCTCAAGAAGCGGTTGACTAGTTCCCCCATACTAGTTATTCCCGAGCAGGGGAAGGGTTACCAATTGTATTGCGATGCTTCGAAGGAAGGTTTGGGTTGCGTCTTGATGCAAGACAGAAAGGTTATCGCATATGTTTCGCGACATCTAAAGGTTCATGAATAGAACTATCCGACACATGACCTAGAGCTAGCGGCAATAGTTCATGCGTTGATGATGTGGAGACATTATCTGTTCGGGGAAAAGTTCAAAGTGTTCTCAGATCACAAGAGCTTAAGGCATATTTTTACCCAACGGGATCTAAATATGCGACAACGACGATGGATGGAATATTTGGAACAGTACGACTACGACTTGCACTATCACCCGGGAAAGGCCAATGTAGTGGCGGATGCTTTGAGTCGAAAGTCTCATGCGACCTTAGCGCATGTGGCGATCGAGGAATGGAGGATGATGGGAAAAGTGAACGAGTTCAACTTGGAGTTGGGGCATGTTAATGTGGGGACCTTGTACACAATAGTGGTACAACCGGAACTTGTGAGTTGGGTTCTGAAAGCACAAGATGAGGACGAGAAAGTGGAGAACTATGAGAAACAGATGAGTTTGAGCAAAAGATTAGATGGTTGGACGAAAGGAACCGATGGAGGACTACGATTTAAGGGAAGGACTTATGTGACAGAAAACATGAGAAAGGAGGTATTAAAGGAGTTTCACCACTCCCGATTAGCCGTTCATCCCGACGGGACGAAAATGTATCACGATGCGAAAAGACAATTTTGGTGGCCCGGAATGAAACAAGATGTAGCTTCATATGTTAGCAGGTGCCTAACTTGCCAGCAAGTGAAGGCGGAACACCAAAGGCCGGCGGGTATGTTCAAATCCTTACCGGTGGCGGAATGGAAGTGGGAAAGGATAGCAATGGATTTTGTGACCAACTTACCTAAATTCGGTAAGTGGGAATGATGCTGTGTGGGTTGTGGTCGACCGTTTGACCAAATCCGCACACTTTGTTGCAATTAAGATGACGAACTCGGTGGAAATCTTGGGACGAAGGTATGTGAAGGAAATTGTTAGACTTCATGGGGTATCGATTTCGATAGTATAGGATCGAGACGCGAGGTTTGTGTCGAGGTTCTGGGGCGCATTGCAAAATACCTTAGGGACCAAGTTGACAATGAGTACAACGTTTCATCCCCAAACGGATGGACAATCGGAGCAGACTATCCAAGTGCTAGAGGATATGTTGCGCGCATGTGTGAATGACTTCAAGGGAGGCTGGGAGAGCCATCTACCCTTAGTTGAGTTTGCGTATAATAATAGCTTTCAAGCTAGTATTGGCATGGCACCTTTCGAGGCTTTATAAGGGTGGGCGTGTAGGTCTCCGGTGTGTTGGACCGAGGTGGGAGAAGCGGAAATGCTAGGACCGCAATTGCTTCGAGAGAAACGACAAAAAAGATTAAGTTAATTAGACAAAGGCTTGAGACGGCTCGGAGTAGGCAAAAGAGTTATGCAGATAAGAGGAGGACACCTTTGGAGTTCGAAAAGGGGAATCGAGTGTTTTTGCGAGTTTTTCCAAGGAAGGGGATTATGAGGTTTGACTCTAAAGGGAAGTTGAGCCTGAGATTTATCGGACCATTTGAGATCGTGGACCGAGTTGGAGAAGTTGCATACCGGTTGGACTTGTCACCAAAGTTGGCGGGGGTTCACCCGGTGTTCCACATGTCAATGCTGAAAAAGTATCATCACGACCCTTCACACGTGGTGGACTTTGAGGACATTGAGGTTAGTGCGGATGTGACCTACGAGGTGGGACCTATGAGGATTATCGATGTGCAAGAGAAGGATCTTCGAGGAAAAACGATTAGATTGGTAAAGGTTGTTTGGAAACACCGTGGGGCCAAGGAGGCAACTTGGGAACGCGAGGATGAGATTAAGAGGAAGTATCCTAATCTCGTCTTTTCTTTAGGTACTTTTCCTTAGATGCTTTCTAATTTCGGGACGAAATTTATTTATCGGGGAAGGGTTGTAACGCCTAGAGTTTGGAGTTTATTTTATTAGAGTTTAGTTTACTAGAAAGGCTGTATTTTGAGTTTTGTAGACGTTGTGGAGTCGTTGAGGTAGAAGCATGTCATCATAGTTTACTTTATCGTCTTTTATGTTGTACCTGCTTGTTTTACATTGTTGTCTTCTATTCCGTTAGATATTGTATATAGGTGGTTACTTTATTTGAGATTCTTACATGTTTTTCATTTACTTGAGTTATGGATGGAGGAGTTGTTATGAGTTGTGTACCCTGAGTATTTTATTGCTTGGATTATGACACGAATTGTATGTTTAAATTCTTACGGTCTTATTTATAAAAGTTGATCATTTCTGGGAGTAGTTCTCTAGAGAGGAAATGAAATTTCGGGACGAAATTCTTTTTAAGGAGGGTTAATTGTAACATCCCGTATTTTCATAAATGGTTTTATTTATGATTTAATCTATCCAAAAACGTTTTATACAATTTTTAGCCAAAAACCGAAACTCTTCCGAAAAACTTTATATTTAAAACTTGTTACTAATTTTATAAATAAAAAGGACCCAATAGATTTTTTTTCTAAAAATTTGTTATTTTTGAGTAGTAAAATAATAGTTTTGGATCATGAGTTAACTTTTAAATTTTGGGGACCAAATAGTTCGCTTCCCCAAACTCTCTCAAAACAGTTTGCTAAACTTTTTTTCAGCCCACTTTCAAAACATAAAACAGAAAAAACAAGATAGAAGAGAGAGATTATAAGCTTAGGAAGAAGAAGAAGAAACCACCATTAACGAGTTCTTACCAGAAGCATCTCCTATACGCGCTAAGGTAACGGGGGTTATCCATTGCGACTAGACGAGGATGTATGTTAGGGTTAGGTCTTGCGTTTAATTTAAATTGTGCGTTTTGCCTTTGATCTCAATTATGATCTATTAAATTGTTGGGTTTTATTTGTTGCACTTTTAATTCTCTTATTGAATTGGAGGATTTGAGAATTTAGTCTTATTAATTTCGAATTAATTAAAATATGGATGGGTTTGCGTGTTTTTATGCGTTGATGATGTATTATTGTAGTGGCTGATAAAGTTGGGTAAATTATTGTTGAATAAAGATGAATTGTTGTATATGCATACAAGGTGTTTGTTAAAATGCCTGAATGAGATTTTATGTTGTTGGACTTGTTTGGCTAGTTGTGAATCTAGTACCTATGCTTATGTGTTTTGTTGAATTACGTTAAAGTGACGTATGAGAATGTGATAATTGAATGGTTTAATATTATTGGCCGAGGCCTTGTGATTTATTTGTTAGCAATGGTCTATGTCTCTTCCTATACCGGGGACATAAGACGGCCGAGCGGTATAGGGAATGACTCGTCATACGGACTGAGGCAAGTGGCGTGAAGAGGTCCTAGTGTGCACTTTTATTATTTATTTGTTAGAAATGGTCTATGTCTCTTCCTATACCGGGGACATAAGACGGCCGAGGGGTATAGGGAATGACTCGTCGTACGGACTGGGACGAGTGGCGTGAAGAAGTCCAAGTGCGCACTTTAAATCTTTATTTTGTTAGCAATGGTCTATGTCTCTTCCTATACCGGGGACATAAGACGGCCGAGGGGTATAGGGAATGACCTACCTTATGGACTGGGGTAGGTGGCGTGAGAGGTCCATGTTTGCTATAGATGTGTGTTGAAATTATTTAATTTATTTCGTTGTACATTGTTATTTTATTTCTTTTTATACGTTGTTATTGTAGTTGTTGTTGTGAGTTCTTGCATTTATGGGATGGAGCGACAGTATCTTGTGGTGCCGTCCCGTCTATGTATGTGCGTGAGACTCACCTTTACAGTTTTGTTTTTCAGGTACGACTTAGGTTGGCACTTTCGGATAGGAGCATTAGCAATGTATCGCTTGGGCTCGGGGTTTCTTTCAGTTGCTTTCTTTTTACTTAGATTATATTTTTAAGGTTGTAGCCTACGGGCAAATTACATTCGTTTGTTATCCTTTTATAAATCTTTTCAAACCTTCTTGTCTTGTAGCCGCGTTTGGCAAACACTTTTTATTTAATTGTTTAATTGTTCTTTTAGCTCGCAAGTTTTTTTCTTTTAAAAGTTAAATTTTGTACCAGCAGGTTTTTTTTCCTTTTGTTTCAAAAGGTCACGCCTTGATGTCCGTGTCTTACGGATTTTGGGGCGTGACAAACCCAATGGCGGGCGAATCAGTAAATGTAGACTGAGACAACCCGTCACAATCAAAAATCCAACTCAACCCGATCCGTAAAATAAATTGTGGGTTGAGACGAGTTATGTTTAGATTGATTCTTAAATTTTGATTTTGATTTTGGCTTTTTATTTTTTATTTTTTATATTTTGCATAAATAACCTAAATTTTAAAATAAATTGAATTTTTCAAATAAAAATTTATATTAAAGCCAATCAAAATACGTTTAGAACATTGGTAAACAAGTAACAAAAGTAAAATATAACAAGAATGCAAAGTTGTTATCTTAAAATAGACACTATGTATATATAAATATATATATATATTTATAATTATATATATATTGCGGGTTAAAACGGGTTGGGGCGAATTAACCCGCGGTTTGAAAACCCCAATCCTAATCCAACCCGCAAAATATATACCGGATTAGGACGGGGCGGATTGATTTTTTTTGGACACTCAACCCGCCCCAATCCGTGCGGGTTGGGTTTACAAATTTTTTTCACCCCTATTTAAACGCATCAATTTTTTATATTTTTTTTATAGCATTTTGTTTTTAAAAAACATCTAGGTTTCGTAAGCCATTCGGGTAACCGAAAGTTTCTTCAGCAACGCTGCATTACAAGGGCACTTAGAACTTTGAATGAATTGGGAGGGGTTCAAAAATTGCTTGAGGAAATTATGGAGGAATGCCCTTCAAATTCACAGCCGCTTGGACGCCACCCATGATAAACCTAAAATCAGTAACATTAAGCAGTGTATTCAGAAGATTTGTGATAGTCATTATAAAGCGGCTGTCAAGGTTTTGACATGGTCTGGGGTTGCCCCTGATGCTGCCGATACCAGCCTCGCTCTCGAAGACAAACACCCACTTGCTCCCCCACATTCCCTCCCTTGCATCCCTTTTGATGATAAGCCCCTTAATGTTGGTTTTGATAATATTTTTACATGCATTAAAACCTTTTCAAAAGGGACGTCTTGTGAACGGGACGGTTTAAGGGTACAACATCTGATTGATACAGTGTGTGGATCGGCTTTTGCGGTCTCCAAAGATTTACTCTAAGCTCTCACACTCGTTGTCAATCTTTGGCTCCATGGAAAGTGTCCCCAACCCCTTTGACGAGTATGTGGCTAGCGCCCCGCTCATTCCATTACTCAAAGCGGATGGCGGAATTAGACCAATAGATGTTGGGACAATTTGAAGGAGATTGGTGTCCAAGGTAGCAATGAAAATGATAGGGAAGGATATGGCAGGTTATTTGAAAGATTTCCAGCTAGGAGTTGGGATGCCCGGAGGCGCTGAGGCCGTACTTCACGCTATGAATAGATTCATCGGTGCTAATTACAAAGAGGGTAATTTGTCCATGCTTCTAGTCGACTTTAATAATGCTTTTAACCTTGTTGATAGAGGAAAGATGCTTCACGAAGCATGGGCAAAGTGCTCATCTATTTCTCATTAGGTCGAGTTCATATACGGGCAACCTACTAGGTTGTATCTTAGGGGGGAGAACATATTGTTAGCTTGTGGCATCTAACAAGGGGATCCCTTAGGGCCTATCTTATTCGCGCTTGCTCTCCACCCTCTGATTCTATAGATACGTGACGAGTGCAAGTTGGCCGTTCAAATATGGTATTTAGACGACGATACCCTAGTTGGGGATACACTTGAGATAGCTAAAGCACTCGACATCATTCAAATGGAAGGACCTAATCTTGGGCTTGCTTTGAACATCTAGAAAACCGAACTATTTTGGCCGAACGTTGACCCCGTAGCTACCAACCAGGGTTGTTTCCTCCCGAAATTGCTCGACCTTCACTAGGGGTCAAGCTACTGGGTGGGGTAGTTAGTGTGGATGAAGGTTTTGTTTCGGATTTAGCCGTAAAGAGGGCAACAAAATCAGTCGAGTTGATGGGTGCGTTGAGCCAGTTAGGGGATCCCCAATGTGAACTTGTTCTATTAAGTGCTTGCATCTCTAAAATGTATTTCGCACTTAGAACTTATCCACCACCGTATTTCATAGATGCTCAAGGGTTGTTCGATGTTGCTCTTAGACATACCATGAATAACATTGTTATATTAGAAGGTTCTGGTTTTGGTGATTGCAATGGAGGATCTGTTCTTTGCCTATCAAATCGGGTGGGCTTGGTATCTACTCCGTATCCGATGCAATTCACTTGGCCTATTTGGCGTCAATGGTTCAATCAGTTGAGCTGCATGATTCTATATTGAGGGGTTGCGAAGATATCCCATTAGGCACGTACTTCACTGAGGCTTGGTTATGTTCCAAGCGATGCTTTCCAAGTTCGACTCTACAAGAATCACCACGAAGGGCGCTATCCCCCAAAAACCAATGTACCTTCTGGCAGAGGCTTATTTTAGTGGGGTTTCTAAAGGTTTACGCGATGAGTTCGACTTGGGGCCTAGGGATCTTGCCATGCTGGGGTGTCTTTATGCCCCACATGCTCAGGATTTCATACTTGCCACCCATATAAAGGGTTTGGGTCAGCGCATGTCCCCTACAGAATACCGAGTTATTATCAAGTATCAATTTTTAATTCCTCTATACCGGGAAGGAGAATGTGTCCGACTTGTCACTGGGTTCGTCTTGACTCATTTGGTAACCATGCTGTCCATTGTAGAAAGCTTCCGGGGTTCAAATACCGCCACGACTTGGTTAGGAATGTATTTTATGACATCATTTGGATAGCAGTAATTTCAGCTAGAAAGGAGGCACATGTGAACTTTCTTACGGATCCATCTGAGGGTAGATCTACCCTTACGCCAGCAGACGTTCTTGTTTACAGCTGGGGCAGTGGGAAACATACGTGTGTTGATCTTACTGGTGTTTCGCCCTTGGCGGGGTTTGGTATTGGAGAATTTACCGTGGGTCACGCAGCAACTACTGCAGCGGCAGCAAAGGTAGAAAAACATGAGAAGACCTGCTAAGACAATCAACACAGTTTCATACCTTTTGCGTTTGGTACATTTGAATTTTTATCTACTAAGTCTGTTGAGCTTCTCAGGAGAGTGCAGAAAGTTATGAACAGAAATGTGTTGACTGCAAGTTCGGCTGAATATGTCTTTAGAAGGTTAGGATTTGCTATTTAAAGAGGACTATCGGCGCAGTTTGTTGCCCGCTTATCTCAAACTCATATGTAATAATTTTACTCTAATCAGTTTTATTAATACAAAGAGGGAAAATCTAACTAAAAAAGATAAAAAAAAAAAATGACACATTTTGGATATTTTGCTAGCTTTGTTGTCACCGTTTTAATAATTTAAATGATATTCACTGAACTAAATTTTTATTCGTTTGCTTGACGTGTTACTTGCTCGTTTCGACATGATATTTTGAAAATTTATTAAAATAAATGTTTTATAAATCAAATTTGATTGCAAAAATAAAATAATATTAGCGAATGTCAAAAATAAATATCTTCGAAATTAGCTTTTTTATATTTTTGCCAAATAGTCATATTACATATTTTTTAAAGAAATTTTTTTTTCATTATGCTTTTTGAAAGCAACTTTTTAACCGAAAAATCTCATGTCAAACGGACCCAAAAAATACCATTAAAAATTGCTAAAATGGAACCCAACTATCAACTTTTAGCGATTTGATACAAAAACTGACACACTTTCTGATTTGCTACTTAATCTATATATTTTTATTTTAATTAATGAACTCAGCCCACCTCCAGTTACCGGTTTTCAACTCATACCGACTCTCATTTACTATTGATCAACTTATGTGAAATTTTCAATTATTGTATCAAAAAAATTTAGTGTACTAGTTAGTATGCTTGAGCTAATAAGGTGGAAATAACAGGAGTTGGGCTAAGTCCGTTAATTGGGGTGAAAATATATAGGTTGTGTAGCAAATTAGAAATTGTGTTAAGTTTGGGTTAGAATCGTTAAAAGCCGATAGGCTGGGTATCATTTTAGCAATTTTCCCAAAAAAATACGGGATTAATTAAAGAAATCTTAATTATGATAAATTAGAGGGGAAAATGCTGTTTAGTAACCTGTGCTATGGACTTTTATCAACTTAGTATGCAACATTTAATTTTTATTAATTTTGGCACCAATCTACGAGTTTAGTACCATAATGTTTAACAAAATGACGAAATTATATTCACGTTCTCGTACTTAGTCAGTGCAGTTGCGTCAATATAAATAAAAAAATAGATTTTCAAATGTGAGATATCATGAGTGCAATTTCGTCTATTTCCGCTATCTTAATTGAATGAAAATTGATAGGTTAGGTAGCAAATTCGTAAAAGTTAAAGATTTTGTATTAAATTGCTAAAACCCAATACTACGTGGTACGGTAAACATAATTTTTTTCGGATAAATTAGTGTAGCGTTGTATGGGTAGATTGTCAAAGGTGTTATAGATGATTTGTTCATGTTCGCCAAAATATACTAGGTTTTAGACATTTTTAGTCTTGGTGTATTGAATTTTACAAACTATGATTCAGTTCATTAAGTTTACCAACGCTTTAATTTATTCTGTTAGTTAATTTTTTTGTTGTACTATCTCGCTCGCAGCAGCAAATAGAATTTATGACAAGACGAAGAATTGAGACTATTTTAATTTAAGGTTTTATTTTGTGTGCTAGTACTATTGTTAAAAATTGTGATTCTGATCCCATCGAGAAAATATTCTAAACGATAGAGCAGTGAAGAAAAGCATAAAATCGTTTTTAATTGAAGAGATCTTAATTGTGAAAAATTCGGAGGGAAAAGCTGTTTAGTCCCATATGCTATGGTTTTTTTTTTCAATTTAGTAATAACCTTTAATTTTTATCAAGTTGTCCCCTAATTTACAAATTTAGTACAATCATTTTGTTAAACATAATGAAATTGCCACGTTCTCGTACATGAGTGCAATTGCGTCAATTTACATAAAAAAAAAATAAAGTTAATTTCCTATAAATACTTTATAGCAACTTATATATTCCTCATACGTATCTTGATAAGTTCACATTACTCATATGTAACACTTTTTAATTATTTAGTTTATTTACTAAACGGTCATACAAACTAAAATATAATATACATATTTTATCTTTCTAAAAACCCAAAAAAATAGTTTTAAATTACAAAAAAATAAAAAAAAAACACAAAAAAATAAAATAAAAATAAAAAAATATTAAAAATCACAAAAATCATAAAAAATTAAAAAAAATCATAAAAATCACAAAAAATCATAAAAAATTTTAAAAAATTTTAAAAAAAATCAAAAAAATTATTAAAAAAAATCAAAAAGCACAAAAAATCACAAAAAATAAAAAAATTTATTAAAAATCACAAAAAATAAAAAATCATAAAAATGAAAAAATCATAAAAAATGAAAAAAAATCACAAACTTATTAAAAAATTACAAAAAAAATATATAATTTTTTTGTCAATATAACACTTTTAATACCGAAAAAGCTATTTTTTTCATAAAAAAACACTTTTTCCATCAAAAAGTGATTTTTTTAATACAGAAAGTGGTTTTTACATGAAAATATGTCTTTTTTTTTTAATCTAAATGAGCTGAAAGTGCATCTAGTTCAGTCGAAAGTACGTATAGTTTAGTCAAAAGCGTATATAGTTCAATAAAAGTGCATATAGTTCAGTCGAAATTGCATATAGTTAGTCAAAAATGCATAAAATTGAGTCGAAATTGCATTCAATTCAGCTGAAAGTACATATAGTTCCGTTGAAAGTGCATACAATTTAGTCGAAAGTAAATATAGTTCAATAAAAGTGAGTATGCATATATTTCAGCTAAAAGTGCATCTGGTTCAGCTGAAAGTACATCTGGTTCAGTTTAAGATGCATATAATTTAATCAAAAGTACATATAGTTAAGTCAAAAGAGCATACAGTCCAGTCAAAAATGAATATAGTCCAGTCGAAAGTGCATATAGTTCAATAAAAGTGCATATAGTTCTATCAAAAATGCATCTCATTCAGCTAAAAGTGCATCTGGTTCAGCTAAAAGTGCATCTGGTCCAGCTAAAAGTGCATCTGGTTCGGCTGAAAGTGCATATGGTTCAGCCAAAAGTATATCTAGTTAAATAAAAATGCATATAGTTCTGTAAAAGGTGCATCTGGTTCAGCTAAAAATGCATCTTTTTCAGCTGAAAGTGCATATAGTTTAGCTAAAAGTGCATCTAATTCAGTCGAAAGTGCATAAAGTTTAATAAAAGTGCATATAGTTCAGCACAAAAATTGCATATATTTTACTTTAAAGTTAAAAAAAAAAACTGGGTGGATTCGCACCACCAAGCTCTTGAACATTGGTGTTGGGTGCAAGCACGCTTACCAATTTGAGCTTACGGATCTAAAATTAGTTACTAAAATTAGTTTCTAAAAAGGCAATTCAAACTTTAACAAGCATTGAAACGAGTAAAATGAGTGTTAAATACATAAAATTCACTTTTTGATGAAAAAGAGTGTTTTTTTATGAAAAAATGTTTTTCTATGAAAAAACGCTTTTTCGGTGTAAAAAGTGGTATATTGACATTTTTTATGATATTTTGTGATTTTTTGTGATTTTTTATGATTTTTTATAATTTTTTATAATTTTTTATAATTTTTTGTGATTTTTTTATAAATTTTTTGTGATTTTCTATATTTTTTATGATTTTTTTTTCATTTATGAGGGAGAGAGAGAGATATATTTTCTGTTTTTTATGAAATTAATTTTTTTTTAATTTATATAATATGAAAAAGTGGTAAATAAAAAGAATGCAAATTATAATAGGTATCTAGTGAGAATTAAAGTTCAAAAGTGATACCTATGAGGTATTAATCCAAAAAAATATCTTCAAATGTGAGATATCGTGAGTCAATTTCATCTATTTGCGCTGTCGGTCTGTGAATTGAACAAAAATTGAAAATTGATAGCTTAGGTACCAAATTGGTAAAATTTAAAGGTTGAGTACTAAATTGGTAAAAGCCAATAGTACAAGGTATTAAACATATTTTTCCCGATAAATTAATGTATTGTTGTGTGAGTAAGGTACATAAAAAATACTTGGTTTTGGACATTTTTAGTTTCGGTGTAGTGAATTTTACCAACTTTGATTTAATTAATAAATTTACCAACGTTTTAATTTATTCCTTTAGTTTAAAAATTTATGGTCTAATTTTAATTTAAAAAAAAATTACATACTGTTTGGGGAAAGTTAGAAAAACATCTTTTTTAGGTTTTTGTCTTACCTTCAAATAGTTTTAAAATTTAGTTATCTTCTGTTACCAATATGAGATTTATTTTTGATATTTTTGACCCAATATGTCGAATTATACATCAAATAGGGGGTTTTGAGGGCTTTTGAGGGCTTTTGAGTTGATTTGTGTTTTTGTAAGGATATTGATTCGTGGTGTTGGTTCGCCCGTATAAAGTTGATATATTAATCAATTAAAATTTCACCCAATTTACTATACCAAAATGACCTTTTTGGAACAGAAATAAAGTGTTCCTATTATATTTTGAAACATAAATAAAAGGTGTCTGCCAGTTTTTTGGAACACCATAAAAGTGTTTCCAAATTTAAAATAGAAACGCTTTTTTGGTGTTCCAATTTTAGAACAGTAAATAAGTGTTCCTATTTAGGTGTTCTATATACCCTAATAACACATTTTGGAACACTAAAAAAGTGTCTAAATTGGCACAAAGATCACTACTGCATAGTTACAAGCAGTTCACATGAACAATAATTCATATTTATCGCGTCTTGTTAATTTTTAAAAGAACTAAAAATTAATATCCACGGTTTCATAATTTAAAATTAGACCAAATAAAATGTCAAATATAGTTCAACTAAAGTGATCGTGTCCAACAACATCTTTACAAAAGCGAAAAATATGTCTAAAAGTTCATGACTATCAAATCAAACAAGTACGAGTAAAAATAATTACTGAAACAAGAACCAAATATTCGGAAGTCAACAACTAAAAAAAAAATTGAACTTATAAAACCAAATTAAAGGAGTTTTTTGCCAAAATGGTCCAGTGGACCACTTAAATTCCCAGAATGGGCTACCTTTCTGAAATATTCCCAAAATGGTCTACTTTCGAAAAACGACCTATCGAAATGATTAAAACGACCGGTCGTTTTATTATTGAACTCTCTGGAACAATTTGGACAATAAACGATCGGTCGAATTGGACAATACGACCGGTCGTTTTTCAGACAAAAACGATCGGTCGTTATGTTCATTTCGATCAGTCGTTTTTGGTCTGAACTCACTGGAAGAAATCATACCTAAAACGATCGGTCGTTTCTGAAAAACGACCGATCGTTTTTCAACAGACGACCGATCGTTTTTCAGAAACGACCGATCGTTTTAGGTATGATTTCTTCCAGTGAGTTCAGACCAAAAACGACCGATCGAAATGAACATAACGACCGATCGTTTTTGTCTGAAAAACGACCGGTCGTATTGTCCAATTCGACCGATCGTTTATTGTCCAAATTGTTCCAGAGAGTTCAATAATAAAACGACCGGTCGTTTTAATCATTTCGATCGGTCGTTTTTCGAAAGTAGACCATTTTGGGAATATTTCAGAAAGGTAGCCCATTCTGGGAATTTAAGTGGTCCACTGGACCATTTTGGCAAAAAACTCAAATTAAAGCCTGGGAAGCCATCCTAAAATCCGGGCTACGCATCGTGAAGTTTCAAACCCCTGCACCACTGTACAAATATGCAAATCCTGTGAGGAAAAAACGAGAGAGGAAAATTTAGTTAAAACAAAATAAAAGGAAATAGTCACAACAAGTAAAGTGAAGAAGAATATGTTAGAGCCGGCATACACTTAATAAAAAACTAATATCACCATCAAGGTTATCTAATTGATTCATTTAATATTTTTGTCATGTTATAATATTTATTCTATTTTACTAAAAAAAGGCATCCATATAAGCAGAGAGAAAAATATTGTTATACACACAAGGTTTTTTTTTAAGTATATTATAATCTTGTTGGACTTATCGACTGGTTTTTGGTTTTTGTATAGTTCTCTAAATTAAGTTCAGTCCGTCCATAATAAGTTTATGTAAAAGAATGTAATTCAGAATCTAAAAAAAAAACAATGGAAAAAAGTGCAAATGACATTTTGAGGATAGATGCTAGGAAGCAAGCCAAATTATATAAAAGTTCAATTGCAAATACAAGTGACAAACAAATTACAAGCAATTACCGAGTCACTGCTTCGGCTCTAAGAATCGAAGGTGTGATTTGGGCCACACAAAGAAATCTCCAACATTTTATTCATGAATTATTTTTGCATGAGGAGTTTCCTTGTAAAGTTTGGCAACATTAATCTTTTTCACAGCCAAACTAACGTTCACCTCCCGTTCAATATTCAGGCAATAATTATGGCAATTAATTTTATGTATTGGATCAGTCATAGGCTTACCAGACTGAAATGTAAGAAAAAAATAGATTACTTTAAAAAAAAAATGATACTTTGTTTTACCTAACGATTCTTGGTTAACTACTAAGTAGTAATGGACCAACAGAATCGTTTCGATATCCTCAGACTTATCACATAAATAATGCAATATACGCTATTTATTGATTTTGATGTACTGAGTTAAAATAACTATGTGAGCCATGATACATGAAGAAATAAACGTAATCAGGCTGTAGCAACTTTCAAGCCTTATACGTAACAATTTGTGTTAAACTTGTAAATATCTTACATGAACTTCAAGAAAAATGGCATGATCTCTATATATAACATATTGTTAGACCTAATGGCAAACCCAAAAGGGTTGATTTGATTACTTTTCTAACTTTACTCCAGTTCGGACAAAGTAGCGGCTTGGTTAGATTTTAGTTAATATAAAATATATTCATAAAACAATGTAATATATATATATATATAAGTTATTATGGAGCGGATGGTAGTTATATATATTTCATATTAACAATATGGGCCACACCCAACCAACAATCAAACAACCACACACACGTGTGTGTCTATATATATATATATATATATATATATATATATTGCAAGTATAATCAACAATGAATTGTTTCCTTTTTACTTTGTATGCACACCAACTTTTCTAGCTATCGACACATAGATCTCGTCACCGAAGTATGATCTAATTGTTTACTTCATATATGATTTGGCTGCAAGTCAAACAATGTAAATAATACAGTATATGGAGTATAAGTATATATATACACACACACACGAATATAGGGGGAGGATCAAAAGACATAATTTTATATATATATACATATATGTTGTGTGACATATTAGCTCACATATATATATATGTATATAGATATAGAGAGAGGATATAGAGAGATAACAGACGAAATGTTTATTTATTAATATAAGTGTATAGAGAGATACATCAAGAGATCTCTGACCCTCTTTATATAATAGAGGACATGGTTACATATGCTAGAAAAGCCCAAGATAGGCCCAATAGAGTAAGGCCCAAGATGACCAATAATATCCTACAACACTCCCATTTGGACGTATTGATTTCTTCATCTTCATGCAGTCGATCTGAGTCGAGTTCATTCGCAGTGCTAAACACATAAAAACCTTAGGACATATGTAATTCAAATATGGCTACTACTAGCTCGAAGCCATATACACTCTCTAGTCGTCTCATAGAGCATGAGATCAGAGTGATTCGTTTGGAGTCATTCCAAGACCTCCAAGATATCGCCTTATTCCTAATGGCAAAGACATACCATGTTAGGAATATCTCTTATGCGGGTCTGATAAGTAACCAGCATCGGTATAACCGAAAAAGGGTTGTGTTAATTCGAGTACCGAAGGGGGTAGGTACACTCGATGACGCAAAATGGGATAAGACAAGCCCTCGTCCACAGTTACCTTAAGGTAATGGGAAAATGTCTTTTATGCCATTTCGATGGCAGCGTGTTAGCGCGATGCTATGTCGAGCTATACCATTCACAGCAGACGAGATGTTCATCCTATTACATTAGACCAAGTACAATGATGCACTTATTGTACTTAGATGTGAACATAATAGTTCAATATCTCTTTATCGTCTCATCAGGGACGGACTGATCTATATCAATGTCTAGTGATCGAACGATCATGGGAGAATCTGACGACTTAGCGTCATGATGACTAAAACGTCATAACACCTTCTGGGTGTAGTCTGAATCATGGACTTAGATTCAATTTTTACGGAACTCAATCATCAGGCCGAGTCACTACCGTGTCTTCCCAATATCCTTCATCTCGAAGGCAAATCCAAAAACGAATTGCGTAATAAAATACGCAAGGGCATAATACTTGTTCAAGTATCCCAAGCTGATCAAGTACTCACTTAGGCGGTATACCACATCCGCTCGGATTATATTAATCCATATAGTGAACGTCTCAGTCAATTGAGATCGTGTTCCATGGTCAGGAACTACTTGATTTAAGCACATGAAGTCACACAGTGACCTTCATCTATATCTCTTTGTCTAAATCCCCATAGAGATAAAGCCGTGACCACATTCATGGCTGCATACTCAGTTTTTCGGAAACTATTAAACTGGTAAAGTAGGGGACTGTTATAATGTCCATTACGAGGAAATCAACCATCTCGTAATCAATTCCAAGGTGTGAGAGAAGCCTTGCGCTACTAGGCGAGCATTCTACAATCTCATTATTCTCATCACTTTTTCTTACGAATAACCAAATAAACGAACTCGTTTAACATTGGTGGTGTTGGAGCTACAGGTCCGAACACACTTTCGCCAAGGAGTCTACTTGGATTGCAAGTCTCCATTAGTCCAGTCTATTCTACGTTAACTTCAGGCAACGGTACATGGTTCTCTGTCATAATTTGCTCATATTATCAGTCGTCACCGAATATATGAACAAGTAATCAATGACAGTCTCGTTTCGCTTCAATATCGTCTAAGATATCATGATCGACAGATATTTCAAGATTCTTAGGATGAGGAGAAAATCACACATCTCCTTGATCCTTTATAATCTCGTGCGACAAACGAGTTTCAGTTCACCACCTCTGGGGCTGAACAAATTAAGAACCTGTCAACTTCCTCATATCTTGGGAAGGACGACAGACTGACGGCCGACGACAGCGTCCTTTGCTTGGCGGGTTCGGCCAAAGCAACGTGTTACGACAGGAACACGGCGTCCGACAGGGACGTCTATCTTTGCAAGCATTTTGCAGCAGGTATAAATGATCTCGTGACATCTCATAAAGTCATTAAATGCGTCTGGCATTTAGTTAGACTTGAGGGAGTCTATGCACTTACTTATCACTAAGTGTAGTTTTGGGGATCAAGCTAAGACTGAGTGGGTTATGCCACGTTACTTCACGTCATTTCTTATCAACGGTAACATGCAAATCTCCCCCTAACAACGGGGAGAACAGTCTTAGCGATGTCACTTTCGCATATCATGCGGTAAAGAGATCGCTTGCCAATGTTACTCTATCAAATGATAGGTATGGGATTCATAATCGACTTATGTCCCCTTCAGACGTCCATATTTTGAACGCTATAGCGGCTCAATCAAAATATTAATTAAGCACTCCAAACACGCGTTAATATGAGACTTCTGGCTCATAACCAATAACCAGCTGGTACGCATATGGTGTTTGAGTGTCTATGGGCCTCATGACGGACCAATGCAGCAAAATAGCATAACCCCACACGGAAATATAAATCTTAGTGCGCAAAACCAAGAAATGCGTGTAATCATTTGCAGTCGCATCATCAAACTTTCCGTGAGTCCATTTGGGTCTGAACATAATCGACAGGATGTTCAATTTGAATTTCCAAACTCAAGTAATTCAAATCGAAATTTCGATTTTTTTTACTCTTCGGAATTATCAAGTCAACTAGACTTTTCAGGATAATCCGGATCATGAGCCATCAACTTAATGATAGGGCTAGAAGTTTAGGAAATGCTGCATTTCTATGGACAACAATAATCATGTGATCTTATTGTCGATGCATCAACCATAACCATTTATATTTATGGTCGGCCTTATGGTTGGATAAGTCCACAATAACTCCTTCAATTCTTTACAAGAATTCTACGAGTTCTTTTCGTGATCTTTACACATACTAGTCTTTCAAAGTGAGCATTAGTGGCATGAATTTCGGATTAATCACGAAACATATTCTCAGAGAGAATCCAAATGCGATACGACTATAAATCAAGCATCGTCTTTTGATCCGGGAATATCTCATCCGGTCAATGCCACAATATCAAAATGCTCTTATCAATCGACGACAGGCGAATGATAGTACAGACAATCATGTCTTAGCATTTAAATCATTTATCATTTCGACGACAGGCAACCACATTTCAACCACTTATCATTTAATCATTTAATCATTTATCATTTATCGGTAACTTTAAATGCTTTAAAGAATGTGGTAGCAACCACTTGAAAGACATTTCAACTCCTCTAAAATACGCTTTTGGTCGTATTGAATGGAGGCTATGTAAAGAAATTTTAATTCTTTCATGAGCTATTACCAGATAACACTGGTTTTCTCGAATATTTTATAACTCAACAAGGTACGGCAGGACCTACATGAGTATAAGACTTCATATTTGACAAATCAATTTGGTTTTACCAAAGATTTCGATTTTGGAACGACAGGTCCAGAATCATTGTCACTGAGTACTCTTTTAGGCAAATAGTTGGTGAAATTATGTGGTACACTGTTACCCACTATTTTCAAAAAAATCAACTACCCCACAAGTATTGCCTAAAATTTCATAATTTAAAGTTTGGTCACATTTGTCAAAAAAAAATTGCTCAAAAACACTTTAAATTATTTCGAGAAATTTCGTAAACAGGCAAACCATAATCCAAAAGTATGTCCAAATGGAAAAATATAATACAGATGAGCGAAAAAATGGCTCAATGATTTATCAAAATCAATAAAGAAAGGTATCAAACTCATTTGAGCCACAAAATCAAGGGTCTCAAGAGTTTCTTTCAATTAACTTTAACCACATTTGCATCGGTTTTTCCACCTTTATAATAGTTGTGAACTATTTAAGGAGTAACCGTGCATGACCTTTGTCTTTATAGCATAGAGTTGCCTCCTTGAGCATTATCTCTTGCTTTGTGACAATGGGCCATATTGTTTCTTTCAATTACTGTCTTGTAGCCACAGGTTTTCGATTTTGACGATTGTCTAAAATCTCGCTTGGCTAGGCGATTCATCGGGATCGCGACAGTTCAAGACAAATAACACTTGTCTCGGTTCTCGATTCGTGGAAAAAAAATATACACGAAGAGCATTAATATCAGGCAAACAATTCGCCATTGACCCAATAGGATTAAAACTACTCACCGGGGTAATTTTTTCTTATCCAATAACAGAAGGGCGATAAAGGAACATGGTGAATATAAATTCATGATACTGCTTATGGAATACAATTTCCAAGCTAGTATTTTGGTGAAGGATAGCTCCAATATGTCAATTTTAGACATTTGTTCACCATAAACGTCATCACGTCTCAAATGTGGCGACGGAATAAAATCAACGCCTTAGCATTCATCTCGAGGGTAACAACAAACTCGTGTTTTACTCATCAAAGATGGCATCCAAAAAAAATTGGGCATCACATTTTCACACATCAGGGTGAGTAACATGTGGTGACGGATTAAAATCAACGTTTATACAGTCATTTCGCAAGTATGTTTTACGATTTTTCTCATCATAGATGGCATCCAACATGTGTTGGGAGTTCTGGATTATTTATCATATAAAACGACTGGTTTATATGTTTATGGTTTGCACAAGCACAAATTTTTTTTTCGAAAACGACAGGTTCGAAAACATTAGTTTTGCTTTTCATGTGAATCGGTTCTCATTGATCGAACGACGGGTCGATACTGAAACACCAATTCAGCGAAACATACATCACTATATAAACACACTCGGAGAAATTATTATTTAGTCAACCCCTTTCGGTAGCTCTATTTGAACACGACCAGGAAAGACGGTGAGGGGGGTGGGCACGAATGCCTCTTAAAAACCGACCTCATTAGGAGAACGACTTCCGCCTTTATCTTTCCTAGACATCGTATCCAAATAGGTGAGCCTATTTGGGGAAAATTCATAATTTTTCCAACTTAAATGTGAATATATACGATTTTCGCTTTTTATATATGGCAATAATATTAATAATATAGACAATATCTATCTAGATTAACCACATATATATAAACAGGCAGTAAATATATTTTAGAATATATCTAATCATGCAGTAGATTTGATGTTATAAACAAATCAATTTAAGATTATCAATCAATCCATAAAGATTCTAACATATCAAATCAAATCAATTTAATATTATCAATCAATCCATAAAGATTCTAACATATCAAATCAAATTAATTTAAGATTATCAATTAGATCTAATACAATAATTTACTGGCATATGTGATATTTATATATATGATAATATCAAAAAGATATGATTATGTTAACAAGATATCAATCAATTATCTATGTTTATCGCCATATTAATAATTCTATACATGATAGTTTTAACATGCAAGTTTCATAATCAATAAAAAAAATTCACATGATTTTCCGTAATAGAATATTTCATAGAATATTTCAGAGATGGTAATATTATTAAACATCATCTTTTCAGAAAAAAAATAATCTGACAAGTCATAATCATATGTTGGTGTATTTCGTTTTACATACAAACAATTTACTAGACTGTTTCTATCCACACGGTCCATATGTGTATTAACATGGATTAATTCATGCAAGATAGATCATGTTAGACAATAAGGAATAATTTATCATGTAGTGAGATTTTATTCCTAACATGCAGTTTAGCTTTTACACGTGAATTATATATTACGGTATATTTATCATGCTTCATTTATCCATAAAATAATACGTACGATCACATATATGGAATAAATTAAGTTTTGAATTCGGTACCTTACGTACGGTATGTTGGTGAATGTCGATATAGCAAAACCCTAAAAAACCCGAATAAACCTCAAGGTTTATAAATACCCAATATACGTGCGTTTACCAAAAATCTCCAATATCCACGAGCGTATATCCTATTCTCCGTGAGCAAAGTGCCGATAACGTGTTGTGTGACATATTAGCTCACATATATATGTATATAGATATAGAGAGACAATATAGAGAGAGACAACAACAGGGTATTTATTAATCAGAATGTATATGAATGAATGTAAAATATAAGACCACTAACCCTCTTTATACCCTCTTTATATAGATAGAGGGGTAGGGTTATAAGCCAACTTAGACCCATAAAATACAAGCCCAATAGTCCAATAATATCCTACAAGAATAACGAAATTAATATTATAGTTAATAAATCCATTACTGATAACATTAAATGCCTCGATTTATTTACATAAAACCCATTTTTCAATAAGGGGTTTTGAACTGTGGGTTTGGCCGAATTTTTATTTTTGAAGAAGAAATACAAAGTAAGAGAGGAGAGAAAACAAGCTGGTTATTTTTTTTATAGCAAAAAGTATGCTGCGTGATAAGAGGGTATACCCTCTTTTTTATTAGGAGTGTTAATCTATACCATCAAAATAAGTTAGAATAGAGGGCTGACATTTTGATGTTAAATCTGGTGTTTTTGGTGATGTTAAAAAACGCTCCAAATCAAATTTTGATTAATGCAAATCTTTAAACTTTCACGATGTGAATACAAATATGTGTCTTGTTTTTTTTTCAAGATATATAATTGCATGTATTGAATTTTTATATTTTACCTTAATTTTCAAAACATGCAATTATACATCTCGAGAAAAAAAATAACACGCATATTTGTCTTCTTGTCGTGAAACCGTGAAGATTTGTATTAATTAAATATTGATTTGGAGCGTTTTTGCATAAAAGTGTCTAAAATTGTGTCTAACTTGATGTCTATATATCCGCCCCTATATATATCTATACTATTAATTTATGTGAAGAATGCTTATGAAGTCTTGAAACAATTATTTATAAAATAGTCCTATTAATTTACAAAATTACAAAATAGTAGTAGACAACTTTTACAGGATAATTAAAAAAAAAATAACTGCCATCTAATTATTAATTTCATCATCAAATTCATCCTCTCTCTCTCTCAACCATAATTGTTATTCACTTCATCAAAGATTCTACCATAACGAGTTACATATATTTTTTTGGATTCACACCCATTGGGTGGGCAGGTCCGCTAGTATATATATATATATATATATATATATATATATATATATATATATATATATATTCTTTATCTTTATGTAACGGCTACAATGAGTTTAAATTGTTTCCATACAATTTAAATAATTTACATGTATAGAATATTTTGTATTAATTCTTATTATTTCCCAATTTCTTTTGATATTCATTAAAGCTTCTTTATTTCCTTCTTTATTTTCTTTGATATTCTCCCCATTTTTTTACTCTTCATTAAACTTTATGATAAGTGTATTCCTTTAACCATGTATTCATTTCTTCATTTTTGCAGCAATTAATTTACTGAACACTCTCGCTAGTTAATTTCCTATTAACCGATTACATTGTTATTGTTCAAAAATATAACCTTTAGTTCACTAGTCAATTTCCATGATAAATAAACTCATTATAGGTAGGAATTGAACATGTATTAATCGAAAAAAAATACATTTATTGTACTGTACTATCACTGGTTAACAATCTAGGTACTGGAGTACCATTTTTAACATTTGAGGTACTAATTTACGAATTATGCCACAGTTGAGGACCTACATATTATATATATATATATATATATTATTATTATAACTTTGTTTTTCTAAGTTATTTTGTTAATTTAATACGTTCGTATTATGGCTTTTTATTTCTAATGTTTTATGAAATCGCTCATTATGTTCCACTAAAATGATTTTTACATATTTATTATTTTTAAAACATACTTTAATTTTATGAATAGATATTATTCAAACCGATCAAGTGAAACCTGACCAATTTGATTTTTTGTGGGTTTCTTTGGTTTGGTTTCGAGTGATAATTTGCTCCAAACTCAAGCAAAACGAACCGGTGAAATTGAATTAGTTTGGTTTGTGTTTTTTTCAAAAGTCAAACTGAATCGATATCGATCTGGTCATCCCTACGTGTGGCATCCGCTAAAGTAATTTCCTTTTAAGAAAAAATTAAATGAAATTTACACGTATGCAAACTGTGCGATGGAAGAAAGGTTTGTCCGCATGTCATATTTATCCGCGACGCCTATAAACACCTACAGAATTCCATTGTTTGAACAACTTATATGTTAACAACAAAATTTTATAACATTTAGTCTAATTTATTATAATTTTTTACACAATTTAAGTTTGTTTAAAAGTTAAATTCTAAAAGAAAATTAATTAGGTAAATGTTATGCCAACACGTTGAGATAATGTGGAAGGACCGGTAAATGTAATGTGGCCTTTAGTGACTAAATCTGCAAACCATGTGAGATAACCATGGTTTACAATCTTCCATGTATACATATGATTCTTAGCTACCAGCAGTGTAACTGTCCCATCCCACTAGACTCCATTGATAAGCGAAAACTCGACTTCAAGCAATCACAAACCAGGGTTGGCGAACAAGACAATTTTGGATAGTACATATCCAACCTTAGGAAGCTTTACAAAACTACAACTAATCCCATAAGAATAGAGGCTTCCAAGAACAAAATAGAAAATATTTGTAATACTTTAAAGACTATTGCTAGGGAGCTGGTTGAGAAACCTAGGAAGCGTGTTCATTACTGTTTTGTGGACTAAACTGACAACATTTTGTGGTTTATACCCACAACTGACAAAAATTTTAATTGAGAAAACTCATTGGCATAATTCTGTAATTTTGTACCGTTCCGTCTATATTAACGAAAAATGGTGATTTTGTCAAACATATACATTCACATTGAAGGGCATAATTATAATTTTCCTATAAACTAATATTCCTTCAAACAAAAAATATAAACTAACAAAACATAAATATATATATATATATATATATATATATATATATATATATATATATATATATATATATAAATGGGATTGGAGTTTAGAAATTAAATATTATGATTAGGGTTATTGTTTGGATTGAGTTTGCGATCGATTTTTTGGAATGATCGAAGGGAAGAGAATGGAAGGGGACGGATGTCGAAGTACAGCTCGTCAAGTGTATATATATACATATATATGCGTGTGTTGGGGGGGTGGGGGGTTAATTATTGTTTTATACAGTAAACTAACCATGATTTGCGGTTTACTACCCTAAACTGACAAATTTTTTAATTGAGGAACCTTATTGCCATAATCCCACGATTTCGTCCCTTTCCGTCCATATTAACCGAAAATCACTATGTTTTCAAACATTTACATCACACATTGAAGGACAAAAGAGTCATTTGCCTATTATTTCATCCTACACCATTGGATATCATATGATGATAAAAAGACATAAGCATAAGAAATTAAACTAATTAATATATACATTCATGTATATATATGAGATCGGGGTTGTGGTGGAAGAAGATAAAAAAAGTGATGATGGTGGCAGATTGGTGATGGGATGTGCAAGATGAGTGGATGTGTTAAAAGGGCTTTAGGATCTTGTCACGCCCCGGATTTTGGATAAATCCGAGTTGTGAATATTGTTTAAAATAAAATGGTTTAAATGACAAAACATGCGGAAGTATTCAACAACACACTAGGTAATAAAACAAAATATATCTTTAAGTTACAACCATAGTAAGATGTCCAAATACTAAATTATTCAAATTAAATTAACAACACAAGGCCTATGTACAAACATAGTAAAATGTCCAAATACTAAATTATTTAAATAAAGAACATAAAACAAGCCAAGTACTAACCCACTACAATCTGAACAGAAATGAAATATAATTTTATCTACAATAATGCCGTAATAACCAGGCCTAACTGCAAATTAAACAACGCTAATTTACCTTTTATTAACAGTATAAATAAGTTCACAAAACGACAACAAAATAAAAGCACACATGTAACGAGGTTAGAGTTTAATAACACTTTGATCACAAACACAAATAACTACCATATCCAAACACATTCATGTTATAACCATTATTTTTTTTTCCGCCACACATTTCTACGCATATATCACCTAGCACTTATCCATAAAATGAAATTAAAATTTATCATTATAAAAAAAAAATAATTAAAGAAAAACATCCTACTGACAATATTTTTTAAAGTAACATTGATAGCAGTAATAAAAATATAACATTAAAATTCTACTAACAAACTTACCAAGACCGGTAGCTAGTCGATGCTTCGCTTGTCCGTTAATATAAAAAAAATACAAGTCAGCAATACAACATATTCATGAACACCGGTAGCAAATCGGTGCATCATGTGTTCATCAATATCAAAACAAAATAAACCTTCATCTGAGAATTAGTCGGGCCCTACTAATACTCAAATGATTATCTTTTTTTTTTATAATAAATATATCATCATACAGCAAGCCTACTTATACCCACACATAACTAAACTAAAATCAACACCAATTTACATATTTATACACAATCATACACTGTTCTATGTCCATGAATATGTTGAGTCACATCCACCAACATCGCAAAACGACTTTAAGCTAATACACCCGTGTTCAAAATAGTATATTTTAGTGTAAGTTTTACTAGGCACACATATTATAACTAGTTTTATAAATGACACAGTATTAGTTAAACGGACCCAAAGCTACTTAATTAACACTCATCGACACCTGAATAAGGAAGAAATCATATGCCAATTAATGTCAACTACATAAATCGATTCTTGCCCCAATAAATCTTAATAACCATTTAGATAGCAAATTCTACTTACTAAAGCCCTGTCCCAGACCATATAAAAGTAATTTACCTTAATAATTAACTTATTAAGTTATTTATGACATTCATAATATCACCACAAACAATACGACTAACCAAGTATATCACCCAATCAATTGCATTTCTTACTTAAGATCATTAATCCATTGCAACAACTAATACCTAGACCATGCAACTCAACCAAAGGACCATAACACAAGCTAGCAAATTAATTAATCAATAACATGATGAAACAAAGTAATTCACGTATGTAATCCACTAAATAATAAAGACTATACATACATCACAACCATTTATAAAATCAAAAACTTCACACATCAGTTACAACCACTACAAACAAACAACATAATCAAAGAAGTTTAGCACACCAGAGAACATAGTTTAAATAAACAGTTTTTGTTTTTCCACCCATGCATAAGGCTATTATATAATAGAAGTATTGTATTTGTACATATGTATATATATATATGTGTGTATATATATATATGTATCTTCATCATATATCACAACTAATACTACGATTTAAACCAACACCCGCAAAACAATTATGGACAAGTATAAAACGTACATAACTAGGAGGATGACCAATGTACACATAAGAAACTTAATAACACCATTAATTTATGCACTTATTACATGAACGTAACACAATAAATTTCCCTCTGCACTATACAAAAATATTTCAGAAAGAATAAAAATTGCGAGAAATGACTGAACTACAAATTTGACATGAATCGACAATTCTGCAAAATGTAACCCTTGAAAGTTATCGTAATATCCACAAAGATTCCAATATTTTTTTTTTCTTTTTTTTTTTTTACAAAAATGAACAAAACAGATTAACAACAAATTTAAAACATTTATAGCTGAATAAAATCTAAAAAAAAAACGTATACCTCCACCTAATCACAAAGATACAATTTCAACTATACACTTATAACAAAGTCTTATAATGTACTAAAATGTATATAACCCAAAACTGACATTTTAGTTGGTATAATTCAATTACAATACCTATAAGCAATTAACCGTTAAAACACAGCCACTTGAAACGACAACCACAGACTTCACAAAGACACCTGACGTTTGAAAAAAATTCCTATATAACAACAAAATATTTTAGTACTTGTATATAAAAGAACACGTCCTAACTACGCACATGATCCACATCCTAACTATGTACTAGCACGGAAAATTACCACGAGGAACAATAAACCCATGCGCAGTACTTATGTCAAAGAAAAATAACACTAAAAAACTTTAAAGACAAAAAGAGATCAAATAAGGAAGTTTCAATCACCAAAATACTTGTATTTACAAGATCACTGCATATATATAACCGATTTCGGGTAAGATATATTAATATAGAATATTAATATATATAATAAAAAATCACTTACTGATTGGCATGTACAAACCATCACTTACCATCATACAACCACAACAACAAAACGTATCAATTCCATGGTTAATAATCAAAACAGATTCACTAAACTAGAACATATTTTTTTAACCTTCTAACACAACCACCCAACACAAAAGAATGTCATCCGAAAATACCACCACCACATATACTACTCTAGTGATTCAAAAGAATAATAAATACACTAAACAACTATACCATTCAAATATCACTATAAAATTTGATTTTGTAAGAGAGTTTTAACTAAATCATACATCTCATACGCAAGTTCCGGAAATGAAATTTCAATTACTAACGATTAATCAGAAAAATAATAATTACTTGAAACACCACAATATGCTTCAATTGGTACATGTGACAAATGAACGATATTTATATATGATCACATCACGAGTAACACCATGAGTCACAGAACACTGAATACAAAGAAAGGTCACCTAAGACATTTCAAATTCTAGATATAAACAAGCAAAGTAATTCAGAATACGAACAATGATTACATGCATTGTCAAATTACCAAAATAAAAATGTAAGCAGATCACTCCAACAATAACAATCAACTACATACACATGTAGCGCACAAACAATGAGATGCAAACAAGATAAGCAATTTTTTTAAAAAGCGTCTTACACCACATACTGTAAGACTTTAACACCCATTCCCGTTTGTGCCTATCCTACCCAACAGGTAACCAAGATACTCGGAACTCGGTTAGCTCTGATACCGAGCTGTCACACCCCAGATTTTGGATAAACATGAGTTGTGAATATTGTTTAAAAGAAAATGGTTTAAATGACAAAACATGTGGAAACATTCAACCACACACTAGATAATAAAACCAAACAGATCTTTAAGCGACATGCCGATAATCACATTGAAGTCACTATAAGCCTAAGGGTAGCCAACGGTGCTCAAATGTGACAACACAAAACAAAATATTTTTTTAGAAATTTCGGCATTACATTTGGGTATTTATTTGTTTTTATAAAAATCAACCTGTTCAAATAACACGATATAAATAAATGAAAGTCGCCCACACGATGTTTTTAAATTAAATCAAACAATGGTAATTATTTATATCTAACCCAACTAACAATCAAAACTCAAATAATGGAGAAGAATAAATGAATAAAGTGTTTTGCAACTAAATGAATAAACTCGCATTAAACACTTATTAGGCCAACATGGGTCAACTAAATAAAATAATTCCAACATGAATAAAAAGTCTAGCATGCGCACGATAACATGCAATCGGATAATTGAGCCACAAGAAAGCACTTTAAGCCTCGTCACTGCCTAAGTCCGCACATGTACATCGATCGGAAACAAAATGTACAGAAAACAAAGAAAGGAGGTAAGAAAACAATCTCGCCTTAAAAGCGGCACATGCTACTAAGCACGTACACGCAATCCTAACATGGCAAATATGCTTTCATGGCAAATAATGACATAGGCAGTTACACAAAGATATAACAACATGAATAGCTCACACACGCACAATTAAATGAACAGATAACAAAGATTAAATGAACAAATAACAAATATTAAATATTAAATGAATTAATAACAATAATAAAAATAAGCCTCAACAAAAAACAAAGTCGGGATTGATCACATATGTACCCACTTTTAGAGTCAATGCTCTAGGACCCACCCACACTCTGACACTACCGTATGTGTCAAAAATATATGGGGCCGGCTTTAAGGGCACTACCCCTATGGTACCGATATACTTAATCCTTGCGCAAGTTTTCGGGATCTCACCGTAAGCTGACACAGCTCTGCTTTATAATCACATGGTACTACAATCCCTAAAAGAAATATAAAAGACTCCAAAGGCCAAAAACATGAAAACAATAAAATCCGCACAAAGAAAAAAAAACATAAAACACACTTTATAATATTTTATGTAATTAGATATTAAAAACAATTCATTTGAAGACATCACTTCTGTCATGGTATCACCACAAGAGTATACACGTTATCACCACAAGAGTATACACGATATCACCACTTCCACATTTTGAATGTTTTAATTTAATAACACGTTTAAATCACCTTCTCACCAATTCTTTTCCAGTATACTAAAAATAACATAATCACCATAAACAATATAATCACCATAAATGTAATGATGTAAACTTTCAAACAATATAATTATTATAATAACCTGTAGCAATATCCATTGACTACCGAACCTAGATTAGCATGCAACAAACAACACACAAAATCCGCTTTTAAAGCGAAATCATATTCCTCCCCCTTACCTAAACAAACGAGAGCTCGTTAGTCAAAATATCCCAAACTCGAGCCGAAAAACCCACCGATCAGAACTGTTAAGTCTGGACAGCCGCTACCCGACTCTTAACCCGTCCCTAAACGCATTCAAAACGAGCCACAAATTAATAAAATTTACATAAATTCGGATTATTATTAAAATCCGAACACTGAGTTTTTATAAAAGTGAAAATTAAATGAGTAGGCTTATACAGGTAGATAGATCTCGAAAAGTAGATTAAGAAAACTTATTTAATTGTCAAAAAGGTACACCCGATGATCCCCGAATCGGCTCCCCAAACCTCTGCCCGAAAAACACGAAAAACCGATCACCACTACTTGTCACAGCGGCCTGACCAGACCATGGCCAATTCTCTCTCCACTCATTCTCACTTTTTCTCTGATCACTCCCTCGATTCTCTCTCTAAAATCTCCAGCTGCACATGCAGGGTATGTAATTATGTATGTATAAAACGTATGTGTGTATGTAGTATGCATATTGTATATGTATGTATCAATTATGTTTTACATTTAAGTTTATTACTAGCTTAGCCCACATCATTATTGTTAATTACAAAAACCATCCAATAATACTATACACTTGTAACTTAATATAATTAATAGTTAAACACATACACATAAACACACCATAAACTAAAATTACTAATAAAATTACAATTATAAACACTGAAATTTCTGAGTCGTTACAGATCTAGAGTGGTGTGTTATGGGTACAACATACAACTAAGAAATAGGGAAAGATAAGGATGAGGTCACTTGGCTGTGTAAGGTTAAAAATGTAATTTGATGCTTTTTGGTTAGCTTATGTTAACTTTTTGTAACTTTTTGGACGAAAGGTACAAAATCGCAGAATTTAGTAGTAAGATTCCTCAATTAAAATTTTTGTCAGTTGAGGATAGTGAACCGCAAATCATGGTTAGTTTAATGCACAAAATAGTAATTTGTGTGTATAGGAATATATGTACAGATATAGATATATGTGTGTATAGATATAAACATAGATGTGAGGGTTATGTATAGTTATATATATATATATATATATATAGATGTATATATACATATATATATATAGAGAGAGAGATAGTATGAGAGGATGAGGAAGATGGATGAGATCATCTATATTGAAGGGTAAAACTGTCATTTCCATTTTTTAAGTTAGCACGTGCTTGTTTTTTGTTAACTTTTTGGACGGAATATGCCAAATAAAAGAATTATGGTAGTAAGGTTTCTCAATTGAAATTTTTGACAGTTGTGGGTGCTAAATCGCAAAACATGGTTAGTTTAGTGCACAAAACAACAATTAACCCCTAGTAAGCAAAATAAAACTTGGGGATCAATTCAACCAAGAGATTTTCATCCCAGTTTGAATATACGCAATCTCATATGGAGGAAACCATGATGTGACATAGTTTTAGCAGAACGCGTAAAATCTCTATCTCGTCTTCTTTTACAAAACCAATGCATTCGGTTAACAAAATTGAAGGACATAGTATGTTTGCCCCCCCCCCCCCCCCCCCCTACCCGTGGTGAAACACGTGAAAAAAGGCACATAAAAACATTTCAATATATATTTCCTTATTAGATGGAAGACGTTCATGACATATCTCCTGACGGAAATTGGGGACTTTGTGTCATTAATAAATCCCTCACTATAATTAGGGGTGAAAAAACAACAATATAATATTATATTTTGGTTAATTACTTTTTCTAACCCGCTTTATAACAAAAAATATGCGTAATAGTTTTGAAAAATTATATTAATTTCAGACTCAACATTGGTGAGTGAACACATAAGAAAGGGGCTGGCAATGAATTATACATTTTATCTTTATCTTTTTAATGGGGATTTTTGGCTTAAAGAAATAAACTCTGTCCAGAATAGTTTGAAGTGATGTTTTAGTGATGCTCCGTTTGAATTGTGATTCGATTTATCTTGAAAGCAATACATGGCGGCAAACATGTACACAACCACTATAGTGGTCTTGGGTACCAAGGCACGCATCACTTATCTTTTTAGCAGGACATGTCGTAGAAATAACCTATTTATTCTATTTGTGGGACATGTTAACAAAAATCATTAGGTTGATAATGGTATGTCGTCACCAATATCCCTTCTCCTCCAAGTCCTAGATGGAATCACAAAAACTTATCGATGTTGAACTTTGGAAGACTACTAAAGCCTGGATAATTTCAAATTCTATGCGTCACGCCCTTGTTTTGAGAAAAGGGTAATCTTGGGATGAACTAAAATAAAATACAATTTAAGTAAAGAAAACCATTCTAAACAAAAATAGGTACCGAATAGAAAGCTCGTGCGGAAGAAAAGTTAGTTTATCTTGCCTGTAGGCTATAACTGAAAATCAAACGTGGAAAAGAAGGCAAATGTACTAGCCTTTAGGACTTATTATTGAAACACGTACGAAAATAAATGAGAAGATCAAAACAATTGAACCCAACCCGAATGCATCTCTACTTCTCTATCATGTGGCATCTACTCCATAACATTTTTTCCCTTATCGACACATGCAACCAATATGTAAGTGAGAATTCTATGTAATATTATAGGTAAGAAAGTACATTCAAGCATGTAGCGTCATCACAGTCGGAAAATATTAAACTTGATGCAACAAAAGAACATAAGAAACAACACCAGAAATATATTTATTTGTATTAGGTTCCACTTTATTTCAGTTAAGCAATAGACAAAGGCCACTCATCTCCCTAGCCCATCGTGCCGTCAATGCCCCGACTAGCAATTAGACAAATGTCACATCATAGATTAATTATTTTCATACACCATACACAGTTTATTCATTTTCACCTTTATGTTGTTGTTAACATCATCCTCGTAATCCAATGAAAATTCAGCATCAAGTCTCACATCAACATCCCCATTTACAAAATCGTTAGTCAACATAAAACATGTATAAAAGCATCAAAGATCAATATTGTTGGTCCGTATGAGTCTAAACCTTAGAGGGGGGGTGAATAAGGTTTTGTACGTTTTTCGCGGAATAAAAACTTTGTGTTATTTACTAAGTTAATTAGTGGTTTTATCACCTAAACTCTTTCGTTAACAAGTTATCGCTAAATTAATCTAAGAAAGCAATAAATATAAGCGATAAGTAAATACGAAAAGTAAAAGTTAAGGGAAGAAATAACGCAAGATTTATAGAGGTTCGGCAAACCGCGCCTACGTCCTCTCCTCGGTATTTTCACTACCGAGTGTTTCACTAAAAACTTCGATTCAAGGTTACACCTTAACGAGCTTAATCAACCGATTACGCTCCCCCTCACTATATGAGTATCCCGAATAAATGACCTAGAGCTTTTAAGCTATACTTGCTTAAAAGCCTCTACCCAATTCACTCGCTCACAAATGAGTTTATAAAATTACTCTTTTACAAATTGGATCACTCACTAACAAATAATATTTCGGAGTTTATAGAATTACTAGAATAATACTCTCGAGAATAATACAAGTGAGATTTTGTAGTATAAGCTTGAAGAATAGCTTTGTAAGAATTGCTTATAAATTGGTATGCTTGAGTAAT
Source organism: Primula veris (assembly GCA_963682055.1). Classification (NCBI taxonomy): domain Eukaryota; kingdom Viridiplantae; phylum Streptophyta; class Magnoliopsida; order Ericales; family Primulaceae; genus Primula; species Primula veris. Next base: position 27,472,322 of record OY821741.1, read on the forward strand.
CTTTCTTCAAAGACTTTTTGGGGCTTTTGTAGAGTGAAAAGGTTCAGCATTTAATTTCAGACCGTTGCTGGTTGTTGAGTTCATTCAATGCTGTTTTCGCAGTTGTTCGCCCAATTTTCAGGAAGAGCTTAAAAGCTGGAATTTGAAAATCTACAGAAACGATCGGTCGTTTCTGTAAAACGATCGGTCGTTTTTGATTTGAGTTCTCTGGAAGAATTTATACTGAAAATGATCGGTCGTTTCCTCTTGGCGATCGGTCGTTTTTACGTTGTGCTCACTGGAAGAAATTTGCACTGAATATGATCGATCGTTTTTGCTTATAGATCAATCGTTTTTAATTCTGGGCATGTTTCGGTTTTCTCGACCAACTTCGAAAGCTTGTAACTTGTTCGATTTAATTCCGATTGACGTTCCGCTTGATCCGTTGACTTCGTATTTGCGTATTCTATCATTTTGACCGTTTGACACGCTAGATAAATGATTAGTACGCAAAACGAGCTTTTATCATGTTTTACAAATATTGTTATCATCAAAATAATCGATTTGAAGAATCAACGTTCAACAATCTCTCCCTTTTTGATGATGACAAAATATTGATTATAACATACTATAAGCTCTTTTTGCTAAACAAGTATAACCTAAATGTGTAGATGACGCTTTATTTGGATAAAGGTTTTTAGAGAAAAGGCAAGTAAATGTCATAACATCCGATTTAAATAAAACGACGTTAAAACAAGGTTAAATGATTAAGGATAACGAAGATCTATATGCAAGCGAAAAATTGGCCATAGTTTTGCCTAAAAATGGTCAATCGCCACAAATGAAAAGCAATATATAAACCCAATCAACTATCAATCTATGTGCGCCAAAAGCAATAATATCAAAATAAGATACAAACGCATATTTAAAATTGCAATCACACAATGCCATATAAACAAGAGCAATATAAGAAGAAACGCATCATAATCATAATAACCAAGTAAACCGTTTCCTACTTATTACATCAAAAACAACTTGTTCAACTAAAAAGGAAATAATAGAAATACAACGCAAAGACAAAAGAGAGAGGTATTTCTCCCCCTTTGACATCATCAAAAACATGAAAAATAATATATCCGCCTAGTCGCGGTGGGAAGTCGCATCATCTTCGTCGTCGTCGTCGTTGTTGATGTTGGGCCCGGCAAGGTTGGGAAAGAAGCCATTGAACTCGGCCCGTTGCTCGGCGCTCATACGATCAAGTTCTTCGAGTTCTTCTTGACCCGGGTTCATGAATCGAAACATCCGACGGGTCATTTGAGCATTGCGATATTGGTCTATATAGAGAGCGTTGTAGAAGTCGTCGGTGCGCGGTGGAGGGTTGGAGGATCCGACTTGGGCTTTTTCTTTGCCCCGAACTCTAGAGGGACGAGAGGAAGTACGGAGATCGGTGGGGGGAATGGAATCGGAGGAGATAGCGACGTCCTCATGAGAAGCACGCGGTGTGGCCTTGGGGCCGACATACTCTTCCTCTTCAGGGGAAAGAGGGGTATAGCTGGGGCCGGACACCCGTTTACCGGACCACGTAATGGTCTTGTCGGTAGTATTGAATTTTATGGACATTTGGGAAAGATAGGAAGTGTCCCAAATATGTTTGTCCTTATTTTTGAACAAAGTTCCACCGGGAACTAGATGAAGGTCCTTTAGGATGGCCGAAATCAAGGCACCGTAAGGTAGCCCATTTTTGGATTTCGTTTTGAGCGAATCCATCTTAAGGAAGATGAGGGTCGCAAAGTCGAGTTTGACTCGGCGATGGATGCACCCGAGAAGAAAGATATACTCGTTGGTGACATCCGTGAAATTGGAAGTATGGGGTAGGACAATGTGAGATAGGATGTGATAGGCTAATTTGTTGCGGAATAAGAGGCCATGGGCTTTGTTGGATTGATTGTTATGGAGGGGATGAAAAATTTCGTTTTTAAGATCATTAAAATTTTCGATCTCGAGTGTGTCGCAAAGATCGTCACTCGACTCATGGACGCCGTCGTTATCTAGGCGTAAAAGGGTTCGTAGACGGTCTATACCGTAAACGAAAGGTTGTCCGTTAAACGATGAACGCAAGCGGAGTGCGTCATCATTATCCCTATCGAGAACTAGGTGATGATAAAATTCGTAGACATTTTCTTTGTAAAAGGGTTCTTTAAGAGAAAGGATAGTATCAAGTTTGTAAAAGCTTAAATCAATCATAAGAGCAGGAAAGCGTTCACGGAAAAGAGGCATATCAAGTGTGAAATTAGATAAAATACCTCTTTTATCCATCGAAGGTGGATAGAGAGGTGGAAGCGAGCCAGAAGGGGCACCGGGGACCGAGGGAGGAGCGGTGGAGGATGAGCCGGCTCGGCGAGCGTGAGGAATGCGGGGGCGAGTGGACGGAGGCACGTAGTCGTCCTCGGGTTCATCAACGAGGTTGCGTGAGACACTCTTCGTACGAGCCATGTTTGATTGATTTGGATAAAAAATTGGAAAACTTGGGTGATTTTGGAGGAGGAGGCGAATTTGAGAGAGAGAGTTTTGAAGAGTTTAATGAAATTAGGGTTTTGAAAGGTGTTTTAACACTGAAAATCACAAAAACGATCGGTCGTTTTTGTGTGACGATCGATCGAAAAAGGGCTGAAAAATTCCAGAGAGTAAGACTAAAAAACGATCGGTCGTTTTTGTGGAACGATCGGTCGTCTGTAGCAAAACGATCGGTCGTTTTAGCTGACGATCGATCGACTGTAAATGAGGTACAGAACAGAAATTTTGGCACATTTCGACACAGATTTGGCAAGAAAAAAAATATGCAAAAATACTAAAATATATGAAATTAATCAAATACATGTATATATGTATATTTCACACATCAAACATGCCTAACTCTCGTCGAATAAAACAAAATTGTTCCTCATTAAGGGGTTTTGTAAAAATATCGGCTAATTGCCTATCGGTACTTATATATTCAAGTGTAATATCCCCTTTTTGGACATGATCCCTTAAAAAGTGATGACGTAAATTAATATGTTTAGTGCGAGAGTGTTGGATCGGATTTTTCGAAAGATTTATTGCACTAGTATTATCACACAAAATAGGTACACTATCAAACGATAATTCAAAGTCGTTTAGTTGTTGACGCATCCAAAGGATTTGTGCGCAACAACTACCCGCGGCGACGTATTCTGCCTCCGCCGTGGAAAGCGCAACCGAGTTTTGTTTCTTGCTATGCCAAGAAACTAAGGCGTTTCCTATAAAATGGCAAGTGTCACTAGTACTCTTTCTATCTAATCGACAACCGGCAAAGTCGGCGTCGGAATAGCCAAGCAATTCAAAAGAAGTATCATGAGGATAAAACAATTCTAAATTGCAAGTACCTACAAGATATCTAAAAATACGCTTAACGGCTATAACATGCGATTCCTTAGGGCAAGATTGATACCTAGCACACAAGCAAACACTAAACATGATATCGGGTCTACTTGCGGTTAAATATAAGAGGGATCCAATCATACCTCTATAAAGCTTTTGATCCACGCTTTTACCCGATTCATCCTTGTCTAATTTTGTTGCCGGACTCATTGGAGTTCCTAACGGCTTTGCATCGCTCATGTTGAACCTCTTGAGCAAGTCCCTTGTGTATTTGGCTTGATTGACGAAAATTCCGTCCTTTGTTTGTTTGATTTGCAACCCAAGGAAGTAGGTGAGTTCACCCATCATGCTCATCTCGAATTCACCTTGCATACACTTAGAAAACTCCTCGCACATGGGAGCATTAGTAGCACCGAAAATAATATCATCAACATATATTTGAATTAAAAGCATGTCTTTTCCATCCTTTTTAATAAAAAGAGTAGTATCTAAAGTACCACGAGAAAAAACCTTTTGCAATCAAAAATTTACTAAGTCTTTCATACCAAGCCCGGGGTGCTTGTTTTAAACCATAAAGTGCTTTACGAAGTTTGTAAACATGATTGGGAAACTCGTGATTTTCAAAACCGGGTGGTTGTTTTACATAAACTTCCTCATTTATAAAACCGTTTAAAAATGCACTTTTAACATCCATTTGAAATAATTTAAAACGTTTAAAAGAAGCATAAGCAAGCAACATTCTAATGGCTTCTAGTCTAGCTACAGGTGCGTAAGTTTCATCGAAATCGATGCCCTCTTCTTGGTTATACCCTTGAGCTACTAGTCTAGCCTTATTTCTAATAACTACCCCGGATTCATCCATCTTATTTCGAAATATCCATTTCGTACCTATGATGGTTTTCTCACGCGGTCTAGGTACTAAAGTCCATACGTTGCTACGCTCGAATTGATTTAATTCGTCATGCATAGCTAATACCCAACTCTCATCGAGTTCCGCTTCATGAATGTTCTTGGGCTCTAATTGAGACAAGAATGCAAAATGATTAACTATATTTCTTAAAGAAGACCGTGTATGCACTCTTTCTCCCGGATTATCCAAAATTAAATCTTGCGGATGGTGATTGGCAAACCTCCATTCTTGAGGTAAATCCTCATGAATGTGTACGCTAGATTCTAAGTCCTTTTGAAGTATATCTATAGTGACTTCATAAACAACGGGTTCAACTTCTATTCTAGGCGTAGACTCTAAGCTAGATGCAACATGATTAGAAGAGGATGCTTTATGAAAAATATCATCATTAATATTATGAACAATTAAAGGTTTATCAATCGTCGGTAAATTCTCATCAAACGAGACATGTACCGACTCTTCCACCAATAAAGTTCTTTTATTAAAAATTCTATAAGCTTTACTCGATATTGCATATCCGATGAAAATTCCTTCATCGGACTTAGCATCGAATTTTCCTAGATTATCCTTACCATTATTATGAACATAGCATTTACAACCAAATGCACGTAAATGAGAAATATTGGGCTTTCGCTCATTCCATAGTTCGTAAGGTGTCTTTTTTAATATGGGCCTAATTAAGGCTCTATTTAAAATATAACAAGCGGAATTTACGGCTTCGGCCCAAAAATACTTTGGCAAATTATTTTCGCAAAGCATGGTCCGTGCCATTTCCTCTAGGGTTCTATTCTTTCTCTCTACTACCCCATTTTGTTGGGGCGTACGAGGTGCCGAAAAATTATGATCAATATCATTTTCATCACAATAAGTTTGAAATGGAGTATTCTCAAATTCCTTACCATGATCGGTTCGGATACTTTTGATCATATAACCCTTTCGTGTTTGGAGCTTTTTGCAAATAATAGAGAATTCTCTAAATGCTTCATGCTTATGAGTTAAAAATAATACCCAAGTAAAGCGACTATAATCGTCAACCATGACGAAAGCATATGCACGCCCACCAAGACTAAGTGTCCGGGAGGGGCCAACTAAATCCATATGAATGAGCTCCAAACAACGAGTAGTAGAAATAATATTTTTAGACTTAAAAGAGATTTTTGTTTGTTTGCCTAATTGGCAAGCGTGACAAAGTTTGTCCTTTATATAAGGAGCTTTTGGTAAACCTATTACCAAATCTTTACTAGAAAGCTTAGCAAGTAAATCAAGGCTAGCATGACCAAGTCGTCTATGCCACAACCAACCATTGTCGTTGATAGTAACAAGACACTTAACTTCATCATCCACCGAACTATTCAAATCAATCATATAGACATTATTTTGTCTTTGACCCATGAGAATAGTTTTATTATCCGAAATATAATGAATAATGCAATGTGATTTTTCAAAAATGACTTTGTGACCCAAATCACAAAGTTGACTTATACTAAGCAAGTTATGTTTAAGACCATCAACAAGCAAAACATTATCAATCACAACATTAGAGGGTTTAGAGATGCTACCAATGCCGATGATTTTACCCTTGCTACTATCCCCGAAGGTCACAAAGCCTCCGTCTTTAGGTGCAAGAGTGGTGAATTTTGTTTTGTCTCCCGCCATATGTCTTGAGCATCCACTATCTAGGAACCACTTGTCCTCGTTGATTTTTGATCTCAAGCATACCTACAAGACAAAACGATCATTGGTACCCTAATCCATTTTTGGGTCCTTGAGGGTTAGAGTCTCGACCCTTTGGAATCCAAACCAAATCATTTCTACTTACTTTATACCTATTAGGGTAATATATATAATTCTCATAGTGGTCACTACGGTTGCAAGTAATACATTTAACATGCGAGATAGGTTTAACAAAACGATTATAAACTAAGTTCTTTTTATACGAGTTGTTCTTACGGGAGTAACTTGGGGTTCTATTTTCATTTTTCTTCACTTGCTTGGTGAATAGATTTTTATGCTTAGCCGCTAAGAGAGGGTTGTATCCTACACCGGTTTTATCATATGCGCCTTGTTGAGAAGCTAATATAGTACTTAGCATTTTACTTCCTTTAGTGAACTTAGAGAGTGTGAGTTCGGCTCTATCCACCTTTTCTTTACATGAACTTAGGTCATTAGTTAACTTATCATTTTCTATTGTAAGTTCGGCATTTTTAGACGTAAGTGAGTCATTTGTTATAGCTAAGTTCTCGAGTTCGTCTTGTAGAGTAATTAGCAATTTTCTAAACGATTTGTTTTTACCTCTAGCTTTTTCTAAGGAAGCTAACACATCATTTATATCAAGATCATCATCACTAGAAATAGAAGAGTTAGAGGAGTGAAAGCTTACATCCTCGGTATCGTCGTCTCTAGCCATGAGACAAAGGTTTGCGACTTCTTCATTGTCGCTATCGGAGCTATCATCATCGCTCCCCCATGCGGCCAAGAATGCCTTCTTGTATTCCTTTTTCTTTCCGAACTTGTCCTTTTTCTTCAAGGGACATTCGTTTTGCATATGGCCGGGCTTGTGACATTTATAGCAAATGATTTCGTCCTTCTTGTTCGATTTGTCGGAAGGCTCTCCTTTATACTCCTTTTTCCAGAATCGTTGTCCACCCTTCTTTTTCCAACTTAGGAATTTGTTGTAGCGTTTGGCGAAGAGTGCCATTTCATCATCCTCGCTAGAGGAATCGTTGTCGCTATCGTCATTTGTTGTGCTTTTGAAGGCAATGCCTTTCTTCTTTTTCGAGTCATCCTCATGTTTTCGAGTCGTCATATCTAGCTCATGGGTGCTCAAGGATCCTATGAGGTTGTCGAGAGAAAGTGTGTTCATATCCTTGGCTTCTTGTATAGCCGTCACTTTCGATTCCCACCTCCTTGGAAGACTTCGAAGGATTTTCGTCACCATCTCCTTGCTAGAATATACCTTTTCAAGTCTTTTAAGATCATTAGTAATCTTAGTAAAACGAGTATACATGGAAGCAATAGACTCGTCATCATCGACTTTAAATAATTCATAATCATGAATAAGCATGCTAATTTTCGAGTCCTTAACTTGACTAGTTCCTTCGTGCATAATAGCTAGCTTATCCCACATTTGCTTGGCGGTGTCACAACCGGAAATCTTATCATATTCACTAGGCGAGAGCGCACAAGTGATTGAGGTCATAGCCCTACAATTTAAGGAGAAGGCAAGGCGTTCATCCGTGTCTAGTTCTTCTACAAGTTTATCTAGACCATTTCTCCTAGGCGTTTTATAGCCTTTACTTATGCTAATCCATTGATCTATTTCATATCCACATAGAAAATTTTTCATTAGGTCTCTCAAATAGGGATAGTTAGTACCGTCAAAGAACGGGGGCCTAGTTATGGATTTAGAGTCGACGTACGAAGACATAGCGGATCTTTAAACTATAAAATCGTTAGATTTTTGTAAATAAAATAGCTAAGTTCTGATACCAATTGTTGGTCCGTATGAGTCTAAACCTTAGAGGGGGGGTGAATAAGGTTTTGTACGTTTTTCGCGGAATAAAAACTTTGTGTTATTTACTAAGTTAATTAGTGGTTTTATCACCTAAACTCTTTCGTTAACAAGTTATCGCTAAATTAATCTAAGCAAGCAATAAATATAAGCGATAAGTAAATACGAAAAGTAAAAGTTAAGGGAAGAAATAACGCAAGATTTATAGAGGTTCGGCAAACCGCGCCCACGTCCTCTCCTCGGTATTTTCACTACCGAGTGTTTCACTAAAAACTTCGATTCAAGGTTACACCTTAACGAGCTTAATCAACCGATTACGCTCCCCCTCACTATATGAGTATCCCGAATAAATGACCTAGAACTTTTAAGCTATACTTGCTTAAAAGCCTCTACCCAATTCACTCGCTCACAAATGAGTTTATAAAATTACTCTTTTACAAATTGGATCACTCACTAACAAATAATATTTCAGAGTTTATAGAATTACTAGAATAATACTCTCGAGAATAATACAAGTGAGATTTTGTAGTATAAGCTTGAAGAATAGCTTTGTAAGAATTGCTTATAAGTTGGTATGCTTGGGTAATCTTTCTTCAAAGACTTTTTGGGGCTTTTGTAGAGTGAAAAGGTTCAGCATTTAATTTCAGACCGTTGTTGGTTGTTGAGTTCAGTCAATGCTGTTTTCGCAGTTGTTCGCCCAATTTTCAGGAAGAGCTTAAAAGCTGGAATTTGAAAATCTACAGAAACGATCGGTCGTTTTTGATCTGAGTTCTCTGGAAGAATTTATACTGAAAACGATCGGTCGTTTCCTCTTGGCGATCGGTCGTTTTTACGTTGTGCTCACTGGAAGAAATTTGCACTGAATATGATCGATCGTTTTTGCTTATAGATCAATCGTTTTTAATTCTGGGCATGTTTCGGTTTTCTCGACCAACTTCGAAAGCTTGTAACTTGTTCGATTTAATTCCGATTGACGTTCCGCTTGATCCGTTGACTTCGTATTTGCGTATTCTATCATTTTGACCCTTTGACACGCTAGATAAATGATTAGTACGCAAAACGAGCTTTTATCATGTTTTACAAATATTGTTATCATCAAAATAATCGATTTGAAGAATCAACGTTCAACAAATATCAATGTGCCATACTATTCATATAAACAAATAATCCGCACAACTTCTATTGTGAATTTCATCAAACAACTCACATGCTCCCACATACCATATTCATCATATTATTTATATAGCAATATCCACACGAAACTTCTATTATTCAATTCATCAAACATATCACGTCCATATAACAAACATATACATATATCATCATTATATATATTACCTGTTGAACCATGGGTTCAATAATTAATTTTGATTATAAGTGTGATTATTTTTTTAATGATTTTACGATTTCTTTATTCGATAATTTAATACTTGATCTTTTGAAACAAGAGAAAATTTATATTTTTGGGAGTTAGATAATAGAGCATTTGATAACAAAGTCAACGTTTCAAATGGAAGTTGATTCAGAGTCTGAAAGAACAAGTTAAAAACATATAAATAAATTCAGTTGTAGAACAGTTCCGGAACACATTCAGGTGGAACATGTTCCAGAGATATTCCAAAATGATGTTCTGGACGAGTTAGCTCAAAGCAGTGCAAGAATATGTTCTGCTGGAAGATGTTCGGAATCTGTTCCAGACCTGCATAATTCAATTATTTGCCTCAAGAAACACACCAACAGAAATAATCAGCAAACCACATATAATCCCATTTTATTCTCTCTCCAAACATAACCTACACTTATCAATTCAGCATCTCTCTACCCCCTCCATAACACAAACTAAAAAGCTCAATTAAAGAGGAGATCAAGCTCAAACATTATCAAGTCTCACAAATTAGCTTAATTAGAAGCAACCAAATTGTGAGTGTTGTTACATTTTTGAAATAAATTTGTAAAACAGCAAACTTATAAGCTCAATTGTGAGTAAGTGTTTGGATAGAGGCTTATTAAGCAAGTGTTAGCTTAAAAGCTCTACGCCACTTCATTCGGGATACTCATAGATTGAGGGGGAGTCGTTGACTCGCCTTTGTATACTATTGCACTTGTCTCAAGATTGTATTCTCGGGTAGAGGGTGAGAAAATTGATTGATTAGCTCGATATGATTTGTAATCTTGGTAAGAAGATTATAGTGAAATACTCGGTAAAGTTATTTTCGAGTAGAGAACGTAGGCGGATTTGTCGAACCTTTATATATCGCGGTGTCAATCTCTCTTCCCTTACACTTTACTTTCCGCAACTTATTTTGTGTTTGTGCGCATGCTTAAATAATTTATTATTTGATATCGCATAATTATTGTTGCTAAATTAGTTATCGAGCTAGTTGGGTTGATTAGTTGCTCTTAAGTTTTAATTTCGTAAAAAATCCCTAAATCTTATTCACCTCCCTCTAAGTTATAGCCACTCGGACCAACATTACCCATAACCATAACCATCAACCATCATAATGACCTACTATCACCCACACATACATGTACATATATATATATATATTCATCATTATCAATCATTTTAAATCCAACATAATAATCCCTTTATTATAATACATCAACATGTCAACCATTATCCAAAGTACCAAAAAACCTCAACAATGATATATATATACAAGAAAATATTGGATCAATTACACAACAAAACCCATAATATTATGTATAAAATCCCTTACCTCATAATAGTTGCTTAAAATTGACTAGGTCTTGAAAACATGTAGCCTCGACCTCTGAAAGGGTGGATCCTTCCGCTTTATCTCTTCCCTCTCTAGCCGTCTTCCTCCATCTCTTTTCTCTCTCTCTCCGAGTCGCTCTTTCTTCTTATTTCACGTTTAAAAATCACAGTGTAACTGACTCCCACTAACTCTGCATATAGTTTTGAAGTTTTATTATTTCTCAATCTGGTCCTTCAAATATAAGTTACTTTACCCCTTAACCCTAAACATACTAATTGATTACATGTAATGGGTTTAATTAAAAACCATTGTATTACCGAAGGCACTATTTAATGATACCGTTAATAAATAATATAAAATATCGGGACGTTACAACCTTCACTCCTAATGAGTAATTCGTTCTGAAATTCTCCATTCCTCATTATTCTGAAATTCTCCAACCACATCCACTTTATTTATTCTACCTCACACAAGCCTACATCAACTAAAAATATAATACTTGCTAGCAAACTAAGATCAAACAATCAATTCAAAATTAAAAGCTACTTTATTAACTTAACCCTAAAATGATACCTAGGTTTTTGACGCAAATCTCTATTTCTCTTTGATGCGGTGGAGCCTGTAGTTTAGGTTGAATTAAATGGCGCGACATATCAATGTCATTGATCCATTGGACAGTTCTTCGAGAAACGTCCATACTCCTATCATTCGAACCTGAACCTATCCTAGGTGAATCATTAATTATTTCTCCATGATTTTTTGGTTGAAATCTCGAATTTGTAACAACCTCCCAAGATCTCTTCCGATGATCTTGCTTCTTGGTTGGAACGCTTGTTACACTCATCATCTTCGCAAAAATCCTTCTATTATCGTTCATGGTAATGTTTACCTCTTGACCACCTTCACTAATGTTGAGTCGACCGTGATTCTTGCCGATGCAAAGTATAACACATTCGTCAAATTCAAACCCTTTTTGAATCTTCTACATTTCTCTGCACCACTAGCCACCATGTGCATACCTAGACAACGATGTGAAATTAATATGGTATGCTTGCAAAATCGTAGTGCTTTGGTTCATCTCCTCAAACTTCCTCCTCATGTATTCCTTTGCCAAGTCTGGAAATAAGTTTTGATTAAAGAGTTCCCTTAACATAACCGAGTTGATGTCGTCATTTTCATACGAATCTAGAATACCCAGCAACCATTTTTCCGCCACATCCTTTAGATAATACTGAGCCAAACTATTTTTCGATTGTTGATAACCCCAACAACCCTAAAGTATTTCCCAATCTCATCCATCCAAGCCTCAACTATTTTTGTGTCACCACTCCGTCGAAGGTAGGAGGCGTTAAATTGATGAAATTCATCATGCCGTTATCACTCATGTTTCCATCCTAAGAGTTTTGCACCATGCGTACAACTTTATGTAAGTCAGTCATACGATGAGTCGCACTGATTGAGCTAGCATTATTATCGGTCGCTACTTGCTCTTTGACTTGTTCAACCTTCTTCTCATGTCGTTCTTGCTCATTTTTCACGTCTTCTTTAGTTGTTTGTGTTTGACTTGGAGTAGAAAGTCCTCTACCTCTTCGACCCCAAGAAGCAACACCGCCCCGAGTTGCTCCACCTCCGCTTGCTACTCATCTACCTTGCGTTGTGGCAACATCCTCTGTTGATGCACCACCCCTAGGTATGGCACCACCTCGCTGCGTAGAGTCTGTCCTAACGAAGCTAGCATGTTTGTCAATATTTTAATTTGTTATATATTTAGTAAATGTCACTGTTTTTTTTATCCAATAACTATAATTTATATTTATGTCAATATGTGTATAAATTGGGTAGATAACATTTATTCGATTATAACTATTAGAAAACCGGAATAACAATTAATGAATTACATGAACCTTTTCAAATTTGTTAATTCTAATGTAATTATAATTGTTTACCAAAATTAAAAGAAAAGACCAAAAAATATCAATTAAGTTGTGTACTACTCAAAACATTTACTCGTACTTAAATTTTAGTTGACCAAATATTTTTTATTCATCACACTTTTTGAAAAGTTTCTAAAAATGAAAATGTAAATCAAGTAAGTGATTAATGGTTCACAATGTAGAAATTTAATTTCTTTAGTAAGAAATTTTATTTAACCTAAATTAATTACTTGTTGTTGACGAAGATGTTTTTTTAATTCATTTTGAAATTAGGTTTTCTTATTTCGACTTTTATTTAATCTCGTATAGTCATGACATGTGATCTTTTTGTTGACCATGGTTCCGTAAAATTAAGAAAGTGTTTCATAAATTAATCACTCACTCATACAAACGATCAACTCGGATTAATAGTTATGTTGAATATTCACAAAAAAGGGCATAAGTCAATTAAGTAATATCTTGATGCTATTGATGATTTAATAAATACTGATAAGTATCTTTAAAATCTTGCATTTCATTGCATTATATGATTAGATATTTCCTTTTCATGTTATATTAGATCATGGAGAATATAACTAATGATATGAATGAATGGAAATAATTCTCTTTTTAATTTTTCATGTTTGATAATTATGTACCTTGATAACGAAAAAGGCAAAATTCATTTATAATAAATTACACTGAGAGAAATTTTGAAATCTTATAGCTTTTAAGTCTCTCATTGTCTTCTCTCTGTTTAAAATCACATTTACAACAATTTACCAGAAAAGCTTTTATTGTCCAATTAGAAAAAAATGTGTTTCTTTCATTTGATCGAAAATTTTATTTGTTTAATTGCCAACCTCAAGATTGACCTAGTGGAGATCCTTCTACAACATCTCAATGAAAACAAATATCATGATATGACACGATTGTGAGTGTCTATATTATTATTTTTCTTGTGTATGTAAATATATTTGCAGGCATGTACACGTCTTTGTAACAACGTTGTGCAACTAATGATATATTACGCTTATGCTTTGCATGATAAGTTGTAGTACTTTGTTTATATAATGTGGTTCAGTTTATATGGAATGATTTTCCAAAAATAAAATATTACTACATACAACAATCTTTTGTTCGATTGGTTGAGTTATATAAATATCCCACATGGGTGAAAAGAAAAGGATTCAGAAAGTGACTGTCGAGTACGAGCGACGATAATGACTAGTAATTAGTAGGTTTCACAATTTAGTTTACTTTGGTCTTTTAGTTAAATAGAACCAATTTAAAACAACTAATTTTGTGTGGTTCGGTTTGAAATCCAATCAAACCAAACCAATGGTCGGATTGATTCGGTAAATTTGAATTTCAACTCTAAAATAAAAAATGAAAATATACACTAAATTGGTAAGTTTATATTTTGTTTTAAACTTTGAGATAAAATTCAAGTAGCGATTGAAGTAAGAACAGCTTAACAAAATATTACATATTGGGCCAATAAATACAAATAATAATTATATCTCGACTTATATATAAATATATGTGTTTATGTATTTATAAATATTTATATATAAATAAAATAACCATTCCGATTCAAAAACTAAAAAACTGCAAGCCTAATCCATTAAGTTGACTTTTCAATTTTCAAACCAAACCGTACAAAGTATAAATCTATTAGTTGAAAATTTGATTGGTTTTGTTTGTTTCCAACATTATATCGGTTTGCAGTTTGGATTGGTTTATATATAGCGGTATTATCCCTCCTATCTCTGTTATATGTATGGCTATTTATGTTAATCAATGTAGGTACTCTTATACATATATAAACCTTTGTAGTGGTATGCATGCTACTCTTTTTCTTTCTTTTCTGCTCTTTTTAATATATATATATATATATATATATATATATATGTGTGTATGTATATATATATATATAATCATAACATTACAACTTTCTTATGCTCAGATTTCAATTTTCACCAAATTGTACTCAACGTGTGAATGTGTCACTAACTGAACTGTTTATTATGGGCGTATTTGACATCATTTTTTTTGTAGCTGATAAAAAAATAAATTGCCCAATGGGGTGTTTTGCACCTTCTTAGTTTTTTCTTCTTCTTCGTAACTTCTAACTTTTTTTTTTTCGAGAAGTCAATTTTTTGACTTATCTTTAATTTATGGGTGACTTGTAATCATGTAAGCATATTTCATTAGTAAATTTCCAAATTTTAATAAATTTACCTGAAAAAGCTACAAATATCCGCAAATTTCCAGCTTCTATATTTTTGAGCCTTTTTAGTTTTTTTGTCTAAAAGCAAACTCTCCATGAAAACAGAGACTCTCCATGAAAACTGTGAAGACTTAAACTGATAAATGTGATAAACCAATGTGCCGGGTTTAATACTTATTATGCGATGAACTATTAAACACAACAATATGAAGCAGGACAATCACCAATTTACCAACAACATTGATTGGTTCATAGGACACAATATTTATCACGATTTTTGACACAAAAGACATCACTATAATTTAAATTAAAGGATGAGATTTAAAGTAACCAAAAAGAACTTATGCAATTATTAATGAACGAAAATATACTTAAAGTAGAACATTGTGTGCACAGTTGGGTTTGCTAATGGAGAGGTGACACTCTGAGAACTCGGGACGGAGGAGAAGGTTGTTTCAGAGCCTTTTATGACTCGAGATATCAATAGTCATTCGTCGACCTTCCAGGTTACGTGGTTCTCTTTCTTCAGTGATTTGTCATTATTTTATTTGATATACTTACCTAGAGAATGTTCTGATTTTCTCTATGATTCTCTAGGTAAGTACACAACATTGTAGTTTCTATTACATTTTGTTGGTCCGTAGGTGTCTAAACCTTAGAGGGGGGGGGGGGGGGGGGGGGGGGGGGGGGGGGTGAATAAGGTTTTCGTACGTTTATCGCGGAATAAAATCTATGTGATATAGACTAAGCAAATTTGCTGTTTTTATGACTTAAACAATTTCTTTAACAAATAATTGCTAAATTAATCTATGCAAGTAATGAATATTAGCAATTAATAATTTGCGAAAAGTAAAAGTTTAGGGAAAAGAAATAACGCAAGATTTATAGAGGTTCGGCAAAACGCGCCTACGTCCTCTCCTCGGTATTTTCACTACCGAGTGTTTCACTAAAAAATCTTCGTTCCAAAGTTACACCTTAACGAGCTTAATCAACCGATTACGCTCCCCCTCACTTTATGAGTATCCCGAATAAATGACCTAGAGCTTTTAAGCTACACTTGCTTAAAAGCCTCTACCCAATCACTCGCTCACAAATGAGTTTATAATACACTCTTTTACAAGATTGAATTTTTGTATAACTCAATAACAATTAATATCTCGAAGTTTATAGAATTACAAGAATAATACTCTCGAGAAAATTATGAATACAAGTGAGATTTTGGAAGTATAAGCTTGAAGAATTTCTTAGTAGGATTTGCTTAAA
Source organism: Primula veris (assembly GCA_963682055.1). Lineage (NCBI taxonomy): Eukaryota > Viridiplantae > Streptophyta > Magnoliopsida > Ericales > Primulaceae > Primula > Primula veris. The sequence continues at coordinate 27,488,253 of OY821741.1, forward strand.
TGTTGTGTATGCTTGGATAATCTTTCTTCAAAGACTTTTTGGGGCTTTTGTAGAGTGAAAAGGTTCAGCATTTAATTTCAGACCGTTGCTGGTTGTTGAGTTCATTCAATGCTGTTTTCGCAGTTGTTCGCCCAATTTTCAGGAAGAGCTTAAAAGCTGGAATTTGAAAATCTACAGAAACGATCGGTCGTTTCTGTAAAACGATCGGTCGTTTTTGATCTGAGTTCTCTGGAAGAATTTAAGCATAGAAACGATCGGTCGTTGATGCTGGCGATCGGTCGTTTTTGATCTTTGCTCACTGGAATAATTTGCACTGAATATGATCGATCGTTTTTGCATTGATCAATCGTTTTTAATTCTGGGCATGTTTCGGTTTTCTCGACCAACTTCGAAACCCCGTAACTAACTCGTTTCAAACCCTATTGTGGTTCCGCTTGAACCATTGGCTTCGTAATTACGCATTTTATCATTTTGAACCTTTAATACACTCGATAAATGATTAGTACGCAAAACGAGATTTTATCATGTTTTACAAATATTGTTATCATCAAAATAATCGATTAGAAGAAACGACGTTCAACAATCTCTCCCTTTTTTATGATGACAAAATATTGACAATAACATACTATAAGCTCTTTTTGCTAAAGCAAGTATAACCGAGATGTGTAGATGACGTTTTACTTGTATGAAAGGTTTTTAGAAAAGAAGCAAGTAAATGTCATAACATTCGATTTAAAATGAAGTAAACAAAGCTATACGAAAAGGGATTACGAAGATCTATATGCAAGCGAAAATTTGGCCATAGTTTTGCCTAAAAATGGTCAATCGCCACAAATGAAAAGCAATAATTATATCCCAACCATCTAGATATTATGCGCATAAATATTCTAACAACATCAACTACTAGCCATGCATTCATAAACGCACAATTTCGCAATGTATTTAAATATAACAATCAACACAATAACGAGCAACATAAAACGAAACGATTCATAGCATAATTGAAAAGCACGTTTGCTACATATTACATAAAAACCAACGTTGTTCAATGAAAATGGAAATAATAGAAATACAACGGAAAAACAAAAGAGAGTTATTTCTCCCCCTTTGACATCATCAAAAAAATGAAAAACAAATATCCGCTTAGTCACGGTGGGAAGTCGCATCATCTTCGTCATCGTCGTCGTCGTTGTTGATGTTGGGCCCGGCAAGGTTGGGAAAGAAGCCATGGAACTCGGCCCGTTGCTCGGCGCTCATACGATTAAGTTCTTCGAGTTCTTCTTGACCCGGGTTCATGAATCGAAACATCCGACGGGTCATTTGAGCATTGCGATATTGGTTTATATAGATAGCGTTGTAGAAGTCGTCGGTGCGCGGTGGAGGGTTGGAGGATCCGACTTGGGCTTTTCCTTTACCCCGAACTCTAGAGGGACGAGAGGAAGTAGGGAGATCGGTGGGGGGAATGGAATCGGAGGAGATAGCGACGTCCTCATGAGAAGCACGCGGTGTGGCCTTGGGGCCGACATACTCTTCCTCTTCGGGGGAAAGAGGGGTATAGCCGGGACCGGACACCCGTTTACCGGACCACGTAATGGTCTTGTCGGTAGTATTGAATTTTATGGACATTTGGGAAAGATAGGAAGTGTCCCAAATATGTTTGTCCTTATTTTTGAACAAAGTTCCACCGGGAACTAGATGAAGGTCCTTTAGGATGGCCGAAATCAAGGCACCGTAAGGTAGCCCATTTTTGGATTTCGTTTTGAGCGAATCCATCTTAAGGAAGATGAGGGTCGCAAAGTCGAGTTTGACTCGGCGATGGATGCACCCGAGAAGAAAGATATACTCGTTGGTGACATCCGTGAAATTGGAAGTATGGGGTAGGACGATGTGAGATAGAATGTGATAGGCTAATTTGTTTCTAAATAAAAGGCCATGGGCTTTGTTGGATTGATTGTTATGAAGGGGATGAAAAATTTCGTTTTTAAGATCATTAAAATTTTCGATCTCGAGTGTGTCGCAAAGGTCGTCACTCGACTCATGAACGCCGTCGTTATCTAGGCGTAAAAGGTTTCGTAGACGGTCTATACCGTAAACGAAAGGTTGTCCGTTAAACGATGAACGCAAGCGGAGTGCGTCATCATTATCCCTATCGAGAACTAGGTGATGATAAAATTCGTAGACATTTTCTTTGTAAAACGGTTCTTTAAGAGAGAGGATAGTATCGAGTTTGTAAAAACTTAAATCTATCATAAGAGCGGGAAAACGTTCACGGAAGAGATGCATATCGAGTGTGAAATTAGATAAAATACCTCTTTTATCCATTGAAGGTGGATAGAGAGGTGGAAGAGAGCCGGAAGGGGCACCGGGGCCCGAGGGAGGAGCGGTGGAGGATGAGCCGGTGCGGCGACCGCGAGGAACGCGGGGGCGAGTGGACGGAGGCACGTAGTCGTCCTCGGGTTCATCAACGAGGTTGCGGGAGGCACTCTTCGTACGAGCCATGTTTTATTGTATTGGATAAAAAAATAGGGATTGTTGGGTGATTTGGAGAGAAAATTGGGCGAATTTTATAAGAGAGAGAGAGAGGTTTATATGGAATGATTTAAATTAGGGTTTAAAGAAGAGTTTTAACACTGGGAATCACAAAAACGATCGGTCGTTTTTGTGTGACGATCGATCGAAATGGAACTGAAAAATTCCAGAGAGCATGCCTAAAAAACGATCGGTTGTTTTTAGGAGCGATCGGTCGTCTGTATAAAAACGATCGGTCGTTTTTACAGACGATCGATCGACTGTAAGTTGGTTACATAACAGGAATTTTTTGCACATTATGACACTGAATTGGCCTAAAAAAAATGTAAAAATACTTAAATATATATAAAATCAATCAAGTATATATATATATATGTATATTTCACACATCAAACATGCCTAACTCTCGGCGAATAAAGCAAAATTGTTCCTCATTAAGGGGTTTTGTGAAAATATCGGCTAATTGCCTATCGATACTTATATATTCAAGTGTAATATCCCCTTTTTGGACATGATCCCTTAAAAAGTGATGACGTAAATTAATATGTTTAGTGCGAGAGTGTTGGATCGGATTTTTCGAAAGATTTATTGCACTAGTATTATCACACAAAATAGGTACACTATCAAACGATAATTCAAAGTCGTTTAGTTGTTGACGCATCCAAAGAATTTGTGCGCAACAACTACCCGCGGCGACGTATTCCGCCTCCGCCGTGGAAAGCGCAACCGAGTTTTGTTTCTTGCTATGCCAAGAAACTAAGGCGTTTCCTAAAAAATGGCAAGTGCCACTAGTACTTTTTCTATCTAATCGACAACCGGAAAAGTCGGCGTCGGAATAGCCAAGCAATTCAAACGAAGTATCATGCGGATAAAACAATCCTAAATTGCAAGTACCTACAAGATATCTAAAAATGCGCTTAACGGCTATAACATGCGATTCCTTAGGGCAAGATTGATACCTAGCACACAAGCAAACACTAAACATGATATCGGGTCTACTTGCGGTTAAATATAAGAGGGATCCAATCATACCTCTATAGAGCTTTTGATCCACGCTTTTACCCGACTCATCCTTGTCTAGTTTTGTTGCCGGACTCATTGGAGTTCCTAGTGGCTTTGCATCGCTCATGTTGAATCGTTTGAGCAAATTCCTTGTGTATTTGGCTTGATTGACGAAAATTCCGTCCTTTGTTTGTTTGATTTGCAATCCAAGGAAATAGGTGAGTTCACCCATCATGCTCATCTCGAATTCACCTTGCATACACTTAGAAAACTCCTCGCACATGCGAGCATTAGTAGCACCGAAAATAATATCATCAACATATATTTGAATTAAAAGCATGTCTTTCCATCCTTTTTAATAAAAAGAGTAGTATCTAAAGTACCACGTGAAAAACCGTTTTTAATCAAAAATTTACTAAGTCTTTCATACCAAGCTCGGGGTGCTTGTTTTAAACCATAAAGTGCTTTTCGAAGTTTGTAAACATGATTGGGAAACTCGTGATTTTCAAAACCGGGTGGTTGTTTTACATAAACTTCCTCATTAATAAAGCCGTTTAAAAAAGCACTTTTAACATCCATTTGAAATAACTTAAAATGTTTAAAAGAAGCATAAGCAAGCAACATTCTAATGGCTTCTAGTCTAGCTACGGGTGCGTAAGTTTCATCGAAATCGATGCCCTCTTCTTGGTTATACCCTTGAGCTACTAGTCTAGCCTTATTTCTAATGACTACCCCGGATTCATCCATCTTATTACGAAATATCCATTTCGTACCTATAATGGTTTTCTCACGCGGTCTAGGTACTAAAGTCCATACGTTACTACGCTCAAATTGATTTAATTCGTCATGCATAGCTAATACCCAACTCTTATCGAGTTCCGCTTCATGAATGTTCTTGGGCTCTAATTGAGACAAGAATGCAAAATGATTAACTATATTTCTTAATGAAGAACGTGTATGCACTCTTTCTCCCGGATTACCCAAAATTAAATCTTGCGGATGGTGATTGGCAAACCTCCATTCTTGAGGTAAATCCTCATGAATGTGTACGCTAGATTCTAAGTCCTTTTGAAGTCTATCTATAGTGACTTCATCAACAACGGGTTCAACTTCTATTCTAGGCGTAGACTCTAAGCTAGATGCAACATGATTAGAAGAGGATGCTTTATGAAAAATATCATCATTAATATTATGAACAATTAAAGGTTTATCAATTGTCGGTAAATTCTCATCAAACGAGACATGTACCGACTCTTCCACCAATAAAGTTCTTTTATTAAAAATTCTATAAGCTTTACTCGATATTGAATATCCGATGAAAATTCCTTCATCGGACTTAGCATCGAATTTTCCTAGATTATCCTTACCATTATTATGAACATAGCATTTACAACCAAATGCACGTAAATGACAAATATTGGGCTTTCGCTCATTCCATAGTTCGTAAGGTGTCTTTTTTAATATGGGCCTAATTAAGGCTCTATTTAAAATATAACAAGCGGAATTTACGGCTTCGGCCCAAAAATACTTTGGCAAATTATTTTCGCAAAGCATGGTCCGTGCCATTTCCTCTAGGGTTCTATTCTTTCTCTTTACTACCCCATTTTGTTGGGGCGTACGAGGTGCCGAAAAATTATGATCAATACCATTTTCATCACAATAAGTTTGAAATGGAGTATTCTCAAATTCCTTACCATGATCGGTTCGGATACTTTTGATCATATAACCCTTTCGTGTTTGGAGCTTTTTGGAAATAATAGACAATTCTCTAAATGCTTCATGCTTATGAGTTAAAAATAATACCCAAGTAAAGCGACTATAATCGTCAACCATGACGAAAGCATATGCACGCCCACCAAGACTAAGTGTCCGGGAGGGGCCAACTAAATCCATATGAATGAGCTCCAAACAACGAGTAGTAGAAATAATATTTTTAGACTTAAAAGAGATCTTTGTTTGTTTGCCTAATTGGCAAGCGTGACAAAGTTTGTCCTTTATATAAGGAGGTTTTGGTAAACCTATTACCAAATCTTTACTAGAAAGCTTAGCAAGTAAATCAAGGCTAGAATGACCAAGTCGTCTATGCCACAACCAACCATTGTCGTTGATAGTAACAAGACACTTAACTTCATCATCCACCGAACTATTCAAATCAATCATATAGACATTATTTTGTCTTTGACCCATGAGAATAGTTTTATTATCCGAAATATAATGAATAATGCAATGTGATTTTTCAAAAATGACTTTGTGACCCAAATCACAAAGTTGACTTATACTAAGCAAGTTATGTTTAAGACCATCAACAAGCAAAACATTATCAATCACAACATTAGAGGGTTTAGAGATGCTACCAATGCCGATGATTTTACCCTTGCTACTATCCCCGAAGGTCACAAAGCCTCCGTCTTTAGGTGCAAGAGTGGTGAATTTTGTTTTGTCTCCCGCCATATGTCTTGAGCATCCACTATCTAGGAACCACTTGTCCTCGTTGATTTTTGATCTCAAGCATACCTACAAGACAAAACGATCATTGGTACCCTAATCCATTTTTGGGTCCTTGAGGGTTAGAGTCTCGACCCTTTGGAATCCAAACCAAATCATTTCTACTTACTTTATACCTATTAGGGTAATATATATAATTCTCATAGTGGTCACTACGGTTCCAAGTAATACATTTAACATGCGAGATAGGTTTAACAAAACGATTATAAACTAAGTTCTTTTTATACGAGTTGTTCTTACGGGAGTAACTTGGGGTTCTATTTTCATTTTTCTCCACTTGTTTGGTGAATAGATTTTATGCTTAGCCGCTAAGAGAGGGTTGTATCCTACACCGGTTTTATCATATGCGCCTTGTTGAGAAGCTAATATAGTACTTAGCATTTTACTTCCTTTAGTGAACTTAGAGAGAGTGAGTTCGGCTCTATCCACCTTTTCTTTACATGAACTTAGGTCATTAGCTAACTTATCATTTTCTATTGTAAGTTCCGCATTTTTAGACGTAAGTGAGTCATTTGTTATAGCTAAGTTCTCAAGTTCGTCTTGTAGAGTAATTAGCATTTTTCTAAAAGATTTGTTTTTACCTCTAGCTTTTTCTAAGGATACTAACACATCATTTATATCAAAATCATCATCACTAGAAATAGAGGAGTTAGAGGAGTGAAAGCTTACATCCTCGGTATTGTCGTCTCTAGCCATGAGACAAAGGTTTGCGACTTCTTCATTGTCGCTATCGGAGCTATCATCATCGCTCCCCCATGCGGCCAAGAATGCCTTCTTGTATTCCTTTTTCTTTCCGAACTTGTCCTTTTTCTTCAAAGGACATTCGTTTTGCATATGTCCCGGTTTATGACATTTATAGCAAATGATTTCGTCCTTTTTGTTCGATTTGTCGGAAGGCTCTCCCTTATACTCCTTTTTTCGAAATCGTTGTCCACCGTTCTTTTTCCAACTTAGGAATTTGTTGTAGCGTTTGGCGAAGAGTGCCATGTCGTCATCCTCACTAGAGGAATCATTGTAGCTATCGTCTTTTGTTGTGCTTTTGAAGGCGATGCCTTTCTTCTTTTTCGAGTCATCCTCATGTTTTCGAGTCGTCATATCTAGCTCATGGGTGCTCAAGGATCCTATGAGGTTGTCGAGAGAGAGTGTGTTCATATCCTTGTCTTCTTGTATAGCCGTCACTTTCGATTCCCACCTCCTCGGAAGACTTCGTAGGATTTTCGTCACCATCTCCTTGCTAGAATATACCTTTTCAAGTCTTTTAAGATCATTAGTAATCTTAGTAAAACGAGTGTACATGGAAGCAATAGACTCGTCATCATTGACTTTAAACAATTCATAATCATGAATAAGCATGCTAACTTTAGAGTCCTTAACTTGACTAGTTCCTTCGTGCATAATAGCTAGCTTATCCCACATTTGCTTAGCGGTGTCACAACCGGAAATCTTATCATATTCACTAGGCGAGAGCGCACAAGTGATGGAAGTCATAGCCCTACAATTTAGGGAAAACGCAAGGCGTTCATCGGTATCTAGTTCCTTTACAAGTTTATCCTCGCCATTTCTCCTAGGCGTTCTATATCCTTTACTAATACTTATCCATTGATCTATTTCATATCCACATAGAAAATTTTTCATTAGGTCTCTCCAATAGGGATAGTTAGATCCGTCAAAGAACCGGGGCCTAGTTATGGATTTAGAGTCGACGTACGAAGACATAGCGGATCTTTAAACTAAAAAATCGTTAGATTTTTGTAAATAAAATAGCTAAGCTCTGATACCAATTGTTGGTCCGTAGGTGTCTAAACCTTAGAGGGGGGAGTGAATAAGGTTTTCGTACGTTTATCGCGGAATAAAATCTATGTGATATAGACTAAGCAAATTTGCGGTTTTTATGACTTAAACAATTTCTTTAACAAATAATTGCTAAATTAATCTATGCAAGTAATGAATATAAGCAATTAATAATTTGCAAAAAGTAAAAGTTTAGGGAAAAGAAATAACGCAAGATTTATAGAGGTTCGGCAAAACGCGCCTACGTCCTCTCCTCGGTATTTTCACTACCGAGTGTTTCACTAAAAAATCTTCGTTCCAAAGTTACACCTTAACGAGCTTAATCAACCGATTACGCTCCCCCTCACTTTATGAGTATCCCGAATAAATGACCTAGAGCTTTTAAGCTACACTTGCTTAAAAGCCTCTACCCAATCACTCGCTCACAAATGAGTTTATAATACACTCTTTTACAAGATTGAATTTTTGTATAACTCACTAACAATTAATATCTCGAAGTTTATAGAATTACAAGAATAATACTCTCGAGAAAATTATGAATACAAGTGAGATTTTGGAAGTATAAGCTTGAAGAATTTCTTAGTAGGATTTGCTTAAATGTTGTGTATGCTTGGATAATCTTTCTTCAAAGACTTTTTGGGGCTTTTGTAGAGTGAAAAGGTTCAGCATTTAATTTCAGACCGTTGCTGGTTGTTGAGTTCATTCAATGCTGTTTTCGCAGTTGTTCGCCCAATTTTCAGGAAGAGCTTAAAAGCTGGAATTTGAAAATCTATAGAAACGATCGGTCGTTTCTGTAAAACGATCGGTCGTTTTTGATCTGAGTTCTCTGGAAGAATTTAAGCATAGAAACGATCGGTCGTTGATGCTGGCGATCGGTCGTTTTTGATCTTTGCTCACTGGAATAATTTGCACTGAATATGATCGATCGTTTTTGCATTGATCAATCGTTTTTAATTCTGGGCATGTTTCGGTTTTCTCGACCAACTTCGAAACCCCGTAACTAACTCCTTTCAAACCCTATTGTGGTTCCGCTTGAACCATTGGCTTCGTAATTACGCATTTTATCATTTTGAACCTTTAATACACTCGATAAATGATTAGTACACAAAACGAGCTTTTATCATGTTTTACAAATATTGTTATCATCAAAATAATCGATTAGAAGAAACGACGTTCAACACATTTGACCAGAAGTAAATAAGATTTAATTTTTAGCTATTACATGGAATATCGGAATCATATGATCATTTACAGAAAGTGTTTTACTGTTGATAACTCTTTTGTAAAAGAGAAAGGGGTAAATGATCAAAATATACGATGGGCTAAACTTAATTACCAAAATCTACATGTCTAAACGTTTCTACCCTAACGGTACAACTACGTAACAAATAATTCAAAATTCTACCACAACACAAAAAAACTGCACAACTACAAACCATTACAACCACCAACCATCTACCCACTGTCACCACTACTCTGCCGGAGCTTCAATGAGCTCGCTGGAGGTTTGGGAAGGCTCCAGAGGATCTCTAATGAGGCTCCCACGAGATAATCGAAGGTAAAATGAAGTTTCGAATCACTGCCAGCAACTTTTACGAGGTGTGTGAAGCTCTTAGAAGATGTGTGCTGAGCTCCAGAGGGTTGCTCAATGCTCCACCAAGTCTCCGCAGAGTTTATCAAAGCTATAATTCCATCGTGCTGACCGAAGAACTGGAACGATGTACGAAGCTCCAATGAAGATATTATCTTTATATGTTTCCTTTCAAAGGAAAAGACTAACTCCTACTTTTAAGCTTGTTATTTAGTAGGTATTAAGAAAAGATGATTGGAGTCAATCAATGCTGAAGTATCACGCAATGCATGGGAAGATTGAAGCCAATCAATAAAGTCAAAAACAATCAAAAGATATTGAAGAATAGAAGATTGTTTTTACTTGCTTATATACTTGATAACTTAGCTTGTAAAAGTTTGTGTGTTCTAAATTATAAAAAACCCATTCTTGAGAGAATACACGTGAGATTTTAAAAAGAAAACAATGGTGGGATGCCATTGATTTATAAGTTATAGTTATAGAGTGGGAGCAATATAGAGATAGGCAGAAAAACCTAGAGGGAATCTGAGAGTTTTTCATTAAGACTTGGGTCCTATATTGTAAGCTTTTATAATATCATAATCTGGGTAAGTGCCCCGGAGACGTAGCCTAGTTAGGTGAACTCCGTTGTTAAATGTGCTTGTGATCTATTTTAAGTACATTTAACTTTTTACAGTTCTGTCCATTTAATACACTTGGTTCCAACTGTGGTTGCAACCTCACTTGGAACCTAACTGCAAAACTGCAACTAGAACAGCGGATAGGAATTTCAAAAGTCCTCGGTTCTTTTGAAAGGTTCACAATTTTGGGTATTTTTATCACTACATACATGATAAACACTTTAAGCATTACTGTTTTGCTCAAACACAAATCCTTACTCTATAGCATGTCCCTTATATGAACAATCTTTAGTATAATGCTCGGGTGAAACTACTAAAGCTTCTATAGTGTATTTTTATTAAAATCTATAGAAACACACATAAAGGTCTCATTATATTTATATCTTTCATAACTCTCCAGTTATTAACTTGATTGAGATGTAAAATAAATCTTTGTTATGTCATCCAATTGAAGTTTAGTCACCAAATACCCATTCATTATCTAAATTTTGGTTATTTTATTCTATTGAAGAAATTCTAAGATTTGGGTTTAATGAGGATTAACAACTTGAGTCCAATTGCTTACCCTAGACAAAGCCGACAAATTATTATTCGGACAAGCGAGTTCTAATATCTGTGTTGATATAAGTAAATAAGATAAAGCAACGTGTGGGGAAAACCTGACAACTAAGTTTACTAATGAATAACTTCTGCTAGACCACTTTCTAGTTTCTATCATATAAGTTTTTTTTTAATTGTTACCAAGCCATTAAGACTTGGGTATTATATGATATAAGTAAGTAAAGTAGATAACCATAATAAACGGGTAAGGGGAGTCGGGAAACCCGACAACTAATTCAACTAAGGAACAACTTATGCTAAACAACTTTTTATGATTGTGAAGGTGAGAGCGCGGGCTTTACATCATTGTCTTATCAATGATAATGTTACAAACGAATCAAAACTACTATTATAATTATTTACCTGTAAAAGGTTCAGACTTTTTGGTTACTTTTTTTTTCCTCGAAGAATATTTTACTTAATCCCTTACCAGAGAACAAAACAATCATTTAAATCATCGTCGGCAGTTCAGAAACAACATGTTTATGTGTCAACTTGAAGGCCTTCTAAATAAAGGAAACAACTTCTCTCTCGACACCCTCAAACGCTAATGAGACAAAAAATATCTTACTCTATCCAATTCATGAGTTGAAAAAGTATTATGATTTACAATCGTAGCACCGGGAACAGAAAAAGAGGTAGATGCCATATTCACATGCTTATACTCATCAAGAACGTTCTAATTTCTGAAACCCCTTCCTGTTCTCACATAAGAGATCTTGCATGTTAACACTAGTACGATACCAAGAGAGCATATTTATTAACCCAAAAAAATGGCAACATTGCATAATAAAGATGAAAAGTGCAAAATGAAACATCATTAGGATTATGTAAAATGTCATTACGAATTTCTGAAAAGTTCATAGAGAAATACTAAACAAGGATAACCTTCCCTTAGCAGCTAGAGTTTTAATAATACGGAGGAAATATTTGTTCACGATGAGTCAAAACACTTTAGCAACATTAGTTAAAATAATAGAGTAGAAGAAAACCCAATGGTATTATTGCTGAAAGAAACCTTTAAACTCAAAATATCAAAATGTTTTTTTTATGCACTAGGTTTCCGTATTTATCTATGCATTTGTTATTTACCTGCATGGATAAGAAAAGGTATGTGCATTAAGATATAAAACCATTAACGAGAAATGCATAACTAAACAATATCCGTGTAACATCCCGTATTTTTATAAGTGTTTTTAATTAGAAATTAATTTATCCAAAAACGTTTCATTCAAATTTTACCAAAAACCGGTCACTCGACTAATTTTTAGCCAAAAACCGAAACTCTTCCGAAAAACTTTATTTTAAAAAACCTGTTACTAATTTTATAAACAAAAAGGACCTAATAGTTTTGTTTCTAAAGATTTGTTATTATTGAGTAGTATATTAATAATTTTGATTAAAAGTTAACTTTTAGAACTTTGGGGACCAAATAGTTCGCTTCCACAAACTTTCTCAAAACAGTTTTTCTAAAGCTCAAATCAGCCCACTTTTAATTCATTAAACCTAAAACAAGAGAAAAGAGAGAAAAAGAGAGAAAAGAGAGAAAAAGAAGAAGAAGAAGAAGAAGAAGAAACCACCATTAGCGGGTTCTTACCGAAAGCATCTCTTCTACGCTCTAAGGTAACAGGGGTTATCCATTGCGACTAGACGATGGTGTATGTTAGGATTAAGTTTTACGTTTATTATAAATTGGGGGTTTTTGCCTTTTATATTAACTATGTTCTTAAATTGCTAATTGGGGTTATTTGTGGTAATTTTAATTCCATTGTTTCAATTGTAGAAGTTAAGACTTGAGTCATATTAATTTCGAATTAATGAGATTATGAATGGATTTGCATGTTTTACGAGTCGATTATGAGTTATTATGGTTGTTGATAGAATTGGGTAAAATATAGTTGAATAAAGATGAGTTTTATATCACGCATACAAGGTGTTTGTTAAAATGCCTGAATGGAATTTTATGTTGTTAGAGTTGGTTGGCTAGTTGTGAATCTAGTATCTATGCTTATATGCTTAGTTGAATTGCGTCAAAATGACATATGAGAATGTGTTATTTGCGTGGATTTATATTATTGGCCGAGGCCGTATGAGAATGTGATATTTGCATGGATTTATATTATTGGCCGAGGCCTTGTGATTTAGCTGTAGTTGCAATGGTCTCTGTCTCTCCCTAATTCTTGGGACAGAAAACGGCCGAGGGGATAGGAAATGACTCGTTTTATGGACTGGGGTGAGTGGCGTGAGAGGTCCCAGTGTGCACTATATTTATTTTATTGTTAGCAATGGTCTATGTCTCTCCCTAATTCTGGGGACATAAGACGGCCGAAGGGATAGGGAATGACTCGTCTTACGGACTGGGACGAGTGGCGTGAGAGGTCCAAGTGCGCACTATAAATCTACTTTTATGTTAGCAATGTTCTATTTCTCTTCCTAATTCCGGAAACATAAGACGACCGAAGGGATAGAGAATGACCTACCTTACGGACTGGGGTAGGTGGCGTGAGAGGTCCATGTATGCTATAGATGTGTGTTGAAGTTATTTAATTTATCTCGTTGTAGGATGTTTAATATTTCTTTTTATATGTTGATTATCGTAGTTGTCATTTGTGAATTCTTGCATTTATGGGATGGAGTGACGGTATTTTGTGGTGCCGTCCCGTCTATGTATGTGCGTGGGACTCACAGTTACAGTTTTGTCTTTCAGGTACAACTTAGGTTGGCACATTTGGATAGGAGCTATTACAATGCGTCACATGGGTTCTGGGATTTCCCTTTATTTTTACTTAGATCACTTTTGAGGTTGTAGCCTACGGGCAATTTACATTCGTTTATTTTCTTTTATAAATTTATCAAACTATCTCATCTTGTAGCCGCGTTTGGCAAACACTTTTATTTATTGATTAATTGTTCTATTAGCTCGCAAGTCTTTTTCTTTTAAAATTTTAATTTTGTACCAACAGGTTTCTCTTTCTTTTTCTTTAAAAAGGTCATCCCTCGAAGTTCGTGTCCTATGGGTTTTGGGGTGTGACAAGTTGGTATCAGAGCTAACTAGGTTCTTGTATACTTTGGGACGACGGAAAGATGGGTAACCATTGGACCAAGATCCATCGTATCATTTTCACAAAACTTTTTCCAAAAACTCAAAACTTTTTCTAAAACGGGGGGTTGCATTTAGCTTAAGACATGTAGCTAGAATTTAGTAATAGTTTATGATAGGAAAGTCCACATGTGAGGCAAGTTGGGGACAATGAGGACGCTTGTTGATCCCGGCTCGCCAAACTAGTGAATAGACCTTTCGTCGGTATGTGTGAAGGAATACCTTAGCGATGTGGAGTTCTAGAGTATGCGAGGACGCTCGGATGCTTTAGGATAACGTATCGTGATGGGTTATCCCTCGCACTTTTGTGTTGTTTGTATGCGTGTGTAGATTGATATAGTGTGTATGAGGTATAAGTTTGCATGTCAAGTAGTAGCGATGTATTATAGTGCGAAAATCGTGTAGTTGATAGTTTTATGTAGTGCGTTTTCAAATTATTAACTCCTGGGTTAATGAATATTATATGCGGATGGATGTTGTTTGTAATAATATTGTGGACTAAATGATGTAGTTGTGTGATATGCTCCATGTAAGAATTTACAAGTGTTGAGAAATTTTGCGTTTTTGTAATATTATTTTCTGCAGAAAAAAACGATCGGTCGTTTTCCAAAACGATCGGTCGAATTTTTTCGGACCTCACTGGAAGGATTTGACCAAAAAACGATCGGTCATCTGTAAAAACGATCGGTCGAATTTTTCAGACCTCACTGGACAAAAAAACGATCGGTTGTTTTGTCCAAAACGATCGGTCGTGTTCTGGCAATTTTGCTGTTTTCCCGCTATACTTCGAAAGCTCGTAACTTTTTCGTTTTAACTCCGATTCTTGTTCCGTTTGAACCGTTGGCTTCGTTTTTCAGTACTCTATCTTTCTGATATTCTGGAATTTACATTTTCAATTTTTGGAAAAGACAAAGCATTATATCATCGAAATAGGGAAATCGTAAAATCATTATTTCATGATCTATTATTGAACCCTTGGTTCAACAAAATGAAAAACGAGCATTTATCATGATTTACATGTTTTGTGATTATCACGTAATGTGCGGAATGTTTTATTGTATGATTAGAGGAATTTGATGCCTTTGCAAATTATTATAATATGTTATAAAAAAAATATATAAATATATATATAAAATACATGTATTAGAATGAGAGAAAAAAAAAAAGATTTGGTTAGATTTTATTAGTTGGAAAAAATGAATGTTTAATTACGTTTTGCGAGCTCGTTCCTAAATTCATTAGTTTTATAAGTCGTTTGTGCACTTATTTCTTCCTTACAACATGATTCTACTCTTTTAGACATTGAATATAAATTTTTCTTGGTTAAATTGTAAGCTAGTGTTTTATATATATGTTTCACATTTAGCAACTATTTTCCTTCACTCGATAGAATGATAACCGGGGACTTAGATATTTTAGGTTCTAAGCTAATTGTCCCTACATGAAGAATCTCGTTTGATACTGTATAATGTAAGACTATACTATAATGTAATACTTAATTTAGTTGAGTTGGTTTGGTGTCCATATTTAAGAGGAATTACACACAGTTAATTTCATATGTACTAAATTCAAGGTCGATATAAGGGAATTTTAATAGATCTTATTTTTATAAGATTAACTATTGAAAACTTAAGAAATATATCTGGTGTAGCATGCCCCTGTACAAGTTAAAATGTTTGAGTTTGTAAACTATTATAAGTGAGACAAAGTTTTTAAAACATTTTCTTATTATGTCTATTAATGGTTTGTACGTTAATGAAGTCACTGGTTTGGTATATATAAATAAAAATGTAGTTAACTATTGCGGAGGATTGTAACTAACAAACAAAAGGGCATGATAGAATATATTTATTTATTTTATGGATTTTTTTTTTGAGTTGAAGTTTTCGACAGCTATAAGAGAACCTCGATTATGGTAGTTTCCTTCTAATTTTTGTAATTTAATGTTGTCCATGGATTACCTTTCCGTGCCGACTTTTGCTTAGAGTTTCAATGAAATGATACGTTAGGTTATTTTCAATTCGTTTGACCACTGTAAAAGATGTTTAAGCTATAATTAGGATCCAAACTTGAGATTTAATTTGTGTTTAAAGTGTTCAAATAATAAGTGAACTAGCATTATAGTTGTCCTAGTTATTTGAAGTAAATCTCTTTGGTCGGATTAGTTGCAAAGTTTCAACAGGTCTTGCACTTTGATTGAGAGCATGTATTACATGTGAATTTGGAGTGGTATTTTGGGACTAAATATAAATTATTAGGTTTTGCGCTTCTTATTAATTAAAGATTGTTTTGTTTAAGAGAACATGGTATAAAGGGAGATTGGTATTATTTTTGGGTGGTGGTCTAAATGCTAAAACTGGATTGTTTGATAAATTAGAAACAAAATGCAATGTTAGGACGGTTAGGACTATTATTATTATTATTTTATCAGAGCGTGCAGCGGAAGCACATGAAATAGATATAGATGTATAAATAATAAATGTTTCGGAAAACGATATGGAAACAAGTTTTGGAATAGGTTTGGTTATCTTACGGTATCAATATCAATAATAGTTGTTTGAATTTGAACCATCCCAGAGGTTAATTATCAGTTCAAGGAAAAACATGGTAGGAACAATTTTTTATTTTTTTTTACCAATTAAAAGATTAGCTTACCTCATGTGTTTTGCTTTCATGGTGTACACTTTGTTATTAACATTGATGATGACTAAAATCAGAATTTGGACTAGGAATTATATAGATAGGAGTTATAGAGTTTTGGAATTATGATTGATGAGAGTTATAGAATTTGGTAATTAATGAGATAATAAACGATCGGAAGTGGTAAAAGTTTGACCTTAAGAATTTACGTTAGTATTTTTCCATCATAATTTTTCAAGTTTCACAAGGATAATGATGATATTATTATTAGTAATTTTAATCTCAAATGAGTTTTCAAGATACCTTTTATTATACTTCTTTTATATAGTTTATGCTACATGCACACACAAGTAACTGTTTTGGAGACCGGTTGGTTAAAGAAATTATGTGAGCTGATTTAATCACGTCTAAGAAAGCATATATAATATTATTCGGAAACATTATCTTTTTTTTTCAAGTTATTAAAGAAATAAAGTTTCGGGACGAAACTTCTTTAAGTGGTGGAGAGTGTAAAATCACGTATTTTAATTTAAAATATTTATATAGTTTATTTATTCTTCTAAATAATTACTCATGTGACTATTTTATTTTCATAAGTAAGAATACTAATGTTTAGTTGTTTAAGTGATTTAAGGACCTTACGGTTACACGTTATCAACTCTATAGAGTTTTAAAGGATTTAGAGGTATTTAATTGGTAAAATAATTTACCATGGATTGATACGTGGTAGTACTTTTAGGGATTAGCTGGTAAGAATTGGGCCTAGTAATTATGTAATTTACTTCGGTTAGAAATATTGAATTGTATAAACGTATGATTAGGAATAATGGTGTAAGTTATAGGTCTTTGAATGCCTCACTAAGATGATTAATGACATGATTTGATTGTATTCATATATAAAACAAATGCCTTGTCTGAAGAGTAAATGTCAATTAAGAATAGTAAATATTATCTTGAGGTTTCTATAACGAGATGTTTGTATTTATTCCTATAACTACTATGCGTGGAATATTTAAGGAGAAATAATGTTACATGTATTCAAAGGGTTTCTGTTGCTAGTAATTTATTAAGGAGGTAACCTTGCATGAGAAATTGAAACGGAAGTAATAAATTGGTATAGAATTCTAGTATAAATGCTAAGCCAATTGTCATGTCATATACACGTCCCTCTAATGAATTCTTCCTTGTTAATATAGATATATACACTAGTGCAAATAAATAAATAAAAAGCTAGGTAGCATTTTCCTGATTAGATTCTATACTCCTTTACTGTATTAAAATTATATGTATGTAACGAAAGTATACAAAGATGAGAGAATTAAAGTCATATGTTGAGCAAGGCAAAAGGTTTAGCGGAAAGCCAAGCACTAGATTATTCGTTGTAGAAATGTTTCTGTTCTTTCGGATTAATATTAGGTGAGTGGGTTTTGTCTTGCTATTATAAATATTCCGTTGCAACTTTTGATAATATTTTACAGGCTCATGGGTATTATTTTTCAAGTACTATTTATATATGGAAACATTGTTTTTTATATTGTTATGAAAACAAAGTAAATAAAAGAAAGAAAAGAATGAAAAAGAAGAAGTGATTTATATACAATGGATCTGTATAAAGAGAACTAGTTTATATCTTATAAAGATAAAGGTTATATACAGTGTATCTGTATAAGGTTTCTAAATTTATTATTTTATGATTTGCTTACGATTTGTATTTGGGATCTTGAGAATAAGTCCAACGGAGAATCCCGAATAAGGGGAAGAGGAAAGTGCAACTAAACGAAAGAGTTTAGTTCTCAACGGTTAACTTAGCGATTGTACATAGTTTTGTTAACCAGAACGTTTTAAGGAATAGACTCAGCCGTCATGCTGTGGTGACCTTAATTACGTAGTGCACGTATGGTTTATACACCTGAGAAAAAGATCGACGGTAAAGAGATTGAGGAAGTCAATCGGGTTTGATACTCTAAAATATACATGGTATCATTTTGTTTTTATCATAAAAAGAAAGAAAAAGATTTTATTATTACTATTGCGATTACATTTTTATTTTAGTTGTAAGAGATTAACTTCCTGTAATGAACGTAATTTTCGAGATTCTATTTAATGAAGCTTTTGCTAGAAATTTGAGCTTATTTAATGAGTTATTTAGCGAGTGTTTAATAATTATTTCATTTAGGCTTTGTTTAGCACGTGCCGCCACACGTGTTATTCAGCCGTGTGACACCCCCGGGTCTGGGTTGAGAGTTTATTTTATTTGAGTTTAGTTTACTAGAAAGACCGTATTTTGAGTGTTGTAGACGTTGTGGAGTTGTTGAGGTAGAAACATGTCATCTTTGCTTACTTTATTGTCTTTTATTCAATTAGATATTATATACAGACGGTTACTTGATTTGATGTTCTTACATGTTGGTCATTTTCTGGAGTTATGGATTGTGGAGTTGTTATGGGTTGTGAACCCTGTGTATTTTATTTCTTAAATTATGACACGAATTGTACATTTAAATTCTTACGGTTTTGTTTATATAAGTTTATCATTTCTGGGTATAGTTGTTTAGAGAGGAAATTTCGGGACGAAATTCTTTTAAGGAGGGTTAGTTGTAACATCCCGTATTTTCATAAGTGTTTTTGATTAGAAATTAATTTATCCAAAAACGTTTCATTCAAATTTTACCAAAAACCGGTCACTCGACTAATTTTTAGCTAAAAACCGAAACTCCTCCGAAAAACTTTATTTTAAAAAACCTGTTACTAATTTTATAAACAAAAAGGACCCAATAGTTTTGTTTCTAAAGATTTGTTATTATTGAGTAGTATATTAATAATTTTGATTAAAAGTTAACTTTTAGAACTTTGGGGACCAAATAGTTCGCTTCCACAAACTTTCTCAAAACAGTTTTTCTAAAGCTCAAATCAGCCCACTTTTAATTCATTAAACCTAAAACAAGAGAAAAGAGAGAAAAAGAGAGAAAAGAGAGAAAAAGAAGAAGAAGAAGAAGAAGAAGAAGAAGAAGAAGAAGAAGAAGAAACCACCATTAGCGGGTTCTTACCGAAAGCATCTCTTCTACGTTCTAAGGTAACAGGGGTTATCCATTGCGACTAGACGAGGGTGTATGTTAGGATTAAGTTTTACGTTTATTATAAATTGGGGGTTTTTGTCTTTTATATTAACTATGTTCTTAAATTGCTAATTGGGGTTATTTGTGGTAATTTTAATTCCATTGTTTCAATTGTAGAAGTTGAGACTTGAGTCATATTAATTTCGAATTAATGAGATTATGAATGGATTTGCATGTTTTACGAGTCGATTATGAGTTATTATGGTTGTTGATAGAATTGGGTAAAATATTGTTGAATAAAGATGAGTTTTATATCGCGCATATAAGGTGTTTGTTAAAATGCCTGAATGGAATTTTATGTTGTTAGAGTTGGTTGGCTAATTGTGAATCTAGTATCTATGCTTATATGCTTAGTTGAATTGCGTCAATGTGACGTATGAGAATGTGTTATTTGCGTGGATTTATATTATTGGCCGAGTCCGTATGAGAATGTGATATTTGCATGGATTTATATTATTGGCTGAGGCCTTGTGATTTAGCTGTAGTGGCAATGGTCTCTGTCTCTCCCTAATTCCGAGGACAGAAGACGGCCGAGGGGATAGGGAATGACTCGTCTTACGGACTGGGGCGAGTGGCGTGAGAGGTCCCAGTGTGCACTATATTTATTTTATTGTTACCAATGGTCTATGTCTCTTCCTAATTCCGGGGACATAAGACGGCCGAAAGGATAGAGAATGACTCATCTTACGGACTGGGACGAGTGGCGTGAGAGGTCCAAGTGCGCACTATAAATCTACTTTTATGTTAGCAATGGTCTATGTCTCTCCCTAATTCCGGGGATATAAGACGGCCGAAAGGATAGGGAATGACCTACCTTACGGACTGGGATAGGTGACGTGAGAGGTCCATGTATGCTATAGATGTGTGTTGAAGTTATTTAATTTACCTTGTTGTAGGATGTTTAATATTTCTTTTTATATGTTGATTATCGTAGTTGTCGTTTGTGAGTTCTTGCATTTATGAGATGGAGTAACGGTATTTTGTGGTGCCGTCCCGTCTATGTATGTGCGTGGGACTCACCGTTACAGTTTTGTCTTTCAGGTACAACTTAGGTTGGCACATTTGGAAAGGAGCTATTACAATGCGTCACATGGGTTCGGGGCTTTCGCTTTATTTTTACTTAGATCACTTTTGAGGTTTTAGCCTACGGGAAATTTACATTTGTTTATTTTCTTTTATAAATTTATCAAACTATCTCATCTTGTAGCCGCGTTTGGCAAACACTTTTATTTATTGATTAATTGTTCCATTAGCTCGCAAGTCTTTTTCTTTTAAAATTTTAATTTTGTACCAATAAGTTTCTGTTTCTTTTTGTTTAAAAAGGTCATCCCTCAAAGTTTGTGTCCTACGGATTTTGGGGTGTGATAATCCGCCTTCTTAGTCCCAAAATATATTAGAATCTTTGAAAAAAAGAAAACGACATTTGGTTGATCATGTTAACAAGTCTCGCGGAATAAAAATTGACTAAAGAAAATACGTTTGTAGTCACCTATAATTTAAAGATAATTAAAAAATTGACTTCTCAATTAAAAATAGTTAGAAGTCACTAGTAAGGAAAAAAAATTAACAAGGTGCAAAACAACCCCACTGGGTAATTTTTTTTAACCAGCTACCAAAAAACCTGATGCCAAATGCATCCATAATAATTATTAAACAGGATGAAAACCATCATACGACTTATAAAAGTCAAAATCCGCACTTCCTTTCTAATAATGTGCATTCTGGCTCAATGCCGAGTGACTCGATCTCGGATATCTTCCCTTGTATTTATTGCATGTCGTGCTCCTATGACACTTGCATATGTGAAAAAAACACATTCGGAGGCAATCACTTGCCATTGAGAGATTTCAAGCCATGTCAAATCTTTGCCTCAAAATTGAAAGAAAACTTGAGATGATGTATTTGAGGTCGTATGTCTGGCTCATATGCCACAACACATTGGTCTGCACCATTTTGAGGAGAAAGTAGTTTGCTCAGATTTTGTAGTCGATATTAGGAAACAAACTTGTTCTTGTAACAGTTGGCAGTTGAGTTATATTTCTTGTCCATATGCCATTTTTTGTTTGAATTACTCTTGTAGGGACATAAAATCAGGCGTACGTTTATGCTACACTGCAGAAGTGTATAAGAAGACATTATAACTTGATGATGACAATGAATAGGAGAAAATAGTGGAATAAAATTGAGAAATCTAAATTATTACCCCCACTGGTTCATATGTTAGGTGGTAGGCCAAAAAAAATAGGAGAATAGGAGTGGATGAGCCAAACAAGAGTGTATTTAATTTGTCAAAAAAGGTGGTGGTATAAATTGCTCTAAATGTAAGAAAACAAGTCCTGATTTTAGGACTTGTGGGGGTATGATATTCAAGACATAATTGGATAAATATTAGATAACGCATATCCTCTGGCCAACTGATACCTCAGTGTTAGATACAAACTTTTTAAATTTATTAAAAGAAAATACTAACAGATAGTCAGCCTTTACATGTGGTGTTAAAGAGAATTCCAATATTGTTTATGCACCAAAAATTTATTTGGCTACCTTCACCCACAACCAAATACTTATATTGAGTTGTGTCAAAGGGAAACACTGTCCTAGTACTTAAACAATTGTAAGTTCTTTTTACCTTACCATATTCAGACATACATACTACTCAAAACGGCTCTCATTCTCTATTTGTTTCACAAGAAAACAATATGAAAATAGGACAAACGAAATATATGGAGATAGGTAAAAAGAAAATAATATTCAACAAGGTTGAGAAGGGAATAAAAGGGGAAAAGGTACCAAATCATGGTCATATACGTGCAATAACTTATTAACTTTAATTTCTAAACTTACCGACCTTCTTTCTTTACTGTAAAGCAGATTGGTACACCAACGTGCGGGAGCCATACACCCAACTCTAGGTCTCGAGGCGTCATACACCAAGGCCTAAATATATCCATCGGTAGATATTGACATTGCATGTGAAATTTCAAGTTCATCATTTTTAATTGTCTAATTATTCTTAACACCCTTATTTCCTTCTATATTTTGCAGTTTACAATGTTAATATCTATTGAGGAAATATTAAGGCCTAGGTGTATGACGACTTGAGATCTAGAGTTGAGTGTTTTGCTCCTGGACATTAGTGTACCACTCTGCTTTACAGTGATGATAGAAGCAAGTGAGTTTAGAAATAAAAGTTAATAAGTTATTGCGTAAATACGGCTCTGATTGGTACCTTTCCCATTTATTCCTTTCATAGCCTTAGTAAATATTATTTTCCTTTTATACAATTTCTATATATTTTTTGCGTCCTACATTCAAATTGTTCTCTTGTGGAACAAGTAGAGAAGAAGAGCCATTTCTAGTAGAATGGACCTCCGAAGATGGTAAAGTATAAATAACTAATCAAGGTTTAAGTAAGGAGCATGCTGGTACAGCTGTGCCCTTTGAACAACTCAAAATAAGTATTTGGCTATGGGTGAAGGTAGCCAAATAAAGTTTTGGGACATGAAAAATATCGAAATGCTCTTTAGCACCCATGCAGAGGGCGGACTGTCGGTTAGTATTATATTTTGAAAATTGTTAAAATTTATATCTAATAGACTGTTATTAGTTGTTGGCAAGAGGATATGTCTTCTCTGATATTTATCCAAATACTTGCCTTGAATATCATAGTAAAAAACTTAGGTTCGTATTTTGACCCTGCAGAAGATCGATTATAAAAATAAGTCCATGTTTACATACTAGACGTCCCGACTATTGTGTGTATTTGCAAGTACGACACTAGACGTCCCGACTATTGTGTTTATATAGTGTGTAATTGTTGGATATGCGTCTATTTTAAAATATTGCATGACTTCCAAATATAGCTACATCAATTAATAATCCATAATCATGTATACCGACTAATTAAGAACTCTTTTCATTTGATGTTTGACGTCCACGAACAAAAAATTCTAAATCTCACCTGCTTTTGAGTTTTTGGTGCCTGCACTATATTTTATAAGGTTCTTTGTATAATTATCGAAGTCCTCATGGTACATGGGAAAAATTATGTTGTTTCTTGCTGTATAGTCTACCTCGTCTAAATTGAACAACAAAGTCTTGCAGTTTCTACCAATTAGTAATGGATTTAAGGTATTGGCTAGTCCTAAATCTCTAAGACTAGTTGAAACTAGACATGTTGCCGTCTTTAGACTACCACAAGTTATGCACTTCTTCAAGTGCTTACCAATATGTATGCAGCTATGCATTTTTAAGATATATCATCCTTATGTGTTTTTCATCTATAGAAGGCATCTTGAAAAAGGATTCGGTAAGTTCACTTATGTTTTTCTTTCTTTTTTATTTTTCTTTGGGGAATGAAGCATTATCGAAGCTCCGAGTAGCCCATCGGAACAATGTGGAGCCCGTTAGACCCTCCTGGCAGCTCATTTGATCTTCGGAAAGTTCATTGGAGCTTCGTACATTGTTCCAGAGCTTCGGTCAGCACGATGGAATTATAGCTTTGATAAACTCTCCACAGACTTGGTGGAGCATTGAGCAACCCTCTGGAGCTCAGCACACAGCTTCTAGGAGCTTCACACACCTCGTAAAAGTTGCTGGCAGCGATTCAGAACTTCATTTTGCCTTCGGTTATCTCGTGGGAGCCTCGTCGAAGATCCTTCGGAGCCTTGCCAAACCTCAAGCGAGCTCATTGAAGCTCCGGCAGAGTAGTGGTGGAAGTGGGTAGATGGTTGGTGGTTGTAATGGTTGGTAGTTGTGCAGGTTTTGTGTGTTGCGGTAGAGTTTTGAAGTATTTGTTATGTAGTTGTACCGTTAGGGAAGAAACGCTTAGACATGCAGATTTTGGTAATTAAGTTTATCCCATTGTATTGTTTGGTCATTTACCTCTTTCTCTTTTACAAAAGAGTTATCAACAGTAAAACACTTTCTGTAAATGATCATATGATTCGGATATTCTATATAATAGCTAAAAATTAAATCTTATTTACTTCTGGTCAAATGTAATAGACACTACAATGTTATGTACTTACCTAGAGAATCATAGAGAAAATCAGAACATTCTCTAGGTAAGTAAATCAAATAAAATAATGACAAATCACTAAAGAAAGAGAATCATAGGTCAACGAATAACTATTGAGATCTCGAGTAATAAAAGGCTCTTAAACGACCTTCTCCTCCGTCCTGAGTTCTCAGAGTGTCACCTCTCCATTAGCAAACCCAACTGTGAACACAATGTTCTATTTTAAGTATATTTTCGTTCATTAATAATTGCACAAGTTCTTTTTGGTTACTTTAAATCTCATCCTTTAATTTAAAACATAGTGATGTCTTTTTGTGTCAAAAATCGTTATAAATATTGTGTCCTATGAACCAATCCATATTGTTGGTAAATTGGTGATTGTCCTGCTTCATATTGTTGTGCTTAATAGTTCATCGCATAATAGGTATTAAACCAGAGACACTAGTTTATCACATTTATCAGTTTAAGTTTTCACAGTTTTCATGGAGAGAGCCTGTTTTCATCAATCTTGGTAAAGCCAGTAAGGTTATTTCACGGTCATCCCGTTTACTGGCTATTATTTTCTCCTCAAAATTCTTTACATTGAATCAAATTTCAGATTCGTGCTCAAGCCAAGATAATTCACCAAAATTTCAAAACAAACACGAGCAAAACTTTTTACGGATTTTTTTCTTTATATTTCTTAGCTTCTTGCCTAAGAAAAACAATGGATATTTGATTTATTAGATTTTATAGAGCTCGCTTTTGGACAAAAAAAGTAAAAAGGCTCAAAAATATAGAAGCTATAAATTTGCGGATATTTGTAGCTTTTTCAGGTAAATTTATTAAAAGTTGGAAATTTACTGATGAAAAATGCTTACATGATTACAAGTCACTCACAAATTAAAGATAAGTCAAAAAATTGACTTCTCGATAAAAAAAAATAGAAATCACGAAGAAGAAGAAAAAACTAAGAAGGTGCAAAACACCCCATTGGGCAATTTATTTTTTTATCAGCTATAAAAAAAAAATGATGTCAAACATGCCCATAATAATTTCAGTTAGTGACACATTCACACGCTGAGTACAATTTGGTGAAAATTGAAACCTGAGCATAAGAAAGTTGTAATGTTATGGTTATATATATATATATATATTAAAAAGAGCAGAAAAGAAAGAAAAAGAGTAGCATGCATACCACTACAAAGGTTTATATATGTATATATGTACATACATTAATTAACATATATAGCCTTACATATAACAGAGATAGGGGGGATAATACCGCTATATATAAACCCAACCAAACTGCAAGTCGATATAATGTTGGAAACAAACAAAACCAATCAAATTTTCAAGTAATCAATTTATACTTTGTATGGTTTGGTTGCAAAATTGAAAAGTCAACTTAATCGATTAGGCTTGCGGTTTTATTAGTTTTTGAATCGGAATGGTTATTTTATTTATATATAAATATTCATAAATACATAAACACATAAACACATATATTTATATATAAGTCGAGATATAATTTTTGATTATTATTTGTATTTATTGGCCCAATATGTAATCTTTTGTTAAGCTGTTCTTACTTCAATTGCTACTTGAATTTTATCTCAAAGTTTAAAACAAAATATAAACTTACCAATTTAATGTATATTTGCATTTTTTGTTTTATAGTTGAAATTCAAATTTACCCAATCAAACCGACCATTGGCTTGGTTTGATTGGATTTGAAACCGAACCACACAAAATTAGTTGTTTTTAATTGGTTCTATTTAACTAAAACACCAAAGTAAACTAAATTGTGAAACCTACTGATTATTAGTCATTGTCGCCGCTCGTACTCGACAGTCACTTTCTGAAACCTTTTCGTTTCACCCATGTGGGATATTTATATAACTCAACCAATCAAACAAAAGATTGTTGTATGTAGTAATATTTTAGTTTTGGAAAAACCATTCCATATAAACTGAACCTCATTATATAAACAAAGCACTACAACTTATCATGCAAAGCATAAGCGTAATATATCATTAGTTGCACAACGTTGCTAGAAAGACGTGTACATGCCTGCAAAAATATTTACATACACAAGAAAAATAATAATATAGACACTCACAATCGTGTCGTTTCATGATATTTGTTTTCATTGAGATGTTGTAGAAGGATCTTCACTAGGTCAATCTTGAGGATGGCAATTAAACAAATAAATTTTTTGATCAAATGAAAGCAACACAATTTTTTCTAATTGGACAGTAAAAGCTTTTCTTGTAAACTGTTGTAAATGTGATTTTGAACAGAGAGAAGATAATGAGAGACTTAAAAGTTATAAGATTTCAAAATTTACTCTCACTGTAATTTATTATAAATGAATTTTTCCTTTTTCTTTATGAAGGTACATATAATTATCAAACATGAAAAATTAAAAAGAGAATTATTTTCCTTCATTCATATCATTAATTATATTCTCCATGATCTAATACAACATGAAAAAAGGAATATCTAATAATATAATGCAATGAAAGGCAAGATTTTAATGATACTTATCAATATTTTATTAAATCATCAATAGCATCAAGATATGACTTAATTGGCATATGTCCTTTTTTGTGAATATTCAACATAACTATTAATCAGAGTTGATCGTTTGTATAAGTGAGTGATTAATTTATAAAACACTTTCTTAATTTTACGGAACCATGGTCAACAAAAAGATCACATGTCATGACTATACGAGATTAAATAAAAGGCGAAATAAGCAAACCTAATTTCAAAATGAATTAAAAAAAATCTTAGTCAACAGCAAGTAATTAATTTAGGTTAAATTAAATTTATTACTAAAGAAATTAAATATCTATATTGTGAACCATTCATCACTTACTTGATTTACATTTTCGTTTTTAGAAACCTTTTCAAAAAGTGATATGAATAAAAAATATTTGGTCAACTAAAATTTAAGTACAAGTAAATGTTTTCAGTTGTACACAACTTAATTGATATTTTTTGGTCTTTTCTTTTAATTTTGGAAAACAATTATAATTACATTAGAATTAACAAATTTGAAAAGGTTCATGTAATTCATTAATTGTTATTCCGGTTTTTTAATAGTAATAATCGAATAAATGTTATCTGTCCAATTTCTACACATATTGACATAAATATATATTATAGTTATTGGATAAAAAAACAGTGACATTTACTAAATATATAACTAATTAAAATATTGACACACATTCTAGCTTCGTTAGGACAGACTCTACGCCGCGAGGTGGTGCCATACCTAGGGGTGGTGAATCAACACAGGATGTTGCCACAATGCAAGGTAGATGATTAGCAAGTGCAGGTGTAGCAACTCGGGGCGGTGTTGGTTCTTGGGGTCGAAGAGGTAGACGACGTTCTACCCCAAGTCAAACACAAACAACTAAAGAAGACGTGCAAAATAAGCAAGGAGGACATGAGAAGGTGGTTGAACAAGTCAAAGAGCAAGTAGCGACCGATAATAATTCTAGCTCAATCAGTGCGACTCATCGTATGACCGACTTACGTAAAGTTGTGACCCAAAAATAGTCGAGGCTTGGATGGATGAGATTGGGAAATACTTTAGGGTTGTTGGGGTTATCAACAATCGAAAAATGGTTTGGCTCAGTTTTATCTAAAGGGTGAGGCGGAAAAATGGTTGCTGGGTATTCTAGATTCGTATGAAAAGGACGACATCAACTTGGTTATGTTAAAGGAACTCTTTAATCAAAACTTCTTTTCGGACTTGGCAAAGGAATACATGAGGAGATGAACCAAAGCAGTATGATTTTGCAAGCATACCATATTAATTTCACATCGTTGTCTAGGTATGCACCTGGTGGCTAATGGCGCAGAGAAATGTAGAAGATTCCAAAAGGGTTTGAATTTGACGATTGTGTTATACTTTGCATTGGCAAGAATCACGGTCGACTCAACATTAGTGAAGGCGGTCAAGAGGTAAAGGTTACCATGAAAGATAATAGAAGGATTTTCAAGAACATGATGAGTGTAACAAGCGTTCCAGCCAAGAAGCAAGATCGGAAGAGATCTTGGGAGGTTGTTACAAATTCGAGATTTCAACCAAAATATCATGGAGAAATAATTAATGATTCCCCTATGATAGGTTCAGGTTCGAATGTTGTGTGAAGATGTGGGATACAAGCACTTCGAATGTCCCAGATCCCAGTGTAGAACATGTCAGGAGTATGGACGTTTCTCGAAGAACTGTCCAATGGATCAATCACATTGATATGCTGCGCTATTTAATTTAACCTAAACTATAGGCTCCACCGCATCAAAGAGAAATAGAGGTTTGCTTAAAAAACCTAGCTATAATTTTAGGCTTGTTGTAAGATATTATTGGACTATTGAGCCTTACTCATAGTGGGCCTAAGTTGGGCTTTCTATCTTGTATAACCCTAACCTCTAGTATATAAAGAAGGTTAGGGTCACCTTTTATTGATAACATTCTGATTAATAAAGACTCTACTGTTGTCTCTCATACCTCTCTCTATATCTATACATATCTCTATATATATCTATAACGAGCTAATATGTCACACAACACGTTATCGGCACTTTGCTCGCGAAGAAGAGAATATACGCTCACGGATATTGGAGATTTTTGGTAAACGGATGGATATTGGGTATTTATAAACCTTGAGGTTTATCCGGGTTTTTAGGGTTTTGCTATATCGACCTTCATAAACATACCGTGCGTAAGGTACCGAATTCAAAACTTAATTTATTCCATATATGTGATCGCACGTATTATTTTATGGATAACTAAAACATGAAAAATATCCCGTAGTATATAATCCATGTGTATTAGAGTTTGTTACTTGTATGGATAACTATATATGATCGTAACACACATATTGTTGATTATAAAATCATATTTGTTGATAAGATCATACAAAATAACCCAAATCATGTAATTGTAAAACATGTATTAATCTGTCGGATTAAATCTGCAACAAACTGAAACGTATGTACTGATTTGTAATTCTCTGAAAGCTGTAAACTATTCTGGAAATTACTCAAGGACTAAACTGAAACTTGTCTGAAATTATGGACAGAAGCAGTAATAATGCTGTAAATATATATATAGTTTGCTGAAATTACACGGATAGTCCCTGTAGTATATTACATGTATAAAAACAGTATATATGTGTTATAAAAGTCAATATTCGGTCTAAATATTCACCCACATGCATATATATATTTATTAAAAAGGCAAGTGAATAAAAATTGCATGTTAATTGAATAAATTGATATGTTTCCATGTATATTTAACCATTTTGCATGTTAAAAATTACCATATATAGAATTAATTGGTAATTAAAAATATATTGTTTTGCTTGCATGTTAAAACTACCATGTATAGAATTATTAATAGGGCGATAAACATAGATAATTGATTGATATCTTGTTAGCATAATCATATCTTTTTGATATTATCATATAAATATCACATATGCCAGTAAATTATTGGATTAGATCTAATTGATAATCTTAAATTGATTTGATTTGATATGTTAGAATCTTTATGGATTGATTGATAATCTTAAATTGATTTGTTTATAACACCAAATCTCCTGCATGATTAGATAGATCCTAAAATATATTTACTGCCTGTTTATATATATGTGGTTAATCTAGATAGATATTCTCTATACTGTTAATATTATTGCCATATATAAAATGCGAAAATCATATATATTCACATTTAAGTTGGAAAAATTATGAATCTTCCCCAAATAGGCTCACCTATTTGGATACGATGTCTAGGAAAGATAAAGGCGGAAGTCGTTCTCCTAATGAGGTCGGTTTTTAAGAGGCATTCGTGCCCACCCCCCTCACCGTCTTTCCTGGTCGTGTTCAAATAGAGCTACCGAAAGGGGTTGACTAAATAATAATTTCCCCGAGTGTGTTTATATAGTGATGTATGTTTCGCCGAATTGGTGTCTCAGTATCGACCCGTCGTTCGATCAATGAGAACCAATTCACATTAAAAGCAAAACTAATGTTTTCGAACCTGTCGTTTCGAAAAAAAAAGTTTGTGCTTGTGCAAACCATAAACATATAAACCAGTCGTTTTATATGATAAATAATCCAGAACTCCCAACACATGTTGGATGCCATCTATGATGAGAAAAATCGTAAAACATACTTGCGAAATGACTGTTTAAACGTTGATTTTAATCCGTCACCACATGTTACTCACCCTGATGTGTGAAAAATGTGATGCCCAATTTTTTTTTGGATGCCATCTTTGATGAGTAAAACACGAGTTTGTTGTTACTAGCGAGATGAAAGATAAGGCGTTGATGATATTCCGCCGCCACATTTGAGACGTGATGACGTCTATGGTGAACAAATGTCTGAAATTGACATATTGGAGCAATCCTTCACCAAAATACTAGCTTGGAAATTGTATTCCATAAGCAGTATCGTGAATTTATATTCACCATGTTCCTTTATCGCCCATCTGTTATTGGATAAGAAAATTACCCCGGTGAGTAGTTTTAATCCTATTGGGTCAATGGCGAATTGTTTGCCTGATATTAATGCTCTTCGTGTACATTTTTTTTCCACGAATTGAGAACCGAGACAAGTTTTATTTGTCTCGAACTGTCGCGATCCCGATGAATCGCGTAGCCAAGCGAGATTTTAGACAATCGTCAAAATCGAAAACCTGTGGCTACAAGACAGTAATTGAAAGGAACAATATGGCCCGTTGTCACAAAGCAAGAGATAATGCTCAATGAGGCAACTCTATGCTATAAACACAAAGGTCATGCACGGTTACTCCTTAAATATTTCAAAATTATTATAAAGGTGAAAAAACTGATGCTAATGTGGTTAAAGCTAACTGAAAGGAAATTTTTGAGACCCCCGATTTTGTGGCTCAAATGAGTTTGATACCTTTCTTTATTGATTTTGATAAATCATTGAGCCATTTTTTCGCTCATTTGGATTATGTTTTCCATTTGGATTATTATTTTTCCATTTGGACCATACTTTTGGATTATGGTTTGCCTGTTTACGAAATTTCTCAAAATAATTTAAAGTGTTTTGAGCAAATTCCTTTGACAAATGTGACCAAACTTTAAAAATTTTAGGCAATATTTGTGGGGTAGTTGATTTTTTTGGAAATAGTGGGTAACAGTGTACCACATAATTTCACCAACTATTTGCCTAAAAGAGTACTCAGTGACAACGATTCTGGACCTGTCATTCCAAAATCGAAATCTTTGGTAAAACCAAATTGATTTGTCAAATATGAGGTCTTATACTTATGTAGGTCCTGCCGTACCTTGTTGAGTTATAAAATATTCGAGAAAACCAGTGTTATCTGGTAATAGCTCATGAAAGAATTGAAATTTCTTTACATAGTCTCCATTCAATACGACCAAAAGCGTATTTTAGAGGAGTTGGAATGTCTTTCAAGTGGTTGCTACCACATTCTTTAAAGCATTTAAAGTTACCTTATCATTTCGCCTGTGGTCGAATGATAAAGAATTTAAATGCTAAGACATGATTGTCTGTACTATCATTCGCCTGTCGTCGATTGATAAGAGCATTTTGATATTGTGGCATTGACCGGATAAGATATTCCCGGGTCAAAAGGCGGTGCTTGATTTATAATCGCATCGTATTTGGATTCTCTCTGAGAATATATTTCGTGATTAATCCGAAATTCATGCCACTAATGCTCACTTTGAAAGACTAGTATGTGTAAAGATCACGAAATGAACTTGTAGAATTCTTGTAAAGAATTGAAGGAGTTATTGTGGACTTATCCAACCACAAGACGGACCATAAATAAAAATGGTTATGGTTGATGCATCGACAATAAGGTCACATGATTATTGTTGTCCACAGAAATGCAGCATTTCCCAAACTTTTAGCCCTATCATTAATTTGATGGCTCATGATCCGGATTATCCTGAAAAATCTAGTCGACTTGATAATTCCGAAGAGTAATAATCGAAATTTCGATTTGAATTACTTGAGTTTGGAAATTGAAATTGAACATCCTGTCGATTATGTTCAGACCCAAATGGACTCACGGAAAGTTTGATGATGCGACTGCAAATGATTGCACGCATTTTTTGGTCTTGCGCACCAAGATTTATATTTCCGTGTGGGGTTATGCTATTTTACTGCATTGGTCCGTTATGAGGCCCATAGACACTCAAACACCATATGCGTACCAGCTGGTTACTGGTTATGAGCCAGAAGTCTCATATTAACGCGTGTTTAGAGTGATTAATTAATATTTTGATTGAGCCGCTCTAGCGTTCAAAATATGGACCTCTGAAGGGGACATAAGTCGATTATGAATCTCCTGCCTATCATTTGATAGAGTAACCTTGGCAAGCGATCTCTTTACCGCATGATATGCGAAAGTGACATCGCTAAGACTGTTGTCCTCGTCGTTAGGGGGAGATTTGCACGTTACCGTTGATAAGGAACGACGTGAAGTAACGTGGCATAACCCACTCAGTCTTAGCTTGATCCCCAAAACTGCACTTAGTGATAAGTAAGTGCATAGACTCCCTCAAGTCTAACTAAATGTCAGACGCATTTAATGACTTTATGAGATGTCACGAGATCATTTATACCTGCTGCAAAATGCTTGCAAGGATAGACGTCCCTGTCGGACGCCGTGTTCCTGTCGTAACATGTTGCTTTGGCCGAACCCGCCAAGCAAAAGACGCTGCCGTCGGCCGTCAGTCTGTCATCCTTCCCAAGATATGAGAAAGTTGACCGGTTCTTAATTCGTTCAGCCCCAGAGGTGGTGAACTGAAACTCGTTTATCGCACGAGATTACAAAGGATCTAGGAGATGTGTGATTCCTCCTCATCCTGAGAATCTTGAAATATCTGTCGATCATGATATCTTAGACGATATTGAAGCGAAACTAGACTGTCATTGATTACTTGTTCATATATTCGGTGACGACTGATAATATGAACAAATTATGACAGAGAACCATGTACCGTTGCCTGAAGTCAACGTAGAATAGACTGTACTAATGGAAACTTAAAATCCAAGCAGACTCCTTAGCGAAATTGTGTTCGGACCTGTAGATCCAACACCACCAATGTTAAACGAGTTCGTTTATTTGGTTATTCGTAAGGAAAATTGATGAGAATAATGAGATTGTAGAATGCTCGCCTAGTAGCGCAAGGCTTCTCTCACACCTTGGAATTGATTACGAGATGGTTGATTTCCTCGAAATGGACATTATAATAGTTCCCTACTTTACCAGTTTAGTAGTTTCCGAAAAACTGAGTATGCAGCCATGAATGTGGTCACAGTTTTATCTCTATGGGGATTTAGACAAAGCGATATAGATGAAGGTCCCTGTGTGACTTCATAATGCTTGAATCAAGTAGTTACTGACCACGGAACACGATCTCAATTAAATGAGACGTTCACTATATGGATTAATATAATCCGAGCGGATGTGGTATACCCGCCTAAGTGAGTACTTGATTAGCTTGGGATACTTGAACAGGTATTATGCCCTTGCGTGTTTTATTACGCGATCCATTTTTGGATTTGCCTTTGAGATGAAGGATCTTGGGAAGAAACGGTAGTGACTCGGCCTGATGATCGAGTCCCGTAAATATTGAATGTAATTCCATGATTCAGACTACACCCAGAAGGTGTTATGACGTTTTAGTCATCATGACGCTAAGTCGTCATATTCTCCCATGATCGTTCGATCACTAGACATTGATATTGACCCAGTCCGTCCCTGATGAGACGATGAAAAGATATTGAACCATGATGTTCATATCTAAGTACAATAAGCACATCATTGTACTTGATCTAATGTGCTAGGACGAACATCTCGTATGTTGTGAATGGTATAGCTCGACACAACATTGCGCTAACACGCTGCCATCGAAATGGCATAAAAGACAGTTTCCCATTACCTTAAGATAATTGTGGATGAGGGCTTGTCTTATCCCATTTTGTATCATCGAGTGTACCTACCCCCTTCGGTACTCGAATTAATGCAACCCTTTTTCGGTTATACCGATGCCGGTTACTTATCAGACCCGCATAAGGGATATTCCTAACATGGTATGTCTTTACCATTAGGAATAAGGCGACATCTTGGAGGTCTTGGAATGACTCCAAGTGAATCACTCTGATCTATTCGTGCTCTATGAGACGACTAGAGAGTGTATATGGCTTCGAGCTAGTATTAGTCATATTTGAATTACATATGTTCTGTCTCACGATCCAGATAAAACACTTGTCATAGAAGACAACTTGTTGTTATTGATCAAGAGAGACATGACTACATTATGCTATTTAGCATTTCTCGCCGAAATTAATCTTCACAAATGAAGTTTAAGAGCATCCAGTTGAATGCTCGTTCTATTCCACGTTACATTTTCTTGCATCCAGTCGTATATAAGTAAATGAGGCATCCAGTCGAATGCTCGTACTCTTTCTTGGAATATGAAATCTTTGCACCCAGTCGTGTGCAAGTGAGGGGGAGCATCCAGGTGAATGCTTATTGCACTAATTACTACTTAGTCGAAATCTTCGCACCCTGTCGTGTGCAAGTGAGGGGGAGCATCCAGTCGCATGCTCGTGTACTCTTTTTGTCCTTAGACCAAGGTTTTTTCCCACTGGGTTTTCCTTGGCAAGGTTTTTAGCGAGACACGTTCCCATCATATCTCACTTAAGATTGCCGAAATTAAGGGGAGTATCCGGTTGTATACTTCTTACCACTGTGTACTCTTTTGTCCTTCGACTAGAGGTTTTTCCCACTGGGTTTACTCTACCAAGGTTTTGATGAGGCACCTGTTTTGTGGTTGATCCCCTACTACTACCACTGTTGCACTCTTTTTCCTTCGATCAGAGATTTTCCCATTGGGTTTGCTCTGGCAAGGTTTTGATGAGGCACACTGTTTTGTGGTTAGTTACTTACATGATATTTCGGCCTATATCATTCGGCTACACAGTTTCTTCTAGGTACCGGTTTTGTCCCACACTGGGTTTTCCGTCCCTAAGGTTTTTTATGTGTTTAACACTGCGAATGAACTCGACTCAGATCGAATGCATGAAGACGAAGAATTCAAGACGTCCAAAGGGGGAGTGTTGTAAGATATTATTGGACTATTGAGCCTTACTCATAGTGGGCCTAAGTTGGGCTTTCTATCTTGTATAACCCTAACCTCTAGTATATAAAGAAGGTTAGGGTCCCCTTTTATTGATAACATTCTGATTAATAAAGACTCTACTGTTGTCTCTCATACCTCTCTCTATATCTATACATATCTCTATATATATCTATAACGAGATAATATGTCACACAACAAGGGTTAAGTTAATAAACTAGGTTTTAACTTTGAATTTATTGTTTGATCTTAGTTTCCTAGCAGGTATTATATTTTTAGTTGATGTAGGCTTGTGTGAGGTAGAATAAATAAAGTGGATGTGGTTGGAGAATTTCAGAATAATGAGGAATGGAGAATTTCGGAATGAATTTTTCATTAGGAGTGAAAGTTGTAACGTCCCGATATTTTATAGTATTTATTAACGGTATCATTAAATAGTGTCTTTGGTAATACGGTTTTTAATTAAACCCATTACTTGTAATCAATCAGTATGTTTAGGGTTAAGGGGTAAAGTAACTAATATTTAACGGACCAAATTGAGAAATAATAAAATTTCAAAACTATATGCAGAGTTAGTGGGAGTCAGTTACACTGTGACTTTTAAACGTGAAATAAGAAAAAAGAGCGACGTGGAGAGAGAGACATAAAAGAGATGGAGGAAGACGGCTAGAGAGGGAAGAGATAAAGCGGAAGGATCCACCCTTTCAGGGGTCGAGGCTACATGTTTTTCAAGCCCTAGTCAATTTTAAGCAACTATTATGAGATAAGGGATTTTGTACATAATGTTATGGGTTATGTTGTGTAATTGATCCAATATTTTCTTGTATATATATCATTCTTGAGTTTATTTGGTACTTTGGATGATGGTTGACATGCTAGGTTTCAGACAGTGTATACGGCACTTGCCACAAGGTGCTAACCTTATTTTTTAACCTCCATCGGGTGGTGTTATAAAGTGATCTAAATGTAAGAAAGCATGTCATAATTTTAGGACTTGTGGGGGTATGATATTCAATAAAAGTACTTGGATAAATATTAGAGAACGCATATTCTCTTGTCAACTAATAACTTAGTGTTAGATACAAACTTTTTAAATTTATTAGAAGAAAATACTAACAGATAATCGTCCTTTACACAGGTGTTAAAGAGAATTTCAATATTGGTGTACCAAAATTTTATTTGCCTACCTTCACCCACGAAGATATGCTTATATTGAGTTGTGTCAAAGGGCAACACTGTCGTAGCAGGATTCTTACATAAACAATTGTAAGTTCTTTTTACCTTATTATATTCAAAGGTCCATACTACTAGAAACAACGCTCGCTCTCTACTTGTTTCACAAGAAAACAATCTGAAAATATGAACAACAAAATATATGAAGATATTTAAAATAATATTTAACAAGGTTGAGAAGGGAATAAAAGGGGAAGGTACCAAATCATGGCCGTATATATGCAATAACTTATTAACTGTTTTACGCCAAATTAGCTTAATAATTTGTGTAAGAGAAAGAGAGATAATGAGGGCCAAAACATATATATTCAAGTATGTTGTATGTGTACCAAACTCCATACCCATAAGCTCTTTATATAGGCTAGAGGTTTGGAGGTTACAAGCTAAATGTTAATGATAAGAAACTCAAAGGTTGTAACATACAAAAGAGCAAATGCTCATACTAAATGGTATGTAACTCTTATACTAATGGACCATCCATTATTTACAACACTCCCACTTGGATGTCCAAAAATATATTTAATCACATTTGAGCTCCTCCGTCTTGTAGCTTGTTGGTACGAACTAACCATTAACAAACGACTCGTTAAAACCTTGCAAGAGAAAACCCATTGGGAAAAAACCTCTAGGCGAAGGACAAAAAGAGTACGATTTGGTTAGAACAATAGGGGTAACCACATACATAAAGTGCCTCATCAAAACCTTGTCAGAGTAAACCCAATGCGAAAAACCTCTGATCGAGGAAAAAAAAGTACACTGTGATTAGAAGTATTCGACTGGATACTCCCCCTGATTTAGGCCATCATTAGTGAGGATTTTCTCGATTTAGTGTCTGAGAAATCGAGCATACATCAGGATGCTCCCCCTCACTTGCACACGACAGGGTGCAAGGACATATCACTTTAGGATAGCTCAGAAAGCTTCCTAAGACCAATTGCTTTGACATGTTTCTGAAATGAATACTTTGGCAGTGACTTAGTCAACAAGTCTGCGTGATTATTCTCTGATCCAATATGCTTAACTTCAATCTTTTGAAGCGTTTGTTGCTCATGTGTAAAGAACAACTTTGGCGAGATATGTTTGGTGGCATCACCTTTGATGTAACCATGTTTTGCTTGATCAATAACAGCGGTGTTGTCCTCATAAATAACAACTGGTTCATCAGGATCATAAGCTAGGTCACACGTACTTCGAATATGGCCAATAACTGCTCGAAGCCATACACACTCTCTAGTCGCCTCATAGAGCGCGAGTAGCTCAGAGTGGTTCATCGAAGTAGCCACCAAGGTCTGTTTACGAGACCTCCACGATATCGCCATGTTCCCAATGGTAAAGACATAACCAGATTGGGAACGTCCCTTGTGCGGGTCTGATAAGTAACCCGCATCGGCGTAACCGACAAGGGTTGCGTTATTTCGAGTGCCAAGGGGGTTGGACTCACTCGTTGACACGTAGGGATAGAACAAACCCATATCCGTAGTACCCTTAAGGTAACGGAAGACGTCTTTAATGCCATTCCAGTGGCGGCGTGTTGGCGCGGTGCTGTGTCGAGCTAGACAATTCACAGCAAACGAGATGTCCGGTCTAGTACATTGAGCCAAGTACAATAGTGCGCCTATTGCACCCAGATATGAGCACTCAGGACTTAATATCTCTTCATCGTCCTCCTTTGGACGGAAGGGGTCCTTATTAATGTCTAGAGAGCGGACGACCATGGGAGTGGATGACGGTTTTACATCGTGATGACTAAACCGTCTCAACACCTTCTGGGTGTAATTTTCTTGATGGACTAAAATTCCATCTTTATGGTGCTCGATCTGCAGGCCGAGGCAATACTGTGTCTTCCCAAGATCTTTCATCTCGAATTCCTTTTTCAGGAGTTCGGCAGTTTCGAACAACTCTTTCGAGGTTCCTATGAGATTCATATCATCTACATAGACTGCGATAATAGCGTATCCTGAAGTGGATTTCTTTATGAACACGCGTGGGCATAATTCATCATTAACATATCCCAAGCCGATCAAGTATTCACTTAGACGGTTATACCACATCCGTCCGGATTGTTTCAATCCATATAGTGAACGTCTCAGCCTAATAGAGAATGTGTTCCGTGGCCGGTAACTACTTGATTCAGGCAACTTAAGTCCTTCAGGGACTTTCATGTATATCTCTGTGTCCAGATCCCCGTAGAGATAAGATGTGGCCACATCCATGAGCTGCATATTTAGTTTTTCGGAAACTACTAAACTGATTAAGTAGCGGAACGTTATAACGTCCATTACGGGAGAATACGTCTCCTCGTAATCAATTCCAGGGCGTTGAGAGAAGCCTTGCGCCACTAGGCGAGCTTTGTATCTAACAATCTCATTACTCTCATTACGCTTCCTTACGAAAACCCATTTATAACCAACTGGTTTAACATTGGGTGGTGTTGGAACGACAGGTCCAAACACTCTTCATTTCGTGAAGGAATCTAATTCAGCCTGGATTGCTTGTTTCCATTGAGGCCAGTCCGTTCTTCGATGACAATCAGCAACGGTACGTGGTTCCATGTCATCATTGCTCATAACGTCAGTGGCCACTGCGTATATAAACACATCATCGATGACAGTTTCGTTTCGCTTCAAAATATCGTCTAAACTAGTATACTCGACGGATATTTCGAGGTTATCGGGATGATTAGAAACTGGTGTTACATCAGGAACACACTCCTCTAATACATCACCGTGATCCTTAATGATCTCATGTGGCAAAACGGATGCAACAGGATTTCTCCTCCTTCGAGGCAGAACATCCTTCGAACCAACCAGTCTTCCTCTTTTCTTGGGAAGAGCGGCGGACTGGACTGCCGACGGCAGTGTCCTTTGCTCGGTGGGTAGAACCGGAGCAACATGTTCAACATGAACATGGCGTCTCACAGGAACGTCTATCCTTGTAGGCACATTTGCAGCAGGTATATGTGATCTCGTGACATTCGCTAGGTCATTAAATGCGTCTGGCATTTGATTTGCAACATTTTGCAGACCTAGGATTCTCTGCACTTCCTTATCACTATGTGCAGTTGGGGGATCTAGATGAGACATAGTGGGTACATGCCACATTAATACACGTCGTTCCTTATCAACGTTAACGTGCATTTCTCCCCCTAACGACGGGAAGAGTGTCTCATCAAAGTCACAATCCGCATGTCTAGCGGTAAAGAGATCGCCTGTCAAGGGCTCTAAATAGCGTATTATGGACGGGGATTCATAACTGACATATATTCCCCGTCGTTTCTGAGGTCCAAATTTTGAACGTTTTGGCGGCTCAATTGGAACATTTACTAAGCACCCAAACACGCGTAAATGTGAGAAATCGGGCTCATATCCAGTTACCAACTGGTACGCAGATAGTGGTTGGGTGGCCATGGGCCTCAGACGGACCAACGCAGCAGCATGCAAAATTGCATAGCCCCATGCAGAAATTGGAAGTTTGGTGCGCATTACCAAAGTTCGCGCAATCATTTGCAAACGCTTAATGAAAGCTTCTGCAAGACCATTTTGGGTGTGAACATAAGCAACTGGATGTTCAAGATCAATTCCCAACGTCATGCAATAATCATCGAAAGTTTTCGATGTGAACTCCGTGGCATTATCAAGTCTAATAGACTTTATTGGATAATCCGGATGGTGAGCCCTCAACTTAATGATCTGGGCAAGGAGTTTAGGAAACGCTGCGTTTCTTGTGGACAACAAAGCTACGTGTGACCATCTTGTCGATGCATCAACCAAAACCATGAAATATTTAAATGGTCCGCATATTGGTTGGATTGGTCAACAAATATCTCCTTGAATTCGTTCAAGGAATTGGGAAACCAATTTTGTAGGTTTCACGTGAATTGGTTTGAGATTTGTC
The DNA here is from genome assembly GCA_963682055.1 of Primula veris. Classification (NCBI taxonomy): domain Eukaryota; kingdom Viridiplantae; phylum Streptophyta; class Magnoliopsida; order Ericales; family Primulaceae; genus Primula; species Primula veris. Next base: position 27,529,047 of record OY821741.1, read on the forward strand.
TTTCCAATAGAGCATGCTTGGCATAGGCTTTTCGGATTGATCACGAAATTTTTTCCTCCAAGAGGATGCCCATGTGATGCGTTCATCATTCGAAGCATCGTATTTTGACCCGGGTGTCCCAACCGGTCATGCCATAACATATAAATGCTCTCATCAATCGGCGCCCGCCGAATGATTAGATTGCTTTCAATGTTTCGTATCGTGGTAACATACAAACCACTTGAAAGACATCTCAACTTCTCCAAAATACGCTTTTGGTCGTATTGAGTGGAGGTGATGTAAAGGTATTCAATACCATTTTCACGAGCAGTTTCAATATGAAACTTGTTTTCTCGGATATCCTTAAAACTCAACAAGGTTCGACTGGACCTCGGAGAATATAAGGCCTCAGATATGGTCAAAAGAGTACCATTTGACAACAAGACTTGGGCTTTACCAAAGCCTTCAACAAGGGTCGACGGGCCCGAAATTGTTGTCACTGAGGTTACTTTAGGCGTAAAGTTGATAAAATAGCATTTATCTTTTAAGATAGTGTGTGTAGTACCACTATCAGCCAGACAATCAACTGCCCCACAATTCATGCCTTAATTCGGAAATGCGAAATGATGATCGATATGTAATCTAACAACCCAATAAATCCTCTTCCTAACTCTTCGAAGGAGAAATAGATCCGTATACTCACTTCTAATGAAACTATCTAGCTATTTCTCTATTCCGTCGTGAAGCAAAGTGCCGATAACGTGTTTTATGCCAAATTAGCTCAATAATTTGTGTAAGAGAGAGAGAGATAATGAGGGCCAAAACATATATATTCAAGTGTGTTGTAGGTGTACCAAACTCCATACCCATAAGCTCTTTATATAGGCTAGAGGTTTGGAGGTTACAAGCTAAATGTTAATGATAAGAAACTCAAAGGTTGTATCATACAAAGGAGCAAATGCTCATACTAAATGGTATGTAACTCTTATACTAATGGACCATCCATTATTTACAACATTAACATTAATGTCTAAACTTACCTACCATCTTTCATCATTGTAAAGAAGAGTGGTACACCAACGTGCGAGAGCCATACACTCAACTCTAGGTCTCAAGATGTCATACAACAAGGCCTAAATAAATCCATCGGTAAATATTGACATTGTATGTGAAATTTCAAGTTCATTAATTGTAATTGTCGAACTGTTCTTAACACGCTTATTTCCTTCTATATTTTGCAGTTTATAATGTCAATATCTACTGATGGAAATATTAAGGCCTAGGTGTATGACAACTTGTGATCTAGAGTTGAGTGTTTCGCTCCTGGACGTTGATGTACCACTCTGGCTCTAATTTGGTACTTTTTCCCATTTACTCCTTTCTAAGCCTTGGTGAATATTATTTTCCTTTTCTACTATTTCCATATATTTTTTTTGTCCTACATTCAAATTGTTCTCTGGTGGAACAAGTAGAGAAGAAGAGCAATTTCTAAAAGAATAGACCTTCGAAGATGGTAAGGTATAAATAACTAATAAAGGTTTAAGTAAGGAACATGTTGGTACAGCCGTGCCCTTTGAACAACTCAAAATAAGTATTTGTCTATGGGTGAAGGTAGCCAAATAAAGTTTTGGGACATGGAAAATATTGAAATGATCTTTAGATCCCATGCAGAGGGCGGACTGTCGGTTAGTATTTTGTTTTGAAAATTGTTAAAATTTGTATCTAATAGACTGTTATTAGTTGTTAGCAAGAGGATATGTCTTCTCTGATATTTATCCAAATACTTGTCTTGAATATCATAGTTAAAAACTTGGGTTCGTATTTTGACCCTCCAGAAGATCGATTATAAAGATAAGTCCATGTTTACATACTAGACGTCCCGACTATTGTGGGTATTTGCAAGTACGACACTCGATGTCCCGACTATTGTGTTTATATAGTGTGTCATTGTTGGATATGCGTCTATTTTAAAATATTGCATGACTTCCAAATATAGCTACATCAGTTAATAATTCATAATCATGTATACCGACTAATTAAGAACTCTTTTCATTTGATGTTTGACGTCCACGAACAAAAAATTCTAAATCTCACCTGCTTTTGAGTTTTTGGTGCCTGCACTATATTTTATGAGGTTCTTCGTGTATTTATCGAAATCCTCATGGTACATGGGAAAAATTATGTTGTTTCTTGCTGTATAGTCTACCTCGACTAAATTGAACAAGAAAGTCTTGCAGTTTCTACCAATTAGTAATGGATTTAAGGTATTGGCTAGTCCTTAATCTCTAAGACTAGTTGAAACTAAACATGTTGACGTCTTTAAACTACCACAAGTTATGCACTTCTTCAAGTGCTTACTGTAAAATTCCGTATTTCATTTTATTACATTTAGCTACTAATGATTAATAGTTTGGATTGTTTGTATATATTTTGGTGACTTGGTGGCGTTGTTTGCTTTTGAGCAATTACTAAGGGACCGAGACAATAATAAAGAGAATTAGTAATGGATTATAATGAATTTAGAGAAAATTGGAGAGTCTCAAAGAAAGAAAACGGTAGTAACTTAAAACGTATCAATTTCCCAAAGCCGTTTCTATCTTCATCAGTATTTATAATTGTCTAAAGGGAGAAAGATTAAGCAACAGAGAGTCAGAACACAGCTATAACATTAGACATATATATATATATACATACATAGACAGAGAGAGAATTAATGGAGAGAGAAGTATCGTCCATAATCTGAGGAAGGCCTTTTCTTCATCAAGGTAATAATATTGTTCCTCTTCATATTTAACCATTGTTAAGCAACATAGGAGCTAGGAGTTTTACAGAGGTTTAGGTTTTATTTATAAATAAATTGTGTACTAATTTGTGATTATTGGGGTCAATTACGTGATTCCTACAAGCGGCCAAAATCAGCAAAGTCGGTAGTATCGGAAATCAGATAAAAAGTTATGATTATAAACACCAGTTATAGATTTGGTTATGTATCATTTTCTTTAAACGTTGTGGTTAAACTTGGTTGCAAACTTTTAAATAAGTTAGTTAGATTATTATTTGGGTGATTAGAAAGAGAACCAAAATACAAATTTATAAGTCTTGTTTTAAGCTGTTAGTTTATGTGGCACAATATATATAACTACATGGAGTTTGGTTATAAAATAGAATACATAGTATGTAAATTGAGATAATCGGTAGCTACATCAGTACAGTTGGACATATAGGTATGTTTTATGGAAGTTTAGATTTCTGGGATTTCGATGTAGGTGCAAAGCCGTCGTTTCATTTAGTTTACGTGGTATTAGGGTTCGGTCCATTGTATCTGATTATGTGAGGTTTAATTATGTGTTTAGATATATTTTCTTATGGAATATATATTATATTACAGGGTCGTGACTCAGTATTTCGTTCTAGTAGAAACAAGTCTAGTGATTTCCGTTGCGGATCAGGTGAGCGGGTTTTGTCTTTCTACTACAAAGTATCCCATTGCATTTTTACGACAAAGTATTTGCAGATTTCCAGTGATTATTCACGAAACAGTATTATTATATAAGTATATTTATATTAAATGTTGAAAGAAATAAAGAAAAAAAGAAAGAAAGAAATGTAATCTTATGAAGTGGCTATAATTTTATGAAGTGGAATTTTATATTAAAGACAATTTTATGTTATGGTGCGCTTATGATTTGTATTGGTATCATGAGAGAGAAGTCCAACGGAGATTCCTCCAAGCCCATCAGTGGGGTGACGTTGGTAACTAAACAAATGAGTTTAGTTCTCAATGGTTGACTTAGCGATTGTACATAGCTTCGTCAACCGGAACGTTTTAAGGAATAGACTCAGCCGTCATGCTGTGGTGACCTTAATTACGTAATGCACGTATGGTTTATACACCTGAGAAAAAGATCGACGATAAAGAGATTGAGTAAGTCAATCGAGCTTGTTATCGTAACATAATGCTTTCATATTTGCAAACACCATGATAAGAAAAAAGAAAGAGATTATTTATATTTCATTCAATTTGTTCAAGTGATTTCTAAAGAATTGCATTGGGAATTTTACTTAAAATAAAGCTTTTAATTTGAAAGAAAAGATAAGGAAAAATCTTATTTATGTCCCTTATATTATATTGTAAGCCATTCTCTCTCATTGAGCCCGTTTAGCTCACCCCTCCCTTTTAAAATGTTTTTCAGGTAGGCGATCGGCTATTTAGATTTGAAGTCGATTAGTTGGGACCAGACAGACCTTATAGAAGTTTAAGTTAGATTTTCCGCTGCGATGTAATTTTTCTTTAGCTTATATGATGTTTAATTACTTGCTAAGGACCGTAGTTAAAATTGTTATTAATGAATGTACAGAATTTTGGTTATATTTCATTATTCTACTATTTCTGAATGTTTGTAAATTAGGCTTTGTCTAGCACGTGTCGCCACACGTGTTATTCGGCCGTGTGACTCCCAAATTAGGTCAGGGATGTTACATTTTTTGGTATCAGAGCTGAAGGTTCTAGGCTTGTATTGGTAGTTCACTTACGCTAGATGAGGTTTGGTCCTAAGTTAAGGGGTCATCGTGTTTGTTGGATATTGTTGAGAGTTCTGTGCACCTTATTTGGTGGATTACCCTTGAGTAGAAGGCTGCAATTTTTGTGTTTTGTTCTTTTTCGTTTTACGTGGATTGCAGGCTTCATGAGCTTTCATTGAAATGCATTAATAAATCTTAGTTTTGGACACGCATTGAAGGTAGTTTTCTTGCTCTAGTTATGTACAATGTTATTAGTATACAGTTTATATTAGGTAGTGTTCGTATTCTCTTTAGTATTTTTAGTGGTGCTCTTAGACAGTTGAACTTATTGCATGTATATTTAGACAATGAGAGTTGAAAAGCTTGAAGAGAGGAAGTGTGAGTTGGGTTACTTGCATTGTTAATTAAACTGCTTCTTCATGTAGGTTGGCTAGCATGGTAATTCTTTCTTATTGGGTGCTTACGTAAGAGAAGGTTGTTTTAATTTCTTCATTAAGTAGAATGATTAGGAGCAGTTAAAAAGATTATAATGAGATTGGTATTTTGAGTTGACAATGATTCCGAATACTGGTTTGATGACTGAGATTTTTACCTTCAGGTTGGAAATAAGTCTATTAGTATATTTTGAGATAGGTATGTGGGTTAATAAAGTCGTCACAGTTTTAATAAAGAGATAAATCATTCTAGGAATAAGGTGATGATTATGGTTAGAAACACCAAAGTATTTCTTTTTCATTCTTCTTCTTCACATGAGAGATTGATAGTTTAGCTTTTGTGTGGATTTTGGAATCGAGATACAATTTAATCATACATGGTTATTATGGATGGTAGATAATTCTTCTTGTTATTTTGCTTATCGGGGAGACATTAATATTACGCGAGAGTTTATGGTACTTCTGGAACATTGTAATGTGACGACAGTTTATAATACTATAATCACAGGAAATTTTAAATTCACTAGTTTGAGAACCATAAGCTTTTAGTCATTTAAATAGCATTAAGGAGAGAAGGAAACAAATGAATGGCACGCTGTCATTTGATCAGAGTTCGCATCAGAAGCGGGAGTAGTTCTGGGAGACTCAATTTGTTTCTTTGCTAGTAACTTAGTTCAGGAAGTGAAATTTAAAAACAGATAGATTATGAATGAGTGCGGATACTTTCTCCGTTGTTTAGGAATAGTAGATATAAAGGCAAACTATTGATGTTTTCTGGGTATATTATTACATTGTGAGTTTCAGATATGAAGTTGTTGAATGCCATTTAAGTGATTGCAGCGAGTAAAGAGTTTTAAATTTGGTTTATTTGTTGTCTAGCGATAGGAATGAGATGATGCAAATGGCAAAGTTTACCGTCTAAGCATGTTGGAGAATTGATAAGTAAAACAATTGATAATAGGGTTCATCTTTGGAAGTAACAATCAGGAAGAAAAGCTGTAAGAGCTTAATCCTGTTAAGCTCGGATAATTGATTGACGTCCTAAATCTAATATTGTTTTTGTTTGTGCCTGGAATTTATAAAAGGGTTAACTCTTATACGATTCAAGTTCAACTTTGAAATATCTTAAGGTAAGAAGGAGTGTGGTTTAAATTAATTTGGTTCACTCATTTTGGTTGGTTTGAAAGACTTGCATATAGGTAGTTTCGATATAATTACATAGAAGTGTGAGATTTTGGTAGCTTATAGTCTGTATTATACTTAAGGATTCTGTTTCTTTAACTAAAGTATAACTTATGATGAGCTAAAAAGGATATATAAATGATATTATCAGAGTGCACAACAGCAGCACGGGAAATAAAAATAGATGTCGGGGTAAAGAGGTTATGTACGACAAGGTGGAGTCCAGTTCATGCTAGATAAGAGAAAAAAATACAGTTTTATGTAAATTTTGTATCTATTGTAAGTTTCTTAATTGTAGGCGGAACATTGCTGAGCATTAGAAGTTGTGAAAAGTTAGAAGTACTTGAGTTATCGTGGTTTTCTATGTTTATAAGAAGTAAATATACCAGAACGCATGGGTTGTTATTAACTTTTAGTTCAAATTTTCCTTCAGATTTTCGTTATTAACTCTAAGATAAGAATTTTTATTTTTATTTTGGATTATTGTTTAAGTAATAAATGAGAAACAGAACTTGACTGACGAGTTGTTGCTAGGAATGGGCATTAAGGATACATATATATATCTTTTGAGTTGCAGAGTATGTAGCGAGCTATTTTGGATCTATGTTGTCTCGATACGGTGATAGATGAAAGATATACTTAAATTATCATTCTGATAACTAAAGGTTTGCTCCGTCTCTATATCTTCTTAATTTTGGTTGTAATTGATTGTTAAGGAATTAGCTAATTAGAAGATAGTCTTAGTTGTTACTATATTAGTGAATAGTTTTATATATGATGTGGTGGTGTGGTTATGGTGTGGGAAGGAAATGATTACTAAGAGATGTTGATTATGTACAATTACAGTATGTTAGGCGTTACAAATTCAGATGGGCCTTGTCAGGTTCGTAGTAGGGGTGAAACAAGAAAGTATACATAATGATCTGATTAGTATCTAAAAGCTAATGTAGGAATTTCCTTTCTTTCCCGGGTGGGCTGTTTGGGAGTACATGAAATTGTTGGCTCCAACTCTTTGTTAAACTAGTTGAGTAGTAAACTTATATAATTGTTGTTTTGGTGCACCACGACGGTTCAGATAATAGGATTTCATATGGAGTTTAGAACTCAAAATTTTAAAACGACTGACAAGCAGGTGTGGTGTGCATGAGTTTGATTAAGCGGTAGAAATTTACAATTCAGTTGGGTTTGTTGCGATACAGGGTATTTTCAACGATTAGTATTCTTGGGAAAGAGAAATGGTTGGTGTTAGAGTAGCTGTACTTAGTAGTTTACTCTATAAATTTGGTAGCCAATATGCTTTTCGGATTTGTGGAAAGGTTGAAGTTAAATTATAGTTGACTTCATTTTATTTAGCAAATGCCTAGTGTTTCTGCAGTACATGAAGGGCAGTCTGGATCAGTTCTAGAAATTATATTTTAGTGTGTCGGATGTATGATCTGTCTATATGGTATACAGTAGGTGAAGTTTTATTTGACGAGAAGTTTTATGGATGACATGTAGAATTTGAAGAAAATTGAAAGAGTGAAACTTGGACTACGTCTTGAACATATACATCGTTGTGTGTGACTAGTTAAATCTAGATTGTATTTGTGTAATTGGTTTGTCTTAAAACACCCAACTAGTCAGATATAGAGTTGACAGTTTTAGACTACGTTATTCGTCGTTTAAGTTATTTGATTGCAAGATAGATGAGAAAGTTTAAGAATTGAGATTAAGTATAGGGACGAAACTTCTTTAAGTGGGGAAGAGTGTAAAATCCCGTATTTTATTTTATTACATTTAGCTACTAATGATTAATAGTTTGGATTGTTTGTATATATTTTGGTGACTTGGTGGCGTTGTTTGCTTTTGAGCAATTACTAAGGGACCGAGACAATAATAAAGAGAATTAGTAATAGATTATAATGAATTTAGAGAAAATTGGAGAGTCTCAAAGAAAGAAAACGGTAGTAACTTAAAACGTATCAATTTCCCAAAGCCGTTTCTATCTTCATCAGTATTTATAATTGTCTAAAGGGAGAAAGATAAAGCAACAGAGAGTCAGAACACAGCTATAACATTAGACATATTTATATATACATACATAGACAGAGAGAGAATTAGTGGAGAGAGAAGTATCGTCCATAATCTGAGGAAGGCCTTTTCTTCATCAAGGTAATAATATTGTTCCTCTTCATATTTAACCATTGTTAAGCAACATAGGAGCTAGGAGTTTTACAGAGGTTTAGGTTTTATTTATAAATAAATTGTGTACTAATTTGTGATTACTGGGGTCAATTACGTGATTCCTACAAGCGGCCAAAATCAGCAAAGTCGGTAGTATCGGAAATCAGATAACCTAACGTATCATTTCATTGAAACTCTAAGCAAAAGTCGGCACGGAAAGGTAATCCATGGACAACATTAAATTACAAAAATTAGAAGGAAACTACCATAATCGAGGTTCTCTTATAGCTGTCGAAAACTTCAACTCAAAAAAAAAATCCATAAAATAAATAAATATATTCTATCATGCCCTTTTGTTTGTTAGTTACAATCCTCCGCAATAGTTAACTACATTTTTATTTATATATACCAAACCAGTGACTTCATTAACGTACAAACCATTAATAGACATAATAAGAAAATGTTTTAAAAACTTTGTCTCACTTATAATAGTTTACAAACTCAAACATTTTAACTTGTACAGGGGCATGCTACACCAGATATATTTCTTAAGTTTTCAATAGTTAATCTTATAAAAATAAGATCTATTAAAATTCCCTTATATCGACCTTGAATTTAGTACATATGAAATTAACTGTGTGTAATTCCTCTTAAATATGGACACCAAACCAACTCAACTAAATTAAGTATTACATTATAGTATAGTCTTACATTATACAGTATCAAACGAGATTCTTCATGTAGGGACAATTAGCTTAGAACCTAAAATATCTAAGTCCCCGGTTATCATTCTATCGAGTGAAGGAAAATAGTTGCTAAATGTGAAACATATATATAAAACACTAGCTTACAATTTAACCAAGAAAAATTTATATTCAATGTCTAAAAGAGTAGAATCATGTTGTAAGGAAGAAATAAGTGCACAAACGACTTATAAAACTAATGAATTTAGGAACGAGCTCGCAAAACGTAATTAAACATTCATTTTTTCCAACTAATAAAATCTAACCAAATCTTTTTTTTTTTCTCTCATTCTAATACATGTATTTTATATATATATTTATATATTTTTTTTATAACATATTATAATAATTTGCAAAGGCATCAAATTCCTCTAATCATACAATACAACATTCCGCACATTACGTGATAATCACAAAACATGTAAATCATGATAAATGCTCGTTTTTCATTTTGTTGAACCAAGGGTTCAATAATAGATCATGAAATAATGATTTTACGATTTCCCTATTTCGATGATATAATGCTTTGTCTTTTCCAAAAATTGAAAATGTAAATTCCAGAATATCAGAAAGATAGAGTACTGAAAAACGAAGCCAACGGTTCAAACGGAACAAGAATCGGAGTTAAAACGAAAAAGTTACGAGCTTTCGAAGTATAGCGGGAAAACAGCAAAATTGCCAGAACACGACCGATCGTTTTGGACAAAACAACCGATCGTTTTTTTGTCCAGTGAGGTCTGAAAAATTCGACCGATCGTTTTTACAGATGACCGATCGTTTTTTGGTCAAATCCTTCCAGTGAGGTCCGAAAAAATTCGACCGATCGTTTTGGAAAACGACCGATCGTTTTTTTCTGCAGAAAATAATATTACAAAAACGCAAAATTTCTCAACACTTGTAAATTCTTACATGGAGCATATCACACAACTACATCATTTAGTCCACAATATTATTACAAACAACATCCATCCGCATATAATATTCATTAACCCAGGAGTTAATAATTTGAAAACGCACTACATAAAACTATCAACTACACGATTTTCGCACTATAATACATCGCTACTACTTGACATGCAAACTTATACCTCATACACACTATATCAATCTACACACGCATACAAACAACACAAAAGTGCGAGGGATAACCCATCACGATACGTTATCCTAAAGCATCCGAGCGTCCTCGCATACTCTAGAACTCCACATCGCTAAGGTATTCCTTCACACATACCGACGAAAGGTCTATTCACTAGTTTGGCGAGCCGGGATCAACAAGCGTCCTCATTGTCCCCAACTTGCCTCACATGTGGACTTTCCTATCATAAACTATTACTAAATTCTAGCTACATGTCTTAAGCTAAATGCAACCCCCCGTTTTAGAAAAAGTTTTGAGTTTTTGGAAAAAGTTTTGTGAAAATGATACGATGGATCTTGGTCCAATGGTTACCCATCTTTCCGTCGTCCCAAAGTATACAAGAACCTAGTTAGCTCTGATACCAACTTGTCACACCCCAAAACCCATAGGACACGAACTTCGAGGGATGACCTTTTTAAAGAAAAAGAAAGAGAAACCTGTTGGTACAAAATTAAAATTTTAAAAGAAAAAGACTTGCGAGCTAATAGAACAATTAATCAATAAATAAAAGTGTTTGCCAAACGCGGCTACAAGATGAGATAGTTTGATAAATTTATAAAAGAAAATAAACGAATGTAAATTGCCCGTAGGCTACAACCTCAAAAGTGATCTAAGTAAAAATAAAGGGAAATCCCAGAACCCATGTGACGCATTGTAATAGCTCCTATCCAAATGTGCCAACCTAAGTTGTACCTGAAAGACAAAACTGTAACTGTGAGTCCCACGCACATACATAGACGGGACGGCACCACAAAATACCGTCACTCCATCCCATAAATGCAAGAATTCACAAATGACAACTACGATAATCAACATATAAAAAGAAATATTAAACATCCTACAACGAGATAAATTAAATAACTTCAACACACATCTATAGCATACATGGACCTCTCACGCCACCTACCCCAGTCCGTAAGGTAGGTCATTCTCTATCCCTTCGGTCGTCTTATGTTCCCGGAATTAGGAAGAGAAATAGAACATTGCTAACATAAAAGTAGATTTATAGTGCGCACTTGGACCTCTCACGCCACTCGTCCCAGTCCGTAAGACGAGTCATTCCCTATCCCTTCGGCCGTCTTATGTCCCCAGAATTAGGGAGAGACATAGACCATTGCTAACAATAAAATAAATATAGTGCACACTGGGACCTCTCACGCCACTCACCCCAGTCCATAAAACGAGTCATTCCCTATCCCCTCGGCCGTTTTCTGTCCCAAGAATTAGGGAGAGACAGAGACCATTGCAACTACAGCTAAATCACAAGGCCTCGGCCAATAATATAAATCCATGCAAATATCACATTCTCATACGGCCTCGGCCAATAATATAAATCCACGCAAATAACACATTCTCATATGTCATTTTGACGCAATTCAACTAAGCATATAAGCATAGATACTAGATTCACAACTAGCCAACCAACTCTAACAACATAAAATTCCATTCAGGCATTTTAACAAACACCTTGTATGCGTGATATAAAACTCATCTTTATTCAACTATATTTTACCCAATTCTATCAACAACCATAATAACTCATAATCGACTCGTAAAACATGCAAACCCATTCATAATCTCATTAATTCGAAATTAATATGACTCAAGTCTTAACTTCTACAATTGAAACAATGGAATTAAAATTACCACAAATAACCCCAATTAGCAATTTAAGAACATAGTTAATATAAAAGGCAAAAACCCCCAATTTATAATAAACGTAAAACTTAATCCTAACATACACCCTCGTCTAGTCGCAATGGATAACCCCTGTTACCTTAGAGCGTAGAAGAGATGCTTTCGGTAAGAACCCGCTAATGGTGGTTTCTTCTTCTTCTTCTTCTTCTTCTTTTTCTCTCTTTTCTCTCTTTTTCTCTCTTTTCTCTTGTTTTAGGTTTAATGAATTAAAAGTGGGCTGATTTGAGCTTTAGAAAAACTGTTTTGAGAAAGTTTGTGGAAGCGAACTATTTGGTCCCCAAAGTTCTAAAAGTTAACTTTTAATCAAAATTATTAATATACTACTCAATAATAACAAATCTTTAGAAACAAAACTATTAGGTCCTTTTTGTTTATAAAATTAGTAACAGGTTTTTTAAAATAAAGTTTTTCGGAAGAGTTTCGGTTTTTGGCTAAAAATTAGTCGAGTGACCGGTTTTTGGTAAAATTTGAATGAAACGTTTTTGGATAAATTAATTTCTAATTAAAAACACTTATAAAAATACGGGATGTTACACGGATATTGTTTAGTTATGCATTTCTCGTTAATGGTTTTATATCTTAATGCACATACCTTTTCTTATCCATGCAGGTAAATAACAAATGCATAGATAAATACGGAAACCTAGTGCATAAAAAAAACATTTTGATATTTTGAGTTTAAAGGTTTCTTTCAGCAATAATACCATTGGGTTTTCTTCTACTCTATTATTTTAACTAATGTTGCTAAAGTGTTTTGACTCATCGTGAACAAATATTTCCTCCGTATTATTAAAACTCTAGCTGCTAAGGGAAGGTTATCCTTGTTTAGCATTTCTCTATGAACTTTTCAGAAATTCGTAATGACATTTTACATAATCCTAATGATGTTTCATTTTGCACTTTTCATCTTTATTATGCAATGTTGCCATTTTTTTGGGTTAATAAATATGCTCTCTTGGTATCGTACTAGTGTTAACATGCAAGATCTCTTATGTGAGAACAGGAAGGGGTTTCAGAAATTAGAACGTTCTTGATGAGTATAAGCATGTGAATATGGCATCTACCTCTTTTTCTGTTCCCGGTGCTACGATTGTAAATCATAATACTTTTTCAACTCATGAATTGGATAGAGTAAGATATTTTTTGTCTCATTAGCGTTTGAGGGTGTCGAGAGAGAAGTTGTTTCCTTTATTTAGAAGGCCTTCAAGTTGACACATAAACATGTTGTTTCTGAACTGCCGACGATGATTTAAATGATTGTTTTGTTCTCTGGTAAGGGATTAAGTAAAATATTCTTCGAGGAAAAAAAAAGTAACCAAAAAGTCTGAACCTTTTACAGGTAAATAATTATAATAGTAGTTTTGATTCGTTTGTAACATTATCATTGATAAGACAATGATGTAAAGCCCGCGCTCTCACCTTCACAATCATAAAAAGTTGTTTAGCATAAGTTGTTCCTTAGTTGAATTAGTTGTCGGGTTTCCCGACTCCCCTTACCCGTTTATTATGGTTATCTACTTTACTTACTTATATCATATAATACCCAAGTCTTAATGGCTTGGTAACAATTAAAAAAAAACTTATATGATAGAAACTAGAAAGTGGTCTAGCAGAAGTTATTCATTAGTAAACTTAGTTGTCAGGTTTTCCCCACACGTTGCTTTATCTTATTTACTTATATCAACACAGATATTAGAACTCGCTTGTCCGAATAATAATTTGTCGGCTTTGTCTAGGGTAAGCAATTGGACTCAAGTTGTTAATCCTCATTAAACCCAAATCTTAGAATTTCTTCAATAGAATAAAATAACCAAAATTTAGATAATGAATGGGTATTTGGTGACTAAACTTCAATTGGATGACATAACAAAGATTTATTTTACATCTCAATCAAGTTAATAACTGGAGAGTTATGAAAGATATAAATATAATGAGACCTTTATGTGTGTTTCTATAGATTTTAATAAAAATACACTATAGAAGCTTTAGTAGTTTCACCCGAGCATTATACTAAAGATTGTTCATATAAGGGACATGCTATAGAGTAAGGATTTGAGTTTGAGCAAAACAGTAATGCTTAAAGTGTTTATCATGTATGTAGTGATAAAAATACCCAAAATTGTGAACCTTTCAAAAGAACCGAGGACTTTTGAAATTCCTATCCGCTGTTCTAGTTGCAGTTTTGCAGTTAGGTTCCAAGTGAGGTTGCAACCACAGTTGGAACCAAGTGTATTAAATGGACAGAACTGTAAAAAGTTAAATGTACTTAAAATAGATCACAAGCACATTTAACAACGGAGTTCACCTAACTAGGCTACGTCTCCGGGGCACTTACCCAGATTATGATATTATAAAAGCTTACAATATAGGACCCAAGTCTTAATGAAAAACTCTCAGATTCCCTCTAGGTTTTTCTGCCTATCTCTATATTGCTCCCACTCTATAACTATAACTTATAAATCAATGGCATCCCACCATTGTTTTCTTTTTAAAATCTCACGTGTATTCTCTCAAGAATGGGTTTTTTATAATTTAGAACACACAAACTTTTACAAGCTAAGTTATCAAGTATATAAGCAAGTAAAAACAATCTTCTATTCTTCAATATCTTTTGATTGTTTTTGACTTTATTGATTGGCTTCAATCTTCCCATGCATTGCGTGATACTTCAGCATTGATTGACTCCAATCATCTTTTCTTAATACCTACTAAATAACAAGCTTAAAAGTAGGAGTTAGTCTTTTCCTTTGAAAGGAAACATATAAAGATAATATCTTTTAAAGATAATATCTTTCCATAATCATACATATCATTCAACTCCATATATTCAATCTTTAAACGTGTCTTTACTGAATATGATAAAGATCAAAGATTGAAACAAGTGATAAGACCAAGCATAAGAATAGAGATACACATTAAAAGGAAACATATCCTTATAAACTAATCTCTTTATAACTTCTAGAAAACATCTTTCCTTACCACTTTGATATTCTCAATTTACGCATATTAACCTTTTAAGATCAAATGAGAATATGTCCTGCATGCTGTAGAACAATTAATAATTAATAAATAACAGCTATGCAGATTTTACAGAACTAGACAGAATACTGCTGAGCAGCAGGTTGGAACTGTGGTTGCAACTGAGGTTGCAACTGGTACTTGAAACCTGTCACTACTGACTTAGTAGGTTGTAACTGAGGTTGCAACTGGTACTTGAAACCTGTTAATACTGTCTTAGTTCTTAACAACAGTTAGGATTTATTTAGTGAAAACCAATAGACAATAAACAATATTTAGACCAGAAATCTGGTCCTAACGATCTCCCCCTTTGTCATTGGTTTTGACAAATCAACTAAGTTTATTTACCACATAAATCCACCTGCAAATTCAATACAGCATTTGTATTGTCTCAATACTTTTTGAGATTTCTGTTTTAGCTCCCCCTGCAAGTTAGAATTGCAGGCATATCATATAAGCACAATTTATATGCACACAGTAAGTTTTCAGACCTGTTTCAAGTTTAAAGGCATTCATACTTCAACAAGATATTTTCAGAAAGAAGCTGCAGAATTATTAGAGCCAAACAGGCACAGAATTGTCTCAATACAACATAACTGGAAACAGAATAAAGTCTTGAAACTGAAACATCAAACATCAAACTGAAAACAGAACAGAAACACATAATAAACTTTTCTCTTTACTCCCCCTATTTGTCACAAGCTTGACAAACTAGTTACGAGGTATGTTTGACTGTGGTGGTCTTTCTCTTAGGGGTGTGTCCCTTACAACCTCTTCATGCTCATCTTCACTGCTTATAGAGAAGCCATCATCACTGTGAGTTGCATCCCCATCACTGGCACCACCATCACTGTCACTATCATTTTCACTTTCTATAAGATTTTCCAGCAACTTCTTGATTTGATAGTCATCAGTATCCAGCTCAGCCCTCCTTTCTGCATTGTAAGACAACCTTTGCTTCAAATACCACCTCACACCCTTCTTCTTTTCTGAAGGAGCATTAGATGTCTCTTCTTCTTTTTCTTTGCCCTTTTCTCCAGATATGTCATTGACATGCCCTTCTTTGAGCAGTTTTGCAGAGATATATATAGCAGAGGGACAATCTGAGATTGGTTCTGTGGCTGTGCTAATAGGCTTGGATCCAGTCATAGATAGGACTTGAGCCATAATCATCCCAATGATTAAACAAGGAAAGGGGAGCAGAATTGAGGATGAGGTATCAACACTGAATTCTCTAATTAAATTAAAAACATGATTACCAAAATTAATTGGCAAAGATGACATGATCCTATAGAGAAATATGGTCATTTCCTTACTGACTTTGGATGGCTTCTTAGTAGGATTCCAATTGAACCTAGCTATTTTGTGCAGCACAGATGCACACAAGGTGAGGGAGGATGTTTTAATGGAGTGACCATCAAACCTATTGTTCTTTCCAGTTAGAATTAAAGCAAGAATTTCTAAGTCTGGTTCAGCATTGTTATCTTCAGTTGGACTAGGACAACACAGATAATCATTGATCAACTTAGGGGTGAAATCTAGAGTCACACCCCTCAAAAACACTCTGCCATAGGCAGGGTCACACTCAACAAACACAGTACTACTTAGATTGGCATAGAATTCTTTAATTACCGCAGGGTAATAAGAATCAGGATAAGAAATAGTTCTATCTAGGCCAACAGCTAACAGCAGTTTCTCAATATGTACTTGAATATGTGGATAGCTAACCAGATTAAGTCTTCTTTCACTGTGAATCTCCCTACCAGCAAAAGACCTAAACCTTCTATACATGGTCCTACTCCAGAACCTAGGATCAGTCTCATGAAAATTAGACTTATAAGAGAAAACAATTGGAATTGGATGATCCTCTACAGTTTTCCTAGATCTTTTCTTAGTGCGCTTAATCTGAGATGAGGAAGTCTCACTTACCTTAGCTTTTGATCCTGGACTGGTTGGAGATTTATTCATGAAATCTCTTAGAGTGCAATCATCATCAATGTTCAGGTTGGGGTTTTTAGAAGGGTTTGAAGACATGGTTGCAACTAGGGTTAGAAGTGAGCTTAGAACCTCGCAGTGGGTTTTTACAGAGACCTAGGGTTGTACAGTTTAGAGAGAGAGAGAGAGAAATTCTGTAAAGTGTAATTGATTTTGGATAGAAAAAAATGTTCGTATAAATAGCAATAAAATCCATATCTTTTTGTAATTGGAAAGAGATACATGCAAATCAATTATGAAACAGATTTTGGCCAAAATTAAGGAAATATCTTATCAATCAGTTTAAAGAACTCACAGAAAGATCATGAAGGAAAGATAAATCCAGCCAAATATTCAGATAAACATTCCTTTTGCAAAACAGATTGATCCAAAATTTGAAAATTCAAAAGTTGAAGCTTATTAAGGAAATTTGATTTGATTCAAGATAAAGAGCAATTTAAAAGATATCTAACTTTTTTTTTTTGGAAAACAAAAATCTAGCAATTTACCCAAGAAAATATGTTTATCATAGAATAACTCTAATAAAGATTAAATTTTAGGAGCTTATATTGAGCAAATCTGTTTTTATCTCTACACAAAAACTAGTTTGATGACCTCAGTAAGGAAAGAGTATAAGTGATGTCAAAAATAACAAGACTTTGTCTTGGCAGTTAAAAAAAAAACTGAGGTTTCAACTGATGTTGCAACTGAGCTTGCAACCAGTATTTTTAACACGAGGTTTCAACTGGAGTTGTAACTGAACTTCCAACCAGCTATTGAGAGCATGAGATTCCAACTGATGTTACAACTAAACTTGCAACCAGCAAAAAAAATTGCACTTTGTGCTTGCAACTCTATTACCAGAGAGGTTTTCAAGGACAAGTTACCTCACATCTGTTTTTGAGACACCAAAAAGCGGCTTTTTCAAAACAAAAACATCATAGCTCAATTAAGACTTAACCTTAGAAATAAAAATTATTGAAGGTACTCAATACAGACATATTTAGCAAGAATATTCAATTAGATTGATAATGACATACCCCTATGTCACTTCTTAATGATTCAAACTTGTTTGTATCAAGGGGTTTTGTGAAAATATCTGCTAATTGTCTTTCAGTTGAAACATGTTCTAAAATTAAGCTCTTTTCTTCAACTAGTTCTCTAATAAAATGATGCCTTAGATCAATATGTTTGGTTCTGGAATGTTGTACTGGATTTTTAGCTAAATCTATAGCACTTTTGTTATCACAAAGAGAGTTAATATTTCTTGTTTAACATTATAATCAGTTAACATCTGTTTCATCCAAATTAGTTCAGTGCATCCACTTCCAGCTGCAACATATTCTGCCTCAGCAGTAGATAAAGATATGCAATTTTGCTTTTTACTGAACCAAGAAACAAGGTTGTTTCCAAAATAAAAACAACCACCAGAAGTACTCTTTCTATCATCTATGTTTCCTGCCCAATCTGCATCACAGTAGCCACTAAGAAAATGGTTTGTATCTTTAGAATACCATAGGCCTAGATGAAGTGTTCCTTTTACATACCTTAGAATTCTTTTGACAGCTAGAAGATGAGGTTCTAAAGGATTTTCTTGATATCTGGCACAAACTCCTACACTTAAGCAAAAGTCTGGTCTACTAGCAGTTAAATACAGCAAACTTCCAATCATGGATCTATAAAGACTGGGACAGACACTTTTTCCTTTATCATTTTTAGACAGTTTAAGGGTAGTACTCATAGGGGTTCTCTTCTCTTTACTCTCACTTAGACCAAACTTCTTAACAAGATTGTCTGCATACTTACTCTGACATAGAAAAATCCCTTTCTCATTCTGTTTAACTTTCAATCCTAGAAAGTAAGTCAATTCACCTCCACCACTCATTTCAAATTCATTCTTCATATCAGAAATGAATTCTTCTATCCTTTTATTAGAAGTTGAGCCAAAAACAATGTCATCAACATAGATTTGAGCAATTATTATGTCCTTTGTGGTTTTCTTAGTAAACAGAGTTTTATCAACACCCCCTCTGTTAAACCTTTTTCAATCAAGTACTTGGTTAATCTATCATACCAAGCTCTAGGAGCTTGTTTTAGACCATACAATGCCTTTTTCAACAAATAGACATTTTCAGGAAAGTTAGGATCTTCAAATCCCTTAGGTTGACAGACATAAACTTCTTCATTAATCACACCATTCAGAAAAGCACTCTTTATGTCAAGTTGAAACAGTTTAAAATCATACAGACATGCAAGAGAAAGTAGCATTCTAATGGATTCAATTCTAGCTACTGGAGCAAAGGTTTCATCAAAATCAATTCCCTCAATTTGTGTATAACCCTGAGCTACCAACCTAGCTTTATTTCTGATAATAACTCCACTCCATCTTCATTACTTTTATTTCTGAAGATCCATTTAGTCCCTATAATGTTTTTATTAGAAGGTCTGGGTACTAAAGTCCATACATCATTCCTTTCAAATTGGGACAGTTCATCTTGCATAGCTAAGATCCATTCACTATCTTCCAAAGCCTCTTTTATGTTCTTAGGTTCTAACTGAGAAAGGTAACAAGCAAAATGAACAACATTATTTCTTTTACCTCTGGTTTTCATACCTGAAGTAACTTCCCCTATGACATTGTCAAGAGAGTGGTTTTTCTGAGTCCTTACATAGCGTGGCTTGCTTGTAGTTGGGATAGGAGATCCTCCATCTTCTTCTTCAGATTCTGTTGAATTCTGGGTTTCAACTTCAGTTCCAACCTCAGTTCCAACCTCAGTTGTAACCTCAGTTGCAACTGGACTTCCAACTACTATGGGACTTTCTGTTTGTTGAGTTTCTTCTTTCTCTTTTTCTGCAATCTCAGGCTGTTCATCATTACCTGTAATCTCATCAACAGTTTTTAAGTCATCAAATAACACATTATGTAGTGATGCTTCAGCATTGATTGACTCCAATCATCTTTTCTTAATACCTACTAAATAACAAGTTTAAAAGTAGGAGTTAGTCTTTCTCTTTGAAAGGAAACATATAAAGATAATATCTTTTAAAGATAATATCTTTCCATAATCATACATATCATTCAACTCCATATATTCAATCTTTAAACGTGTCTTTACTGAATATGATAAAGATCAAAGATTGAAACAAGTGATAAGACCAAGCATAAGAATAGAGATACACATTAAAAGGAAACATATCCTTATAAACTAATCTCTTTATAACTTCTAGAAAACATCTTTCCTTACCACTTTGATATTCTCAATTTACGCATATTAACCTTTTAAGATCAAATGAGAATATGTCCTGCATGCTGTAGAACAATTAATAATTAATAAATAACAGCTATGCAGATTTTACAGAACTAGACAGAATACTGCTGAGCAGCAGGTTGGAACTGTGGTTGCAACTGAGGTTGCAACTGGTACTTGAAACCTGTCACTACTGACTTAGTAGGTTGTAACTGATGTTGCAACTGGTACTTGAAACCTGTTAATACTGTCTTAGGTCTTAACAACAGTTAGGATTTATTTAGTGAAAACCAATAGACAATAAATAATATTTAGACCAGAAATCTGGTCCTAACAACTTTGACGATTATCATATTCATAACTTGCTAATAGGTTTCATCCTGCCAATGATGATCAGTGAAGTCATGGACCAATTTTTTCCAACCTGACGAGAATGATGCAGATTCGTGTAAGAGTAGTCTTAATATTCTTCAAGCATTTTTATTATTTATTATGTTATGTATTTAGAATTTGGGGTTTATTGAAAATACATTGGGTCTTAGAAAATTAAATGAATTTGTGGAAATGGATGCGGCAAGGTTAATCCAAACAAATAGTTCTTAAGAGCATTTGTGAGTCATTTGACATATAATATTGTATGTGGAAACTACAGACTTTCTTGTTTAATTGTCTATTGACTTTTTATAAATAATGTATTTTTGGTGATATACAAGATTGGTTTATGGGGATGTGTCTTTCCTATAAACAATCTTAACTTATCAATTTATCATATCTAACCGATAAGCATGATTCACCATTTTCCCGCCTCACACGTTAGATGAAACTGAGCCAAATTCACCATTTTTCGATAGTTGATAACCCTAACAACCCACAAATATTTTTCAATCTCATCCAGCCACGCCTTGACTAATCTTGGGTCATCCACTCCATCGAAGGAAGGAGGCCCTAACTTGGTGAAATTCATCATGTCGTTATCATTCCACCCTTAGAGTTTTGCACCATCAGGCGTACGACATTATGTTTGTCTGTCATAAGTTGAGTCGCATTGTTTCAGTTAGGATTATAATCAGTTGCTACTTGCTCGTCGACTTGTTCAACCACCACCTCATGTCCCTCTTGCTCATTTTGCACGTCTTCTTGAGTTGTTTGTGTCTGACTTGAAGTAGAACGTCTGCTAATTCTTCGACCCCAAGAAGCAATACCGCCCCGAGTTGCTGTATATCCGCTTGCTACTCTTCCACCTCGACTTGTCGTAACATCCCGTGTTGTTGCACCACCCAAGCTGTGGCACCCCCTCGTGGTGTAGCGCCTCTCCTAACGGAGCTAGCATGTGTGTCAATATTTTAAATAGTTATGTATTTATTAAATTTTATTGTTTTTCTATCTAATAAATCTTCGGTCCCTTAGGGACGACTCCAGTCAGGAAATACAAAGAATTATATTGATCGGCCAAATATCACGTAGAAAAGACAGATCCGACCTATCATATATTTATGTCGATATGTATAGAAATTGGGTACATAACATTTATTTAATTATAACTATTAAAAAGGCAGAATAACAATTAATGAATTACATAAAACTTTTCAAATTTGTGAATTGTAATGTAGTTATAATTGTTTTGCAAAATTAAAATAAAAAACCAACAAATTCAATTAAGTTGTGTACAACCGAAAACATTTACTCGTACTTCAATTTTAGTTGACCAAATATTTATTATTCATATCACCTTTTGAAAAGGTTTCTAAAAAATAAAATTCGAATCGAGTAAGTTATAAATGGTTCACAATGTAGAAATTTGATTTCTTTATTATTAAATTTAAGTTGAATTTAAATTAATTACTTCTCGTTGAATAGAAAAAACTTTAATTCAAGGAATTAGGTTTGCTTATTTCTCCTTGTATTTAATCTCGTATAGTCATGACATGTCATATTTTTGTTGACCATGGTTTGTACTTTCATAAATTAATCACTCACTCATACAAACTATTAACTCGGTATAATAGCTATGTTAAATATTCACAAAAAAGACATATGTCAATTAAGTCATATCTTGATGCTATTCAAGATTTAATAAATATTGATAAATATCATTAAAAGCTTGCATTTCATTGCTTTTGCTTTACATTATTAGATATTCCCCTTTTCATGTTGTATTAGATCATGAAGAATATAATTAATGATATCAATGAATGAAAATAAATCTCTTTGAAATTTTCATGTTTGATAATCAGATTATGTACCTTAATAAAGAAAAAGGAAAATTTATTTATAATCAAATACATAGAGAGTAAATATTGAAATCTTATTGCTTTTGATTCTCTCATTGTCTTCTCTGTGTTCACAATCACCTTTACAACATTTTAGAAGAAAAACTTTTACTCTCCAATTAGAAAAACCTGTGTTTTAGTTCATGAATTTTACTCAAGAAGGACACCAACGGAATAATTTGTTACAACTTTTAGGTAAGTTTTTGTTGTTGTTGATATGATTGTTGATTTGAGTAACAACTTTTAAGGAAGCTTAGTTGTGCTCTGTGAATTTTAGTTCGATTCATTGACTATAATTTTTTGAAACAATTTGTATCTTCTTTGTTGGTTTCTTTTATATTTAGTTTTTTTTTTTAAATCTGTCAAATCAACTAAAAAAACCACTTTTTTGGTCCTTAAGTTGTGATATATGTTTAAAATATTTCCAGATGTCATATTATATGTTGTTCCTTTAATTGTATATAGGATCCTCGTACGATTATAAGGTTAACCTAATAATTGCACAGTTGTTAAATTATATACTAGTGTTATCGTTTGAAGCCTCTTTTCTCCTTATTTGACTATTACTAGTTTGAAGCTTGAAACGTCCTCAATCAGCACCATCTTGAGATGAGGCAATAATTACCTACACAAAATATGTGCACAATTTCTGGAATGATCTGGTCCACTGTGGTCATTTTTTGTTGGGTATTTTTTTGTTGGGTATTTCATCATGAATATTGGATAGTCATTCGTCGACCTTTCAAGTTATGTGGTCCTCTTTCTTCAATGATTTGTCTTTATTTTATTTGATGTACTTACCTAGAGAATGTTCAAATGTTTTCTATGATACTATTTAGTTATCCATTGATTTAGTTATACATATGTTAGTGGTAAGATTTAAGCTTAACTTCCTTATGTGTAACAAATGTAAGTATATATATGAGTCATAACATTGTAGTGTCTTACATTTGACCAGAAGTAAATAAGATTTCATTTTTAGCTATTATATAGAATATCCGAATAATGTGATAATTTACTGAAAGTGTTAAATTGTTAATCACACTTTTGTAAAAGGGAAAGGGATCAATGCCCAAAATATACAATGGGCCAAACTTAATTACCAAAATCTACATATCTAAACGTTTATTCCCTAATAGTACAATTATCTAACAAATAATTCAAAACTCCACCACAACACACAACAACTGCACAACTACCAACCATTGCCACCACCAACCACCTACCCACTTCCACCACTACTCCACTGCAGCTTCAATGAGCTTGCTAGAGGTTTGGCAAGGCTCAGAGGATCTCCGGTGAGGCTCCCATGAGATAACTGAAGGTATAATGAAGTTCCGAATCACTTCCAGAAAATTTTACGAGGTGTGTGAAGCTCCTCGAATCTGTGTCCTGAGCTCCAGCGGGTTTCTCAAAGCTCCACCAATCTCCAGAGAGCTTATCAAAGCTCTGATGAGGCTTTGAAAATATTCAAAATCACTGCCCTCCGCTCAAAATAGGATAAGGAAATAAAAAAAATTGTTGGGAGCTCTAAAGGGCTTTCTAGAGCCCCGACAAGGTTCTGAAAAGCTCCAATGAGATCCGACATAACTACATCGTGTTCCTAGAAGCTTCGGAATGATGTGCGATGCTTTGATGAGCTTTCCGAAGCTCTAATGAGCTGCCCGGAGGGTGTAACGGGCTCCACGGTGCTCCGATGGGCTATTCGGAGCTTCGATAATGCTACATTAACCCCAAAAAATCAAAAATAAAGAAAAACATAAATGAACTTACCGAATAGTTTTACAAGATGTCTTCCATAGCTGAAAAACTCACAAGGATGATGTATCTTAAAAATACATAGATGCATACCAATAGGTGTAGATATTGACCGCAACACTTTAATAAGTGCATAACTCGTGGTAGCCTAAAGACTGCAATTCAAGTGTTGTTTCAACTAGACTTAGAGATTTAGGACTAGTACTTGTAGCCAATACCCTAAATTCATTACTAATTGGTAGAAACGCTAAGACTTTCTTTTAGAATTTTAGTCGATGTCGCTTATATGGTAAGAAACAACATAATTTTTCTCATGTACGAAAAACCTCATAAAATATAGTGCAAGCACCAAAAACTCAAAAACAGGTGAAATTTAGAATTTTTTATGATGGAAGTCAAACATCAAATGAAAAGAGTTCTTCATTAGTCCATATACATGATTATGGATTATTAACCAATGTAGCTATTTTTGGAAGTCATGCAATATTTTAAAATAGACGCATATCCAACAATGACACACAATATAAACACAAAAGTCGGGACGTGTAGTGTCATACGTGTAGTGTCATACTCGTAAATTCACATGTTTAGTATGTAAACATAGACTTATCTTTATAATGGATCTTCTGCAGGGTCAAAATACTAACCTAAGTTTTTAACTATGATATTCAAGACAAGTAATTGGATGAATATCAAAGAAGGCATATCCTTTTGCCAACAACTAATAACACTTTGTTAGATACAAACTTTAACAATTTTCAAAAGAAAATACTAACCGACAGTCCGCCCATTGCATGGGCGCTTTAACTTTATTTAACTACCTTCACCCATAGCCAAATACTTATTTTGAGTTGTGTCAAAGGGCACAACTATACCAGCATGTTTCTTACCGAAACCTTTATTAGTTATTTATGCCTTACCATCTTCGGAGGTCCATTCACCAAGGTTTAGAAAGGAATAAATTGGAAAAAGTACCAAATCAGAGCCGTATTTATGCAATAAGTTGTTAACTTTTATTTCTAAACTTACCTGCTTCTATCATCAGTTTCTTCACTTTAAAGCAGACTGGTACACCAACGTCCGGGAGCAAAACACTTAACTCTAAATCACAAGTCGTCATACACCTAGGCCTTAATATTTCCATAAGTAGATATTAACGTTATAAACTGTAAAATATAGAAGGAAATAAGCGTGTTAAGAACAGTTCGACAATTACAATTAATGAACTTGAAATTTCACATACAATGTCAATATTTACCGATTGATTTATTTAGGTCTCGGTGTATGACACCTTGAGACCTAGAGTTGAGTGTATGTATGTACAAGTAACATATTTTTATGGGGGATGCCAAATCTACACCTAAAAAGAAATTATACTAAAAAAAATTGCGTCACTTGGGATTTCTAAAATTATGGGGGGTGCCGTGACACCCGATCGTCCCCACTTAACTTCCCCCTGCTCTCGCACGTTGGTGTACCACTCTCCTTCAGATGAAAGATGGTAGGTAAGTTTAGACATTAATGTTAATAAGTTATTGCATATATACGGTGATGATTTGGTACCTTCCCCTTTTATTCCCTTCTCAACCTTGTTGAATATTATTTTCATTTTAACTATCTCCATATATTTCGTTTTCCTATTTTCATATTGTTTTCTTGTGAAACAAGTAGAGACCGAGAGCCGTTTCTAGTAGTATGGACCTTTGAATATAATAAGGTAAAAAGAACTTACAATTATTTAAGTAAGAAGCCTGCTAGGACCGTATTGCCCTTTGACACCACTCAATATAAGCATATCTTCGTCGGTGAAGGTAGGCAAATAAAATTTTGGTACAACAATATTGAAATTCTCTTCAACACCCATGTAAAGCCCGACTATCTGTTATTATTTTCTTCTAATAAATTTAAAAAGTTTGTATCTAACACTAAGTTATAAGTGGGCAAGAGAATACGCGTTCTCTAATATTTATCCAAGTACTTTGATTGAATATCATACCTCCACAAGTCCTAAAATTAAGACATGTTTTCTTACATTTAGAGCATTTTATAACACCACCTGATGGAGGTTAAAATTTAGGATTAGCACCTTGTGGCAAGTGCCGTGTACGCGGTCTGAAACCTAGCAGTAAAAGTGGAGTTAATGAGCATTTAATGGCTCCGTCGAGGGGGAAGATAGGGTTCTGAACCCATTTCTCTCGCCGAGAAGCTTATCAGCAAGATATCCTCTAAAAGATATTTGTTTATCTAAGATAATCCGTCAGATACTACACCAAGAAAGGAGGACATCAGATCTATGTGGACAGAGTCAATCCTTTAATTACAAAGGAAAGTATAACCAACTGTAAGACTGAGAGCTAGGTGAGGACCGCACGTCGGTGATGTGATCATGACCGCTACACCGAGAGACGCATTGCAAGTTCCAATCGGACCAGTTACGAGAGCTAGAGCTAAAAGGTTCAAGGAAGCGCTTAACGGGCTGTTGCAAGGGATGCACGATGACGAGGGAAAGAACGCGCTCGCGCATAGAATAAATGAGGCAGATAGAAGCTTAAACACGGTCATGACAAGTCCAAACGAAGCTCATTACTTTGTGAACCTGATTGGAGCTATTCAAGACACCAAATTAAAGGATAATTTCATGGGTTTACATGCATGAACCAAAAGGGGGCTGATTCTAGAAGATTTAAAAACATGGGGGCTGATTATCCAATGCATTTGAAGCCATTAAATGCTACAACTCAATGGGAACGTATTGGAGAAGTCTAAGCACTGATTTTTATGATACATTTATGAATTTATTGTAATTTAATTAATTTTGAAGTTATCTAATAGTTAGAAGGTCATAGGTCTATTCTATTGTTTTCTGAATTTATTATTTTCTTTAGACTTTCCCAATTCTTGGAGGCTTGTTCCAAGCATAAATAGGGTTCAAATCAGATTGTAAAAATTAAGTTTTGATTAATATATTTGAGAGTTTTCTCTTTGGTTCTTCATTGAACTTTCCGAACTTATCAAGGGGTTACCTTGTGGCGTTCAAAACTGACTTATCAATCGGTATTCCGCAACCGTTTGTGGCGTCTTCACATACCAAGGTTCTCACCTCTTTATAGGTGACGGGTCAAGGTTCCATATCAGCTAATCATACCAAGGTTCCCACCTCTTTATAGGTGACGGGTCGCAGTCTTTAGTTTGACTTTTATTTATTGTTTTTTTATCATTGATTTTATTCCGCATTTGTTCAAGAAACCTGATAGATAGGTCCACCCCTTGGTCGATCTTGTGTCACTTTGGTCGATCACGCATCATTTGGTATCAGAGCTTAGACTCTATCAAGGTTTTAAGTGTCTTGTTATTTTTGTTTTCTTTAAGAAAAAAAAAATTGTTTCAACAAAAAAAAAACTGATTTGTTAAAATTCTAGTGAAAGGTTGTCAAAAAGGGGAGTCATTTCTATTTCTTGTTGAGTCTTGTTATCCTCGTTAATATAAAAAAAAAAAAAGAGAGAAAGATCAAAAAGAGCACACAAAAAAAAAAGTGCCAAAAAAAAAATAAAAATTTAAAGGAATCCAAAAAGAGCACACAAAAAAAAATATATATATATATATAAGTGCCAACGAAAGAGGATTGTCTAATTGTCGTTTCGAGTACTTGTGTCTATTGTTAAAATTCTGATTTTTAGGTGTGTCACTTCATTTTATAAAACGTTTGTTCGTATTACCAACCCTTAAACGCTACAAGTAAACGTCTTGTGGTTTATTAAGTTCATAGAGAACCTATAGAGGAAACGACGAGTGGGTAAGGTTGAGCGAGTGAGAACATATTTGAGTGGAAAAAGGCAGAGTGTGTGAGATTAATAGAGGGTAAAAGCCGATCGAGTGATACACGAGTGACGAGTGAACAATTACGAGCGATACACGTGAGGGAGTGCGTGAGAATTTAAATTTTTAGTTCTAATATTTTTTTTTTGCAGCGACGTTCATCTCGAATGGGTTCGGGAGGAGGCGACACAAGGTTACAAATGGAGGCGATGATGGGAGAAATGCGAAGGTTGTTTGCGGCTGAGTTCGAGCGAATAAACGAACGAATCGACGAAATACAAAATAACCATAACGAGCATCCGCGAAATAATCACAATGGCGGGGATGGAGAAGAGGCGGAAGAAGATGATCGGGCGTCAGAAGTTACTATGCCTAGAGCTAATAATCGACATAGAAATCGGTGAGGTAGAAATGGAGATAGGGTTGATGACAACATGAGTAGTATTAAAATGAAAATCCCAGCGTTCCAAGGGAAAAACGATCTGGAGTTATATTTGGAGTGGGAAAAGAAGATGGAGATGGTGTTCGAATGTCATAACTATTCAGAACTAAAGAAAGTAAGGATAGCAGCCGTTGAGTTCACCGATTACGCTATCGTTTGGTGCGATCAAGTGGTTACTAGTCGAAGGAGGAATAGAGAGAGACCGATCGAAACGTGGGCTGAGATGAAAGCTATTATGAAGAAACGGTTCGTTCCTAGTCATTACTATAGGGACTTATACCGACGATTACAAGGAATCACCCAAGGATCTAAAAGTGTTGATGATTATCATAAAGAAATGGAGATAGCGATGATTCGGGCTGATATCGATGAAGATAGGGAGGCTACTATGGCTCATTTTCTAAACGGTTTAAACAACGAGATTGCTAACGTAGTAGAGTTACAACACTATGTGGAGTTAGAAGATATGGTACATATGGCTATCAAAGTAGAGAGACAATTGAAGGCGAAGAGTTACACACGAACAGGACAAAAATATGGTTCAACTTCATGGATCCAAAACTGGAGTAAAAAGGAGGAAAAGACCTATTCAAAACCTAAAACTGAAACGCCGAAGGATACGAAGGATAAAGCTACATCGAGTCAAGGTAAATCTGAACCGAAAGCTTCTAGAAATCGAGATGTACAATGTTTTAAATGTTTAGGAAGGGGACATTATGCGAGTGATTGTCCAAACCGAAGGGCTATGATTATGAGGGAAGATGGTGAGATTGAATCGGAAGGTGAATCTGAACATAGCCAAGACGAAGACGATAACGAGCAAGAACATCCGGTCGATGGGGTGGTATTAGTTGCTAAGAAGGCGTTAAGTGTTCAGATTAGGGAAGACGACGAGGAGATACAATGCGAGAACATCTTTCATACTAGATGTCACGTTAGCGATAAGGTGTGTAGTATGATTATTGATGGTGGGAGTTGTGTCAATGTTGCTAGTAGCATTATGGTGGAGAAACTGAATTTAAAAACATCCAAACATCCGAAACCTTACAAATTACAATGGTTGAACGATTGTGGCAAGGTTAGGGTTCTAAAACAGGTCTTAGTTTCATTCTCAATAGGGAGGTATAAGGATGAAGTGTTGTGTGACGTAGTTCCTATGCAAGCGGGGCATATTCTGTTAGGAAGGTCATGGCAATTTGATAGGAGAGTAACACACGATGGCTATAAGAATCGATACTCTTTTTGTATTCAATGCAAAACCGATTACACTCGTTCCATTAACTCCAAGGCAGGTGTATGATGACCAAGTGAGAATGAAAGAGAGTGAAAAAAAATATGAGAGTGAAAAGAAAGAGAATGAAAAGAAAAGGAGTGAAAAGAATGAGAGTTCAAAAAAATCAGATGTAAAGGAGAGAAAAAAAGTGAGTATATATGCGAGAGAAAGCGAGGTTAAAAAGGCTTTGTTTAAAAATCAGCCGATGATTGTACTCTTGTACAAGGAGGCTTGTTTAAACGCTAACAAAACTACTTTGCCTAGTGTTTTTCTATCTCTTTTACAGGATTTTAAGGACATATTTCCCGAGGAGATACCGAATGACTTACCACCAATAAGGGGAATTGAGCATCAAATCGACTTCGTGCCGGGAGCATCAATTCCAAACCGACCAGCCTATCGAAGCAATCCCGAAGAGACTAAGGAGCTACAAAAACAGGTGGGAGAACTTATGGAAAAGGGGTACGTGCGAGAGAGCATAGTCCGTGTGCGGTACCGGTGTTACTTGTTCCAAAGAAGGATGGAACTTGGCGAATGTGCGTAGATTGTCGCACGATCAATAACATCACTGTAAAGTATCGCCATCCTATACCTATATTAGATGATATGATTGATGAGTTGCATGGTTCCTCTATTTTTAGTAAAATTGATCTTAAAAGTGGATACCATCAAATTAGGATGAAAGAAGGAGACGAATGGAAAACAGCCTTTAAAACTAAGTATGGCTTATATGAGTGGTTAGTTATGCCGTTTGGTTTAACAAATGCACCTAGTACTTTCATGAGGCTAATGAATCACGTCTTAAGAATGTTTATTGGCAGGTTTGTTGTGGTTTACTTTGACGATATTCTAATCTATAGCAAAAACTTAGATGACCATGTTGAGCATTTGAAACTTGTTTTAAGTGTCTTAAGAAAAGAAAAGTTATTTGCTAATATGTCTAAATGGAATTCTGTACGGAAAAACTTGTATTTCTTGGATATATTGTTAGTGCTAAAGGAATCGAAGTAGACCAAGAAAAGATTAAGGCAATTAAAGATTGTCCTGTTCCAAAAAGTGTTTTCGAAGTAAGGAGTTTTCATGGCTTGGCTAGTTTTTATAGGAGATTTGTTAAAGATTTCAGTAGCTTAGCCGCACCTATGACCGAAGTTATTAAAAAGAATGTTGGTTTTAAATGGGGAGATGAACAAGAAACATCTTTCAATTTAATAAAGGATAAACTTATTAACGCACCTTTGCTAACTCTCCCCGACTTTACTAAAGCTTTCGAAATTGAGTGTGATGCCTCAGGAATAGGTATTGGAGCTGTTCTTACACGAGGAGGACGTCCCGTGGCATATTTTAGTGAGAAACTAAGTGGGGCAGCCCTTAACTATCCAACTTACGACAAGGAGCTTTACGCATTAGTGCGCGCGTTGGAAACTTGGCAACATTATCTTTGGCCGAAGGAATTTGTGATTCACACCGATCATGAATCGTTGAAACACTTGAGGAGTCAACATAAGCTGAACAAGAGACATGCCAAGTGGGTAGAGTTCATCGAATCATTTCCTTTTGTAATCAAGTACAAGAAAGGTAAGGAGAATGTTGTGGCTGATGCGCTTTCGAGAAGGTATACATTGCTCTCAACTCTAGATTCGAAATTACTTGGTTTTGAGTACATTAAGGATTTATATGTTGATGATTCTGATTTCAAAAATGTTTTTGAAATGTGTGAGAAAACTGGGTTTGAAAAATTTTATAGGCATAATGGATTTTTGTTTCGAGGAAATAGGCTATGTGTGCCTAATTGTTCTTTAAGAGAATTACTTGTTAAAGAAGCACATGGTGGTGGTTTAATTGGGCATTTTGGTATAACTAAAACTCTTGATGTTTTACAAGAACATTTCTTTTGGCCTCATTTAAAACGAGATGTCGAACGAATTTGCGAAAGATGTATAACTTGTAAACAAGCTAAATCTAAAGTTAAACCTCATGGTTTGTATACGCCATTGCCTATACCTAGTGAGCCTTGGATTGACATTTCTATGGACTTTGTGGTAGGTTTACCGAGATCTTAAAGAGCCATGGATTCTGTCTTTGTTGTCGTTGATAGATTTTCTAAAATGGCACATTTTATTCCTTGTAATAAAACAAACGATGCTTCACGAATTGCTGATTTATTCTTTAAAGAAATTGTACGCTTGCATGGCATGCCAAGGACTATTGTTTCTGATAGGGATACCAAATTCTTAAGCTACTTTTGGAAAACTTTGTGGTGTAAGTTAGGAACTAAGCTTTTATTTTCAACTACTTGTCACCCCCAAACAGATGGTCAAACCGAAGTAGTTAATCGAACCTTATCAACTCTGTTGCGTACCATAATTCAAAAGAATTTAAAAACTTGGGAAGAATGTTTGCCACATGTTGAGTTTGCTTATAATCGAAGTGTACATTCAGCTACTAAATTTTCACCTTTCGAAATTGTTTATGGTTTTAATCCTTGAACACCTTTGGATTTGACTCCATTACCTATGGGTGGGCGTACTAATTTAGATGGAAAAAAGAAGGCTGAGTTTGTCAAGCAAATTCATGAAAAAGCAAAGCAAAATATTGAGAGGAGGACCGAACAATATGCTATCCAGGCCAACAAGGGTCGTAAGAAAGTTGTATTCGAACCAGGTGATTGGGTTTGGGTTCATATGAGGAAGGAGAGGTTTCCCGTTCAAAGGAGATCGAAGTTACTTCCTAGGGGAGACGGACCATTCCAAGTGGTCGAAAGGATCAATGATAATGCTTATAAATTTGATCTTCCTGGTGAGTATAGTGTAAGCGCTAGTTTTAATGTTTCTGACTTATCTCCTTTTGATGTAGGTGATGATTTGAGAACAAATCCTTTTCAAGAGGGAGGAGATGATGTGATCATGACCGCTACACCGAGAGACGCATTGCAAGTTCCAATCGGACCAGTTACGAGAGCTAGAGCTAAAAGGTTCAAGGAAGCGCTTAACGGGCTGTTGCAAGGGATGCATGATGACGAGGGAAAGAACGCGCTCGCGCATAGAATAAATGAGGCAGATAGAAGCTTAAACACGGTCATGACAAGTCCAAACGAAGCTCATTACTTTGTGAACCTGATTAGAGCTATTCAATACACCAAATTAAAGGATAATTTCGTGGGTTTACATGCATGAACCAAAAGGGGGCTGATTCTAGAAGATTTAAAAACATGGGGGCTGATTATTCAATGTATTTGAAGCCATTAAATGCTACAACTCAAGGGGAACGTATTGGAGAAGTCTAAGCACTGATTTTTATGATACATTTATGAATTTATTGTAATTTAATTAATTTTGAAGTTATCTAGTAGTTAGAAGGTCATAGGTCTATTCTACTGTTTTCTGAATTTATTGTTTTCTTTAGACTTTCCCAATTCTTGGAGGCTTGTTCCAAGCATAAATAGGGTTCAAATCAGATTGTAAAAATTAAGTTTTGATTAATATATTTGAGAGTTTTCTCTTTGGTTCTTCATTGAACTTTCCGAACTTATCAAGGGGTTACCTTGTGGCGTTCAAAACTGACTTATCAATCGGTATTCCGCAACCGTTTGTGGCGTCTTCAGATACCAAGGTTCTCACCTCTTTATAAGTGATGGGTCAAGGTTCCATACCAGCTAATCATACCAAGGTTCCCACCTCTTTATAGGTGACGGGTCGCGGTCTTTAGTTTGACTTTTATTTATTGTTTTTTTTTATCATTGATTTTATTCCGTATTTGTTCAAGAAACCTGATAGATAGGTCCACCCCTTGGTCGATCTTGTGTCACTTTGGTCGATCACGCATCAGTCGGGGTCTCCTTGCCAAAGGATATATGACTATCCTTGAAAGTACAGTTAGAATATCAACACCTCTAAAAGCTAACGAATGAGATATGGTCCCTCGGAAGAGCTCCCCTCGCATGCGAGTAAAGGTGGTGTCGTCCCTTTGGGCTAGCCAAGTCGGTGGAAAGATATGGGAGATATAGCAGAAGATATATCAGCATGGCTTAAGGGAAGCAAAAGATATAGAGAATATGTGATTGATAATATCATATCAATCACCAGAGATACGCCCTAAATTGTCTCGACCAACGATATAATGGGCTCATAATCCAAGGAGAAGATCATCTGAACCCATACGAAATCATACGTACACTTATTATTTGAGTAATATTATATTCTACTTAAGTATATTCATATTTAAAACCCTCAAAAGGTTTAGCCTTCTCACTGATTCTTTAAGGAGGAGGAGGTTAAACGGTGGTCAAGCCACCAACTCCCATTTGATCCTAGCTACTTTTGCGTATGTTATATAGGGCTAGCAAAGAATCTAGGCCAAGCCCTAGAAAGAATCTCTCTCATTGGTTCACATATTTTAAGCAAAGTTCGCGCACTAGACCTAATTTTTAAGGTGACGTCGTCCCTGAAAAAGAATCAAACCTAGAAGTTTTCAACTTTACCATGAATAAATAATCTCCAGATACAAAGTTAAGCATGACCAAAGTAAATCATCGACTTGGTGACCCTTCCCAGATGACCGGAATAACACCAAGTCAAACGAATAAGAACCAACCCGAGGAGCGCATCACGCCCATCACGGGGATGAAGGCTCCCACTGCCCCACTAATATTTTTCACCCCTACCAAGGGGCTGACCACTTCCTCCTCCAAATCCAAGTCCCTTGGAAGTACCAAACATGAGCACTACGAGGAGTTCAAAGCGGCAGCATGATCGAGAGCCATCGACTCCACAGAAGCCTCCTCGCAAAGTCATTGTAATCCTTGGAAGAGGAGGTTTGTGTTCCCTCCCAAGAATACCACCGAGGAAGCCGAATCCGCCGGCAGGCATATCGAAGTTCTCAGGTTCAGTTTGGAGAGCAAAAGGACAAACCCCAAACTGCGGTCGGTAATCACACGAGAGGATATCCACAACCTTAAAAAAGATTTCAACAAAGTAGCCGAGGTACTCGACGACGTGTATGTGGGCATGTGGCAAGAAGATCTATAGGTGCTCCGTTTAGGAAGAGTGAATATATTATTGTAGGAAATCAAAACAAATGTAGAGGTAGACTGCTAAAAACTTGTATGCAAATCATTCGTAATTACTTGAGCATAAGACAAGTTGATGAACAAATAGCCTTGGATAGAAATGTATTGCGAAGAAAAATTCATTGTTGCGAGGACGAATAAATTCCCAAATGGTTTCATATAGCCGACCCTAAATTTTTTGCATAAAGGGGTAGTTTGATGATGATGATGATGATGATGATTCCTAATTTCATTCTGAATATGAATTTGCTCTAGCCGATTGCTATTTGTTAACCTTTAAGGCTTAACTCATCTTGTATATCATATCATTGAAGCCCAATCAGTAATCAAGCAAAAAAACACAAGCTATAAAACAACTCGGGTTGAAACCAGTATTAACAAACCAGTGATTTTGATGATGGAGTTCGATCAAGTCTACTTCTCCGGAGCTCTTGATCAGATTAGAATATTGAGAAAGTTTACAAAGAATATTTGAGACTTACAAAACTTATGACTCAGTCCCAGTTTATGCCTAGATTGCTATTGCTCTTACCTCTCAATTATTCTACAATAAGTTGGCCTCCCGCCATTGTTTTATCTCTCTAGCAATAGCTATGTATTCTAAAAGGTAAAACACTCATGTTCTGAATATATGAACAAACTCTACGGCTGAACAATGCATTTATATATCATGCTTACAAGAAGGTAACGTAATATATTACTACGTAAACTTTCCAAGTTTAACTTTAATTGATTGATCCCTCAATGTTCAATCATTGACTTCTTTTAGATGAATCTTCCCAAACTAATTGATAGACCTTACAAACTAGGTCCAACTAGGTCTAGTGCGTGAACCGAGTTCCCAACCTTGGAACTAGTAAGGAAAGTCCTTACTATGGCCAACCTGTGCTTTCAATGAATTCTCTTTAACATGCGCACAAGTAGATAATATCAAGGGAGATTTGGTGGCTCTACCACCATTCACCCTCCTTCGCCTTATAGAGTTTTAAGGAGGTGTGAACCTCTTAGGGTCAAATAAAGTGTCTATATAATTGAATGTGAGTAGGGTTTAATAATACCCAATAATTAAGTATATGTATGAGTTCGTATGGGTTCAGATCCTCCTTCTTCATAGATTATGAGCTCCTTATATAGGTGGAATAGGAAATTAAGATGAATCTTACTTGATAGATATGATCCTATTCATCACATTTTCTTCATATCTTCGTGCATCCCTATTACCGTGCTAATACTCTGTCATATCTTTTATATCTTTCCACTGACTCAATTTGCTGGAGGGGCTTACGCCATTTCTCCCCGTTATCAAGGAGAACTCTTCGAGGTCCATGACACTCTTCATTTATGCTCTGGAGGAGACTGTCCTCTTCCCCCTCCCACTCTAGTCTCTTCGCATCCACAAATGGCTAGCCCGAGGAGGCCCTGCCATGGACTCCTCGTGCATAAACTGATATCTCTTGACTGATATACATTCCTTTTCGTACAAGGAATGTATCTTTTGGCTTGACCTTATCTTTATGGGATATGTCCCATGTAGGTTTGGTGTTATCTTTCCTTCTTGGAATATATGATTGATGATCATGATTTATCTGTATCTTCATGAGATTATCTCGCATTTCAAGTTCCCGGGGGAGTGGGCTCAAACCCTAATTGCTCCCCATGCTAGAGTGATTAATTTCTCTATAATTTCTTAGTTAATTACTAGGTTTTCCCCTATTTATTGCATTTAATGCGGGGGGGAGTATGCCCTATAATTGAACCTCCATCAACAACTCCCCAACTGTGGGAGTACGAGGATCGGACTTTTGCAATTTCAAATCCTTGTCATTTGCTTTGAACTCCTTTATTCTCCTCCTATGAGAGTTTGAGCCATCATCACCCTGTAAGTACTCTTACTCTAACCCCCCATTCGTGTTATTTCTTGACAAATGATGGGGTATCTGAGTCCTCATAGGCACCCCCCTACTCCCAATGTTGTCCTTAAATTAACCATGATAGGCGGAGTATAGGCGCTTTGATCGTGAGGGATCGTAGGCCACCGATGTATTTGATCGTGAGGGCTTTGATCAATGTCTTTTGTATTATGTGACTGGTCCTCTTTTGTCTTTCTCTTAAACCGTTATTAACCCTCACATGAGGTAATGGGAGGTTAATGAGGAATTGGGATGGTTTTTCAAAGATGCTGACATGTGTCAATGCTCAAGGGGTGCTGCACAGTTTTTTTTACACCTAATTAGGGCAGTGGTTGGCCCTTTCAGCGGTTCAACACTCTTCCACTTCTCCCACTCATACACGAACAACGAAATACATGGATATAATTCCAAGATTATAGGGATCCTACTTGTGATAGTTCGTGCGTTTTCTTCTATTTGGTATATATAAGCGTCCAATCTCTCTCTCTCTTTCTTCATAGGCTTCTCCAGCCCATTCCTCTTTTTCAAACCCCATTGAGCCCAACTGATTGTATGCCCTTTTACTACGTAGTTTTTCCCTACTTAACAAAAGGCCTCGTAGGAGCATGAGGATGGCAGTAGTATTTTTTTTGGGAAGCTACCATGATTATCATCATTGAAACCGTTTTCTTGTTAGATTAGATAGTTTTACGAGGGTTTACTAATTAGGTGTCAATTAATTAGCAACGAGGAGAGCATTAGCGGTTGGGTTGTCAATCCAACGGCTCGTTCCTCGGGGGTTTAAAACTACTAAATATCAGTTTATTAAAGTTGTTATAAAGGTTTTTTTAGTTTATATATCGATTTGTGTTCTTTAACATGCAACGTTAATTAATCAATAACTAACTTGTACGACGTTATCGATTTGTTTTAACTAATTTGCATGCGAGAGATGACAAGATTATTGTTTTATAACATGAAAACATACGTAAACATACAGCAAAAACAAAAGGAAATACTAAAAACCACAACTACGCAATGAAACATAACGAATTAATTCACAAAACGGCATTGATTGCCAATGATTCATTCACAAAACCTTGAATTTATGTATTTTTTTCTCTGCTCCCTCTCTCTAGAATTAATTTTTGATACTAAACTTATGAAAAGTGAATGTGTTTCTATTATTTTCGGAATAAGGGGATATTATATCAAGTTATTTCAACCGAAACGGACTCTATCTTTTCAAAATTTCCTTTCCTTTTGGTTTTTGTGCACTAACTAGCCTAAAACTAAATACGATAAAAATAAAGATGGACCACTGTCGTCGAAAACACGATTGCATTTAGCGTATGCAACAAGCAATTAAACCTTTTAAGTGTAACATGATGAGTTTTGTCCCGTGAGGATTTACTAAAGAACATCCACAAACTGAATACATTTTAAATCTACCAATTAAGTCCCCCACTCTTACGAACTCACATGGATGCAACTAGATGAAGAGTACTTGTAGTCATATTAAAACAGGGTAAGACCTCTAAAGATACACAAGGTTTGTCGTTAAAAATGCCTCTCGCCCCAAAATAGCCTGATCTAATATTGTACATGCTTTATGATTAGTGTATACTATTAGCCCGAAGTTCGACAGTTGATCGAGAAAAACACCTTGAAATTCATCAATTTTACTAAACTTAACTAGAAAACCAAAAATTTATACAATAAAAATATATACTATTGCATAATCTCCATGCTAGTTTACTCACAACATCTCTCATTTTTTCATATAATAGGAGCTCAATTTTTCATTTTCAATTATTATTATTAATTTTCTTTTTGCATATTTGAGCCTTCGCCTTCTTTTTCTCATTTACTCACCCTATACCGCTCCTCCTTATCTCATCAGGTCTTTTTACCCATTTATTATTTCGGACTTTTCTCATCCGTCCTGTCAAGGCCTGATGATCCTTAATGAAAAGGGATGCATGTGACAGTACTAAGTCTAGGAAAATGTTCCCTCAATCTCTTCTTACACTTGTGTGTAAGTGAAGACTTATTGGGCATCATGCGGATTCCTAAACCAACCGAATTATAAATATATATGTCGTTAGTCTAGACAGGTTCTCTTAGAGAACGGTGGATGTACGCACCTGTTGATCCACCCCTAAACTAATGTTGGGGCTAAGGGATACTGGCAAAGGTACCCAGATCAAGGACACAGTCTACTTAAAATAAAGCTTTGTGAATAGTGTGAAAGTTTTATAAAAACGGCAAGTTTTTAGGGACTGTCGTGAGAAAATGAGTAGACGTAAATACACTTTAAACTCTAGGTATAGCATGCAACTTGTAAAATATTATCTCGTCCTAAATTGGCTTGAGTGAAATGATCAAGGACAAACCAAACTTATCTATAGATTTAACACTCTAGATTAATACAAAAAAAAAACTTCACTTTCAAATTATCGCCACATGTTCACGTATAAGGGCGGGTTACCTAACAGATAAACCAAAACAAAAATTCTTTTTTTTTTTCATTTTTTTTCTTTTCTTATGCAATCCTAAGACGATATTCACAATTCCTGAATTCAACACACAAAATATTCGCAAAATT
Source organism: Primula veris (assembly GCA_963682055.1). NCBI lineage: Eukaryota > Viridiplantae > Streptophyta > Magnoliopsida > Ericales > Primulaceae > Primula > Primula veris. Next base: position 27,568,269 of record OY821741.1, read on the forward strand.
AACAAAAAACGGAGTTATAGTGAGTGTATCCTTCTCATATTCAAGGGTAGCTTTAGCTGTTCGCAAGAACGGTTGACCCAGTATGAATGTCGACTGATTATTCTTTCCTCCAAGAATTGGTCAATCCACGATCACAAAGTATAGAGTGTATCAGATATCTCCCACCGCTTAGAGTGAGTGTATCCTTCTCATAATCAAGGGTATCTTTAGCTGTTCGCAAGAACGGTCGACCTAGTATGACTGTCGACTGATTATTCTTTCCTCCAAGAATTGGTCAATCCACGGTCACAAAGTATAGAGTGTATCAGATATCTCCCACTCTACATAAAACATCTTTAACGATGCATAGATAGGTTTCGTCCTTAGAGGAGTTATCCATTATCAAGTTTGCTCATAATGGTTCAATGCCTTTCATCTTAAGCATTTCATACATCTCCCTTGTTAAACAGTTTCGATTAGATCTTGAATTTAGTAGTAGTCTCTCAAGTTGGTACACACCAATGATAATTTTCAGAGTTGGTGGACCAAGATCGCTCTCTTTGTTTGTCAGACTCATACACACAAATCTTTTTATATAATCTGGTTCTTCGTTAGATATACCTTTATCAATATAAGATGATATAGGATCCACTTTTCTTAGTGCATCAACTGCTTTAGCGAGCTTTTCACCTCCAACACTTCGGAAAAGTTGGGTGGTCGGTACTCCACCCAAGAATTCGGCTAAGTTATTTTGAACCTGTTCCACTTTCTTGATGGTTTTGGTTTGAATTTCGTCCTCCGTCTACTCTTCCATGATAACCCTAAGTTGACTTTCCTCAACTGTTGGGTCTATTGCTGTTGCAACCTCAGACATCTCTTGGACAGATTCTACCTCATCCTTGATAAGCTCTTGGGTAAAAATCACCATTGCTTGTTGAGCAACATCTTCTTGAAGATGCGTTTCCTGAATCAGAATGGTTGTAACCTTAGCGTCTAGCGTTTTGAGATAATCATAGTATCCCTACAGGTCGTAGGACCTCCACATTGCCATGGCTGGATCTTCATTGCCTGATTCTATGGCAACTAAGTATGCTATCAACGATTCATCCTATTTTTCTTCTTTAGTACGCAAATCTTCAAGCTCATCAAATAGCTCTTCATCCTTGGTGTCTACATCCAACCATGCATAAGCATGAGGTTGCATGCACATTACATTGACTTGCTCCGTTGACACTTCATCTTATTCATCCTCCTCATCCTTGTCGTACCATGTGCAGTGCTGTATCCTTAATACACTTATTGGCACTTAGAGGCACTCATATTCCTCTTCTTCTTCATTTGTCCATGGTTGAACTCTTATTTCACGAATCTTTCTGGTTGGCTGAGCATCAGGTGGAATTTTCCACTTTGGGTTGACTACTGGTTGAGAAGGCAATCTTCCCATTTGATTCTTTTTGATTTGAATCTTGGAGATTGAGTCGGTTATGAGCTTAGCCATACATTCCTCTAGGCTTTTCAGGTCCTCCACTGTCACCCAACTGTTAATTGGGGCATTGGTCCTTTGAGTTTGTTGAAACTGGTATGGAGGTCGATAGTTGTTTTATTGGTAAGCATTCTGAGCATTGTTGGGGTTACCGTAACGAAGGTTAGGATGCTGGTTCCATCCGAAGTTGTTGTACCCTTGGTGGTTGGAATTGTTCCACTGGTTTTGGTTTGAGCATTGAAAATTGTTTACTTGTGAGTGAAAAGTAGAAAAACTTGAAGAACATGTCGTCTTCATAACCGTGTTGGGGGAAAGCGCGTTGGAGCTCCTTAAATCTCTCCCAGGCATTGTAAAAAGTCTCTTGGGTTTTCAGCTTGAAGTTTTGAATTTGTTGTTGGATTGCCATGGTTCAGCTAGCTTGGAAACTTTTTCACAGGAACTGCTGCGTCATTTCTTGCCAACCATGGATAGAATTAGATGGGAGACTATTGAACCAGTCCTTGGCTCGGTCGGTTAGTGACAAGTTGAATAGCTTAAGATACACGGTGTCTATGGCGAAATCTCACACGACTTGCAGATCACATATGGATTCGAATTGCACTATGTGATTGTAAGGATTTTCTGACTCCATTTCTCTAAAAATGAGAATGCGATCAAGCATCTGAGCTTGGACGGTGAAATCTCGTCCATTGGATACTAAGACAATACATGTGGGCCTGTTTGAACGAATTGGACAAGGAAGTGTTGAATGGTCATATCTAGCTCCCTTTGACGTTGTGGTGGTTTTACTGGAGGTTGGTTTGGTTCATTGACACGGATGTTCTATTCGGGATGTGGGGCGTTGATATTTTCAGGGGCGTCTGGTATCTTCTCCTTGAGATCGTGGCTATGATAAGACATGGTGGCTGATGAGTTGGTGTTTCTGGTGTGTAGATCTAGTGGATGAGTGTTTGTGAAGGTTTGTAACTGACTGCTTTTCCTAACTACAGAGCGGGTTAAGTACCTAACAGTATCTATTATGACTTAATAAGAATTAAATCAGGGGATTGAGAGTGTAATTGGTCGAATTAAACAGTTACACAGAGACGTGACTGGTCAGGTCCGAGAGGTCTAAAATGTCCATATCACATTTAATCTGATCTAAAAAAGTGCTTTTGGCCTATATTAAATTATAACTACTACTTAAAAAGACGATAAAATTGGCTAATTTACTGGAAATGATTATCTAATAATTAGGTGTCAATTAATTATCAACGAGAAGAGCGTTAACGATTGGGTTGTCAATCCAACAGCTCATTGTCAATTAATTAGCAGGAAGAGGCTGTGGAGGAGAAGGTGGAGGAACAAGCTGTGATTGAGGGGGCTTCTCAGGAGATGCCTGAATGGTAATATCATATCCCCACTGACCCCTTCCTCACTATTCCCTTCGACACCGCCCTCGCGGCAGCCTGCAACGCCACCGTCACTGTCTCGAACTTCAATGATCTTGGGGAGGATGCCTTCAAGGCCACATATGGGATTGCCACCTGGATCCGGATCCACAAACGCGTGAATGAAGCGAATGTGCTGGGTGACACCACCCATTCCGAGCCTGGTGCGCTGTCCTTCCCGGCCACCATATTCACGCATTGAGCATGAGGCTTCCCATGGAGGATTTCCTCGTGGATTTCTTTGTTCGCATCGGGATCCCCCCTTTTAAGTTGAGTCTAAATGCTTAGAGGATCCTCTTGGGTATATTTTGCTTTGATGAGGAAGTTGGGGTCCCTCTAACCCCTGATGATATTATGTCATGCATTAACTACGTCTAGGCTTCACCGAATTCCCCTGTCCTTCGAAAACCAAGTTTGACCCTCGGACGACTCAGAACTTTCTTGTTGTAGGGATACATTCTATGAACAAGGATATATTCCATAAACCCTGATCGTGATCACTCCTTGGGTCCGTCCGCTGCAATCCATCTTTACCTTTCTTTGGGCCCCTCTATCTCCCGACGAGCGCCCTGATATTATCTTCAGGAATGAGAACAAGCATGTTCTCTGCTAGGTGCTCAACTACTAGGACCTCGAGAGGCTCCCTTGGCGTATGCGAGGTATTTTCGTCACCCCCTGGACTTTGCTCCCGATAAGTACATCTCCTCCCAACATATGGCCCTTTCAGGTGACGAAGAGGACGTACTACCGCATGGTCTTTAATTGCAGCAATAAGGTCAAGAAAGAGGTGAACAAACATCCAAGGACCATTCAAATCGGCATGCAACCTAATGATTAGTATTTTGGGTGAAGATGCCTCTGTACCTTTCTATCACGCTGCCTAATATCAAAGCTGAATCCACCTTTGAATTGGTGAGCACTTGATCCTTTCTTGAATAACTTTTTCCTTGGTTCTCTAGTTTTGTAATGTACTTTTCCCTTATTCTCTTTTTTTTATCTTCGCAGTTGTTGGAGGCGTCTGTCGCCACTTCTCGAAAGAGAGATAGGACTCCTTCCTTTATTTCTCTCTCAAAGTTTCCGCACATCACTTTTGCTGCCACAGGGGTGGGATCCACCCATGCAGATTCTGTTGATGTTTACAGGAGGAGAGGAGGGCTTCTCCTCAATTTTTCTTGGGCTCTCCCTTCTCCGAGCCTCAGGTCGTGATGACATCTCCTTCTGCTGGTGTTACTCCCCCTGCGCCAACCCTTTCTCCTATTCGGGCAAAGGCAAGCCCCACTCCAACGAGTGCTTCTGGGGTGACACATTGGGGACATGCCTTCTTGGATGCGGTGATGCCCCTCATTCTCGATGACCTCTAGGCTTTGAGATCCTTTCCGTGGAGCAGCTCGAGGATAGCCATGCTCATCATTTTCTCGGGGTGAGCTTGGTTCTTTCTTCTCCTTTCGCCTTACATCTTCTTTTCCTATTTTTCATTTTACTTTGTCTTTTGATTTATTTATAGCTGGTTGCAAACTCTCTCGCCATACAGGGCCAATATAAGAAGAGTGAGGCAGAAGCCATGACCCTAGCCCTAAAGGTAGAGGATTTGGCCCTTCACGAGAAGAGGGAGGTTGAGAGGGCCAAAGAGGACCTGAGGGTGTAGGTGGAAGCAACCTCCCAAGTTGTGGATGTTGCTGATGAGGAGAGAGCCAAAGCAAAGGTTGCGGTGAAGAAGGATGAGTCGCTGGACGAGGAGGTTGACCTTTTGACGGAGAATCTTGCAGCTGTGGAGAAAGCGGCCGCTGAGACCATTTCGTCTTAACATGCAGATCACTAGAAGGCTTTTGTGGAATAGTGTACTCTTGGGAGGGATTAGCTGGTGAAGGAGGTGAAGGAGAACATGAGGGCTGATGCTCTCAACTTGCTGGAGGAGGAGGTTTACAAATAATTTCTCCTCGCGTATGCTAAGTGGCTGGTCTGGAGTTATACGCCACAAGAGGATCCTCGCTTCCTTGATACATATTTCCCTTACCCTAGGACCCCCCTTACTGTCAAGGAGATGATGGCGGCAAAGGAGGCAATTCTTAGCCCCTCTTCCTCTAGCCAATCTTGCTAGTTTTTCCTTTTCTTTCTGTCTTTGTTTTTTGTTCCTCTTTGCACAGGGTTGGTTGGTTGCTTCTTGGCCCTGTGTGGCCTCCTTTCTTTACCTGTTTTGAACAAGTTTCGTTTAATTTTTATTAAGTGTTTTTCTGTTTATTGCGTGTTCATACTTGCATTTTCTTCTATTACTGCTTGGTTTATTTTTTTGTTGCTTCGTTTTTATTGCTACCTCTTCCCTTGTCCCCAGATCAGAGGGGCTTCTCGGGAGAGAAGCTCTTGTGATATTTTAGTTTCGATCTATTTTTCTTTGAGACGTTCCTTTTATATTAGCGAGGCAAGAATCTTAGGGAAAGGAATTTTTTATAATATTTGAATAAGTTACAACTTTCTCTTTTTCTGGTCTTAACACAAAAGATGCCCCTAGGGTCTGAACTCTCTTAATTGAAAACAAAAGTAAACACTCTAGGTCACGTGAACGGAATTTTAGCATGTTTACACTAGACCGAACTGGCCACCATTTATCAGGTTTTACTCCTTCGAGATTAGCATTTGGTTAAGCTTACTCGATCATTTCTTCAGCCTTGAGATTTGGTTGCTGAAGGAACCTTGCTTCCATGGCTTCCTTTCTCTTCATTCCTGCCATCATTTATTCTCTTAAGATAGGCTTCACCCCCCATATCACATCTATCATTGCCTTGTTATAAAACTTGATCTCCCAGTGGTATGTTGAGGCCACTACCCCCATCGAATGGATCCAAGGCTTTCAAATATCACATTATGGGGGGATCTTGTGTCGACTATGACTAATTCTGTTACCATCGGGACAGAGCCAACTTTCATTGGGAGGACCAATTTTACGAGGGGGTTGACCATTTTGGAGCTGAACCAGGTGCGTTAGAGACTGTCAAATCTTCCTCTTAAATCATCAGCCTCCTAAAAAAGCTCTCATACATGACGTTGACTCCACTCCCCTAGTCTATGAGGTTTCTTTCGACGTCGTAACCATTGATTCCTACTTTGATAATCAGTGGGTCAATTTGCGAATGGCTCACCCCATCTAGGTCCTTATCTTTGAAAATGATGGAGGGGTTTTTGGCCTCTCATCTAGCGGTCTCCATGCGCCTTCCATCTTTCACCACTTCCCCTCCTATCAAGACATGCCCTTGATGGGTCGTGGCTCTTAGATTTAGTCTTTTGATTCAAGGAGTTTCAGGGGGAAAGTGATGTATCACATCTATAAGTCTTTTGCTTATATCTTCTTCTTCGATCTTGACAACCTCTCGATTCTCTTTCGAGGGGATCTTATTTATAAACTCGTCCAAGTATTCTTTCTTGGCCCATTCCTCTAGCTTCTCAAGGTAATTCTTGCAGCACCCTATCATGTGCCCTTTTACCTTGTGAAAGGCATAATAGCTATTATAATCTAACGAAGGGGTATTTCTCAGGGTAGTTGGCCATTCGAACCACTCTTTTTCCTTGATGTCTTTCCGCAGTACCCATATCTCTCTATCCAGCTCGAACGACAGAGACTTGGCTTTCTCTTCTTGAGGCTCGGAGCGAGATCCCTGTAACCTTATCTTGTCTTCAAATACGACCATGATGCTTCGTAATTCCTTAGCGCATCGGATTTTTTTCAAAGACGAACATGCTTAGCTCTTCCTCTCGATTCTCCTGCTCTTCAGCCATCACTCTACCACCGTCTAGGTCCTCAATCACCTAGCCACTATGTTAAGCCTTGTAGGATGCTCTAAAGGGAGGCCTTGGCAGAAGGCCCAAATTACAATGTCGGCAGGGAAGCTTTCGATCTTTTGGTAGAGGTCCTGTAACCGTTTGTAGAAAGAGCATGTGAACCCGCCTTTGTCCATTCAGATCCGGAGCAGCTCATCTGCTTATGGTTTATTTCTGATGCTTAGCTCAAAACGGTCGAGGAAGGCCCTCATCAAGTCATCCCAATTTCAGATGTATCCGCCTGGAAAGGTTATGATCCATGGGTAATGTGGCAAAAGGTACCGTCGTATGTGTTGAGGACGGACCTGCGGTAACCCCTTACACGGTATGTGTCTTGAATTTTCTTAGATAAGGGGGCAGAAGGGTTGGTTCTGAGATAATCTCTTATATCTGACCCTTTTCGGTTCATGTACCTCTGCCTTACCCTAGCCTCTTTGAGGTCATCCTTCATCACTGTTCTTCTTCGAGCAGATGATGTTTCCTCGCGTTGTTTCTCGGACCTCTTGGCTCTCTCTCTGTGTGCCGGTGCTCGCTCCTCCTCAGGAACCCTCTATTTCCTTCCACTACAAACCTTGCAATGGCGATGTGGCGCCCTCTCATCATCATTTGCTGAGGAGATGTACTTGGACTCAATATAATGTCCTTGCTCACTAGATTCCTTGTCAAGAGCCTATTCTCGACCATGAAAATCTTTCACACTTATTTTCTGGGAAGGGTGGGGCTTCTCATATATGTTGTTGAGTACTCGAGCCACCTAGTCAAAGTCATTCTTGAGATTGCGAATATCCTCTTGCATGATTACTGAACGCAGCTTGGGATTTCCCCTCTTGCTTTCTAAGTTGAACCTCAAGTCTTCCATATGCCACCCCATGGACTCCACTTCCTCGCCTCCACTTTTCGGGTAGAACTTTAACCATATCTTCCATTTGTGCCTACTAGGGGCGCTGCGGCTTCACGAAGATGCTTTCGCGGAGTCGATAGCCCACTGGCGGGAAGCTTCCTTGAGTTATTCATTATGCTCATGCTCGGTGCATGCTATGAATTAGGTTTTCTACTTTGACAAAGAGGTGGTCAATCTGTCAGGAAGGGTTGCGAATGCCGAGGGAGGTGTTCTTCCATTCTAAGCTTTTGCCCCCATGATGAGTGTGGCATGCTCGTCTGTTTGATTTTTGTCCGTCTGACTAGGTGTCTTTCTAGACATCTAAGGAAAGATCGCAAGTCCTTGATTTTCTTTCTTAAATCTCTAACGTGCTTAACTTTTGTAGAGCAAACCAAAGATTTTAATTGTGTTTCTTTTCAGGCATGCTAAGGCTTTATGAGCCCCACAATATTTGTTGTGTTTTTCCCTTTTGGTGTAATAGTGAATACTTTTGTATATCATAGCCTTCGTATTTTTCTTGCTCTTGCTTACTTTGCATGTGTCTTTATGCCGCTCGCAGTATTAACTTTATATTTATGTCTGTACTCTCTTCCCCCTCTTGCTACGGGGGTAAGAAGGCGACTTTACTTTATGAGAGATGATTGTGAGCCCCTTATATAAGTGGTGAAGGCGATCTAGGGTGTATCTTTTGTGATTGATGTCATCTTATCAAGCACATCTTATTCATATCTTTGCATTTTCCTAATGCCATGCTGAGATTTATTATGCTATATCCCTTATATTTTTCCACCGAACTGGCTAGCCCAAAGGGGCGACGCCATTTCTCCTCGCTGGCGCGGGGAGCTCTCCCAGGGGACCATGTCTCTTTTATTAGCCTTCAGAAGCGTTGATCTTGTATTTTTATCTCTTCGGATAATCAAATATCCCTTGGCGAGGAGGCCCTGACGTGGGCTCCTCGCCAATCTTTTAGTCTGGTTACCGGATACACTTTCTTTTATTCTTAAAGAATGAATATATTTAAGGGTTTGACTCTATCTTTATGAGGTATGTCTGCATAGATTTGGTGTCGCATGAATGGGAGTACGATTCAGGGTAAGGCTGAAAACCCTAACAAGCTGATGATCTTTGAAGGAGAAGAGTAAAATGAGAGCTCCAAGAGCAAGAATAAGGACTTCAAACTTGCGAGAGTCTTATCCTCGCACTCCCATAGTTAGGAAGTTGTTGATGGATGCTGAAAATTAGAGCTAGTACCCCGCAGCGATTGTAACACACGCAGTCTGAAACCTAGCGATAAAGACCGAGTTAATGAGCATTTAATGGCCCCATCGAGGTAAGTAGATAGGTTCTAAAACCGTTTCCCTCACCGAGGAGTTTATCACCAAGATAACCTCTGTAAGGTACTCATATATCTAAGATATTTAAACACATACGAAGTCAGACTTGCACGTCATTATTGAGTATCATTAACCCTACTTATATTTAATACACATTCATAATTATTATCTAAACCCTAGAGGTTTAACCTTCTCACTTCTCTATTAGGCGGAGGAGGTTAAACGGTGGTCAAACCACCAAGACCCCTTTGATGTTAGCTGCTTATGCGCAGGTCACAAAGAGTTAGCAAGAAGTCCGGTCCAAACCCTAGATAGAAGCTTTCTCATTGGCTCACACCCTGTGAGTGATGTTCATGCACTGGATCTAAAATTTAAGGTCCATCAGTATGTAGGTCTTTTTATTTGGTATCGTAGGTGATTTGATGTGTAAAGTATATGATTACATGTTCTTGTATAAGCCAAATAATCCACTTCGCCACAAAAAATCGGAAAAAATATTTTTTCAGAACCAAGTCGCTTTTTTCCTTAATACAATACCAATAGAACCTTTGATGGTTTATTTTGTGAAATGTAAAAGATAATATTTTATTTTATTGTGACATGGTTCATATTATATAATTTTTCTGTGTTTTTCTTAACGCTTGTTGTGAATTTTTGCAGATAAAGTTAAAAAAGTGCAAAATAAAATGTACGGTTTAGATGTAAAAAGGTGCGGACCAGATTTGACTACGACTTAAACACTATAAGAATGTAAACATATACTTGAGATTTGATTTGACTAATTTACATTTGATCTAAGATTTGTTTCTATAATGTAAAAATGTGTTTCTTAATTATAACTTTTGAGTTATCTGTATAACTATCCCTATGTAATTTATTATACAACCACAACTATAATTTTATATTTTGATGTACACCGAAATCAAATGAGTGGTTTTTACATAAATATATTTTATCGTTCACAAATTTAGATAAAGTTGACAAACATGCTAGAGATGTAACATGAGTTTTAGTAGCTCTTTATTGATTACATGGATATGCTGAGTTTCAACTATTTGTGATACTATACTTAAAGTTTATGAACAGAACCAAGTGCTTTTATTGTACCATACTAACCAGACAAAAATAACTATCCATAAGAAATTAGTACAATCACTTATACTCTTAATTTTTATACACATACTTATAATGTATAGTCATTTGATTAGTAAATGGTGATATTTGTTGTTCTACATTGGGTTGTAACATTTTTTTTTAATATATATAATTGGTGAGAAAAACCCATATTTTTATTAATAAGAAATGAAAATGTGTGGGAAAACCCCCCACAAAATTACGAAAGTTGCAAAGAACGAAATTGTTACAAAAACTTATGGTTTTTCTAAATAAATAACACAGATACAGCCACGCGTCCCTTCATACTTGACCCATCACACTTCCCATTTCTTCAACATCACTTGAGATTCAGGCAACCCTAAGAGGAAAAAAAATCATCATCTCCCTCTTTTCTTCTCTTTAGTCGTGAATGATAGAAAATAGCAGTGGATAAAATAACCCAGAAACCAGATTAAATTGTGTACGTATATTATTAATAATTATCGTTTACCATATAGGTTTAGGTTCTTACAGTATGTAGAAGGAGAACGATTACTGTGGACAATTGTGTTACCAACCGACCACCGAGTCTTCTATCATATTCCCCTCTAGCACCTTGCTCTTTAATAGATGTGTGGGCTCTCTTATCTAGGAAGATCCGAAATTTTTCTCTCTCTATTTGACTGAGAATTTCGGTTAATGAATAATCAAAATTTAGGTCTGCCAAAAGAGTATGCTTAAATAGCCTAGGTTACGCACTGGATGGAATGATAAAATGAAACTTCTAATAAAGATTCGGTTCCTATGTTTTATCAACCAAAAGATATTATCTCATCAATCGAGATCTTTTCTGAATCAATATTAATCACAATTTATTCAACTAAAGATTATGATTGCACACTATTTATATCACGAAAATATTTTGGTTTTCAATATCAAACGTATCTATTTACTCCCCACGTTAAGATTAACATATACTCATTTGTTAAATTAAATCGCTGATGATTTTATGTTTAACAAACATATTATATTCCTTAATAGACTGCTTAACTTATTTGACGTATCGGATAATTAATCCACCTACATGTTTTAATACTGTCAAAAACATATATAAGCTCTTAAGGGGGTATAATCAATCTCATTAAATGGGACGTGGATTCCTTCAATTAGACACGATAATAAATAATATTGTCATCCAACTCATTGAGTTTATTGACTCATAAATGGTTTTACTCTTTTTTGAATCAAAACGACAAATATTAAATACGCATGCCACGTTATAATATTCATATTAAGATATTCTCACGATCATAAGGCATTAATAATTCTTTATAATCAACGCAAGAATCATAACCTTAATGCAGTTTTGTTTAATACACACAAAGTGTACTGACACATGGAGCTGTAACTCAACCGTTCTCTGTAGTCAAGACAGACTCCTAAAACCAAGTGTCACAACTCTACTCATGATGTGTCCAACTCCATCTGAAGTTGTAAACATATAACTTATATTAAATTATGACCAATTGTCTAATCTTCCGTGTGTAAGCCGAACTCACTAGACCATCTACTAATAAAATATTAGACACTTTTTTAGCAAAACAAACTAAACAATCATTGCTCATTAAATACTCATAAAATGAAATAATATTTATTAAATGAAATAATAATTACAAAGCAAGCATGTCTTTTAGTATATTCACAATAATGAATCCATCACTTCAAACGTAGATAAGGAACCCCTTCAACTTTAGTATTGACGATTCCGTTGAAATGGTGAGGGAAATCTTTAAAACACAATGAAATAATTGGATCTTCATCACATCCCAATTTAGCAAGGTAATCATCTCTGTTGTTTCCTTATCTTTCGATGTGAATTATACTGTAATTTTTAATCTTAAACTCCTGCATAATTAGATCCAGTGGCGGAGCCAAGTAAAGACCAGTGGGGGCACGTACCCCCCAGGATTTAGTTTAAGTAGTATATAATGTATATTTTTCATATAAGTATCTACAGTTCAGATAGTTATGACTGTAGCTTGTCTCTAACAAGACTCAAGTTCAAGTCCTTTCAGCTGTTTTTTATTCATAACATTTTTACTTCTTTGACGTCATCATACAAAATTTACAAATAGCTCTCTATGACTAACTAAAACTATCTATTTTTTTTTCTCCTTAAAATCATGAAGTTTAACCCAAATAAATATTTATTTTTTCTATCTTACAATATAACACATTGATAAATCACCGACATAAATATATATATATATATATATATATATATATATATATATATATATCCTATCTTTTATCGATATATATTCTTAATTTGTTTTCTCTTCTTACAATCAAAGTTACTAGTTATATTTTGATAAAATATGATATTATTTTATTTCTTCAATATATACATTTAATAACTCATCCACTATTATTTCATTGTATTGTTTCAGTATTTATGAATGTTTTTTTGCTGACCGAAATACTTGTTATTATGCGTATTTTTGTCTTCGTCGATAACATTTTTAGAAATAAAATAATTATGAACAAATAAGTTTTCGCCGAGGATACAAAAAAGTGTCAGTAATATAAAGTGAAAGACTCGCAAGTTGAGTCCATACGCTCGCTTCATATCAAATAAAAGATTGTCGGGTTATGTATTAATTGTGCCCATACTGAACTGAAATATTGACTCCGCCCCTGATTAGATCTTTATAATATACGAAACGCCATGGACAAATTCCATCTCATTTAATAATATTAACCATCTGAGAGCAATTAGTTTCGAAAATAGATTGATCTATTTGGTTAATTTGAGTGTCAATAAATAAAACTTTCATCTCAGATTCGAGACTAGAGTCACTATCAATGGAAGTATAAAACCCTATGACAAATTGTCCTTTATATTCTCTAACTAATCCATCAAATTCATCTGTAACATTATTTATATGGTGTGTGTCTGTAATCAACGGAGTTTGCATCATTGCTAATGAGTTTTAAATCCGACACAACTGATAATTTAAGTGATAAACTGAGTAAATAATATGCTAAGTAAAATAATTTCCAGTAATTTATTTACTCGGTTATATCTGTTATCTTAACCTATTTTCACCACATAGACTTTTTATTCAAAAATGGACCTTTCACCTGAAAAGCGGCATTTTCCAACAAACTACGACTTAATTAAAAAAAAAGATTTTTTCACCGAGAAGCGGTCACAGGAAAAGGGCTTCTTTCACCAAAAACGCCTTTCTTACAAAAGAAACGTATTTCACCAAAAAAAAGGTTTTTTAATCTTAAAACAACACTTTTCGTCGAACCACAACCCTTTTCACCATAAAATCACTTTTTTTCACTACTAAATGGCCTTTTTGAGCAAAAAGTGACCACATAGTGGTTTTTTTCATCGGATTACGACATTTTTCACCAATACTGTCTTATTCAATTGAAAAGCAAAAATTTTCGGTATAGGGTTGTTTTTTCATCAGATAGCGATTTTTTTATTTATTGAAAAACAGCCTTTTCAAATGAAAAATAGTTTAAACATTGCATATGAGTTTTTATTTATACCAAAAAGCTGGTAAAATTCAACATAAGGTACATACAATTACGTCGAAAATAAAATAACTAAATCCGAAGTTCGGAAGTGTTGTTAAGCTGTCAGTTGCAACTGAATTGCACTCTTCAAAATTAAAGACGAATTCATTGTTTTTGTTAATGGAGTTCGAAATAAATCTAGTGTCTACCATTCCGGGACACTTACCCAAATTAATTATATTATATATATAAAAAAATATGTTAGACACTTTGTACTTATAATCACTCTCACTCACAACTGTTTGCCTCTTATAACCTCATTCGACAATTTTCTTTCAGCATCAGTATCCCACCTTTAAATCACTCAAAGTGTCTTATCTTTTTGACCCTTTCGTATACATGTTTGTATTATTTTGTATTTTCTCTTTATAAAACTTTCACACACACATTACAATTAATGAATGATCTTCTCAATAATATATTATTATTTAGTACTCAATATTTTTTCTTGTTAGTCGTGAATGATCTTCAATAATCGCCATATCGATGATCACCATTATACTTATTTCTGGATGAACACTGCCATTCGGTCGTGTTATTTATTTAGTGTCTATTTATTTCGGAGGGAATGAGCAATTAGATTAGTTCTATTTTATTGTGGACCTATTAGTTATTTGGTGTTATTTGTGGACTATTGTTCTAATTATTTCTATGGAACTACTATCAAATTCTGAGAAAATATCTTGTTAACTTTTAACTAGGTTTTTGCTATGAAATAAAAAAAACTTGGTTCTCTCAGCTAAATGTGGTGTTTTCTTTTCTTTAGGCATATTGTTCGCGATTTATATCGTTTTTCTTTATTTCTTGTGGCAAATACTCTAAATTTTGGAGACTTAAATCTTGTTTTTTTCACCGTTTCTTCAAAAAAAAAAGTTATTATATATATATACAGTTATATATATAAATATATGTATATATAGATTAAGATGGAAAATTACTAAAAAAAGGTGTTGTCAATGAAAGAGCGTCGGGAAGCGTTGAGACATCAAAAGGAGGAGATACAAAAACAATTAGATTGTATGTGGGTAGAAATTGTGGGTATGGCGAGTGCAAGAGGGATCGAAGTGGACGAGAGTATTTTTGCAAATAATGGAGCCACGGCCAAAACCATAGTTACAGGTCCAAGCCGCGGCTCGCCAACCACCACGCCGCCGCATATCAGCCAAGTCACAGCCGATAGGTTTCTATTGCCGCCGCCAACTCAGCCGCAACAGCAGCCGATACCCACAATAAAATTAAACTTTTTATCCTTTTGAATATCAATACGGTTGATATTAAAAGGATTAAACGATTCTTATTGAATACCAATACGGTTGGTATCAACAAGATTCTAAAATAAAATTAAAACTGTTTAGAATTTTTCTTTATAATTCAATTTCTAATATGATTTAGAATTGAAAACAAAAAAGCATTATTACTTAAAAAATAAATAATTGTATTAATTAATACACAAAAGAAACAACAGAATATCGGTTAAGATTGTTGGTTTCCGTGTACGAAATAACAATTAACAATAATTAAAGGACTAAACAAGAATAAACAAAAACCAGTGTAATCTTTATTAATTTCGAATTGGAATAGAAATTAACGATTACAACATGTAGGTACTGAATAGTAAATAAAGAAAACATTATTCAGATTATTATTAATTAATAATCTGATGTACTGATTTGCAATTAATAGAAACTGCCGGACTGGAAAGTATAAACTTAACAGCCGGACTGTTCTAATTTAAATTGAAACAACAGGACTAAATTGAAAAATTACTGAATTAAATTACATAATTGAAATTACAGCAAAAAACAGAACTTTAAGAAAATTACAGAAAGGTTCAAACATAATAGAAAAGCTACAGTTAAGTACAGCAAATTAAAATACTGAATTGAAAGGACAGAATGTAAAAAATAGAATTTAAGTGCGGAAAATAAATGGACAGAATAGAAATAAAATTAGACGAGCCTACTGTTAATAGTATGCCCTTAACCAATATTCGCCCAACCACCTTGATTTTCTGGTTGCGTTGGCGCTTCGATCCTAAGGTACAACGTCTCGGATGACTCGCCAGAAACTGGCGACGAGTCAAGGTCGAGCTGTTGGTGGGTGGTTCTCTCTGGTTCTAAAATGCTATGAAAAAAAATAATGCTGTTTAGAGAGAAGAGAGTATTTTCTTGTATGAATATGTGAGGGAAGGCTGACTCTTTATTGAGGAAATTCTGAAACCGCAGAATTAATTGTGGTCATTTAATTCTGGGAGTTACATCCCCAGAATCCGCCTCCATAACTGCTGGAGTTTCAAACTTTCTGGAACTCTAGGGACTTCTCTTATAAATATACAAAAGTCCCTTTTTCAGTTTAGTACAAGACCCAAGACCCAAGACCCAAGACCTGAGACCCGAGACAATCCCCAAATCCCAAATCCCACATCCCGCATCCCGCATCCGGAATCCCGCATCCCACGTACCGAGTCCCGAGACCCGAGCGAGCACGCGCGTGTGTGGTACACACTAACCCACTCATGGGTATGTGGACTTTGTTTGTTTAACAACTACATGAGATGGACTTGTATATATAGTGTAAAAATCACTCTTGATTTTACAATGTGGGATAACCCTCATGGTTTAATCCCACTTTCTTTTCCCTTTTCCAGATTTCGTTTTACTCCCTCTTTCGAGTACCAACCTTCGAGTCCAATTATCATTCACACCCTTCCTCCGAATAGGTCATGCGATATACCGTTGCGAAGCTCGTCCTACGAGCTACTCAAACGCTTTGAGTACGGCTTCAGAAAATATGATTTGTCGCATCGAATAATGACTCAAAGATGGTCCCTGACCACTTGGAACAACCATGTTTAAAATACATGTTTTCCAACATTTTTCCAACAATCCCCCACATGAATGCAATTGGCTCGAAAGCCCATGTCCTAAATGCAAATCAAGAGAACCGCAAAAGTTCACTGCCTAAGGTCAGGTAGCGCGCGCCTTGAACCTGCCGTAGCGGAATACCACCCAGAATACTGCTATTAGGTAGCTGTAAAGCATTGAACCATAAAGCTTTGTGTATCCCAGAATGGCACCCGTACAGTGCCCTCTCTACCCACGTACTAGGCCCTTTAGTTGTTGTCCATATTTGGCCTGGACTGCCTTGGCTACTTCAACAACTGAGTGCTCTAGTGAATTAGCCCAAGCTCATCATATGGTACCGGCCTTACACACTCGTTATAGGTGTTTCAAGTCGAAAGTGTCCTGACTCACTTTACTCGACCGTCGAGTTACTTGGATCATTAAGAGCCTCAAGCTCACCCTTACAATGGTACAAGTCTATCACTCGGTCATCGCGGAAATGGGCTGGGAACTCCAGGTTCCCGAGTGCTTTGTTCGGTTGCCCTCACAGTTCAGTTTCCCTTTAAACCTCTCAAGAAATATTCTGTTTAGGTTGGGTTGCCTATGGGGGGGGGCACCAATTTAATGGGCTTTAATCCCATTTCGTTCGATGACGTCTCGACTCCTACTTGAGTCAAGCCTTTTGTTAATGGATCTGCTATGTTTTTCTTTGATCTCACAAAATCTAAGGATACCACACCGTTGGATAACAATTCCCTTATGGATCTATGTCTCCGACGTATATGTCGAGACTTTCCATTATACATATGATCCTGAGCCGCGCAATAGCTGATTGACTATCACAATGCATGCTTATTGCGGGAACAGGTTTTGGCCACATTGGAATTTCTTCCAATAGACTTCTCATCCAGTCTGCCTCTTCGGTTGCTAAGTCTAACGCTATGAATTCAGATTCCATAGTTGACCTTGCAATACACGTCTGTTTGGAGAATCTCCAAGACACGGCAGCTCCTCCCATTATAAACACATATTCACTCATGGACCTTGTGCTATTGGAGTCTGATATCCATTTGGCATCTGAGTACCCTTCCAGTACCGCTAGATATCTGGTATAGTGCAGCCCGTAATCGGCTGAAAACCTCATATATCTGAGAAGTTTCATTATGGCCTTCTAGTGTTCCTCATTTGGATTGTTGGTGTACCTGCTCAGTCTACTCACTAAGTTTGCTATGTCTGGTCTAGTGCAATTCATTATATACATGAGACTGCCTATGACTCGAGAGAACTCCAATTGATTCACACTCTTACCGAAATTCTTTTTCAGGTTACAGTTGAACTCAATTGGGGTTCTAGACATCGCCTTACTGTCCTTGTCAAACTTGTCTAGTACTTGTTTAACATAGTGACTTTGTGACAAGGTATAACCCTCTGATGTTTTGGTAATCTTCATACCAAGTATTACATCAGCTATACCCAGATCCTTCATATCGAAGTGTTGTGACAACATTTTCTTTGTGGAGCTGATTCTATCATTACTCCCAATTATAATCATGTCATCCACATAGAGACAGACTACGAAACAGTCTCTTCCACTTCTTTTAGAGTAGACACATTTATCACACTCATTGATGTGAAAACCGTTTGATAGCATAATTCTATCAAACTTCTCGTGCCATTGCTTTGGCGCTTGTTTGAGTCCATATAGAGACTTTACAAGTGTGCACACTTGGTGCTCTTTACCAGGAACTACAAACCCTTCCGGTTGTTCCATGTAAATCTCTTCTTCCAGTTCTCCATTTAGAAACACCGTCTTTACATCCATTTGATGTATTTCCATATCAAACAAAGCTGCGAGAGCAATGACGATTCGGATTGACGTTTTCCTGGAGACAGGAGCATACGTGTCGAAATAATCGACACCTTCAGTTTGCCTGAAGCCTTTTACTACAAGTCTCGCCTTGTATTTCTCAATCGTGCCATCAACCCTTAACTTCCTCTTGATGATCCACTTGTGACCTAGGGACTTACATCCTGTCGGAAGATCCACTAGTTCCCAAGTGTGGTTTTGCATGATTGATTCAATCTCATTTTGAATGGCTTCTTCCCAATATTGGGAATCCGGTGTTGACATAGCTTATTTATATGTCACCGGTTCTCCTTCAACCATGAAGGTTAGGAAATCAGGTCCAAAGGAAGTTTCCTTCCTTGCCCTTTCGCTACGTCGAGGCTCTTCCTCTTTCTCTGTCGGTTCACTTGCCCCCACATTTCCTTCACTGTTCAACTCTTGAGTTGGTACAGATGTAGGTAATTTACGGGAAAAGATATCTTCAAAGAAAGAGGCCTCTCGGTTTTCCATATATGATTCTACGTGCACATCCGGATTATTTGACTTGTGTACGAGAAACCGATATGCACTACTATTATGTGCATATCCGATGAACACACAGTCCACCATTTTAGGACCAATTCTCATCCTCTTAGGAGTGGGAACTAGGACCTTCGCGAGACAACCCCAAACCCGCAGGTTCTTATAACTAGGTTGATGACCTTTCCACAATTCATATGGAGTCTTTTCTCGCTTCTTATGTGGTAACTTGTTTAAAACATAGTTTCCAGAAAGTATCGCTTCCCCCCATATGTTCTGGGGTAACCCAGAACTGATTAGTATAGCATTCATCATTTCCTTTAGCGTTCTATTTTTACGCTCAGCAACCCCATTTTGCTCGGGAATGTATGGGGCTGTGGTTTGATGTATAATGCCGCTTTCAGCGAATATCTGCTCAAACGGTGATTCAAATTCACCGCCTCTATCACTTCTCAATGTTTTAATTTTCCTATTGAGTTGATTTTCAACTTCGGTCTTATAAAGAGCGAATTTCTCTAATGCTTCGTCTTTACTTCTCATTAAGTAAACATAACAGTATCTAGTACAATCATCTATAAAGGTGATAAAGTACTTTTTCCCTCCTCGTGTTTGTATAAACTTTAAGTCGCATACATCCGTGTGTATTAGACCGAGAGGTTCACTTTCTCATTGAACATGTTGAAACGATGATTTCGTTAATTTTGCCTTTACACAAATCTCACATTTGTGTTTCTTATCAAAAACGAAATTTGGTATTAGTTTTAGTGATATTAATTTCTTTCAAGAATTATAATTCACGTGACCTAATCTACCATGCCACAAATGAAATGACTCAAATAAATAAGCAAAAGCAAAATTATTATTATTGGCCTCTTGGGCAACAGTCATTACATCGCTAGTGCTAGCCTCAGCTTTAGCACCTTTATTGGGAACAGGTGTCCCTACGTTTAATTTAAACATGCCGTTGGTCATATAGCCACATAGACACCATTTTTGCTGATTACAATTTTATCGGATTCTAAAACTAGCTTGAACCCGTTCTTCATCATCACCGATCCGGATACCAGATTCTTACGGATATCCGGAACATGGAGCACATTTGTCAACCTCAGCTCTTTTCCCGAGGTCATCTTCATCACCACCATTCCTTTTCCTTCCACCTTGGAAGTAGCAGAATTTCCCATGAAGCAGCTTTCTCCCTCTACCGCCTCATAGGTCTTAAACATCCACCGTGTTGAGCAGATGTGGCTTGTGGCGCCAGTATCTAGCCACCACTCTTTGGGATTGCTCCCCACGAGATTCACTTCAGAGACCACAGCAGTAAAGTGGTCATCATCTCGTCCTCCCTCGGCCAGATGTGCCTGAGCTGGAGCTTTCCTCTTCCCCTTGCCCTTGAAGTTCCTCGGGGGGGGGGGGGGGGGGGGGGGGGGGGGGGGGGCCTAACAGCCCCTTTATTGTCATAACAGTCTGCGGCACGATGGCCGGTCCTGTTACACACAAAGCAGGTTCCCACAAATTTCTTTGCGACAACAGCACTGCCTCCGTTGTCAAAACGTTTCCGTTTGACGTTGGAGCTTTCGACCACATTGGCATTTGCCATCGGGATGTTAGCACCACCGACTCTCCTCACGGAGCGACGGTTGCTCACCTCGATATTGAGCTTCTCAATGAGCCCCTCATGCTTCATTTCCTTTCTCTTGTGCTTCAGGTAGTTTTAAAAGTCTTTCCATGATGGTGGCAATTTCTCAATCATGAGTGCCACCTGGAAAGGCTCATTAATCACTAGCCCCTCAGCCTCAAGGCGATGGTAAATGAGTTGGAGCTCCTCAACTTGCTCCATGACACCCCTGCTGTCAGTCATACGGTACTCATGAAAGTCCGTGACAACAAATCTCTTTGTGCCAGCGTTATTCACTTTGTACTTGTTTTCGAGAATTTCCCACAGCTCCTTTGCAGTAGCTTTGGACTCGAACACACTGAACATCGTGTCATCTAGAGCACACAGGATATAGTTTTTGCATAGGTAGTCGGCATGTCTCCATGCCTCAACCGCAGAGAACGATTGCTCGTCCAGATCGTCCTCGCTTAGGACGGGAGCAGTCTCCTTGAGAAACCTGGTCAGATTCAAGGTCGTGAGATAAAACAGCATCTTTTGCTACCAACGTTTAAAGTTGTCTCCCCTGAATTTTTCCGATTTCTCCAGATGAGAAGTCGGCAAAGTAGGCATAGCCGAATACATCGACGCCTTGCCCTTGGCCGCAGCCTTGACTCTAGCCGCAGCCTTAGCTGCGGCCTTGGCCGTGGCCGCTGCTTCGGCCGCAGCCTCAGCTTTGGCCGTAGCATCCGCCATGGCCGCAGCCGCTGCAGTTATGTCATCGGCGTTAGCCCCCACAATCGCATCGCCCCCAGTGTTATGGACATCTCCACCAACCACTGGGTCATGCTCACTTCCGATAGGCAACTGAATAGGCGACGTGTTTGTCATCTGAAACGACAACACAAAAACGTATGAGATACGTGTACAATAAATTCTATAAACAAAACACCAAAACTCATATTTGGGTTTGTAAAAGAATTATTTAAACAAACAATAAAATTAAACTTTTCATCCTTTTGAATATCAATACGGTTGATATTAAAAGGATTAAATGATTCTTATTGAATACCAATACGGTTGGTATCAACAAGATTCTAAAATAAAATTAAAACTGTTTGGAATTTTTCTTTGTAATTCAATTTCTAATATGATTTAGAATTGAAAACAAAAAAGCATTATTCCTTAAAAAATAAATAATTGTATTAATTAATACACAAAAGAAACAACAGAATATCGGTTAAGATTGTTGGTTTCCGTGTACGAAATAACAATTAACAATAATTAAAGGACTAAACAAGAATAAACAAAAACAAGTGTAATCTTTATTAATTTCGAATTGGAATATAAATTAACGATTACAACATGTAGGTACTGAATAGTAAATAAAGCAAACGTTATTCAGATTATTATTAATTAATAATCTGATGTGCTGATTTGCAATTAATAGAAACTGCCGGACTGGAAAGTATAAACTTAACAGCCGGACTGTTCTAATTTAAATTGAAACAACAGGACTGAATTGAAACTATTCTAATTACTGAATTAAATTACAGAATTAAAATTACAGCAAAAAACAGAACTTTAAGGAAATTACAGAAAGGTACAAACAGAATAGAAAAGCTACGGCTAAGTACATCAAATTAAAATACTGAATTAAAATACTGAATTGAAAGGACAGAATGTAAAAAATAGAATTTAAGTGCGGAAAATAAATGGACAGAATAGAAATAAAATTAGACGAGACTACTGTTAACAGTATGCCCTTAACCGATATTTGCCCAACCACCTTAATGTTTCTGGTTGTGTTGGCGCTTCGATCCCAAGGTACAACGTCTCGGATGACTCGCCAGAAACTGGCGACGAGTCAAGGTCGAGCTGTTGGTGAGTGGTTCTCTCTGGTTCTAAAATGCTATGAAAAAAAAATAATGTTGTTTAGAAAGAAGAGAGTATTTTCGTGTATGAATATGTGAGGGAAGGCTGCCTCTTTATTGAGAAATTCTGAAACCGCAGAATTAATTGTGATCATTTAATTCTGAGAGTTACATCCCCAGAATCCGCCTCCATAACTGCTGGAGTTTCAAACTTTCTAGAACTCTAGGGACTTCTCTTGTAAATATACAAAAGTCCCTTTTTCAGTTTAGTACAAGACCCAAGACCCAACACCCAAGACCCGAGACATTCCCCAAATCCCAAATCCCGCATCCCGCGTCCCAAGTCCCGCGTCCCGAGGCCTGAGTCCCGAGACCCGAGCGAGCGTGTGTGTGGTACACACTAACCCACTCATGGGTATGTGGACTTTGTTTGTTTTACAACTACATGGGATGGACTTGTATATATAGTGTAAAAATCACTCTTGATTTTACAATGTGGGATAACCCTCATGGTTTAATCCCACTTTATTTTCCATTTTCTAGATTTCGTTTTATTTCCTCTTTCGAGTACCAACCTTCGAGTCCAATTATCATTCACACCCTTCCTCCGAATAGGTCATGTGATATACCGTTGCGAAGCTCGTCCTACGAGCTACTCAAACGCTTTGAGTACGGCTTCAGAAAATCTGATTTGTCGCATCGAATAATGACTCAAAGATGGTCCCTGATCACTTGGAACAAGCATGTTTAAAATACATGTTTTCCAACATTTTTCCAACAGAAACGTCTTGCTTACTGCTTGTAGTCGTTCCTGAAGATCGAATGCCGATTTGTTGCAGAACTTCTTTAGATTTGGTGAAGAACTTTGAAGACTTTGATTTGCAGAAACGTCTTGCTTATTGCTTGTAGTCGTTCCTGAAGATCGAAGGCAGATTTGTTGTAAGAGTTCTTTAGATTTGGGAAAGAACTTGAAGATTTTGATCCGTAGAAACGCCTTACTTGCTTCTTTTAGACGTTCTTGAAGATCGAATGGCAAGTTTATTGCAGATTTGTTACAGACTTTGAAGGCGTTCGTTGAGGCCGGAGTGTGCAGAGCTTCCCCTAGCAGTTGATCCCCTGACGTTTGTGGAGGAGCGGAGCTGATTCCCTGGCGTCTGTGGAGGAGCTTCTCTCTCTCTAGTCTTTAAGACTTTTTTTTATTGTGAGAAATATGGCACCCCTACCACTCTATTTATAGCTGTTGAGATGGGCTTTTATTTACAATGTCACCTCCTCAATTTTGGGACCAATATCTTAAATATCCCATGATTTATGTAAATGAATCAAACTTGTATTTATGTTTGAAAACATTATAAATGAGTAATATAATTTGAGTAACTCATTATTTGTACCACATTTAATGGTTATAGAAAAAGAAATACATTTATTTTATATAAATTATCATCATAGATATTATGAGATGATAAAATATATTTTCTTTTTCGATTTTAAATTATTAATAACAAGTCTATTCTCAGACTGAGAAATTAGTAATTAATTGATATTTGATTTAAATGACACGTGTCACATTTTTAATGGACGTAAAATTTGTGTGTCAACGGATGCCCCCTTCGATACTTGTTTGCTTGAATTTTTTCGATGCGGACGAGTGTCGAATTTCTTGACATTTCTTGAAGAATTGAACTGCATTATCTTTGTAGGTTCATTACAATTTTTGTCGCAATTATTACCTCGGTCTACTTCGATTTATTTGGCCAAATAGCAGACGGCTTGTTTACCTCATTTGATTTCTGCCTTTTCTTTTATGCTCTATGACGTGTACTGGTTTGCCTTTTCCATGCATTTGTAACAATGTAGGAGTCTCGGTTTCTTTCGTTTTGCATTTTCTCTTGTGAAAGAAAAGAACCCGAAGATTTATATATATCCATGTATGTACATTTTGTACGGACATATAAAATTTGAAATTGTTGATAGAACCCGGTTTAGTAGAGTTCAACTTTGTGTTGTGTAGCTCCCTCATACGTAGCAGTTTAGGAGTCTCGAAATTTTTGTTTGCAAGAACTTGAAGATTTATATGTATGTCCTATAATTTGCACATAGCTATCCAATTTGAAATTGTTGGTGACAGAACCCGGTTTTTGTTCTGTAGTTCTTGAAGAATTTGAGTCCGCATCTTTTTTGCTTGATAATTTTTTTTCGCATTGGAGGATTGACGAATTTTTCGCATTTCTTCGAATTTCTTGGACTGCATTATCTCTATAGCTTCGTTTCAAATTCGTAAATGATTATTGACTTCTTGTGACTCTTGACCAAATACATCGACCTTTTGTCAAGATATAAGAGAATTAATCTAGCCCATGAACATGTATGTACTGATCTATTTGTCCCACGTATGTAGTCATTTAGTAGTATTTTTTGTATGGAATTAAGGAAATGCCTTTGGAATAGAAGTTTCTTGTGATAAGGCACCAAAGATTCATCTGTCATGATATATGAAACATGCTTGTAGAGTCCTTGTACAAAACAAACAATTCTAAAGTGTGCTCGAGTCCTTGTCAAACTCGAATTCTTTTTACAGAAGGTTTTGCAATTTCTAGGCTTTACAATTTCTATAAATAGTAACCCAACCATACTATTTTTTTTAGCAAAACTTTGAAGCTGCAGTACCAATTTCTGACTTCAACGAAGCAAAGGTAAAATTCCTCTCCTTTTTTTTTGTCACGTCCAAAAATTTTTCTTTAAAATAATAATTTATTGTCTCTGTACTATTACTTATAAATAGTAATGTCCATATTGATTTTATGCACCATTGACAGTAATCTCCAGACTCCAACAGTATGTGAGAAAATTTAATCGAAGCTTATTTGTTGTTGATAGTCGGTGATCTTTGGAGCACACAGGAGTCTCGGTTACTCTGTAAGTGCCGACAAGGCCCATTCAGGGATGATGTGGCACCCCCGAGGTGATTTTTCACGAATATGCATGACTACTTGTAGCCGTTTTCGGGTCTGAACATATGAGCGAAGGAGCGGAACAGTCTTGGTCGAACTTCTTTAGCTAGACAGAGACAAGCTGCACGACTCTGACGACTACCTAGAGCTCGTATATTCATCCTGGACACCGACAACTACCATCCGTTATTTCCTTTATAAGATTCCTAACCTTTGTAAATTTTTTTGTGACTTTTCTTTGGTTTGGTGTTTTTGCAACAGGTCATTTTTGAACCGAAAGCTTCTAGAAATCGAGATGTACAATGTTTTAAATGTTTAGGAAGGGGACATTATGCGAGTGATTGTCCAAACCGAAGGGCTATGATTATGAGGGAAGATGGTGAGATTGAATCGGAAGGTGAATCTGAACATAGCTAAGACGAAGACGATAACGAGCAAGAACATCCGGTCGATGGGGTGGTATTAGTTGCTAAGAAGGCGTTAAGTGTTCAGATTAGGGAAGACGACGAGGAGATACAACGCGAGAACATCTTTCATACTAGATGTCACGTTAGCGATAAGGTGTGTAGTATGATTATTGATGGTGGGAGTTGTGTCAATGTTGCTAGTAGCATTATGGTGGAGAAACTGAATTTAAAAACATCCAAACATCCGAAACCTTACAAATTACAATGGTTGAACGATTGTGGCAAGGTTAGGGTTCTAAAACAGGTCTTAGTTTCATTCTCAATAGGGAGGTATAAGGATGAAGTGTTGTGTGACGTAGTTCCTATGCAAGCGGGGCATATTCTGTTAGGAAGGTCATGGCAATTTGATAGGAGAGTAACACACGATGGCTATAAGAATCGATACTCTTTTTGTATTCAATGCAAAACCGATTACACTCGTTCCATTAACTCCAAGGCAGGTGTATGATGACCAAGTGAGAATGAAAGAGAGTGAAAAAAAATATGAGAGTGAAAAGAAAGAGAATGAAAAGAAAAGGAGTGAAAAGAATGAGAGTTCAAAAAAATCAGATGTAAAGGAGAGAAAAAAAGTGAGTATATATGCGAGAGAAAGCGAGGTTAAAAAGGCTTTGTTTAAAAATCAGCCGATGATTGTACTCTTGTACAAGGAGGCTTGTTTAAACGCTAACAAAACTACTTTGCCTAGTGTTTTTCTATCTCTTTTACAGGATTTTAAGGACATATTTCCCGAGGAGATACCGAATGACTTACCACCAATAAGGGGAATTGAGCATCAAATCGACTTCGTGCCGGGAGCATCAATTCCAAACCAACCAGCCTATCGAAGCAATCCCGAAGAGACTAAGGAGCTACAAAAACAGGTGGGAGAACTTATGGAAAAGGGGTACGTGCGAGAGAGCATAGTCCGTGTGCGGTACCGGTGTTACTTGTTCCAAAGAAGGATGGAACTTGGCGAATGTGCGTAGATTGTCGCACGATCAATAACATCACTGTAAAGTATCGCCATCCTATACCTATATTAGATGATATGATTGATGAGTTGCATGGTTCCTCTATTTTTAGTAAAATTGATCTTAAAAGTGGATACCATCAAATTAGGATGAAAGAAGGAGACGAATGGAAAACAGCCTTTAAAACTAAGTATGGCTTATATGAGTGGTTAGTTATGCCGTTTGGTTTAACAAATGCACCTAGTACTTTCATGAGGCTAATGAATCACGTCTTAAGAATGTTTATTGGCAGGTTTGTTGTGGTTTACTTTGACGATATTCTAATCTATAGCAAAAACTTAGATGACCATGTTGAGCATTTGAAACTTGTTTTAAGTGTCTTAAGAAAAGAAAAGTTATTTGCTAATATGTCTAAATGGAATTCTGTACGGAAAAACTTGTATTTCTTGGATATATTGTTAGTGCTAAAGGAATCGAAGTAGACCAAGAAAAGATTAAGGCAATTAAAGATTGTCCTGTTCCAAAAAGTGTTTTCGAAGTAAGGAGTTTTCATGGCTTGGCTAGTTTTTATAGGAGATTTGTTAAAGATTTCAGTAGCTTAGCCGCACCTATGACCGAAGTTATTAAAAAGAATGTTGGTTTTAAATGGGGAGATGAACAAGAAACATCTTTCAATTTAATAAAGGATAAACTTATTAACGCACCTTTGCTAACTCTCCCCGACTTTACTAAAGCTTTCGAAATTGAGTGTGATGCCTCAGGAATAGGTATTGGAGCTGTTCTTACACGAGGAGGACGTCCCGTGGCATATTTTAGTGAGAAACTAAGTGGGGCAGCCCTTAACTATCCAACTTACGACAAGGAGCTTTACGCATTAGTGCGCGCGTTGGAAACTTGGCAACATTATCTTTGGCCGAAGGAATTTGTGATTCACACCGATCATGAATCGTTGAAACACTTGAGGAGTCAACATAAGCTGAACAAGAGACATGCCAAGTGGGTAGAGTTCATCGAATCATTTCCTTTTGTAATCAAGTACAAGAAAGGTAAGGAGAATGTTGTGGCTGATGCGCTTTCGAGAAGGTATACATTGCTCTCAACTCTAGATTCGAAATTACTTGGTTTTGAGTACATTAAGGATTTATATGTTGATGATTCTGATTTCAAAAATGTTTTTGAAATGTGTGAGAAAACTGGGTTTGAAAAATTTTATAGGCATAATGGATTTTTGTTTCGAGGAAATAGGCTATGTGTGCCTAATTGTTCTTTAAGAGAATTACTTGTTAAAGAAGCACATGGTGGTGGTTTAATTGGGCATTTTGGTATAACTAAAACTCTTGATGTTTTACAAGAACATTTCTTTTGGCCTCATTTAAAACGAGATGTCGAACGAATTTGCGAAAGATGTATAACTTGTAAACAAGCTAAATCTAAAGTTAAACCTCATGGTTTGTATACGCCATTGCCTATACCTAGTGAGCCTTGGATTGACATTTCTATGGACTTTGTGGTAGGTTTACCGAGATCTTAAAGAGCCATGGATTCTGTCTTTGTTGTCGTTGATAGATTTTCTAAAATGGCACATTTTATTCCTTGTAATAAAACAAACGATGCTTCACGAATTGCTGATTTATTCTTTAAAGAAATTGTACGCTTGCATGGCATGCCAAGGACTATTGTTTCTGATAGGGATACCAAATTCTTAAGCTACTTTTGGAAAACTTTGTGGTGTAAGTTAGGAACTAAGCTTTTATTTTCAACTACTTGTCACCCCCAAACAGATGGTCAAACCGAAGTAGTTAATCGAACCTTATCAACTCTGTTGCGTACCATAATTCAAAAGAATTTAAAAACTTGGGAAGAATGTTTGCCACATGTTGAGTTTGCTTATAATCGAAGTGTACATTCAGCTACTAAATTTTCACCTTTCGAAATTGTTTATGGTTTTAATCCTTGAACACCTTTGGATTTGACTCCATTACCTATGGGTGGGCGTACTAATTTAGATGGAAAAAAGAAGGCTGAGTTTGTCAAGCAAATTCATGAAAAAGCAAAGCAAAATATTGAGAGGAGGACCGAACAATATGCTATCCAGGCCAACAAGGGTCGTAAGAAAGTTGTATTCGAACCAGGTGATTGGGTTTGGGTTCATATGAGGAAGGAGAGGTTTCCCGTTCAAAGGAGATCGAAGTTACTTCCTAGGGGAGACGGACCATTCCAAGTGGTCGAAAGGATCAATGATAATGCTTATAAATTTGATCTTCCTGGTGAGTATAGTGTAAGCGCTAGTTTTAATGTTTCTGACTTATCTCCTTTTGATGTAGGTGATGATTTGAGAACAAATCCTTTTCAAGAGGGAGGAGATGATGTGATCATGACCGCTACACCGAGAGACGCATTGCAAGTTCCAATCGGACCAGTTACGAGAGCTAGAGCTAAAAGGTTCAAGGAAGCGCTTAACGGGCTGTTGCAAGGGATGCATGATGACGAGGGAAAGAACGCGCTCGCGCATAGAATAAATGAGGCAGATAGAAGCTTAAACACGGTCATGACAAGTCCAAACGAAGCTCATTACTTTGTGAACCTGATTAGAGCTATTCAATACACCAAATTAAAGGATAATTTCGTGGGTTTACATGCATGAACCAAAAGGGGGCTGATTCTAGAAGATTTAAAAACATGGGGGCTGATTATTCAATGTATTTGAAGCCATTAAATGCTACAACTCAAGGGGAACGTATTGGAGAAGTCTAAGCACTGATTTTTATGATACATTTATGAATTTATTGTAATTTAATTAATTTTGAAGTTATCTAGTAGTTAGAAGGTCATAGGTCTATTCTACTGTTTTCTGAATTTATTGTTTTCTTTAGACTTTCCCAATTCTTGGAGGCTTGTTCCAAGCATAAATAGGGTTCAAATCAGATTGTAAAAATTAAGTTTTGATTAATATATTTGAGAGTTTTCTCTTTGGTTCTTCATTGAACTTTCCGAACTTATCAAGGGGTTACCTTGTGGCGTTCAAAACTGACTTATCAATCGGTATTCCGCAACCGTTTGTGGCGTCTTCAGATACCAAGGTTCTCACCTCTTTATAAGTGATGGGTCAAGGTTCCATACCAGCTAATCATACCAAGGTTCCCACCTCTTTATAGGTGACGGGTCGCGGTCTTTAGTTTGACTTTTATTTATTGTTTTTTTTTATCATTGATTTTATTCCGTATTTGTTCAAGAAACCTGATAGATAGGTCCACCCCTTGGTCGATCTTGTGTCACTTTGGTCGATCACGCATCAGTCGGGGTCTCCTTGCCAAAGGATATATGACTATCCTTGAAAGTACAGTTAGAATATCAACACCTCTAAAAGCTAACGAATGAGATATGGTCCCTCGGAAGAGCTCCCCTCGCATGCGAGTAAAGGTGGTGTCGTCCCTTTGGGCTAGCCAAGTCGGTGGAAAGATATGGGAGATATAGCAGAAGATATATCAGCATGGCTTAAGGGAAGCAAAAGATATAGAGAATATGTGATTGATAATATCATATCAATCACCAGAGATACGCCCTAAATTGTCTCGACCAACGATATAATGGGCTCATAATCCAAGGAGAAGATCATCTGAACCCATACGAAATCATACGTACACTTATTATTTGAGTAATATTATATTCTACTTAAGTATATTCATATTTAAAACCCTCAAAAGGTTTAGCCTTCTCACTGATTCTTTAAGGAGGAGGAGGTTAAACGGTGGTCAAGCCACCAACTCCCATTTGATCCTAGCTACTTTTGCGTATGTTATATAGGGCTAGCAAAGAATCTAGGCCAAGCCCTAGAAAGAATCTCTCTCATTGGTTCACATATTTTAAGCAAAGTTCGCGCACTAGACCTAATTTTTAAGGTGACGTCGTCCCTGAAAAAGAATCAAACCTAGAAGTTTTCAACTTTACCATGAATAAATAATCTCCAGATACAAAGTTAAGCATGACCAAAGTAAATCATCGACTTGGTGACCCTTCCCAGATGACCGGAATAACACCAAGTCAAACGAATAAGAACCAACCCGAGGAGCGCATCACGCCCATCACGGGGATGAAGGCTCCCACTGCCCCACTAATATTTTTCACCCCTACCAAGGGGCTGACCACTTCCTCCTCCAAATCCAAGTCCCTTGGAAGTACCAAACATGAGCACTACGAGGAGTTCAAAGCGGTAGCATGATCGAGAGCCATCGACTCCACAGAAGCCTCCTCGCAAAGTCATTGTACTCCTTGGAAGAGGAGGTTTGTGTTCCCTCCCAAGAATACCACCGAGGAAGCCGAATCCGCCGGCAGGCATATCGAAGTTCTCAGGTTCAGTTTGGAGAGCAAAAGGACAAACCCCAAACTGCGGTCGGTAATCACACGAGAGGATATCCACAACCTTAAAAAAGATTTCAACAAAGTAGCCGAGGTACTCGACGACGTGTATGTGGGCATGTGGCAAGAAGATCTATAGGTGCTCCGTTTAGGAAGAGTGAATATATTATTGTAGGAAATCAAAACAAATGTAGAGGTAGACTGCTAAAAACTTGTATGCAAATCATTCGTAATTACTTGAGCATAAGACAAGTTGATGAACAAATAGCCTTGGATAGAAATGTATTGCGAAGAAAAATTCATTGTTGCGAGGACGAATAAATTCCCAAATGGTTTCATATAGCCGACCCTAAATTTTTTGCATAAAGGGGTAGTTTGATGATGATGATGATGATGATGATTCCTAATTTCATTCTGAATATGAATTTGCTCTAGCCGATTGCTATTTGTTAACCTTTAAGGCTTAACTCATCTTGTATATCATATCATTGAAGCCCAATCAGTAATCAAGCAAAAAAACACAAGCTATAAAACAACTCGGGTTGAAACCAGTATTAACAAACCAGTGCTTTTGATGATGGAGTTCGATCAAGTCTACTTCTCCGGAGCTCTTGATCAGATTAGAATATTGAGAAAGTTTACAAAGAATATTTGAGACTTACAAAACTTATGACTCAGTCCCAGTTTATGCCTAGATTGCTATTGCTCTTACCTCTCAATTATTCTACAATAAGTTGGCCTCCCGCCATTGTTTTATCTCTCTAGCAATAGCTATGTATTCTAAAAGGTAAAACACTCATGTTCTGAATATATGAACAAACTCTACGGCTGAACAATGCATTTATATATCATGCTTACAAGAAGGTAACGTAATATATTACTACGTAAACTTTCCAAGTTTAACTTTAATTGATTGATCCCTCAATGTTCAATCATTGACTTCTTTTAGATGAATCTTCCCAAACTAATTGATAGACCTTACAAACTAGGTCCAACTAGGTCTAGTGCGTGAACCGAGTTCCCAACCTTGGAACTAGTAAGGAAAGTCCTTACTATGGCCAACCTGTGCTTTCAATGAATTCT
Source organism: Primula veris (assembly GCA_963682055.1). Lineage (NCBI taxonomy): Eukaryota > Viridiplantae > Streptophyta > Magnoliopsida > Ericales > Primulaceae > Primula > Primula veris. Next base: position 27,600,357 of record OY821741.1, read on the forward strand.
CTTTAACATGCGCACAAGTAGATAATATCAAGGGAGATTTGGTGGCTCTACCACCATTCACCCTCCTTCGCCTTATAGAGTTTTAAGGAGGTGTGAACCTCTTAGGGTCAAATAAAGTGTCTATATAATTGAATGTGAGTAGGGTTTAATAATACCCAATAATTAAGTATATGTATGAGTTCGTATGGGTTCAGATCCTCCTTCTTCATAGATTATGAGCTCCTTATATAGGTGGAATAGGAAATTAAGATGAATCTTACTTGATAGATATGATCCTATTCATCACATTTTCTTCATATCTTCGTGCATCCCTATTACCGTGCTAATACTCTGTCATATCTTTTATATCTTTCCACTGACTCAATTTGCTGGAGGGGCTTACGCCATTTCTCCCCGTTATCAAGGAGAACTCTTCGAGGTCCATGACACTCTTCATTTATGCTCTGGAGGAGACTGTCCTCTTCCCCCTCCCACTCTAGTCTCTTCGCATCCACAAATGGCTAGCCCGAGGAGGCCCTGCCATGGACTCCTCGTGCATAAACTGATATCTCTTGACTGATATACATTCCTTTTCGTACAAGGAATGTATCTTTTGGCTTGACCTTATCTTTATGGGATATGTCCCATGTAGGTTTGGTGTTATCTTTCCTTCTTGGAATATATGATTGATGATCATGATTTATCTGTATCTTCATGAGATTATCTCGCATTTCAAGTTCCCGGGGGAGTGGGCTCAAACCCTAATTGCTCCCCATGCTAGAGTGATTAATTTCTCTATAATTTCTTAGTTAATTACTAGGTTTTCCCCTATTTATTGCATTTAATGCGGGGGGGAGTATGCCCTATAATTGAACCTCCATCAACAACTCCCCAACTGTGGGAGTACGAGGATCGGACTTTTGCAATTTCAAATCCTTGTCATTTGCTTTGAACTCCTTTATTCTCCTCCTATGAGAGTTTGAGCCATCATCACCCTGTAAGTACTCTTACTCTAACCCCCCATTCGTGTTATTTCTTGACAAATGATGGGGTATCTGAGTCCTCATAGGCACCCCCCTACTCCCAATGTTGTCCTTAAATTAACCATGATAGGCGGAGTATAGGCGCTTTGATCGTGAGGGATCGTAGGCCACCGATGTATTTGATCGTGAGGGCTTTGATCAATGTCTTTTGTATTATGTGACTGGTCCTCTTTTGTCTTTCTCTTAAACCGTTATTAACCCTCACATGAGGTAATGGGAGGTTAATGAGGAATTGGGATGGTTTTTCAAAGATGCTGACATGTGTCAATGCTCAAGGGGTGCTGCACAGTTTTTTTTACACCTAATTAGGGCAGTGGTTGGCCCTTTCAGCGGTTCAACACTCTTCCACTTCTCCCACTCATACACGAACAACGAAATACATGGATATAATTCCAAGATTATAGGGATCCTACTTGTGATAGTTCGTGCGTTTTCTTCTATTTGGTATATATAAGCGTCCAATCTCTCTCTCTCTTTCTTCATAGGCTTCTCCAGCCCATTCCTCTTTTTCAAACCCCATTGAGCCCAACTGATTGTATGCCCTTTTACTACGTAGTTTTTCCCTACTTAACAAAAGGCCTCGTAGGAGCATGAGGATGGCAGTAGTATTTTTTTTGGGAAGCTACCATGATTATCATCATTGAAACCGTTTTCTTGTTAGATTAGATAGTTTTACGAGGGTTTACTAATTAGGTGTCAATTAATTAGCAACGAGGAGAGCATTAGCGGTTGGGTTGTCAATCCAACGGCTCGTTCCTCGGGGGTTTAAAACTACTAAATATCAGTTTATTAAAGTTGTTATAAAGGTTTTTTTAGTTTATATATCGATTTGTGTTCTTTAACATGCAACGTTAATTAATCAATAACTAACTTGTACGACGTTATCGATTTGTTTTAACTAATTTGCATGCGAGAGATGACAAGATTATTGTTTTATAACATGAAAACATACGTAAACATACAGCAAAAACAAAAGGAAATACTAAAAACCACAACTACGCAATGAAACATAATGAATTAATTCACAAAACGGCATTGATTGCCAATGATTCATTCACAAAACCTTGAATTTATGTATTTTTTTCTCTGCTCCCTCTCTCTAGAATGAATTTTTGATACTAAACTGATGAAAAGTGAATGTGTTTCTATTATTTTCGGAATAAGGGGATATTATATCAAGTTATTTCAACCAAAACGGACTCTATCTTTTCAAAATTTCCTTTCCTTTTGGTTTTTGTGCACTAACTAGCCTAAAACTAAATACGATAAAAATAAAGATGGACCACTGTCGTCGAAAACACGATTGCATTTAGCGTATGCAACAAGCAATTAAACCTTTTAAGTGTAACATGATGAGTTTTGTCCCGTGAGGATTTACTAAAGAACATCCACAAACTGAATACATTTTAAATCTACCAATTAAGTCCCCCACTCTTACGAACTCACATGGATGCAACTAGATGAAGAGTACTTGTAGTCATATTAAAACAGGGTAAGACCTCTAAAGATACACAAGGTTTGTCGTTAAAAATGCCTCTCGCCCCAAAATAGCCTGATCTAATATTGTACATGCTTTATGATTAGTGTATACTATTAGCCCGAAGTTCGACAGTTGATCGAGAAAAACACCTTGAAATTCATCAATTTTACTAAACTTAACTAGAAAACCAAAAATTTATACAATAAAAATATATACTATTGCATAATCTCCATGCTAGTTTACTCACAACATCTCTCATTTTTTCATATAATAGGAGCTCAATTTTTCATTTTCAATTATTATTATTAATTTTCTTTTTGCATATTTGAGCCTTCGCCTTCTTTTTCTCATTTACTCACCCTATACCGCTCCTCCTTATCTCATCAGGTCTTTTTACCCATTTATTATTTCGGACTTTTCTCATCCGTCCTGTCAAGGCCTGATGATCCTTAATGAAAAGGGATGCATGTGACAGTACTAAGTCTAGGAAAATGTTCCCTCAATCTCTTCTTACACTTGTGTGTAAGTGAAGACTTATTGGGCATCATGCGGATTCCTAAACCAACCGAATTATAAATATATATGTCGTTAGTCTAGACAGGTTCTCTTAGAGAACGGTGGATGTACGCACCTGTTGATCCACCCCTAAACTAATGTTGGGGCTAAGGGATACTGGCAAAGGTACCCAGATCAAGGACACAGTCTACTTAAAATAAAGCTTTGTGAATAGTGTGAAAGTTTTATAAAAACGGCAAGTTTTTAGGGACTGTCGTGAGAAAATGAGTAGACGTAAATACACTTTAAACTCTAGGTATAGCATGCAACTTGTAAAATATTATCTCGTCCTAAATTGGCTTGAGTGAAATGATCAAGGACAAACCAAACTTATCTATAGATTTAACACTCTAGATTAATACAAAAAAAAAACTTCACTTTCAAATTATCGCCACATGTTCACGTATAAGGGCGGGTTACCTAACAGATAAACCAAAACAAAAATTCTTTTTTTTTTTCATTTTTTTTCTTTTCTTATGCAATCCTAAGACGATATTCACAATTCCTGAATTCAACACACAAAATATTCGCAAAATTAACAAAAAACGGAGTTATAGTGAGTGTATCCTTCTCATATTCAAGGGTAGCTTTAGCTGTTCGCAAGAACGGTTGACCCAGTATGAATGTCGACTGATTATTCTTTCCTCCAAGAATTGGTCAATCCACGATCACAAAGTATAGAGTGTATCAGATATCTCCCACCGCTTAGAGTGAGTGTATCCTTCTCATAATCAAGGGTATCTTTAGCTGTTCGCAAGAACGGTCGACCTAGTATGACTGTCGACTGATTATTCTTTCCTCCAAGAATTGGTCAATCCACGGTCACAAAGTATAGAGTGTATCAGATATCTCCCACTCTACATAAAACATCTTTAACGATGCATAGATAGGTTTCGTCCTTAGAGGAGTTATCCATTATCAAGTTTGCTCATAATGGTTCAATGCCTTTCATCTTAAGCATTTCATACATCTCCCTTGTTAAACAGTTTCGACTAGATCTTGAATTTAGTAGTAGTCTCTCAAGTTGGTACACACCAATGATAATTTTCAGAGTTGGTGGACCAAGATCGCTCTCTTTGTTTGTCAGACTCATACACACAAATCTTTTTATATAATCTGGTTCTTCGTTAGATATACCTTTATCAATATAAGATGATATAGGATCCACTTTTCTTAGTGCATCAACTGCTTTAGCGAGCTTTTCACCTCCAACACTTCGGAAAAGTTGGGTGGTCGGTACTCCACCCAAGAATTCGGCTAAGTTATTTTGAACCTGTTCCACTTTCTTGATGGTTTTGGTTTGAATTTCGTCCTCCGTCTACTCTTCCATGATAACCCTAAGTTGACTTTCCTCAACTGTTGGGTCTATTGCTGTTGCAACCTCAGACATCTCTTGGACAGATTCTACCTCATCCTTGATAAGCTCTTGGGTAAAAATCACCATTGCTTGTTGAGCAACATCTTCTTGAAGATGCGTTTCCTGAATCAGAATGGTTGTAACCTTAGCGTCTAGCGTTTTGAGATAATCATAGTATCCCTACAGGTCGTAGGACCTCCACATTGCCATGGCTGGATCTTCATTGCCCGATTCTATGGCAACTAAGTATGCTATCAACGATTCATCCTATTTTTCTTCTTTAGTACGCAAATCTTCAAGCTCATCAAATAGCTCTTCATCCTTGGTGTCTACATCCAACCATGCATAAGCATGAGGTTGCATGCACATTACATTGACTTGCTCCGTTGACACTTCATCTTATTCATCCTCCTCATCCTTGTCGTACCATGTGCAGTGCTGTATCCTTAATACACTTATTGGCACTTAGAGGCACTCATATTCCTCTTCTTCTTCATTTGTCCATGGTTGAACTCTTATTTCACGAATCTTTCTGGTTGGCTGAGCATCAGGTGGAATTTTCCACTTTGGGTTGACTACTGGTTGAGAAGGCAATCTTCCCATTTGATTCTTTTTGATTTGAATCTTGGAGATTGAGTCGGTTATGAGCTTAGCCATACATTCCTCTAGGCTTTTCAGGTCCTCCACTGTCACCCAACTGTTAATTGGGGCATTGGTCCTTTGAGTTTGTTGAAACTGGTATGGAGGTCGATAGTTGTTTTATTGGTAAGCATTCTGAGCATTGTTGGGGTTACCGTAACGAAGGTTAGGATGCTGGTTCCATCCGAAGTTGTTGTACCCTTGGTGGTTGGAATTGTTCCACTGGTTTTGGTTTGAGCATTGAAAATTGTTTACTTGTGAGTGAAAAGTAGAAAAACTTGAAGAACATGTCGGCTTCATAACCGTGTTGGGGGAAAGCGCGTTGGAGCTCCTTAAATCTCTCCCAGGCATTGTAAAAAGTCTCTTGGGTTTTCAGCTTGAAGTTTTGAATTTGTTGTTGGATTGCCATGGTTCAGCTAGCTTGGAAACTTTTTCACAGGAACTGCTGCGTCATTTCTTGCCAACCATGGATAGAATTAGATGGGAGACTATTGAACCAGTCCTTGGCTCGGTCGGTTAGTGACAAGTTGAATAGCTTAAGATACACGGTGTCTATGGCGAAATCTCACACGACTTGCAGATCACATATGGATTCGAATTGCACTATGTGATTGTAAGGATTTTCTGACTCCATTTCTCTAAAAATGAGAATGCGATCAAGCATCTGAGCTTGGACGGTGAAATCTCGTCCATTGGATACTAAGACAATACATGTGGGCCTGTTTGAACGAATTGGACAAGGAAGTGTTGAATGGTCATATCTAGCTCCCTTTGACGTTGTGGTGGTTTTACTGGAGGTTGGTTTGGTTCATTGACACGGATGTTCTATTCGGGATGTGGGGCGTTGATATTTTCAGGGGCGTCTGGTATCTTCTCCTTGAGATCGTGGCTATGATAAGACATGGTGGCTGATGAGTTGGTGTTTCTGGTGTGTAGATCTAGTGGATGAGTGTTTGCGAAGGTTTGTAACTGACTGCTTTTCCTAACTACAGAGCGGGTTAAGTACCTAACAGTATCTATTATGACTTAATAAGAATTAAATCAGGGGATTGAGAGTGTAATTGGTCGAATTAAACAGTTACACAGAGACGTGACTGGTCAGGTCCGAGAGGTCTAAAATGTCCATATCACATTTAATCTGATCTAAAAAAGTGCTTTTGGCCTATATTAAATTATAACTACTACTTAAAAAGACGATAAAATTGGCTAATTTACTGGAAATGATTATCTAATAATTAGGTGTCAATTAATTATCAACGAGAAGAGCGTTAACGATTGGGTTGTCAATCCAACAGCTCATTGTCAATTAATTAGCAGGAAGAGGCTGTGGAGGAGAAGGTGGAGGAACAAGCTGTGATTGAGGGGGCTTCTCAGGAGATGCCTGAATGGTAATATCATATCCCCACTGACCCCTTCCTCACTATTCCCTTCGACACCGCCCTCGCGGCAGCCTGCAACGCCACCGTCACTGTCTCGAACTTCAATGATCTTGGGGAGGATGCCTTCAAGGCCACATATGGGATTGCCACCTGGATCCGGATCCACAAACGCGTGAATGAAGCGAATGTGCTGGGTGACACCACCCATTCCGAGCCTGGTGCGCTGTCCTTCCCGGCCACCATATTCACGCATTGAGCATGAGGCTTCCCATGGAGGATTTCCTCGTGGATTTCTTTGTTCGCATCGGGATCCCCCCTTTTAAGTTGAGTCTAAATGCTTAGAGGATCCTCTTGGGTATATTTTGCTTTGATGAGGAAGTTGGGGTCCCTCTAACCCCTGATGATATTATGTCATGCATTAACTACGTCTAGGCTTCACCGAATTCCCCTGTCCTTCGAAAACCAAGTTTGACCCTCGGACGACTCAGAACTTTCTTGTTGTAGGGATACATTCTATGAACAAGGATATATTCCATAAACCCTGATCGTGATCACTCCTTGGGTCCGTCCGCTGCAATCCATCTTTACCTTTCTTTGGGCCCCTCTATCTCCCGACGAGCGCCCTGATATTATCTTCAGGAATGAGAACAAGCATGTTCTCTGCTAGGTGCTCAACTACTAGGACCTCGAGAGGCTCCCTTGGCGTATGCGAGGTATTTTCGTCACCCCCTGGACTTTGCTCCCGATAAGTACATCTCCTCCCAACATATGGCCCTTTCAGGTGACGAAGAGGACGTACTACCGCATGGTCTTTAATTGCAGCAATAAGGTCAAGAAAGAGGTGAACAAACATCCAAGGACCATTCAAATCGGCATGCAACCTAATGATTAGTATTTTGGGTGAAGATGCCTCTGTACCTTTCTATCACGCTGCCTAATATCAAAGCTGAATCCACCTTTGAATTGGTGAGCACTTGATCCTTTCTTGAATAACTTTTTCCTTGGTTCTCTAGTTTTGTAATGTACTTTTCCCTTATTCTCTTTTTTTTATCTTCGCAGTTGTTGGAGGCGTCTGTCGCCACTTCTCGAAAGAGAGATAGGACTCCTTCCTTTATTTCTCTCTCAAAGTTTCCGCACATCACTTTTGCTGCCACAGGGGTGGGATCCACCCATGCAGATTCTGTTGATGTTTACAGGAGGAGAGGAGGGCTTCTCCTCAATTTTTCTTGGGCTCTCCCTTCTCCGAGCCTCAGGTCGTGATGACATCTCCTTCTGCTGGTGTTACTCCCCCTGCGCCAACCCTTTCTCCTATTCGGGCAAAGGCAAGCCCCACTCCAACGAGTGCTTCTGGGGTGACACATTGGGGACATGCCTTCTTGGATGCGGTGATGCCCCTCATTCTCGATGACCTCTAGGCTTTGAGATCCTTTCCGTGGAGCAGCTCGAGGATAGCCATGCTCATCATTTTCTTGGGGTGAGCTTGGTTCTTTCTTCTCCTTTCGCCTTACATCTTCTTTTCCTATTTTTCATTTTACTTTGTCTTTTGATTTATTTATAGCTGGTTGCAAACTCTCTCGCCATACAGGGCCAATATAAGAAGAGTGAGGCAGAAGCCATGACCCTAGCCCTAAAGGTAGAGGATTTGGCCCTTCACGAGAAGAGGGAGGTTGAGAGGGCCAAAGAGGACCTGAGGGTGTAGGTGGAAGCAACCTCCCAAGTTGTGGATGTTGCTGATGAGGAGAGAGCCAAAGCAAAGGTTGCGGTGAAGAAGGATGAGTCGCTGGACGAGGAGGTTGACCTTTTGACGGAGAATCTTGCAGCTGTGGAGAAAGCGGCCGCTGAGACCATTTCGTCTTAACATGCAGATCACTAGAAGGCTTTTGTGGAATAGTGTACTCTTGGGAGGGATTAGCTGGTGAAGGAGGTGAAGGAGAACATGAGGGCTGATGCTCTCAACTTGCTGGAGGAGGAGGTTTACAAATAATTTCTCCTCGCGTATGCTAAGTGGCTGGTCTGGAGTTATACGCCACAAGAGGATCCTCGCTTCCTTGATACATATTTCCCTTACCCTAGGACCCCCCTTACTGTCAAGGAGATGATGGCGGCAAAGGAGGCAATTCTTAGCCCCTCTTCCTCTAGCCAATCTTGCTAGTTTTTCCTTTTCTTTCTGTCTTTGTTTTTTGTTCCTCTTTGCACAGGGTTGGTTGGTTGCTTCTTGGCCCTGTGTGGCCTCCTTTCTTTACCTGTTTTGAACAAGTTTCGTTTAATTTTTATTAAGTGTTTTTCCGTTTATTGCGTGTTCATACTTGCATTTTCTTCTATTACTGCTTGGTTTATTTTTTTGTTGCTTCGTTTTTATTGCTACCTCTTCCCTTGTCCCCAGATCAGAGGGGCTTCTCGGGAGAGAAGCTCTTGTGATATTTTAGTTTCGATCTATTTTTCTTTGAGACGTTCCTTTTATATTAGCGAGGCAAGAATCTTAGGGAAAGGAATTTTTTATAATATTTGAATAAGTTACAACTTTCTCTTTTTCTGGTCTTAACACAAAAGATGCCCCTAGGGTCTGAACTCTCTTAATTGAAAACAAAAGTAAACACTCTAGGTCACGTGAACGGAATTTTAGCATGTTTACACTAGACCGAACTGGCCACCATTTATCAGGTTTTACTCCTTCGAGATTAGCATTTGGTTAAGCTTACTCGATCATTTCTTCAGCCTTGAGATTTGGTTGCTGAAGGAACCTTGCTTCCATGGCTTCCTTTCTCTTCATTCCTGCCATCATTTATTCTCTTAAGATAGGCTTCACCCCCCATATCACATCTATCATTGCCTTGTTATAAAACTTGATCTCCCAGTGGTATGTTGAGGCCACTACCCCCATCGAATGGATCCAAGGCTTTCAAATATCACATTATGGGGGGATCTTGTGTCGACTATGACTAATTCTGTTACCATCGGGACAGAGCCAACTTTCATTGGGAGGACCAATTTTACGAGGGGGTTGACCATTTTGGAGCTGAACCAGGTGCGTTAGAGACTGTCAAATCTTCCTCTTAAATCATCAGCCTCCTAAAAAAGCTCTCATACATGACGTTGACTCCACTCCCCTAGTCTATGAGGTTTCTTTCGACGTCGTAACCATTGATTCCTACTTTGATAATCAGTGGGTCAATTTGCGAATGGCTCACCCCATCTAGGTCCTTATCTTTGAAAATGATGGAGGGGTTTTTGGCCTCTCATCTAGCGGTCTCCATGCGCCTTCCATCTTTCACCACTTCCCCTCCTATCAAGACATGCCCTTGATGGGTCGTGGCTCTTAGATTTAGTCTTTTGATTCAAGGAGTTTCAGGGGGAAAGTGATGTATCACATCTATAAGTCTTTTGCTTATATCTTCTTCTTCGATCTTGACAACCTCTCGATTCTCTTTCGAGGGGATCTTATTTATAAACTCGTCCAAGTATTCTTTCTTGGCCCATTCCTCTAGCTTCTCAAGGTAATTCTTGCAGCGCCCTATCATGTGCCCTTTTACCTTGTGAAAGGCATAATAGCTATTATAATCTAACGAAGGGGTATTTCTCAGGGTAGTTGGCCATTCGAACCACTCTTTTTCCTTGATGTCTTTCCGCAGTACCCATATCTCTCTATCCAGCTCGAACGACAGAGACTTGGCTTTCTCTTCTTGAGGCTCGGAGCGAGATCCCTGTAACCTTATCTTGTCTTCAAATACGACCATGATGCTTCGTAATTCCTTAGCGCATCGGATTTTTTTCAAAGACGAACATGCTTAGCTCTTCCTCTCGATTCTCCTGCTCTTCAGCCATCACTCTACCACCATCTAGGTCCTCAATCACCTAGCCGCTATGTTAAGCCTTGTAGGATGCTCTAAAGGGAGGCCCTGGCAGAAGGCCCAAATTACAATGTCGGCAGGGAAGCTTTCGATCTTTTGGTAGAGGTCCTGTAACCGTTTGTAGAAAGAGCATGTGAACCCGCCTTTGTCCATTCAGATCCGGAGCAGCTCATCTGCTTATGGTTTATTTCTGATGCTTAGCTCAAAACGGTCGAGGAAGGCCCTCATCAAGTCATCCCAATTTCAGATGTATCCGCCTGGAAAGGTTATGATCCATGGGTAATGTGGCAAAAGGTACCGTCGTATGTGTTGAGGACGGACCTGCGGTAACCCCTTACACGGTATGTGTCTTGAATTTTCTTAGATAAGGGGGCAGAAGGGTTGGTTCTGAGATAATCTCTTATATCTGACCCTTTTCGGTTCATGTACCTCTGCCTTACCCTAGCCTCTTTGAGGTCATCCTTCATCACTGTTCTTCTTCGAGCAGATGATGTTTCCTCGCGTTGTTTCTCGGACCTCTTGGCTCTCTCTCTGTGTGCCGGTGCTCGCTCCTCCTCAGGAACCCTCTATTTCCTTCCACTACAAACCTTGCAATGGCGATGTGGCGCCCTCTCATCATCATTTGCTGAGGAGATGTACTTGGACTCAATATAATGTCCTTGCTCACTAGATTCCTTGTCAAGAGCCTATTCTCGACCATGAAAATCTTTCACACTTATTTTCTGGGAAGGGTGGGGCTTCTCATATATGTTGTTGAGTACTCGAGCCACCTAGTCAAAGTCATTCTTGAGATTGCGAATATCCTCTTGCATGATTACTGAACGCAGCTTGGGATTTCCCCTCTTTCTTTCTAAGTTGAACCTCAAGTCTTCCATATGCCACCCCATGGACTCCACTTCCTCGCCTCCACTTTTCGGGTAGAACTTTAACCATATCTTCCATTTGTGCCTACTAGGGGCGCTGCGGCTTCACGAAGATGCTTTCGCGGAGTCGATAGCCCACTGGCGGGAAGCTTCCTTGAGTTATTCATTATGCTCATGCTCGGTGCATGCTATGAATTAGGTTTTCTACTTTGACAAAGAGGTGGTCAATCTGTCAGGAAGGGTTGCGAATGCCGAGGGAGGTGTTCTTCCATTCTAAGCTTTTGCCCCCATGATGAGTGTGGCATGCTCGTCTGTTTGATTTTTGTCCGTCTGACTAGGTGTCTTTCTAGACATCTAAGGAAAGATCGCAAGTCCTTGATTTTCTTTCTTAAATCTCTAACGTGCTTAACTTTTGTAGAGCAAACCAAAGATTTTAATTGTGTTTCTTTTCAGGCATGCTAAGGCTTTATGAGCCCCACAATATTTGTTGTGTTTTTCCCTTTTGGTGTAATAGTGAATACTTTTGTATATCATAGCCTTCGTATTTTTCTTGCTCTTGCTTACTTTGCATGTGTCTTTATGCCGCTCGCAGTATTAACTTTATATTTATGTCTGTACTCTCTTCCCCCTCTTGCTACGGGGGTAAAAAGGCGACTTTACTTTATGAGAGATGATTGTGAGCCCCTTATATAAGTGGTGAAGGCGATCTAGGGTGTATCTTTTGTGATTGATGTCATCTTATCAAGCACATCTTATTCATATCTTTGCATTTTCCTAATGCCATGCTGAGATTTATTATGCTATATCCCTTATATTTTTCCACCGAACTGGCTAGCCCAAAGGGGCGACGCCATTTCTCCTCGCTGGCGCGGGGAGCTCTCCCAGGGGACCATGTCTCTTTTATTAGCCTTCAGAAGCGTTGATCTTGTATTTTTATCTCTTCGGATAATCAAATATCCCTTGGCGAGGAGGCCCTGACGTGGGCTCCTCGCCAATCTTTTAGTCTGGTTACCGGATACACTTTCTTTTATTCTTAAAGAATGAATATATTTAAGGGTTTGACTCTATCTTTATGAGGTATGTCTGCATAGATTTGGTGTCGCATGAATGGGAGTACGATTCAGGGTAAGGCTGAAAACCCTAACAAGCTGATGATCTTTGAAGGAGAAGAGTAAAATGAGAGCTCCAAGAGCAAGAATAAGGACTTCAAACTTGCGAGAGTCTTATCCTCGCACTCCCATAGTTAGGAAGTTGTTGATGGATGCTGAAAATTAGAGCTAGTACCCCGCAGCGATTGTAACACACGCAGTCTGAAACCTAGCGATAAAGACCGAGTTAATGAGCATTTAATGGCCCCATCGAGGTAAGTAGATAGGTTCTAAAACCGTTTCCCTCACCGAGGAGTTTATCACCAAGATAACCTCTGTAAGGTACTCATATATCTAAGATATTTAAACACATACGAAGTCAGACTTGCACGTCATTATTGAGTATCATTAACCCTACTTATATTTAATACACATTCATAATTATTATCTAAACCCTAGAGGTTTAACCTTCTCACTTCTCTATTAGGCGGAGGAGGTTAAACGGTGGTCAAACCACCAAGACCCCTTTGATGTTAGCTGCTTATGCGCAGGTCACAAAGAGTTAGCAAGAAGTCCGGTCCAAACCCTAGATAGAAGCTTTCTCATTGGCTCACACCCTGTGAGTGATGTTCATGCACTGGATCTAAAATTTAAGGTCCATCAGTATGTAGGTCTTTTTATTTGGTATCGTAGGTGATTTGATGTGTAAAGTATATGATTACATGTTCTTGTATAAGCCAAATAATCCACTTCGCCACAAAAAATCGGAAAAAATATTTTTTCAGAACCAAGTCGCTTTTTTCCTTAATACAATACCAATAGAACCTTTGATGGTTTATTTTGTGAAATGTAAAAGATAATATTTTATTTTATTGTGACATGGTTCATATTATATAATTTTTCTGTGTTTTTCTTAACGCTTGTTGTGAATTTTTGCAGATAAAGTTAAAAAAGTGCAAAATAAAATGTACGGTTTAGATGTAAAAAGGTGCGGACCAGATTTGACTACGACTTAAACACTATAAGAATGTAAACATATACTTGAGATTTGATTTGACTAATTTACATTTGATCTAAGATTTGTTTCTATAATGTAAAAATGTGTTTCTTAATTATAACTTTTGAGTTATCTGTATAACTATCCCTATGTAATTTATTATACAACCACAACTATAATTTTATATTTTGATGTACACCGAAATCAAATGAGTGGTTTTTACATAAATATATTTTATCGTTCACAAATTTAGATAAAGTTGACAAACATGCTAGAGATGTAACATGAGTTTTAGTAGCTCTTTATTGATTACATGGATATGCTGAGTTTCAACTATTTGTGATACTATACTTAAAGTTTATGAACAGAACCAAGTGCTTTTATTGTACCATACTAACCAGACAAAAATAACTATCCATAAGAAATTAGTACAATCACTTATACTCTTAATTTTTATACACATACTTATAATGTATAGTCATTTGATTAGTAAATGGTGATATTTGTTGTTCTACATTGGGTTGTAACATTTTTTTTTAATATATATAATTGGTGAGAAAAACCCATATTTTTATTAATAAGAAATGAAAATGTGTGGGAAAACCCCCCACAAAATTACGAAAGTTGCAAAGAACGAAATTGTTACAAAAACTTATGGTTTTTCTAAATAAATAACACAGATACAGCCACGCGTCCCTTCATACTTGACCCATCACACTTCCCATTTCTTCAACATCACTTGAGATTCAGGCAACCCTAAGAGGAAAAAAAATCATCATCTCCCTCTTTTCTTCTCTTTAGTCGTGAATGATAGAAAATAGCAGTGGATAAAATAACCCAGAAACCAGATTAAATTGTGTACGTATATTATTAATAATTATCGTTTACCATATAGGTTTAGGTTCTTACAGTATGTAGAAGGAGAACGATTACTGTGGACAATTGTGTTACCAACCGACCACCGAGTCTTCTATCATATTCCCCTCTAGCACCTTGCTCTTTAATAGATGTGTGGGCTCTCTTATCTAGGAAGATCCGAAATTTTTCTCTCTCTATTTGACTGAGAATTTCGGTTAATGAATAATCAAAATTTAGGTCTGCCAAAAGAGTATGCTTAAATAGCCTAGGTTACGCACTGGATGGAATGATAAAATGAAACTTCTAATAAAGATTCGGTTCCTATGTTTTATCAACCAAAAGATATTATCTCATCAATCGAGATCTTTTCTGAATCAATATTAATCACAATTTATTCAACTAAAGATTATGATTGCACACTATTTATATCACGAAAATATTTTGGTTTTCAATATCAAACGTATCTATTTACTCCCCACGTTAAGATTAACATATACTCATTTGTTAAATTAAATCGCTGATGATTTTATGTTTAACAAACATATTATATTCCTTAATAGACTGCTTAACTTATTTGACGTATCGGATAATTAATCCACCTACATGTTTTAATACTGTCAAAAACATATATAAGCTCTTAAGGGGGTATAATCAATCTCATTAAATGGGACGTGGATTCCTTCAATTAGACACGATAATAAATAATATTGTCATCCAACTCATTGAGTTTATTGACTCATAAATGGTTTTACTCTTTTTTGAATCAAAACGACAAATATTAAATACGCATGCCACGTTATAATATTCATATTAAGATATTCTCACGATCATAAGGCATTAATAATTCTTTATAATCAACGCAAGAATCATAACCTTAATGCAGTTTTGTTTAATACACACAAAGTGTACTGACACATGGAGCTGTAACTCAACCGTTCTCTGTAGTCAAGACAGACTCCTAAAACCAAGTGTCACAACTCTACTCATGATGTGTCCAACTCCATCTGAAGTTGTAAACATATAACTTATATTAAATTATGACCAATTGTCTAATCTTCCGTGTGTAAGCCGAACTCACTAGACCATCTACTAATAAAATATTAGACACTTTTTTAGCAAAACAAACTAAACAATCATTGCTCATTAAATACTCATAAAATGAAATAATATTTATTAAATGAAATAATAATTACAAAGCAAGCATGTCTTTTAGTATATTCACAATAATGAATCCATCACTTCAAACGTAGATAAGGAACCCCTTCAACTTTAGTATTGACGATTCCGTTGAAATGGTGAGGGAAATCTTTAAAACACAATGAAATAATTGGATCTTCATCACATCCCAATTTAGCAAGGTAATCATCTCTGTTGTTTCCTTATCTTTCGATGTGAATTATACTGTAATTTTTAATCTTAAACTCCTGCATAATTAGATCCAGTGGCGGAGCCAAGTAAAGACCAGTGGGGGCACGTACCCCCCAGGATTTAGTTTAAGTAGTATATAATGTATATTTTTCATATAAGTATCTACAGTTCAGATAGTTATGACTGTAGCTTGTCTCTAACAAGACTCAAGTTCAAGTCCTTTCAGCTGTTTTTTATTCATAACATTTTTACTTCTTTGACGTCATCATACAAAATTTACAAATAGCTCTCTATGACTAACTAAAACTATCTATTTTTTTTTCTCCTTAAAATCATGAAGTTTAACCCAAATAAATATTTATTTTTTCTATCTTACAATATAACACATTGATAAATCACCGACATAAATATATATATATATATATATATATATATATATCCTATCTTTTATCGATATATATTCTTAATTTGTTTTCTCTTCTTACAATAAAAGTTACTAGTTATATTTTGATAAAATATGATATTATTTTATTTCTTCAATATATACATTTAATAACTCATCCACTATTATTTCATTGTATTGTTTCAGTATTTATGAATGTTTTTTTGCTGACCGAAATACTTGTTATTATGCGTATTTTTGTCTTCGTCGATAACATTTTTAGAAATAAAATAATTATGAACAAATAAGTTTTCGCCGAGGATACAAAAAAGTGTCAGTAATATAAAGTGAAAGACTCGCAAGTTGAGTCCATACGCTCGCTTCATATCAAATAAAAGATTGTCGGGTTATGTATTAATTGTGCCCATACTGAACTGAAATATTGACTCCGCCCCTGATTAGATCTTTATAATATACGAAACGCCATGGACAAATTCCATCTCATTTAATAATATTAACCATCTGAGAGCAATTAGTTTCGAAAATAGATTGATCTATTTGGTTAATTTGAGTGTCAATAAATAAAACTTTCATCTCAGATTCGAGACTAGAGTCACTATCAATGGAAGTATAAAACCCTATGACAAATTGTCCTTTATATTCTCTAACTAATCCATCAAATTCATCTGTAACATTATTTATATGGTGTGTGTCTGTAATCAACGGAGTTTGCATCATTGCTAATGAGTTTTAAATCCGACACAACTGATAATTTAAGTGATAAACTGAGTAAATAATATGCTAAGTAAAATAATTTCCAGTAATTTATTTACTCGGTTATATCTGTTATCTTAACCTATTTTCACCACATAGACTTTTTATTCAAAAATGGACCTTTCACCTGAAAAGCGGCATTTTCCAACAAACTACGACTTAATTAAAAAAAAAGATTTTTTCACCGAGAAGCGGTCACAGGAAAAGGGCTTCTTTCACCAAAAACGCCTTTCTTACAAAAGAAACGTATTTCACCAAAAAAAAGGTTTTTTAATCTTAAAACAACACTTTTCGTCGAACCACAACCCTTTTCACCATAAAATCACTTTTTTTCACTACTAAATGGCCTTTTTGAGCAAAAAGTGACCACATAGTGGTTTTTTTCATCGGATTACGACATTTTTCACCAATACTGTCTTATTCAATTGAAAAGCAAAAATTTTCGGTATAGGGTTGTTTTTTCATCAGATAGCGATTTTTTTATTTATTGAAAAACAGCCTTTTCAAATGAAAAATAGTTTAAACATTGCATATGAGTTTTTATTTATACCAAAAAGCTGGTAAAATTCAACATAAGGTACATACAATTACGTCGAAAATAAAATAACTAAATCCGAAGTTCGGAAGTGTTGTTAAGCTGTCAGTTGCAACTGAATTGCACTCTTCAAAATTAAAGACGAATTCATTGTTTTTGTTAATGGAGTTCGAAATAAATCTAGTGTCTACCATTCCGGGACACTTACCCAAATTAATTATATTATATATATAAAAAAATATGTTAGACACTTTGTACTTATAATCACTCTCACTCACAACTGTTTGCCTCTTATAACCTCATTCGACAATTTTCTTTCAGCATCAGTATCCCACCTTTAAATCACTCAAAGTGTCTTATCTTTTTGACCCTTTCGTATACATGTTTGTATTATTTTGTATTTTCTCTTTATAAAACTTTCACACACACATTACAATTAATGAATGATCTTCTCAATAATATATTATTATTTAGTACTCAATATTTTTTCTTGTTAGTCGTGAATGATCTTCAATAATCGCCATATCGATGATCACCATTATACTTATTTCTGGATGAACACTGCCATTCGGTCGTGTTATTTATTTAGTGTCTATTTATTTCGGAGGGAATGAGCAATTAGATTAGTTCTATTTTATTGTGGACCTATTAGTTATTTGGTGTTATTTGTGGACTATTGTTCTAATTATTTCTATGGAACTACTATCAAATTCTGAGAAAATATCTTGTTAACTTTTAACTAGGTTTTTGCTATGAAATAAAAAAAACTTGGTTCTCTCAGCTAAATGTGGTGTTTTCTTTTCTTTAGGCATATTGTTCGCGATTTATATCGTTTTTCTTTATTTCTTGTGGCAAATACTCTAAATTTTGGAGACTTAAATCTTGTTTTTTTCACCGTTTCTTCAAAAAAAAAAGTTATTATATATATATACAGTTATATATATAAATATATGTATATATAGATTAAGATGGAAAATTACTAAAAAAAGGTGTTGTCAATGAAAGAGCGTCGGGAAGCGTTGAGACATCAAAAGGAGGAGATACAAAAACAATTAGATTGTATGTGGGTAGAAATTGTGGGTATGGCGAGTGCAAGAGGGATCGAAGTGGACGAGAGTATTTTTGCAAATAATGGAGCCACGGCCAAAACCATAGTTACAGGTCCAAGCCGCGGCTCGCCAACCACCACGCCGCCGCCTATCAGCCAAGTCACAGCCGATAGGTTTCTATTGCCGCCGCCAACTCAGCCGCAACAGCAGCCGATACCCACAATAAAATTAAACTTTTTATCCTTTTGAATATCAATACGGTTGATATTAAAAGGATTAAACGATTCTTATTGAATACCAATACGGTTGGTATCAACAAGATTCTAAAATAAAATTAAAACTGTTTAGAATTTTTCTTTATAATTCAATTTCTAATATGATTTAGAATTGAAAACAAAAAAGCATTATTACTTAAAAAATAAATAATTGTATTAATTAATACACAAAAGAAACAACAGAATATCGGTTAAGATTGTTGGTTTCCGTGTACGAAATAACAATTAACAATAATTAAAGGACTAAACAAGAATAAACAAAAACCAGTGTAATCTTTATTAATTTCGAATTGGAATAGAAATTAACGATTACAACATGTAGGTACTGAATAGTAAATAAAGAAAACATTATTCAGATTATTATTAATTAATAATCTGATGTACTGATTTGCAATTAATAGAAACTGCCGGACTGGAAAGTATAAACTTAACAGCCGGACTGTTCTAATTTAAATTGAAACAACAGGACTAAATTGAAAAATTACTGAATTAAATTACATAATTGAAATTACAGCAAAAAACAGAACTTTAAGGAAATTACAGAAAGGTTCAAACATAATAGAAAAGCTACAGCTAAGTACAGCAAATTAAAATACTGAATTGAAAGGACAGAATGTAAAAAATAGAATTTAAGTGCGGAAAATAAATGGACAGAATAGAAATAAAATTAGACGAGCCTACTGTTAATAGTATGCCCTTAACCAATATTCGCCCAACCACCTTGATTTTCTGGTTGCGTTGGCGCTTCGATCCTAAGGTACAACGTCTCGGATGACTCGCCAGAAACTGGCGACGAGTCAAGGTCGAGCTGTTGGTGGGTGGTTCTCTCTGGTTCTAAAATGCTATGAAAAAAAATAATGCTGTTTAGAGAGAAGAGAGTATTTTCTTGTATGAATATGTGAGGGAAGGCTGACTCTTTATTGAGGAAATTCTGAAACCGCAGAATTAATTGTGGTCATTTAATTCTGGGAGTTACATCCCCAGAATCCGCCTCCATAACTGCTGGAGTTTCAAACTTTCTGGAACTCTAGGGACTTCTCTTATAAATATACAAAAGTCCCTTTTTCAGTTTAGTACAAGACCCAAGACCCAAGACCCAAGACCTGAGACCCGAGACAATCCCCAAATCCCAAATCCCACATCCCGCATCCCGCATCCGGAATCCCGCATCCCACGTACCGAGTCCCGAGACCCGAGCGAGCACGCGCGTGTGTGGTACACACTAACCCACTCATGGGTATGTGGACTTTGTTTGTTTAACAACTACATGAGATGGACTTGTATATATAGTGTAAAAATCACTCTTGATTTTACAATGTGGGATAACCCTCATGGTTTAATCCCACTTTCTTTTCCCTTTTCCAGATTTCGTTTTACTCCCTCTTTCGAGTACCAACCTTCGAGTCCAATTATCATTCACACCCTTCCTCCGAATAGGTCATGCGATATACCGTTGCGAAGCTCGTCCTACGAGCTACTCAAACGCTTTGAGTACGGCTTCAGAAAATATGATTTGTCGCATCGAATAATGACTCAAAGATGGTCCCTGACCACTTGGAACAACCATGTTTAAAATACATGTTTTCCAACATTTTTCCAACAATCCCCCACATGAATGCAATTGGCTCGAAAGCCCATGTCCTAAATGCAAATCAAGAGAACCGCAAAAGTTCACTGCCTAAGGTCAGGTAGCGCGCGCCTTGAACCTGCCGTAGCGGAATACCACCCAGAATACTGCTATTAGGTAGCTGTAAAGCATTGAACCATCAAGCTTTGTGTATCCCAGAATGGCACCCGTACAGTGCCCTCTCTACCCACGTACTAGGCCCTTTAGTTGTTGTCCATATTTGGCCTGGACTGCCTTGGCTACTTCAACAACTGAGTGCTCTAGTGAATTAGCCCAAGCTCATCATATGGTACCGGCCTTACACACTCGTTATAGGTGTTTCAAGTCGAAAGTGTCCTGACTCACTTTACTCGACCGTCGAGTTACTTGGATCATTAAGAGCCTCAAGCTCACCCTTACAATGGTACAAGTCTATCACTCGGTCATCGCGGAAATGGGCTGGGAACTCCAGGTTCCCGAGTGCTTTGTTCGGTTGCCCTCACAGTTCAGTTTCCCTTTAAACCTCTCAAGAAATATTCTGTTTAGGTTGGGTTGCCTATGGGGGGGGGCACCAATTTAATGGGCTTTAATCCCATTTCGTTCGATGACGTCTCGACTCCTACTTGAGTCAAGCCTTTTGTTAATGGATCTGCTATGTTTTTCTTTGATCTCACAAAATCTAAGGATACCACACCGTTGGATAACAATTCCCTTATGGATCTATGTCTCCGACGTATATGTCGAGACTTTCCATTATACATATGATCCTGAGCCGCGCAATAGCTGATTGACTATCACAATGCATGCTTATTGCGGGAACAGGTTTTGGCCACATTGGAATTTCTTCCAATAGACTTCTCATCCAGTCTGCCTCTTCGGTTGCTAAGTCTAACGCTATGAATTCAGATTCCATAGTTGACCTTGCAATACACGTCTGTTTGGAGAATCTCCAAGACACGGCAGCTCCTCCCATTATAAACACATATTCACTCATGGACCTTGTGCTATTGGAGTCTGATATCCATTTGGCATCTGAGTACCCTTCCAGTACCGCTAGATATCTGGTATAGTGCAGCCCGTAATCGGCTGAAAACCTCATATATCTGAGAAGTTTCATTATGGCCTTCTAGTGTTCCTCATTTGGATTGTTGGTGTACCTGCTTAGTCTACTCACTAAGTTTGCTATGTCTGGTCTAGTGCAATTCATTATATACATGAGACTGCCTATGACTCGAGAGAACTCCAATTGATTCACACTCTTACCGAAATTCTTTTTCAGGTTACAGTTGAACTCAATTGGGGTTCTAGACATCGCCTTACTGTCCTTGTCAAACTTGTCTAGTACTTGTTTAACATAGTGACTTTGTGACAAGGTATAACCCTCTGATGTTTTGGTAATCTTCATACCAAGTATTACATCAGCTATACCCAGATCCTTCATATCGAAGTGTTGTGACAACATTTTCTTTGTGGAGCTGATTCTATCATTACTCCCAATTATAATCATGTCATCCACATAGAGACAGACTACGAAACAGTCTCTTCCACTTCTTTTAGAGTAGACACATTTATCACACTCATTGATGTGAAAACCGTTTGATAGCATAATTCTATCAAACTTCTCGTGCCATTGCTTTGGCGCTTGTTTGAGTCCATATAGAGACTTTACAAGTGTGCACACTTGGTGCTCTTTACCAGGAACTACAAACCCTTCCGGTTGTTCCATGTAAATCTCTTCTTCCAGTTCTCCATTTAGAAACACCGTCTTTACATCCATTTGATGTATTTCCATATCAAACAAAGCTGCGAGAGCAATGACGATTCGGATTGACGTTTTCCTGGAGACAGGAGCATACGTGTCGAAATAATCGACACCTTCAGTTTGCCTGAAGCCTTTTACTACAAGTCTCGCCTTGTATTTCTCAATCGTGCCATCAACCCTTAACTTCCTCTTGATGATCCACTTGTGACCTAGGGACTTACATCCTGTCGGAAGATCCACTAGTTCCCAAGTGTGGTTTTGCATGATTGATTCAATCTCATTTTGAATGGCTTCTTCCCAATATTGGGAATCCGGTGTTGACATAGCTTATTTATATGTCACCGGTTCTCCTTCAACCATGAAGGTTAGGAAATCAGGTCCAAAGGAAGTTTCCTTCCTTGCCCTTTCGCTACGTCGAGGCTCTTCCTCTTTCTCTGTCGGTTCACTTGCCCCCACATTTCCTTCACTGTTCAACTCTTGAGTTGGTACAGATGTAGGTAATTTACGGGAAAAGATATCTTCAAAGAAAGAGGCCTCTCGGTTTTCCATATATGATTCTACGTGCACATCCGGATTATTTGACTTGTGTACGAGAAACCGATATGCACTACTATTATGTGCATATCCGATGAACACACAGTCCACCATTTTAGGACCAATTCTCATCCTCTTAGGAGTGGGAACTAGGACCTTCGCGAGACAACCCCAAACCCGCAGGTTCTTATAACTAGGTTGATGACCTTTCCACAATTCATATGGAGTCTTTTCTCGCTTCTTATGTGGTAACTTGTTTAAAACATAGTTTCCAGAAAGTATCGCTTCCCCCCATATGTTCTGGGGTAACCCAGAACTGATTAGTATAGCATTCATCATTTCCTTTAGCGTTCTATTTTTACGCTCAGCAACCCCATTTTGCTCGGGAGTGTATGGGGCTGTGGTTTGATGTATAATGCCGCTTTCAGCGAATATCTGCTCAAACGGTGATTCAAATTCACCGCCTCTATCACTTCTCAATGTTTTAATTTTCCTATTGAGTTGATTTTCAACTTCGGTCTTATAAAGAGCGAATTTCTCTAATGCTTCGTCTTTACTTCTCATTAAGTAAACATAACAGTATCTAGTACAATCATCTATAAAGGTGATAAAGTACTTTTTCCCTCCTCGTGTTTGTATAAACTTTAAGTCGCATACATCCGTGTGTATTAGACCGAGAGGTTCACTTTCTCATTGAACATGTTGAAACGATGATTTCGTTAATTTTGCCTTTACACAAATCTCACATTTGTGTTTCTTATCAAAAACGAAATTTGGTATTAGTTTTAGTGATATTAATTTCTTTCAAGAATTATAATTCACGTGACCTAATCTACCATGCCACAAATGAAATGACTCAAATAAATAAGCAAAAGCAAAATTATTATTATTGGCCTCTTGGGCAACAGTCATTACATCGCTAGTGCTAGCCTCAGCTTTAGCACCTTTATTGGGAACAGGTGTCCCTACGTTTAATTTAAACATGCCGTTGGTCATATAGCCACATAGACACCATTTTTGCTGATTACAATTTTATCGGATTCTAAAACTAGCTTGAACCCGTTCTTCATCATCACCGATCCGGATACCAGATTCTTACGGATATCCGGAACATGGAGCACATTTGTCAACCTCAGCTCTTTTCCCGAGGTCATCTTCATCACCACCATTCCTTTTCCTTCCACCTTGGAAGTAGCAGAATTTCCCATGAAGCAGCTTTCTCCCTCTACCGCCTCATAGGTCTTAAACATCCACCGTGTTGAGCAGATGTGGCTTGTGGCGCCAGTATCTAGCCACCACTCTTTGGGATTGCTCCCCACGAGATTCACTTCAGAGACCACAGCAGTAAAGTGGTCATCATCTCGTCCTCCCTCGGCCAGATGTGCCTGAGCTGGAGCTTTCCTCTTCCCCTTGCCCTTGAAGTTCCTCGGGGGGGGGGGGGGGGGGGGGGGGGGGGGCTAACAGCCCCTTTATTGTCATAACAGTCTGCGGCACGATGGCCGGTCCTGTTACACACAAAGCAGGTTCCCACAAATTTCTTTGCGACAACAGCACTGCCTCCGTTGTCAAAACGTTTCCGTTTGACGTTGGAGCTTTCGACCACATTGGCATTTGCCATCGGGATGTTAGCACCACCGACTCTCCTCACGGAGCGACGGTTGCTCACCTCGATATTGAGCTTCTCAATGAGCCCCTCATGCTTCATTTCCTTTCTCTTGTGCTTCAGGTAGTTTTAAAAGTCTTTCCATGATGGTGGCAATTTCTCAATCATGAGTGCCACCTGGAAAGGCTCATTAATCACTAGCCCCTCAGCCTCAAGGCGATGGTAAATGAGTTGGAGCTCCTCAACTTGCTCCATGACACCCCTGCTGTCAGTCATACGGTACTCATGAAAGTCCGTGACAACAAATCTCTTTGTGCCAGCGTTATTCACTTTGTACTTGTTTTCGAGAATTTCCCACAGCTCCTTTGCAGTAGCTTTGGACTCGAACACACTGAACATCGTGTCATCTAGAGCACACAGGATATAGTTTTTGCATAGGTAGTCGGCATGTCTCCATGCCTCAACCGCAGAGAACGATTGCTCGTCCAGATCGTCCTCGCTTAGGACGGGAGCAGTCTCCTTGAGAAACCTGGTCAGATTCAAGGTCGTGAGATAAAACAGCATCTTTTGCTACCAACGTTTAAAGTTGTCTCCCCTGAATTTTTCCGATTTCTCCAGATGAGAAGTCGGCAAAGTAGGCATAGCCGAATACATCGACGCCTTGCCCTTGGCCGCAGCCTTGACTCTAGCCGCAGCCTTAGCTGCGGCCTTGGCCGTGGCCGCTGCTTCGGCCGCAGCCTCAGCTTTGGCCGTAGCATCCGCCATGGCCGCAGCCGCTGCAGTTACGTCATCGGCGTTAGCCCCCACAATCGCATCGCCCCCAGTGTTATGGACATCTCCACCAACCACTGGGTCATGCTCACTTCCGATAGGCAACTGAATAGGCGACGTGTTTGTCATCTGAAACGACAACACAAAAACTTATGAGATACGTGTACAATAAATTCTATAAACAAAACACCAAAACTCATATTTGGGTTTGTAAAAGAATTATTTAAACAAACAATAAAATTAAACTTTTCATCCTTTTGAATATCAATACGGTTGATATTAAAAGGATTAAATGATTCTTATTGAATACCAATACGGTTGGTATCAACAAGATTCTAAAATAAAATTAAAACTGTTTGGAATTTTTCTTTGTAATTCAATTTCTAATATGATTTAGAATTGAAAACAAAAAAGCATTATTCCTTAAAAAATAAATAATTGTATTAATTAATACACAAAAGAAACAACAGAATATCGGTTAAGATTGTTGGTTTCCGTGTACGAAATAACAATTAACAATAATTAAAGGACTAAACAAGAATAAACAAAAACAAGTGTAATCTTTATTAATTTCGAATTGGAATATAAATTAACGATTACAACATGTAGGTACTGAATAGTAAATAAAGCAAACGTTATTCAGATTATTATTAATTAATAATCTGATGTGCTGATTTGCAATTAATAGAAACTGCCGGACTGGAAAGTATAAACTTAACAGCCGGACTGTTCTAATTTAAATTGAAACAACAGGACTGAATTGAAACTATTCTAATTACTGAATTAAATTACAGAATTAAAATTACAGCAAAAAACAGAACTTTAAGAAAATTACAGAAAGGTACAAACAGAATAGAAAAGCTACGGCTAAGTACATCAAATTAAAATACTGAATTAAAATACTGAATTGAAAGGACAGAATGTAAAAAATAGAATTTAAGTGCGGAAAATAAATGGACAGAATAGAAATAAAATTAGACGAGACTACTGTTAACAGTATGCCCTTAACCGATATTTGCCCAACCACCTTAATGTTTCTGGTTGTGTTGGCGCTTCGATCCCAAGGTACAACGTCTCGGATGACTCGCCAGAAACTGGCGACGAGTCAAGGTCGAGCTGTTGGTGAGTGGTTCTCTCTGGTTCTAAAATGCTATGAAAAAAAAATAATGTTGTTTAGAAAGAAGAGAGTATTTTCGTGTATGAATATGTGAGGGAAGGCTGCCTCTTTATTGAGAAATTCTGAAACCGCAGAATTAATTGTGATCATTTAATTCTGAGAGTTACATCCCCAGAATCCGCCTCCATAACTGCTGGAGTTTCAAACTTTCTAGAACTCTAGGGACTTCTCTTGTAAATATACAAAAGTCCCTTTTTCAGTTTAGTACAAGACCCAAGACCCAACACCCAAGACCCGAGACATTCCCCAAATCCCAAATCCCGCATCCCGCGTCCCAAGTCCCGCGTCCCGAGGCCTGAGTCCCGAGACCCGAGCGAGCGTGTGTGTGGTACACACTAACCCACTCATGGGTATGTGGACTTTGTTTGTTTTACAACTACATGGGATGGACTTGTATATATAGTGTAAAAATCACTCTTGATTTTACAATGTGGGATAACCCTCATGGTTTAATCCCACTTTATTTTCCATTTTCTAGATTTCGTTTTATTTCCTCTTTCGAGTACCAACCTTCGAGTCCAATTATCATTCACACCCTTCCTCCGAATAGGTCATGTGATATACCGTTGCGAAGCTCGTCCTACGAGCTACTCAAACGCTTTGAGTACGGCTTCAGAAAATCTGATTTGTCGCATCGAATAATGACTCAAAGATGGTCCCTGACCACTTGGAACAAGCATGTTTAAAATACATGTTTTCCAACATTTTTCCAACAGAAACGTCTTGCTTACTGCTTTTAGTCGTTCCTGAAGATCGAATGCCGATTTGTTGCAGAACTTCTTTAGATTTGGTGAAGAACTTTGAAGACTTTGATTTGCAGAAACGTCTTGCTTATTGCTTGTAGTCGTTCCTGAAGATCGAAGGCAGATTTGTTGTAAGAGTTCTTTAGATTTGGGAAAGAACTTGAAGATTTTGATCCGTAGAAACGCCTTACTTGCTTCTTTTAGACGTTCTTGAAGATCGAATGGCAAGTTTATTGCAGATTTGTTACAGACTTTGAAGGCGTTCGTTGAGGCCGGAGTGTGCAGAGCTTCCCCTAGCAGTTGATCCCCTGACGTTTGTGGAGGAGCGGAGCTGATTCCCTGGCGTCTGTGGAGGAGCTTCTCTCTCTCTAGTCTTTAAGACTTTTTTTTATTGTGAGAAATATGGCACCCCTACCACTCTATTTATAGCTGTTGAGATGGGCTTTTATTTGCAATGTCACCTCCTCAATTTTGGGACCAATATCTTAAATATCCCATGATTTATGTAAATGAATCAAACTTGTATTTATGTTTGAAAACATTATAAATGAGTAATATAATTTGAGTAACTCATTATTTGTACCACATTTAATGGTTATAGAAAAAGAAATACATTTATTTTATATAAATTATCATCATAGATATTATGAGATGATAAAATATATTTTCTTTTTCGATTTTAAATTATTAATAACAAGTCTATTCTCAGACTGAGAAATTAGTAATTAATTGATATTTGATTTAAATGACACGTGTCACATTTTTAATGGACGTAAAATTTGTGTGTCAACGGATGCCCCCTTCGATACTTGTTTGCTTGAATTTTTTCGATGCGGACGAGTGTCGAATTTCTTGACATTTCTTGAAGAATTGAACTGCATTATCTTTGTAGGTTCATTACAATTTTTGTCGCAATTATTACCTCGGTCTACTTCGATTTATTTGGCCAAATAGCAGACGGCTTGTTTACCTCATTTGATTTCTGCCTTTTCTTTTATGCTCTATGACGTGTACTGGTTTGCCTTTTCCATGCATTTGTAACAATGTAGGAGTCTCGGTTTCTTTCGTTTTGCATTTTCTCTTGTGAAAGAAAAGAACCCGAAGATTTATATATATCCATGTATGTACATTTTGTACGGACATATAAAATTTGAAATTGTTGATAGAACCCGGTTTAGTAGAGTTCAACTTTGTGTTGTGTAGCTCCCTCATACGTAGCAGTTTAGGAGTCTCGAAATTTTTGTTTGCAAGAACTTGAAGATTTATATGTATGTCCTATAATTTGCACATAGCTATCCAATTTGAAATTGTTGGTGACAGAACCCGGTTTTTGTTCTGTAGTTCTTGAAGAATTTGAGTCCGCATCTTTTTTGCTTGATAATTTTTTTTCGCATTGGAGGATTGACGAATTTTTCGCATTTCTTCGAATTTCTTGGACTGCATTATCTCTATAGCTTCGTTTCAAATTCGTAAATGATTATTGACTTCTTGTGACTCTTGACCAAATACATCGACCTTTTGTCAAGATATAAGAGAATTAATCTAGCCCATGAACATGTATGTACTGATCTATTTGTCCCACGTATGTAGTCATTTAGTAGTATTTTTTGTATGGAATTAAGGAAATGCCTTTGGAATAGAAGTTTCTTGTGATAAGGCACCAAAGATTCATCTGTCATGATATATGAAACATGCTTGTAGAGTCCTTGTACAAAACAAACAATTCTAAAGTGTGCTCGAGTCCTTGTCAAACTCGAATTCTTTTTACAGAAGGTTTTGCAATTTCTAGGCTTTACAATTTCTATAAATAGTAACCCAACCATACTATTTTTTTTAGCAAAACTTTGAAGCTGCAGTACCAATTTCTGACTTCAACGAAGCAAAGGTAAAATTCCTCTCCTTTTTTTTTGTCACGTCCAAAAATTTTTCTTTAAAATAATAATTTATTGTCTCTGTACTATTACTTATAAATAGTAATGTCCATATTGATTTTATGCACCATTGACAGTAATCTCCAGACTCCAACAGTATGTGAGAAAATTTAATCGAAGCTTATTTGTTGTTGATAGTCGGTGATCTTTGGAGCACACAGGAGTCTCGGTTACTCTGTAAGTGCCGACAAGGCCCATTCAGGGATGATGTGGCACCCCCGAGGTGATTTTTCACGAATATGCATGACTACTTGTAGCCGTTTTCGGGTCTGAACATATGAGCGAAGGAGCGGAACAGTCTTGGTCGAACTTCTTTAGCTAGACAGAGACAAGCTGCACGACTCTGACGACTACCTAGAGCTCGTATATTCATCCTGGACACCGACAACTACCATCCGTTATTTCCTTTATAAGATTCCTAACCTTTGTAAATTTTTTTGTGACTTTTCTTTGGTTTGGTGTTTTTGCAACAGGTCATTTTTTTTCCCGAGACCTTGAGCAACACATCATCTATTCTTGTTCAACAGTACTGAAGAGATGGTTCATCATATAGGTGGCTACGAAGCTTTGGCGAATAAGCAACCGGTGACACGTTTCTTTTGAGTCCTTTTCCGGCTTGGTGCAGAATTCTGTCGAAATATTGATCATCCAGTGACCTCGTCTATATGTTTGTTGGTATCGAACCTGAATGCGTAGCTCCCGTCCATCCTTGCAACGTTTTCGACAATCTTCTTCGGCAATTTCGACCATATTTTTCGGCAATTGACACCAACGTGGCGGACACGACGGAAAAGCTTACTTTGCATGGTGACATTTAAAGTCGTCGAACGAGATCTCAATCTGCATTAAGAGACAGATAATGCCTACTTTGATTTTTCAATGAGCAACATCATCTTCGGTCTTCAAGAAGCTTCCCAGAGTCGTCTCTTTCTCGTGAAGAGCAAACTCAATTTTATTGTCAGCGACGGTGGAATTTGCAAGAGTGGATCCATTGTAAATCTAGGCCTGCTCCATGATGTGACCAGCTTCTGACTTGGAGACGAATAAAGTTTAGAGGGAGGAGACACTACAGTATCTTCACGCAAGAGAAGGCGATGGCGAGTCACTGACGAAACGACCTTCCAGGAATATTGAGCAATCTGGCGAGCCACTACAGTTTCCTCATGCAAGAGCAGGCGACGATGAGTCATCAACGAGACGACCTTCCAAGAATATTGAGCAATCTATATCTCACGGAACAGCAGAAGACGACGGAATTTTGCGAAAATCTTGAGACGGGCTTGTGTTTTTTTTTAATACTATCAAAAGTCTTTTTAGATAGCACGCACAGATATCTTTTGGTATATGCCAAAGGTTTATGGAGTAGTATGATTTCTGAAACTTCATTTTTGAGTTTCTATTTTTTTTATAAAAGACTTCTAACTCTGATATTTTCTTTTGCAGGACGTCTCATTGCCCCCTTGTGGAATGTAACTTCAAAGCGACGATCTTGTGGATTTGATAGCAAGGAAACCCCGTATATTCAAAGTTATAGAGATTTCGTCGTTTCCCTTAGAAGTGTGTTTGCAAGAAATATCCGGTGGTGCGCGGTAGATAAACCCAGCCAATTTAAGAAGGCGGCTTTGTAGCGAAATATTGGAGCACTGGCGAAGTAGAGTTTCAACACGTGGATTAAATACCAAGGCCTTCCACGTATGTCATGAGGAGAAAGAGCTTGTCTAGTCATGATTTAGTGGCATCCATTGGCAAACCGAGACCATGCTTTTTCACGGAGTCGTTGTCGCTATCTATGATGATCAACTTGAACCTTCGATATTTGCGGTGTTGTAGTCTCCTTGTTCAGTTCTTTGCGTTGTAGCTGCTTTAATGTTCTTTAATCTTTTAATATCTCGTCTCTTTTTTTTTTGGCCTTTGTCTTTATGGTTCGTACACCGTTTGAGCTTCACCTTGGTCGTTTCAATTTATTCTTGAATTTTCCTTTTATCTTGTGGAATGAATTTTTTTTTGGTATGACTGGTCTTAAATTTAATTTTAAGATGTCTACGTACCTGTTAGGGATCAAGTCAAACGTAGTTCAATTTTGTTGCCTCAATATTTAAACTCATTCGGGCAACGAGTAACATGCACTTTATACTCTTGAGTAAAGGAATGTCTTCACTTCTTTTTTATGGGTAGTAACGCTTCAAAAATCTGCCATTGATGGGGCCAATCTTTAAAACGTCTTCGCTTTGCAACTTGTAGGCGCCATTTGTGTAAACTTCTATCACTGTATGCGGTCCATCCCATTTGGAGAGAAATTTGTTCCCAGTGCGTCGTGTTGTGATGATAGACCTTCTAACTGCTAACACCAAGTCTGCCTTTTGGAATGATTTTTGTTTAACCTTCTTGTTGAATGATTTCGACATCCGTGCTTGGTAACATTCCAACCTTTGTTGCGCTTCAAGTCTCTTTTCGTCTAGTGCTTCAAGTTCTTCGAGGCGAAGGTGAGCATTATCCTCAAGTGTCAATCCTTCTTGGAGGGCGATTCTAAGCGACGGGATTTGCGTTTCCAGTGGCAGGACAGCTTCTACTCCGTACACCAATGAATATGGGGTGGCTTGAGTTGATGTTCGATATGTCGTTCGATATGCCCAAAGAGATTCTTTGATCCTTTCGTGCCAGTCCCTTCTTGATTTTGCCACAACTTTCTTTAGCAAGTTTCCAAGCGTTTTGTTGAAATCTTCTGCGAGTCCGTTAGTTGGCGCATTATACATCGAAGCGTTATGCTGTTTGAAGCCGAATTTCTCGCATAGATTTGTCACCAACTTATTGTAGAAAGGCGTTCCGTTGTCGTAGATGATGTAGCGTGGAACCCCATACCGAAATATGATATTTTATTTGATGAAATTTACCACCGTTTCCTTCTTCACATCTTTCAAAGGCACCGCTTCTGCCCATTTTGAGAAATAATCGGTTGCTGCAAGTATGTAAAGATGCCCCCCATAGAACTTAGGGAGTGGTCCTATTGCATCCAATCCCCATACTTCAAATGGCCAAGACGCAACCGTAGGGTGTAACAGCTGAGGTGGTTGATGAATACAATTTCCATGGAATTGACAAGGCTGACATCTTTTGGCAAAATCCATGCAATCTTTGACCATAGTTGGCCAGTAGTATCCCATTCTTTTGACTCGGAAGTGAAGCTTTGGACCTGACTGATGAGCACCACAAATTCCAGAATGAGCTTCCTCCATTGCCTTTATTCCTTCTTCTTCATTTAGACATCGTAGAAATAAACCTTCGAAAGATCGACGGTAGAGAGTATCCTTAAAGAACCTAGCAGCTCTTCGCCTAGTATCTATCTTTTTGTGTTTATCATCAGGCAATTTTCCATGCTGCAAGTAGTGGATGATAGGCTGCCTCCAATCTTCTTTCTCAATTTCAAAGACAGAAATCGCGGTAACTTCTTCAACAATCTCATTTTCCTTTTCAAATTCTAGAGGAATTATCCAGCGTTGACATACGGGAATCTTTACATCTCCATTGGGCATTGCGATGGTGGATGCCAATTTTGCCAACGCGTCAGCTTGTTGATTCTTTTTCCTTGAAACATGATCTAGTGTCACATCTCCAATTTTGGCAACAAGTCTCGCGGCATAGTCACAATATGGTGCCAACTCCATTTTCTTAACTTCATATTCATTTGTAACTTGATTTATGACCAACTCAGAATCTCCAAAAACTTTGAGATGTTGATAGTTTGCACCAAGAGCCATCTCGAGTCCCAATATTAGAGCTTGATATTCAGCAACATTGTTGGAGCATTGTTGCGCAAGGGTGAAAGCATAAGGTAGAACATCTCCCTCATGACTTAGGAACACTATTCTAGCTCCGGCGCCTTCACTGTTTGCTGCTCCATCAAAGTACATTGTTCATGGCGGAGATACTTCCACCCACATGACGTCTTCATCTGGAAGATCCTCGGAGAGCTCCCATTCAGCGGGCATCGGATGGTCGGCTAGAAAATCCGCAAGCACTTGTCCTTTGACGGCCTTTTGAGGAACATATATGATTTCGAATTCTTGGAAGAGAAGTGCCCATCTTGCTAGACGATTAGACCATACGGGTTTTGACATGACGTATTTAACAGGATTTGCTTTTGATATTAACCGAATTGTGTAAGCTTGAAAATAGTGCCTCAATTTTGTAATTGCAAACACCAAGGCGAGACACATCTTCTCAATGGGCGTATAGTTCACTTCACATGGTGTCATAGTTCTACTCAAGTAGTAGAGTGCATTTTCTTTCCCATGATCATTTTCTTGAGCAAGTAGACCTCCAATTGAACGTTCTTGTGCTGTAAGGTATAAGATCAATGGCCTTCCCAAAACAGGAGTGGCTAGGACATGAGGCTTTGTCAGATAAGATTTAATGATTTCAAAGGCATTTTCGCAGGCGTCATCCCATTTGAACGGCATTTCCTTTTTCAGAAGTCGACTAAATGGTTGACAATGGCCAGATAGGTTGGATATGAATCTTCGGATGTATGCTAACTTCCCCTGTAGACTTCGAAGCTCGTGGATATTCTTTGGTGCTTGAATCTTAATGATTGCCTCAATTTTTGATTGATCAATTTCGATCCCTTGATGGCGGACAATGAACCCAAGGAACTTTACAGAAGTGACTCCAAATGCGCATTTTAGTGGATTCATCTTTAGTTGATATCGGCGGAGATGTTTAAACACAACTTCAAGGTCCTTTAGATGTTCGTGACGCTCCTTTGTCTTCACAACTATATCGTCGACGTAGCATTCAATATCTTGTGAAGCATGTCATCGAAAATCCTTTGCATTGCCCTTTGATATGTTGCTCCATCATTCTTCAATCCAAATGGCATGACTTTGTAGTAATAAATACCTTTTGGCGTTCTGAAAGCAGTGATCTCTTCATCCTTTGGATCCATACGAATTTGGTTGTAGCCTGAGGATCCATCCATGAATGACAAGGATTCATGTCCGGTAGTAGAATCAATCATGAGCTCAGTTATTGGGAGTGGAAATTCATCTTTGGGGGCATGCGTTGTTCAGGTCTCGAAAGTCTACGCAAACTCGTATTTGTCCATTTTTCTGCTTGAGTGGAACTATGCTCGAGATCCACGTTGGATATTTGACTTCCCTTATGAAACCTGCATCGATAAGTTTATTGACTTCCACTTCAATCTGTTGAACCAACTCTGCTCAGAATCGTCGTTGAGCTTGCTTTACTGGTCTAGAGCCTCGTTTTACTGCGAGATGATGAACTGCTATTTTGGGATCAAGTCCTGGAATCTCCTCGTAACTCCATGCGAACACGTCTTTGTAGTCCCTAAGAAGCTTGATGTAATCTTTTTGGTCTTCTTCGCTTAAAAATGCACTTAGGTATGTAGGTTGCGGAGCATCCATCGTGCCAAGGTTGACTTCTTTCAATTCATCCACAGTAGATTTAACACCTTCTTCGAGTTCTTCAGGAGCATCTTCTACCTCTTCTTCGATATGATCTTCCTCGTCGATCCCCGTGATGTGGTAAGACGTTGTGACTTGCATGGTTTTCGTCTGTGTAGTACCATGGACAATAACGACTACTTGGAACTTTCTTGCGAGACGCCTTTGAGAAGCTAATGTATTCGTTGTCGTACCAAGCCGGTCAAAAATAGATCTTCTTCTACCAAGTCGTCTAAATATTGATGGTCGCCTACTTGATAATCTTTTTAATACAGATCGTGAAATTACATTTGCCCCCATTCCTTCAAGAACCAATTGCCTTTCCAATGACCGTTGAGGAGTCATTGGTGGCAAGTTTTGTAGTCCCTGGTGATCGATGACAGGAACATCATTTTCTCATATCGATTCAGCATCATCGAATGTAGTATAACAGTTATTTGAATTCTTTATGATAATACGAGCTTGAACATGCATATTGTAGCCAATTCCAACACGAGATTCTTTCACTGTGAAACCCTTTTGCTTGAGCATATTTTGTGTTGGATTTAAACCGTGAACCTTTTCTCCAGTTACTTCGGGAACAAGCTTTCCAAGCAGATTCGAACTTTCCTTGGAGTATCCACAATTTGTAAGTATCTTGCAGGTTTTTTCACAAAAAGATTGAGTGCTTGAAGTCTCTCCATGTTCACTAACAGGGCCATGTGTTGGTCGCATAAAACCTTTGAGTATTGTTGTTCGTTCTATCGTAGTGACAGGAATTGTTAAGTCTTTGAAATTCAGATAATCGATGTTACTTGACTTGGGAGCATAGCAAACCACTGGAGTTTCTTTCTTGTTTGTTAGCAAACTCTTACTTTTCGTACTCTTGCCTCCTTGGCCTTCTTTAGTTTTCGTTTCCACAACAGCTGGTGAAAGAGATTCAAGGGCATTTTCCTTCTTTGGTTTATCCACATAGAACTTGGCGTCGGCGAAATAAGCTTCCACTCCGTTGAAGGGATTGTTATCAGCTTCAACTTTCTTCACGACATCATTTTGGCAATACTTAAAACATTGGTGAAGAGTTGATGGGACGACTTTATTCTCGTGAATCCAAGGCCAACCAAGAAGCATGTTATATGAAGTCTTCGCATTGAGGACGTGAAACAAATCAGTTGATGTAAGGTCGCCGATGACAAGCTCCAAACGTATTGTGCCAATCGCTCTTTGTCCATCTTGGTTAAATCCTTGAATCATTAGACGGCTGGGAGATAGCTCATCAATCGTGATCCCAAGATCATTAACAATCCGTAGTGGTAAAATATTTACGGAAGATCCTCCATCTAGTAAGATCCTCCTTACTTTCTTCTCTCGTGCGTAGCCAGAAACGAACAATGGACGATTATGGGGTTTTGCATCGAGTAACAAGTCTTTGTCAGAGAAGTTGATAGTCGTCACGTTTGTTACTTCATTTACTTCTTCAGATTGAGTGGGTGTTGCTGAGAGTGTAGTGGACTCATCCTCATTTTCTTTGGGAGCTCTTCGATAGTTGCGACGTTACATGAGGCAGCATACCAGTCATCTTCATCTTGTTCTTTAGAGTATCTATCATTTATGCAACCATCACATTCACAAACATCCCAGAAGCAATGACCGTCATCATCTTTGAACTTATAAATAGGATTTCCTCGATAGTAGTAGGCGATTGGAACCTCCATGCTTGGTCTTTCCGGGGTGGATTCTTCAATCACTCGCTCTTTGTAACGTAGAACGTAGTAGTCCCCATCAGTTTCCTTAAACTTCCCAACTTGTTTATCATTCGCTTCATATCTTTCTTTAAGAGCTTATTGGCATTCTTGACAAAGATCTTTGCAAGGCTCATACGTATGCGGAATCTGGCTGATTTCTTCTATTTTGCACACTCATTAGGAACTTCAGAGGCACTGTCAAAACTTGAGGATTTCCCAACTTTGTTTGCATTCGATTCTTCACCAAATTTGTTGTTAGGGTGCTTTTTAGATGAAAATGGATTCACTTCTTGTGCTTTGCCATACTGGACGTAGTAATCGAACTTTCCAGATGATTCTCCAAGGAGGCCAATTTGCGGGTCTCCAGCTTCATACCTTTCCTTGAACAATTGCTGAGTATTTTTCTTATTATTGTTCTTCTTCCTAATATTTGGCTCTTCTTCTTCGTCGTACCATTCCTTCCATTGGTACTCTATGCAGTCCTCACAATTGCAGACATCGAAGAAACAATGGCCGTTCTCACTGAATTTGTATCTTGCCCCCTCTTGTTGATGCTGGTGGATTTGATTATTTTCCAAGGACATGAGTTCAGATTGTTGATGTTGATATTCGGGAAGGTTTTCTAGAATCACGTCCCCATTAGTTTTGTAGTCTTCATTTTGTGTTGAGTTTACAAAGGCATGCTCTTCAACTATGAATTCCGTTGGTGGGAATGAGCCAAATTGGATGAGCATTATTGTTGGGTTGCGTACGCTTTCAACTGGAGAATCACTAATGAAGGTTGCATAATGAGCTTTTGCTTCATCTTCTTCTTCCAACAAAATCTTTCCTTGGCTGGCTAGCTGGACGATCTTTTCTTTCAGCATGAAACATCGATGAGTTGGATGGCTGAGTAGACGATGGAACTTGAAGTAATTTGTGTCGTTCACTTTATCAGCCTCTTCCGGACGCTTCATTTCTGGGAGTTCAATCAAGTTGAGGGCCAAAAGTTCGTCTAGCATTCTTGGTACTTCGGTATCTGGAAACGGATATTCCTTCTCTTGCATTTCCTTTAGGGTGAGCCTTCTCTTTCCATTCCATTGATTGTCAAACTTTTCAACTTCGACTTTCTTCGTGCTTGTGTTAATCTTGGAAGATGAAGAGGCCTTTGGCAGACTAGCAGAAACAACGAATGACTCCTTTTTGTCAGTGTTTGAATGAGCCCTACCCCATCTCGTGCTTTCGGGTTTACTTTTTACTTTATTTGACATTTGAATCGGCAAAGCTTGATCTGCGCATGTTGAAATGCTGAACTCCATGTCATGAGCTTGGCTTGCTAGTTCTCCAAAGGACTTTGGTTTTATTTCTTGAAGAATGTATCTCAATCCCCAATGCATGCCTTGGATACACATTTCGATGCCGGATGACTCACACAATCTATCTTTGCAGTTGAGAATCAATCCCCTCCATCTGTTGATGTAATCGGTGACAGGCTCATCATTCCATTGGCAAGTGTGGTTAGTTCGATCATGCTCACTGTCCGGCGAGTGCTGTAGAAGCGATTGGGAAATTCATCCTCGAGTTGTTCCCACCTGTCAATTGATCCAGGTGCTAAGTCGCAGTACCAATCAAATGCGTTGTCCTTCAATGTCCGGATGAATTGCTTTACGATGAAGTCTCCTTCTATTCCAGCATTGCTGCACATTTCTACGAAATGAGCTACATGTTGCTTTGGATTTCCTTTACCATCGAATTGCTAAAATATTGGGGGTTGATATCTCGCAGGCATTTTCAAGTGCTCTATCCTCCTGCTGTAAGGCTTAACATAACTTAATGAGGGATGTGTCACTTCTTCGTAGCGTCCTTTAACGGTGCCAAGTATGAAATCCTTCAGTTGATCAACATGAATTGAACCATCAGGAAGAACCTCTATGTTTTTTTCTCTTCCCTTTGTCTTTGCTTGAAGATCCTTCGACTTCGAATGGTTTCTCTTCACTTACAACGGTTTCGCTAGTCTGTGCCAGGAATTCCACCTTATTCATTAACATTGCAAATTGGGTATCTCGCTCTGTTGTTGCCTTCATGAGACCTTCTAGAGTTTTTGTTAGGATGGAAACTTATTCTTCCAATGCCAATGTATTTGTAGTCATGGCCGGCATAATAGTTGAGTCAGAAGATCGCGGGCTGTTAAGTGGAGACTCCGAGTCTGAAGCAGTGACCCCATCTTTTTCATCGCCCTCTTGTTCACCTTTGCCTAGTTGTTCATATATGAATTTCGCAGCAGATTTTCCATCACGAGTGAGAGCCTCTTGAGGTCGTATGCGTAGGTACTCTTCTGAGTTTAAGTTGCCCCCAAGTTCGATGCCTTCCACGTGAGTTGGAGTTTCCATTGGTTGATCTAATGCTTGAGTGTCGGAAGACTTGTTGCTTCGAGTTCTGGTGTAAACGTTTAAAATCGTCCTCTTCTCGCCGAGTAAGGAAGAATCTTCAATTACTTTGGAGGAGTCTTTCTTTAGAGCCATCAAATTGTTGGTTAACTTGATTTGATGAAGAGAAGAGCTGAAAGGCAGAGAAGTCCCACCGGGTGTGCCAAAATTTGTTTCACACAAATTTTCACCAAATTCTGAAGACATGAAAAATGAATGCGAAGCAAAGTAAATTTTAGTTATCAATTAATTTGCGGGTACAATCTCTGATAATTTCTAAAATAAAATATAGAAATAAAAGTCCTTTGATTCTCCTCTTCGAACAATTTGTGATGGCTCGAAATGCTGTTGTAGACTCTCTGATGAATTTTGTTGAGTTTGCTGAAGTTGAGTAAAATTCTTCGCCTTTGATGAAGAACTTTGTAGTTTTGTTGATTTCGTTGATGATCTTGATGCTCCTCAGATTTGGGAAAGAACTTGGAGATTTTGATCTAGAGAAACGTGTTTTTGCTTCTGTGTAGTCGTTCCTGAAGATCGAATTCCGGTTTGTTGTAGATTTATTGGGTGGAGATCTTCAGATTTGTTGAAGAACTTTGAAGACTTTGATTTGCAGAAGCGTCTTGCTTACTGCTTGTAGTCGTTCCTGAAGATCGAATGTCGATTTGTTGAAGAACTTTGATTTGCAGAAACGTCTTGCTTACTGCTTGTAGTCGTTCCTGAAGATCGAATGCCAATTTGTTGCAGAACTTCTTTAGATTTGGTGAAGAACTTTGAAGACTTTGATTTGCAGAAACGTCTTGCTTATTGCTTGTAGTCGTTCCTGAAGATCGAAGGCAGATTTGTTGTAGGAGTTCTTTAGATTTGGGAAAGAACTTGAAGATTTTGATCCGTAGAAACGTCTTACTTGCTGCTTTTAGACGTTCTTGAAGATCGAATGCCAAGTTTATTGAAAATTTGTTGCAGACTTTGAAGGCGTTCGTTGAGGCCGGAGTGTGCAGAGCTTCCCCTAGGAGTTGATCCCCTGACGTTTGTGGAGGATCGGAGCTGATTCCCTGACGGCCGTGGAGGAGCGGAGCTGATTTCCTGGCGTCTGTGGAGGAGCTTCTCTCTCTCTAGTCTTCAAGACTTTTTTTTATTATGAGTAATATGACACCCCCACTCCTCTATTTATAGCTTTTGAGATGAGCTTTTATTTGCAATGTCACCTCCTCAATTTTGGGCCCAATATCTTAAATATCCCATGACTTATGTAAATGAATCAAACTTGTATTTATGTTTGAAAACATTAAAAATGAGTACTATAATTTGAGTAACTCATTATTTGTACCACATTTAATGGTTTTAGAAAAAGAAATACATTTATTTTATATAAATTATCATCATAGATTTTATGAGATGATAAAATATATTTTCTTTTTCGATTTTGAATTACTAATAACAAGTCTATTCTCAGGCTGAGAAATTAGTAATTAATTGATATTTGATTTAAATGACACGTGTCACATTTTTAATGGACGTAAAATTTGTGTGTCAACAGTGGGTTACGAAGCGAGATCAAGGAATTATGGATGGAAGACAAACTGTCACACCGCACGACCTGTTGCAGAAGAAGTGGATAAAGAGAGTGCCTCCTCTGCAAACAAAACGGCCACCACCCTGGCCATCGGAAGTGAACCAGGAAGTATGGGAGGAGGATATGGAGTTGTGGAGATGGGAGAAGAAAGTGGAGAAGAGGGAGAAAAGAGTGAGTTGGGGTAAGGAAAAGTAGAGAGGGGAGAAACGAAATAAAAAGAAGGAAACTCGTGGAATTTCGTCATCGACGAGGGTACCTTCACCGCCGCCGTCTACGCCGCTGATCATCTTCTCACTACAGTCAGATGTAAGTGATGAGACAAGGAAAAGAAACTGTGAAATTTTACTTTTGTCCAATTTTTTGGCTACTGCAAGTTTAAAATTATCAGTTTTGGGTTAATAAGAAAAAAAATGTGCCAATGAGGTATGGCATATTGGAGTTACAAGATAAACATGTTTTTGATGGGCAGTCACCCAACAAATTGAAAATCACACAAGTATACTTCAATAAGCATATGGAAGAAATAGTTACAGCGTGTGAGTATTTTGCATATTAGCGCGTTCTTTCATGTTGGTTAACAATATTTTTCCGCATATATAGCAAACTGGCTGATTTTTCAGAAAATGTTGAAGGGAATTTAGCCTTGGCATTAAGGAATATTTTGGGACTCGATTCGGGGCGAGGGGTTTGGACAAATGGGTAACTGATTATAAATTTTAAAAGTCGAGTATCTGTCCAGATTCTTTTGTTTGGACAGCTATACTGCTGGGTAGAAAAGTAAATAGTTACCATAGAAAACAGCGCTCAATTCTTCTCAATTCGTATGCGGTCGTGTGGGCACTAAAGTTGCTGCATTTGGATCACCTGGGACGGAGTAATGATGATTCAAAGTTTCCAGAACTGTACTGGAAAAACTGCACTGTATTGTTCATGAAAATTCTATTTTCATATAGCAAACAGTTTTATTTTTCAGAACGGCTTTGTAGTATTATAGGCAGGACAATAAGGAGTATTATGAAACTTGAATCGTTGCATTTGGGTACACGATTGATAAGTTATGATTTTTAAAGTCACCATTGGGATGCAGTTTTTTATCGGCAGATCTGTCATATAGAGTAGAAACAAGTATCTCATTTATCAAAGGAATCCTTAATTTTATCATACTTGTTGGAGCCGACAGTGGGACATATACCACGATTGGGGACTTGAATCAGCTTGTTTGGATGTCTGTTGGGTAAATTATGAATTTGTGATGTCGACTCATTTGTTTTATTTGAGCAACTATAATGAGTGTAATTTTACAAATTGTTTGGGTCACCATATGAGTATAATTGTTAGTGATTATCCAATTGAGTTGTTTAATAGAGGATGTAGTAAATCGAGGGCATATCCATGGGATCGTGGAAAGAAATATTTCGAAATAATTTTCTATTTTAGGTGTGTTGGTAATTTGAAAATAATTCCTGAACCATTTGTTTTGTATTATTGTGGTACGTACGACAAACGGGCAACACATGTTGTCTTTTGCCGAGTATGTTGATGAGTTTTCTCATAAACTGCCGGGAGCATATATTGATCCTTATTGGGAAGACGTTTTCGTGGGTATAATTCGCTTGTGTATATTCAGTTAGAGTTTAAAGCGAGGTTATTTATCGGGATGACATTATTTAACGGGAGTAGCACATGACCGTGGTAGAGTTTGCTCAAGAGGATGGAGAATTGTATTTGGGCTTCTGCTGGACCGTGGAAAGTTGTATGTGCGCGACGTTATGTTATGGCCCAATCTTGAGGACAATTGCTTGTTATTAAGGAGGAGGGAATGATGAACACGGTCATTTGACCATGTTATTTATTTACTGTCTGTTTATTTACGAGGGAGTGAGCAATTAGATTAGTTCTATTTTATTGTTAACCTGTTAGTTATTTGGTGTTATTTGTGGACTATTGTTCTTGTTTACTATTAACTAGGTTTTTGCTATGAAATAAGAAAAGTTTGGTTCTCTCCCCTCTAGAGGTGGTGTTTTCTTTTCTCTACTCATATTTTTTGCAATTTATATTGTTTTCTTTCTATTGGCGAATACTAATGTATTAATTATTTATTTATTTTTCATTATTTTAAGTAATATCATTTTCAGTTTTTTTTTTTTTTCCGTTGCAGGTTTCATTCCATGGTCATCTTATCTACACAAATATAATCTAAATTTTATAAAAATTAATATAGGAATAGAATAGTTACAACAAATCTCGTCCGTTCTACACAAAATTAAACTAAACTTACAAGTAAGATATTAATAAGAAAATCCAATAACAATCATTTTATTACAATAAATGATCTTTAATTAATTAAAGCGTTGCAGATATTTTTTAATAAAAATTCTGATTTTTTTCCAAGAAATATCAAACACTGAAAATAAAAGGAAATTGAAATTTTCCAATGAAAAGTTTGGCAGAAAATTTATTTCCTTGGGGAATTTTTTTCTATTCAAAAGGCAAGGTTAAGTCTATTTTAAAAAAGAGGATCGAAGGATTTCATTCATACGTAATTATTCGGACCTATAACTTACTACATACGAAAGTGTGAGTTCAGACTTCACACTAACTACTAAGTGAAAGTCACGACCCTCGAAATTTCAGATCAACCTCTCTTGGAGCAGTGTCTTTCTAGTCCTGTTAGTTCCAAGGATTGAAGCAAGAACAGGATGTCCAACAAAACTTACTAGTCCTGTCTTTTTAGTTGTGTTGATTTGCTAACCCGAGTTGTTTTTCTATGAAAAAAAAAACAGGATCAAAGAATCTATTACGTAATACAACTCAGAGTTGGTATCTCTTCATACTTTAAGAAGAATATGAGAAGTGGTTTTGTAACATTTTAAAGAATATAAAAGAGAGAGGTTCATCGCTTACTTTAAGAAGGTTATTATAACATTTCAAAGAATTTAAAAGAAACTCTCTGATTTCAAGAAAGAGAGGAGTCTTACGTGTTACGATTGAGATTTATAATCATGGAGAACTGCATTTTACCCTATAATCATGGAGACCTACTTTTTACTCTATATTTGTGACTGAACAGGTCGATAAAATAGTGAGAATAAATTTGAGGCAAATCAAATATTGTTGGTAAGTACAAATTCTTCAAAAAAAGTTCATCATAGATTCATACATAGACACTCGAGGCACAAATTCATTTTTATTATAACAAAGATCAAGTAGAGATAAACACAATATTGTCGACTTTATTTATTACCACTAGTTCACACTTGCCCACAAATATATAGAAGGCTACACACTAATTACCACACAATATATATCTTGACTTAAACTTATTTATTGTTCAAACACTAGCCACAGCTTCACCAACCGTTAAGAAGATTTTACCACCAACTTTGCTGATGAAGTTTGCAAGCTTGAGCTTTTCGATCACTTGCCACCTAGGGTTTGCCATAGCTAACTGCAAGATGAAGGATTTTTCTAATCGGCTTCATACGGGGAATTTAACTTAAGCACGATGAAGGAATATAAAAACTTTTGAACGAAGTATGTATTTGTATTCTACAATGATGAATACTTTACCTCAGTTCCTCGTTTTGCAAGTTTCTTTCGTAGATCTTCAAGAGCAGAAATTCCAGATATGTCGATAGTCAGTAAATCTGGAATAGATAATCTTCTCTCATTAAAATAAACAAAACTATTTGCAGAAATTAAGAACTACCACTAAAGTGAGACACTAAATGAAACATGCATTTGCTTATTCGGTAGGTAAGTATTTCTTTTATTCTTGAACATGTTTTCTAGTTTTATTCTTAGCAAGATTTATACTGCATATAAATTCTTCGACTCTTACTTGACATGCTTGTTTCTGATCAATATGGCGTATCATGAACTTAAAATTAAATTTAATATAATTTTCCTTTGGTTTTATGTTTTCTTTTGCAAAAGCTGATGACGACTAAGCACTTTAAGTGCTTATGCATATTTAGAAAGTATAACAGAACGAAAATAAGCCTTTACTATCAACTAATTATCCTTCTTTTCTTGAGAAGAGTAACTCACTAGACATGTCAAGAACGACTAGCCGATTTCTTCCTTCTGCATTTTCTTTGCTTTCCACATCCTCTTTCTCTCCCACCAGCTTTAAAATCCTTAAAAGCATAAACGAAAAGAAAATAATGTCTAGTATGTCATATATTAATACCAACTAATAAAGGCGACCTTAGTTAGTAACAATGCATACGCTTCCTCTAATGTAGTACAATCATAACAGATTGCTCGTGTAAATATGACAGGAAAAAAGATCAACATGAGAAAACGTGCATTGATAATCAAAACGCTCTCATACCGTTCGCATTTGACTCTTTGGTTTCTTATCACCAGATTTTGTGGAGCTTAATAGAAGAGTTTTAAAAGTCATGCATAGTAATGTCAGCACAGTTAGGTCTATTGATGTAGTGTTTAGAACAATTAGTTTTGCGACTAAAAGACATAACGGCACAACTTGTTTCTCACATGCCTTCATCTATGTGTAATCATTTCGTTACTTATTGAATATATATAATGTAGTATGTTAAAGTTACAAAAATTATTAACGAAATACTTTCAGTCATTAGTAGTTCAGTGGGAAGCGATTTTGCT
Organism: Primula veris; assembly: GCA_963682055.1. Lineage (NCBI taxonomy): Eukaryota > Viridiplantae > Streptophyta > Magnoliopsida > Ericales > Primulaceae > Primula > Primula veris. The sequence goes on from OY821741.1 coordinate 27,644,743, forward strand.
TTCTCTTTTCACCTAGTAATCCTAACACCAAATTGAATTAGTAGTATTATATTTACCTTTCTTTGACAAAGCCGGCATTGGCGAAGCAAAGCATTGAAGATTTAATCCGAATAGTGATAGTAGTTGAGATCTTAAGTGCCATTGGGTACTGATTTACATCACAAAATACATCACTCCCAGGAAGCCTCCCAAGGCTTTCTATACCCGGTTGAATTGCATTTAATATGACTCTTGCAAAGGATATCATCACCTACAGGTTAACAAGGAGAATCATTGGATTAATACATAAAATCATACTTCATTTTCAAAACCCACATTATCAAGGCTTATTTAAAATTCAGAAAAAAAATACATCTAGTCTACTGTAATAATTGCTGTTAACGATTTAGATATAAGAATACGAAAATTAACAATTGAGTTATTTATCAATCAAAATATTTTTACAATTCAGGTGCCGCCGTTAACTTAATTGGATGGAAGTTAGTTTACTTTTTATTTTGGTCAAATATTTTGTAACTTGTATAAATTTAATACTGTTTTTTTAAATGTTACAATTTACAATATTTATAAAAAAAAAACATACATATAAATACACATTAAGTATCTCAATTTTAAAAAACACATACTATTTGACTAAATTTTCTTTGAAAAAATTATTTTTCCTAAAATTCATTTTTTTTTATAAATATATAACATTTTCTTTAAAACAAAACATTTGGGAAAATAATTATTTCATGCCACATCATTATTTTGAAAATTGTTATTTAAAAAAACATACATATAAATACACATTAAGTATCTCAATTTTAAAAAACACATACTATTTGACTAAATTTTCTTTGAAAAAATTATTTTTCCTAAAATTCGTTTTTTTTTTATAAATATATAACATTTTCTTTAAAACAAAACATTTGGGAAAATAATTATTTCATGCCACATCATTCCGTGAAAAAAATGTCAAGAAAATTGTTATTTTCTAAAAAAAATATTTCTTTTATAAATAGAAAATATTTTTTAAATATTTATAATTTTTTTTATACACACATATCGTTTATACAGGAAGAAAATGTTAATATGGAATTTGTATTATTTGCAATAACATATGTATATGCATAACAGAGTAACAATACATGTAGTTATACATATATACATGTATATATGTATGTGTTTACATATACATACATACGTATATGTATGTATATTCTTTTACATATATATGTGTGTGTGTGTGTGTGAGAATTTATAATAAACCGTGACATTTTATAATAAACCGTGACATTTTATAATAATCGGGGTTAAATTTAGGCTAATTATATAAACAATTGGACCAAAATGAAATTTCAGATCAACTTCCATGCATATCAACTAACAACATTACCTGAATTGTCAACATTTTGATAGATAAGTATCTCAATTGTTAATTATCATAGTCTGATACATAAATCATTAATAGAATGTAATACATTACACTAAATGTATTTTTTCAATTTCAAATTCGATAAGTATCATGTAGTATTAAAATTAGAAACAAAGAGTGAAAGTAAATAACATCACATATCATATGCATCGAAATTTAAAACATATTTTAACCGTGGGTTGTTAATAATTAAGTTTCAAATTATATAATAAATGATCGTTTGTTATTTAATTGTCATTAGAGCATTTCATTAGACTATCGTCTAGGTCGTTTTCAACAACACATAATGGCACGTTTTTTTCCCACTCTTTCCACAGATTGTATGTATTATGTTATATGAGTTACGTAGCAATAACTACTCAACTTCTAAGCTAATGTGCCATTCATGCTTATTCAAGAAAAAAGAAAACTGCACTTCTAGAAATTGAAATGTGTGGTTGCTATTGACACGAAATTACTTTGTACTAATTTTAATATTCTTCTATACAGTTCTGCTATTTTTGTACAGCTTCTTAAGTGACCACTTGACAAGTCTTTCTTGATTGGAGAATGAAGGGGGCTGGTATCATGGGCACATACATTTGCACCTACACTTTGTTCCTTTATTCCCATATCATGAAAGTTTTGACCTAGCCCCCCACCTTTACTTTTTTAATGCCTATACATCCGATCATGTATTGTCTCACCATTCTATAATCATTAAATTAAACCAACTAAACTTACAGCCTCCCAAAAGATGCTTTATGCTGAGCTAAAAGGCATGCAAATAGTAGGCAGTGATACTTTTTTTTTTTGCTGTGATACTTGAAAAGCATACAAAACTTAAAAATGGAAACCAAAATATCTAGATAAACATATATAAACAATAATGAAGTAACGAAGTCCAAAACTTGAACATACCCTGATTATACCCCATGCCATAATTTATTAAGCGAAGTATTATGTGAATTAGTGTACATATCAAACTCATTTATCAACCATTATGGAAACATAAATGTTCATTTATACTCCCTCCGTCACTAATTAATTGTCCACTATTTCATATTGAGTTGTTCCAAAATAAGTGTCCGAGTTTTCAGTATGTTAATTATAATGCAACAAATTTACCCCCTTACCCTTTATATACTTACCATTTATAACTACAACAACAACAATTTTTAGAAAATAAGTTATCCGCATTAACTTTAATTATGATATTTAAAAGGAAAATATTGGTAATTTATGTATCAAAATTTCAAATTCTTAAAAAGTAGCAATTTATAAGGGGGACACTTAAAAAGGGACGGAGGGAGTAAATTTTATTGGTTAGGGCTTGGCTTTAAACGATTTGTTTTAATTGATTTGTTATCTTAAATCTTTAGCTTTTTCATTTTACATTTTGAAAGAACAAAAATATTATCTGAAATTGAAGCTATTGTTCTCAACCAAACTGCTTACTTTCTTGAAAGAGGCAGCTGAACAAGCCTTACAGTGTTCAAACATAACGAAAACATATCACACATTGACGAAAAATAAAGAGAAAATTATATGTACCGCAACAAGAAGACCGATTTCCACCGATGCAAATAAGACTCCAAATAATGCTCCAATGCAAGCAAGAAAGTCGACCTTATCTACTTTCCAAATATGATAAGCTTCGTTAAGGTCAATAAGTCCAGGCAATGCAGAAAGTATGATTGAAGCTAAAATTGCTGTCGGGGTATAGTACAAGAGCCTCGTGAAAAATTGTAGCGACAAAATTACGGTTATGGCCATCACTATATTTGACACCACAGTTTCACAACCAGCACTGAAATTTACCGCTGTTCGTGAGAAAGAGCCTGCACAATATTTTCAAGGAAATATAAAATGTGGAAATATTTGAAGTAATACTATAAAGTTTCAAATCATATGATCATACATGCAGACATAACTTTATCAGGGAGATTACCTAGGTACCAGTCATGATATATGTAGTAGTACTATTTAGGTTCCAAAAAACATTAGAGAGATTCACAGAAATACCGATGGATGTGTTTGGTTCTGTTTTTTACTTTTGTATAATGTTAGTTCTGTTCATTACTAAAATGTAATAATTACTTCGTAATCTGTAAATTTGGACATTTTTTGGTTCCACCAATCACCCCAGTACTTTACACACACATGTCATACTTGAGACTGTAAAATACATTTTAGATTTTATCTATGTGCTCTTCGAGCACAAAATAAGAAAAAAGGCTTATATTTTAAAAATATTCATTTTCCAGGAGAAAGGTTAAGTTATTTACCTGTAGCTGTGTAACAAGAAGTTAAAGACCCGATGATGTTCATGAACCCCATTGCTACCATTTCCTTGTTTCCATCAAGATTATACCCTTTTGTGGTTGCAAATGATCGACCCACTGCTATGGCTTCCTACATATAACAAAGAAACAAACAAAGAAAATAAAAACATGTTGTTTTATCTTTTTGGAAACAATATATCTCTCGTGTTTCTAAAACGATGAAATGTAAATGGTCAAATGGTTGATATCTTGCACATACAGTGAGTGCCACAACGGCCACAATAAGTCCAGCCTTAGCAACTTCTGAGATCTGAGGACTTTTGAAATCTAGCATCTCAGCCGAGATGGGATTAAGTCCTGCTTTGACGTGCTTTACAATTTTAACCCCATTTTCATCGGCTCTCGTCAAGTAAACGATAACAGTCGACAAAATAACAGAAATTAATGGAGCAATGGCGGGAACCCAGAAGAGTTTCTTGTTCCTTTTACCCTGATTATGAATTTCCAAAAAAGTATTTAGTGAATAAAGGACATTTTTATTCTTACGTTAGTCACTCATAATAGAAAGTTATCAATTTTGCACATTCCTCTCAATAAAGACAACCTGACTCCCTCCATTTATGCTTTTATGCTAAAAAAACTAGTAATCGTCTAGCACGCGTTGCGTGTGCGACATGATGATATAAAAAACTAGTAATTGTAATATAAAAATATAAGTGTGGTGATAATATAAATATGTGAAAATTAAAAAATATATATAATGTATAAGACGAGAGTATTTAAAAGAATTTTAGATGTTTAAAAGATAGATAAATAGTGTTATTTTCTATTATTTATGAAAGTATGGTTATAATAGTAATAGTAAAAGAGTATAAGAGTATTTTTGAAAAAACATGGTAAAATTTGACAGATTAAAAAATCTTGAATTTTTTATTATATATATTTTTTATATTCTCTACTTAGAACTAGCTCCAGTATTATTCTGGTATTTATTCTTATGATGTCATCAAATTATTAAACTGTTACAATTTACCTTTCAGATACTTTTGAAAATCTAAAGTAGAAATGGTAAAAACACATTTTTATACGTCTAAGATCATACCTAAAATAAAAGTGAAAGGAGTGTAGTGGAATTTGGTGATTAATAAACCAAAACTCCGTGACTAGTCTACAAGGTGGTGATTAATAATGCTAACTTATAACTTACCAAGAATCTGGTGATTAAGATGAAACTCAGAAATGAACACCCAATGATGAAGTTAATTGGGTTCCACTGTTAAAAAACAAAAGGGTCAACTTGTTAAATAAAATTAAACTAACAAAAATTACGAAATAGAGGAAAATAGGGAAGAAAATCTTACAGATTTATGAATTGATCCCCAAACGACTTTAAAGACAGAGATAACATCAGTTTTATTAGTAAAATTAGTGAGTCCAAGCAGTCCTTTCAGCTGCTGAAGACCTATGACAATGGCTGCACCAGCCATGAACCCTACTATGGCTGCATGTGAGAGAAAATCGACTACGAATCCCAACCTGAAACAACAAAAAAAGATTACTAGCATCAGAAAAGTACTAGCATGCACAAGAGCAAACCGCTAAATAAAGGGTTCAACTATTGCATGTATTGAATAAATAGACATCTTAGTATATAAGTTAAGGAACGTCGGTTGTCTCTTAAAATTTTAAATGGAACTAAACGATTAGTCTTTATACTTGAATTGAGAAAATAATTAAAACAATCTTAATGGTAAAGAAAACAATATCGAATACAAGTTTTAGTAATAATTATGAAAAGTTATGAATGAAAAAAAAAAATGCATAATAAGTGCATACCTTAGAAGTCCGAAAGCAGCTTGAAAAATGCCAGCAAAGAAAGTAACAGTAAAAGCAAGCTTTGTATAAGCAATTGGATTAGCCTCAGGGTCTTGTAAATTCTGAATCAATGAAGACATTAAAATTGAAACAACTGCCACTGGCCCAATAGCTATCTCCGACGAAGTCCCCATCACAGCATATATAAGTGGAGGTACCACACTAGTATCTGAAAATTTATATTTAACCTGTTATCTGGTGCTCCCTGATTAATCATCTAAAAAATATAAATACTTCTATCATTCTATGCATAAATTTCGAGATTTAGTGGCTGTTTTTTCACTTATAATCATGTTTTTGCCAAAGAATGTAGGATGAAGTGACTCACATAGACCATACTGGGGATCAAGCTTTGCTAAGGTGGCATAGCCAATACTCTGCAAAGTGATATAAAAATATTACTTGAATCAGCATACAAATTTTAAATGAAAATCGTACTTTTGTCATGAAATTAGCAATAAAAAGAAACACAACCGGTATTCTCAGTTTCTTCATGAAGGTAGCTCTATATCTCATAATTCACATTAATATAACATAAGGGCCAAGTTCGGAAATGTAAACTAAACTTTAAGGAAAAAAATAGTAGAAATTATAATATCTAATAGTTTCTATGTTTACCTGGGGAATACATAGGCTAGCAAGAGTTAAACCGGCTAAAAGGTCACTCCTGAATTTCTTCAGGGAATAAGTTCGAGACAACCGTAGTACCGGAAAAATCATCACCAGCACTGATACAATTACAGAGAAGGGCTTCTCTTTGAGATTTTGAAGTTTCTTTTTGTGTGAAAATACAACTCCTCTTGCAAAATTTACAAACTCCTCCCATAAACTTGGTGGCTTTGGAGAATTTAGAACCCACCTAGTCCACTCGGATGACATATGTCGTTCCATGTCAGATCGTATTTGGGATGAAGCACAAGACTTGGTGTCAAAACCAAACCTTGTTTTTTGAAGTGTTTGTGGGAACTCAGAGAGCTCTCTTTCAGAGTTGGTTAGAACTATAATGGAGGAGAGATTTGTATCTGTTTCCGTGTTAAAATCTGCTGAATTAGGAGGCATCATTTCAAGTACCTCCTAAAGCAGATAGAGAGGGAAAAAGGGTAGTGTCAATGGCTGAGGATTTGAAAGAGCAAATTCTGAGATCTATAAGTTTACAAGCGTCTTGTGCTATGACTGGTTAGTGCTTTTATATATTTTTTTCGTAAGGTGGACGATTATTAGACTTTTTAGTGCCATTAATTATTAAAAAGTTTGTACCATTTTATTATATTCTTACAAACTGCTACTAACAAACGGTTTTTTCCAAAATAATATTACCTTTTTTTTTATTGTGTATGCAGTTAGGATGGTATGCATAATTTTCAGAGATTGTTTATACACTTCACCGGATGTACAACGGCGTCGTGGGAGTTTTGTTGCACCGTGGCGATATCTGCCAATGACCAAATACGAGAAATTGTATGCATTTTAGACATGTCGAGCACTTTGTACGAATGTGTATGAATTTAACGATTGTGTATGCAATTCGTCGGAGTTCCGACGGGCCACGACCCCCTCTATTTTGATTTTTTTAACCGAAAAAGTAAAACAATTCTATATATTTTCGATAAAATCTGGAAAAAAAATATCTTTTGCCCCTCTCCCCCTCATATTTAAAAAATATACTCATATATGGTATGAATTTTTTTATATATAATATCAGTCCCTCCCAGTTAGACTTCCTTGTTCCGCCGCATGCTACTAGTATTAACCCATGGACGAAAGGTGGGTTGTGGTAGGAGTAAACTCTAATGCGATTTAATATTGATTGGGGAGATAAAGTTTGATAATACTGTGGTGGCCTTTTTTGTGTCATTAATTTTTAAAAAGTTTTGCCTGATAATTGTATTTCCAGAAAGTGCTACTAACAAACATGTCTTCCCAAAATTTGCCATTTTTTTTTTATTGTGTATGTTGTTCATGATGGTGTATTATAGGATTGTATATTAACTTTCCACGATTGTGTATACAGTTCGCCGGATGTACAACAGTCTCGCTGATGGTTTGTCAGACCTCTGTAGGTGATCAAAGACGAGAAAACGTATTTATATAAGAAATGGGAAAACATATGTTTAGTATACTATACATTACTATAAGTTGTTAACAATTTAGGTATCCGACAACCAATTTTAACAATTTGGATACAGATCTATAGGTTTTGCCCCAATTGAGGACCCGTGACTGTCTGCCCTTTCGGTACGTAGTTTTTCCCTACGCACTAAAAGTCCTCGCAGAAACACGAGGGTAGCAGTTTTATTTGACTTGGTAAGCTACGAAGGTTATCGTCCGTTGATCCGTTTGGTTGTTGACGTAGATAGTTTTACGGGGGTTTACTAATTATGTGTCAATTAATTAGTAACGAAAAGAGTGTTATCGGTTGGGTTGTCAATCCAATGGATAGTTCATTGGGGGTTTAAACTACTAAATATCAGTTTATTAAGGGTTGTTTGAAGGTTTTTTCAGTTTATTACAACGATCCGTTCTTTAATATGCGGCGTTAATTAATCAATAACTAGCTTATACGACGTTACCGATTTGTTTTAACTAATTTGCATGCGAGAGATAAGACTAATGTTTAAACCTATGTTAACCTACGTAAATATGCAGTAAAAACAAAGGAAATACTAGAAAACACAACAAAGTATTGAAAAAATACGAATAAACTCACAAAACAGAGTCGGTAACTAAGGATTCGTGCACAAAACCTTTAATTTATGTTTCTTTTCTCTCCTCTCTCTTTCTAGAACGAATTTGAGAAGTAATGTTACTAAAAATAAATATGAATGTGTTTATTTTCGGAATAGGAGAGATAAATATATATTTATTTAACCATAACAAACTCTATCTTATCCAAAATTTAAAATATAACGGCACCTGATTGGTCAACTTGACCGGTCAGGGCAGGCTTCTAGAAGCTTCTTTGCTCTATTTTGATTTGATTATGTTTTGCAACTTTCTTGGGGTTCTTTTGGGGTCATTTGTCTTCTGAAATCTTCTATTTTAGGCCTTGTTCTGATCTTCTTGCGTCTTTGTCTTGTTTTTGTGCTAAATCCATGTTTTTTTTACATAACTGCAAGCAATTGCAAGTAAACCGGGAAAACGTAGAAAAACACAAAACATGGCTTAAATAATCCTAAATGTCAACAAAACTATGCTAATTCATATCATATTGACACCCAGAAATGAGCATTTTGTGGTATAATCATACCCCCCAACTAGCTAAATGCTCATATCGAAGAAGTAAAGTTTGTCGGTTGTCTTTTAAAAATTGGTTTTCCTTTTGAGTTTGGTGCACTAACTAGCCTAAAACTAAATACGATAAAAGTAAAGATAAAGCGCACTGTCGTAGAAAACACGATTGCCTTTAGTGTATGCAACAAGACGTTAAATCTTTAAAGTGTAAAAGGACGAGTTTTCTCTCGTGAGAGTTTACTACAACGACGCCCACAAACATATTAGTTTCTAAGTTCCTAGGTTTTCCCTATATGAGAAAAACATTAACAAACAAGGCATACGACATAAAGAGTACAATTACTAAAAGAAATAGAAGCAGGAAAAACAAGTATAACAATCAACTTGAACACGCCCTTAATAGAGTACTCCTAGTTGCCTCGTATACATCTGCCACACCACTCAATCACTCAAAAACTCTCCTTCGGTTTCTTGATGTTCGTTGGGGGTTGATATGGCCTTTTGAATTACCTAGACGTTTGCTAGACTACTAATGGTCAAGTCTTCTATGTCGGTGAAGAATAAGACAAGTGGTGGCTCGTGTTGATGTCGAAGATATGCCTCGAACTTATATGATTGGTGTAGGTGTCGTCTCAAAATAGCGAAAATAAAACTTCGTAGAAATGGAAGTATCCAATGGGCTCATGCACTTTCTTAAGAATAGAAGTGCCAAGTGCTCTAATAACCACAACTCCCTTTGGGAGTATCTAGTACGTATAACGAAATGAACTCGAGCTTATAAACATGCTCGGTAAATACAACCCTTCTCAATTTGAGAAGAATAAAAAGAAACTGCTAAGTGTAATAACAGATGACTTAACCTAATAAACAAGACTACCGGCCTATCAAGTCACTTTGATTTATTTCATTTTTTTTCTTTGAAGTGACAAATGTGATAGAGATGGCCTAATAAAGCAGTGTACAACTAAAACAAAATATCTATCGAGGCTTTGCCTCAATGTCTAATCAACATGGTACTACTGACTAGCCAAACAATGCGATAAAAATCATAACCGTAAAATGATCGCATGAAATCCGTAAATCCGTGTCGAAAGCTCAAAAGAAATGTCATCTCGTAGAACTCCCAATCGAATAAGAGTGTTAAAGTCAAGATTGGGGACACTGTAAGTCGTTGAAAATGCAATAATGTCAATGTCGCGCAAACTCCTACTTGACCATTTCGGCATCCGACTTAGTCTAGGCAACTCGACTGTATTTAGTGGGGACTCTCGAATCTCTCACTACCCTGATGTAACCCATGATAGGAAATACCAAAACTAGGTCATATATATAGTGCCCCTCCCCCCCAACAGCCATGTGTACGAAGGAACTAAAGAGTGCTCTACGCAATTTTAGCTTTTAATAAATCAAAGTTTAATCATAAGGTTGCGCCTAGTTTAACGTTTATAAATGATTTTCTACTTCAGTTTAAACTTCATTTCAGTTTATATCTAATTGTACTTTCAACTTTGTTTGCTAAGAGGTTAATACTAATATTGATAGAATTTTCGAAAAATAAAATCTACTAAACTCTAAGATATAAACGTCCCTTGACTCCCCCCAATTTTGTTTTGTTTTTTGTTTATAGTTTTTTCAATTTTTATATTCAGTACTAACACAAATATTCATAATGCAACACAAAACACACACAAATATTTACAAAATTAATAAAAAGCGGATTCATAGAGTTGATACACTTTTTGTGCGGTATTGAGGCGGAGTGAATGGCTGAATTTCGAGAAAATTAGCTCTTATCCAAAAATGCAGTAGGTTGATCGGTCAGGTTGACCAGTCAGGTCCGCAATGCTTCAATTCTGATTAATTCTTCCAAAAATCCTTGTGAATGTCTAACACAAACACTAAGAAAACATATTAAATGTAAGGGTGGTAGAAAATCTCTCTAAAATTCTAAAACACCAAAAAATTCTCCAAAGTAGGAGTTAAAAAGAAAGACTCAAAATATTTTTGTATTTTTTCGAATTTTGTATTTTTTTTTTTTGGATTATTAAAAAAACAAATGGGGGTTTTAAATAATTAAGAAAAAACAAATATTCACAATTTTTGAAATTTCTCCCCAATTCCGTGAGAAACCAACGAAGATGTATCCACTCCCCAAACTAAAACTTACTGTGTCCTCACTGTTAGGAGAAGTAAATCACAACGGAGTTGCTCACGCCAAAGAAACTCCATGTGGACTAAATGCAAGACAAAATACATATAAAAATAAATGGTGGATATATACATATGGAAGTGATGGTGGAATTAGATGGAACAGGAGGACCTTCATCCTCTCCTACCTCGTCACGCTTCGTGACTAATGTCTGATCCTACTCGGGCTCTTCCTCAGGATCCTCCTTAGGGTTGTACTCGGGATCCTCCTCATTAATATCATCTATGTTGAGTTTCATACTTCAAAGAGGCAGGTCTAGGAAAAGATATTTTCTCGCCTTGCTTAATATGTTTAAGAAGTTTGATGTGCATAGTTCGGCGGTACTCCTTGAACGCTTCCGTGATGATGTGTCATGAAAACACTAAATTCCTCCCATAAAAGATGGAATCCCAAAATTTAAGTACTTATTTCAACAATATATAGTCACGTCCTACTCCTTGTAGTTGATGATGGATTGTGATGCCTTCAAGAATGGTGCTCCTAATATGACTTTGTTAAGTCGGTGCTAAGATTGTTCAAGGGGAACATCATAGACAATGAAGTCTAGGATATATATATATATATAAACACTCAACTCCTTGGCTATTCCCAGAGACTTCCCTGACTTTTGGCCATTGGCCATCAATATCCTTTTGTTGTAGGGATGTAGCTTAGTGAGGCCAAGTCCATAAAAGATATTAGTTGACATCACATTTGAAAATTCCCTCGTATAAATCAAGAACCTGACCATGGAGTAGTCGCCTATGACCGTGGTTATCGTTGGGTAATCAATTCCTTCTGTAGATCGATTGCGTGACAGCTTGCGAAACCTTCCCATATAATTTGGCAGGTGGATTGGTAATCCATGAGGGTTTACACCCCATGATACATCATTAGGCATGTAATGAGGGTCTCTTTGCAACCCTTCTCCAATAATAGTACTCTTGATGAGTTCTTCCTTAGTCACTCTCCTTAGGAATGGAATCAATTCATCTGCATCGTTGGTTTTGACTACATGCTCCATTGGCAAATACGTTGGTGCCTCTAGTGCAAGATCTCCAAAACAAGCCTCTCCATATTCCTCAATTTCTGTGAGTGTTGACATCTCGTCTCGTGTGAGCTTTGCCACATAAGTTCGAAGTCGCACATCCTCCTCGTCTATGAAGAGAGCTCTTCTTATAGGATTGTTGTCCTTGACAACTCTTCTATCCTTATCATTCCAAGGTTTTGTGGGTTTCTTTTGAGGTGCTTCTTTGAGCTTCTGCCCTTTTTTCCTTAGGTGTTTCTAGCACCCTTTCTACATTTTTCTTATTCCTTCTCCAATAAAGCTTTTTCTTATTCTTAAGCATATCATTTGTCTCATGTATGAGTGCCTCTTCAGACTCATCTACCTTCATGAGAACTACATTTGCATGGTTCGTGTGACTCCTCCTTAGATGCTTTGAACTCATGTTCATTTTCAAGGTTAGAGTCTTTTCTCCACCGCTTATCGTAAGTGTATCCTTCTCATAATCAAGGGTAGATTTAGTTGTTCGCAAGAAAAGTCGACCCAATATGACTGTCGACTCATCATTATTTCCTCCAAGAATTTGTCAATCCATGACACAAAGTCTAGAGTATATAAGAAATCTCCCAATCTACATACAACGTCTTTAACGATGCCTAGACAGGTTTCGTCCTTAGAGGAGTTAGCCATTATCAAGTTAGCTCAGAATGGTTGGATGCCCTTCAACTTAAGCATTTCATACATCTCCCTCGGTAGACAGTTTAGATTAGATCCTTAATCTAGTAGTATTCTCTCAAGTTGTTACACACCAAAGGTAATTGTCAAAGTTGGTGGACTAGGTTCTGTTTCCTTGTTTGTCGGGCTCATACCCATAAATCTTTTTAGATAATCTGGTTCTTCGTAAGGTATGCCTTTACCGATATAAGATGGTATATGATCCACTTTTCTTGGTGCATCCACTGCTTTAGCAAGCTCCCCACCTCCAACATTTGGGGAAAGTTGGGTGGTCGGCACTCTTCCCAAGAATTCGGCTAAATTATTCGAAATCTGTTCCACTTTCTTGAAATTTTCAGTTTAACTTTCTCCATCTGCCTACTCTTCTATGATTACCCTAAGTTGACTTTTCTCAACTGTTGGATCTGTTAATATAACAACCTCAAATATCTCTTGGATAGGTTCTGCCTCATCTTTAATAAGCTTCTGGGTGGAAATCACCATTGTTTCTTGAGCAAGATCTTCTTGGAGATGCGTTTCCTAAATCAGAATGGTTGTAGCCTCAATATATAATGTCTTGAGATACTCACGGTACCCCTGCGGGTTTTAGGACCTCCACATTGCCATGGCTGGATCCTCGTCACCTGATTCTTGGATAGGTTTTGCCTCATCTTTAATAAGCTCCTGGGTGGAAATCACCATTGTTTCTTGAGCAACATCTTCTTGGAGATGCGTTTCCTAAATTGGAGTGGTTTTAGCCTCAATATATAGTGTCTTAAGATACTCATGGTACCCCTGCGGGTCGTAGGACCTCCACATTACCATGGCTGGATCCTGGTCACCTGATTCTTTGGCAACTAGGTATGCTATCAAAGATTCATCCTCTTTCTCTTCTTCGGTATGCACATCTTTGAGCTCGTCGACTAGTTCTTCGTCTATGGTGTCTACAACCAACCATGCATAAGCATGAGGTTGCATTCTCAGCACATTGAATTCCTTCGTTAACAATTCATCTTGTTCATCCTCCTCATCCTATTCGTACCATCTTTGAGGTTGTATCCTTATCACACTTATTGGTACTTGGAGGTGCTCATATTCCTCTTCTTCTTCCTTTGTTCCTGGTTGTACTCTTATTCCAAATGTTTCATTGGTTGGCTGAACATTAGGTGGAGCTTTCCCCTTTCGGTTGGCTACTGGTTGAGCAGGCAATATTCCCACTTGATTCTTTTCGATTTGAATCTTTGAGATAGAGTTGCTTATGAGCTTATCCATACATTCCTCTAGTCTTTTTAGATCCTCCACTATCACCAAACTATTAGGATGCTGGTTCTATCCGAAGTTGTTGTATCCTTGGTGGTTGGAGTTGTTCCACTGATTTTGGTTTGAGCATTGAAAATTGTTTCCTTGTGTTCCCTCGCCATAAATGACTTCAATGACCGGAAGGTCGAGTGGGTCTTATGGGATTGGATGCCAATACTCTGGTGGGATTGGCTCGTTAAGATAGAATTTACCCTTTGCTTGTGGTAGGTCTCTCGAATCCTTGTTTACTGGACTTAGCTCCCACCCTCTAGCTTGTTTAGCTACCTTATCAAAGAATTCAAATGAGCGTTGAACAAAATAAGTGTTGAAGGCTACTCTGGTGTTCGAGTCAATAATCTCCCTCATCTGTCGTGTGAGTGAAAAGTAGAAGAACTTGAAGACCATGTCAGCCTTGTAACCAAGATGGGGATAAGAGCGTTGGAGCTCCTAAAATCTTTCCCACATGTTGTATAAAGTCTTTTGGAATTTTATCTTGAAGTTCTGGATTTGTCGTTGGATTGCCATGGTTCGGCTAGCTGAGAATTTTTTTTGCAGGATTTACTGCGTCATTTCTTGCCAACCATGGATAGAATGAGACGAGAGACTGTTGAACAAGTCCTTGGCTCGGTTGGCTAGTGAGAAGTTAAACAGCTTAAGACGTATGATGTCAATGGCGACATCTCGCACGACATGAAGATCACATATGGATTTGAATTCCATTATGTGATTGTAAGGATTTTCTGGCTCCATTCCTCGAAAAACAGGAATACGAGCAAGCATCTGAGCTTGGGCATCAAAGTCTCTCCCGTTGGTTGGTAGGACGATACAGGTGGTCCTGTTTGGACGAATTGGGTCGAGGAAATGTTGAATGGTCCTATCTAGCCCCCTTTGAGGTGGTGGTGGTTGTACCGGAGGTTGGTTTGATTCATTGACATGGATGTTCCCTTCGGGATATGGGCCGTCAATATTTTTAGGCGCCGCCTGGTGTTTGTGGTGTGTAAATCTAGTGGATGATCGGTTGCAAATGGTTGTAACTGGAGGCGTTCCCTAACTACTGAGCAGGTAAAATACCTAGGAGTATCTATTATGACTTAATAATAATTAAGTCGGGATTTAGGAACATAACTGGTCGAATTAACCAATTACATAGACACTTGACCGGATAGCCTTACCGGTCAGGTCAGAGAGATCTAAAATGTTCAGATCAAATGAAATTTTATCCTAACAAGGGCTTTAACTAATACTAATTTATAATTACTATATGAAAAGGCAATATTATAGGCTAATTTACCAGAAATGACTATCTAACAATTAAAAATAAATAAAACTATCAATTTTAATAACCGTGGTTGCCGGGGCGCCAAAATGACTGTTTGCCCTTTCGGTACGTGGTTTTTCCCTAAGCACTAAAAGGCTTCGTAGGAGCACATGGATAGCAGTATTATTTTTATTGGGAAGCTACCAAGGTTATCATCCGTGGAACAGTTTGGTTGTTCATGTAGATAGTTTTACGGGGGTTTATTAATTTGGTGTCGATTAATTAGTAATGAGGAGAGCGTTAGCAGTTGGGTTGTCAATCCAATGGCTCGTTCCGCGGAGGTTTAAACTACTAAATATCAATTTATTGAGGGTTTTTTAAAGGCTTTTTTAGTTTATTAAAGCAATTCCTTCTTTAACATGCGGCATTAATTAATCAATAACTAGCTTATTGACTGCTCTTTAAGTTTGTTATTTTTGACACACATAAAAGCCTCTCAACAGTACGAGTGTAGTTGCAATATATATCCCGGTAGTACGGGTTCGTTCCACGAAGAACTACCTATATTAACTTCGGTAAAAAACTTGTTTATGGAATGTTAAACGATTCTTAGCAATTACTTTTACTCTGATCTTCATCATTTTCACATCCTACTAACATGGTGTTCATCTAAACATAAATTATAACAAGAGACATTACACTATTTGTTATCATATATTCCAAATGCTAATCATGTGTTTATCCTAAGCTATTCCAATATCATTGATCAATCCAATAACGAGTTGTCAATTCTTTAATATTAGCATAAACAAATAAACATCAAAATTTGAACATGCATCGATAGACAGACCAATATAAGAAAATAAATACTCAATAAAAGTATTAGAAACTTAGTTTGCGCAAGCCTAGTGGTCGGAGAACATCGATTATGATCAATACTTAAAGGAAATGTGTTTTTAATTGAGATTTGAAATAAACTTGAGTTTTTAGAGAGATGTGGCCTCTCTGGATTTCTTAGATAAAAAAATAAATGTTCATCCTCCCAAACGAGTCAACAACCCTAGCCTAAAAAATAACCAAATGAGTCAACAACCCTAGCCTAAAAAATAACCAAAAAATATAACTTACTTGACCAGTCAGGTGAACTTCTAGAATCATCTTTTGACTTTATCTTCACTTGACTCCGTTTTGTACTTTGTTTGGGCTTGATTTTAGACCCTATATCTTCCGATTTCTTATCTTTTATTCATTTGTTTGGTTCTCTTGTGTCTTTGTCCCATCTTTTTGCTAATTCCGTGCTTTTTTCTTGCAATAATGCAAAAGAGTGCAAATAAACCGAACAAACACAGAAATGCACAAAACATGACTTAAACAACCCAAAATGCTAGTAAAACACTATTAATTTATATCCTTTTAACATCTTAAAACAACCATTTCGAGGCCTAATCATACCCCCCAACTAGCTCAATGCTCGTCTCGAGCGTTGGAAGTGATCAAGAAAAATAAATAATTTCACTTGAGATTTTTTTTTAAATTAGTTTCCTTCCCCCTTGAGTTTGTGCTCTAACTAGCCTAAAACTAATAATATACAGGATAAACAACTATCATAGAAAACACGATTACATTTGGCGTATGCAACAAGCCGTTAAACCTTTAAAGAATAAAATGACGAGTTTTGTCTGGTGAGGGTTTGCTCATGAACACCCACAAAAAATCATGTCTTAATTTCCATTGTTTGAGTTCCCTCATTCTTACGAGACTCCAAATATGCAAATTTATGGTAACACTTAATAGTCTTATTAAAACATGGTAAGACCTCTAAGGATACCTAGGGTTTGTTATAAAAAGTGTCTTCGTCCCAAAATGGCTTGGTTTAATATTGCACATGCATTATGATCTAAGAATCTTCAAGTGTTTACCTGTTAGCTCAAAGTTCGACATCTTAAGAAAAAAACCTTGCAATCCGTCATTTTTATAAAATAAAATGACAAAGCTTATATAAGATAAGGAATATAGCATATATTGCATAATCTCCATGCTAGTAACCCACAATTGCACTTTATTTTTTATATAGCTCACTTTTGTTATTTTTTTTTTCATTTGAACAATTTTTTCAATAATTTCTTTAACTTTGAGCCTTTGGCTCATTCCTCCTTCGAACGCACTACACCGCGCCTTCGTATAACAGTGGGCTTTTTACCCCTTTATTCTCCCGGACTTTTTCCGTCCACCCCATGCAAGGTATATCCCCCTCCCATTTACCTGTCTTTCGACATCGATGGGAAGGTATTCAACCATATCAATACATGGGTGCATAAATGATAGTACTAAATCTAGAAGAATGTTCCCTCAATCCCTGCTTACACTCATTTGTGCAGGTGAAGACTTATTGGGCATGTTGTGGATTCCTAAAACTAGCCGAATTATAAATATATGCCGTAAGGCTAGACAAGTTCTCTTAGAGAATGGCGAATTTACGCACCTATCGATCCACCCTTAACCTATTGCTGGGGCTAAGATGTACTTGCAAAGGTACCTAGATCAAGGACACCATCTACTTAAAATAGATTTTTTGCAATCAAAAAAATTATATAAAAACGGTATTTGCAAGTTTTTAGGGTTGTCGCGCGAAAATGAGTAATCATTAATACATTTTTAACAATTAATTTTGCATGCAACTTGTACAATATTATTCCTCCTTAAATTGGATTGTATGAAAGATTTAATACACACCATACGTATTCAAAGATTTAACATCATAAAATAATAACATTATTCTTTTTTTTTCAAGGTATTGTAAATTGATTTCGTATCAGAATAGGTCTCCATAAACAATAAAATAAAACAATATAATGGTTTTTAGAAGAAATTTTTATTTTCGTTCAATGTTTTAAAGTGTGAAATTGATGTCTTAAACATGAAAAACATGTACCAATCTAACAAAAGTTGTAGTTCATAGGGTTGATACATCTTTAAGTACAATTGTTTGTCGAGAGAGAAGTGGATGTCATATTTCAAGTGCTCCAATAGGTTATCCCTTTTTGTCACCTATGCCTGTCTAATAGAGTACTAAACAAAATATAAAATGCAAGTGCGGGAAAGGGAATCCTGAACAAAATTCTATCCAATTGAATAGGGTTTTATTTCCATAATATTCCATAGTATTCCCTACCCCAACTAAAATAGACAGTGTTCTCACTATTGGAAGGAGAAGAAAACATTGTGTCAAGAATTCTCTGCAAAGATTACATACATTTTCCTTTTCTTCCGCTTTTAGTTACATTTTCCCATTATAGTTGACTTTACTAAACATCCTGCCCTTGAGCGTGCACTCTCAAAATTAGGAAGCAAACACATAATATGCCAAAATCGACATGATTGAAAAAGATATCACAACAGCATAGTCATAAACTGAAAATAATACCAACACTTCTTGAACAAGAAATTGTTTCCAGGATGAAAATAAAAATTATTAAAGAAAGTAAACATCGAGCAGACAGATGTAATCTAAACGGGTGATTTACATCTCAAAGCAAGTCTTGCTCGAGGAACATAAACTGAAAAAACCAATAAGAACTAAATCTAGAAGATTACGACGCTTACTCGTCTGTCTCGTCATACTCATCATCCTCTGCGTCCTCATCCAGATCTGGGTAGTGAAATGGGAGCCTGGTCGGCATCTAGAGGACTCGATCCAAATACAACCCTACCATGTACTACATTATGGTCTTAGCATCGTACTCCATCCTGGACTCTAGTCGCCTGCGAAGTACCTATGGGAATCCTCTATCCGTCGAAGGGACTCCCGGTTTCCTGTCTGCAACTTTCGATCAGTCATGGAGGCCACAGCCTAGCGAGATAAAGAACCTCGCTCAACCCTTTTTTGTGAGGAACTACTACCCTCAACCCTCTGCCTCTTGGTCCCACCAACCGACTTGCGTTGCATGGTCTTATCGATAGGCCTCCCTGCAAACTTAAAGCTCGGCCATCCTTTAGCGTGCTTTACCAAAGTGGCACACTTATAAAGCAAACCAGGGAAAGGGATACTTCTATCATTATGTCCCTTAAAACTTGTCGTGTCTATAAACTTCCACTAGAAGACTACGGACTTGGTGATATCGATTCACCATCCTTTCAGTGTGACATACATAAAGCCAGTCCTGTCAATAGTCAAATCCCCATGTCCTCCTCCGGGAACCAAATTATCATACGAGCTGTAACATCCCATATTTTTATAAATGGTTTTATTTATGATTTAATTTATCCAAAAACGTTTTATACAAATTTTATCAAAAACCGGTCACTCGACTATTTTTTAGCCAAAAACCGAAACTCTTCCGAAAAACTTTATTTTAAAAACCTGTTACTAATTTTATAAATAAAAAGGACCCAATATATTTGTTGATAAAGATTTATTATTTTTGAGTAGTAAAACAATATTTTTGGATTTAGAGTTAACTTTTAGAACTTTGGGGATCAAATAGTTCGTTACCACAAACTTTCTCAAAACAGTTTTTACATCTTCAAATCAGCCCACTTTTTCAAAGCAGTAACCTAAAACAAAGAGAAAAGAGAGAAAAAGAGAGAAAAGGGAAATTTCAAAGCTTAGGAAGAAGAAGAGGAAACCACCACTAGCGGGTTCTTACCGGAAGCATCTCCTCTACGCTCTAAGGTAACGGGGGTTATCCATTGCGACTAGACGAGGGTGTATGTTAGGATTAGGTTTTGCGTTTATTATAAATTGGGAGTTTTTGCCGTTGATATTAATTTATGTTCTTAAATTGTTAATTGGGGTTTAGTTGTTGTATTTTTAATTCCATTAATTGAATTGTAGAATTTGAGATTTTAGACATATTAATTTCGAATTAATGAGATTATGGATGGGTTTGCATGTTTTATCTGTTGATTATGTGATTATATAGTTGTTGATGAAATTGGGTAAATTTATGTTGAATAAAGATGAATTGTAGTTTATGCATACAAGGTGTTTGTTCAAATGCCTGAATGAGATTTTATGTTGTTGGAGTTGTTTGGCTAGTTGTGAATCTAGTACCTATGATTATGGGTTATGTTGAATTACGTTAAAGTGACGTATGAGAATGTGATAATTGAATGGTTTAATATTATTGGCCGAGGCCTTGTGATTTAGATTAATAGCAATGGTCTATGTCTCTTCCTAATTCCGGGGACAATAGACTGCCGAGGGGATAGGGAATGACTCGTCTTACGGACTGGGGCGAGTGGCATGAGAGGTCCTAGTGTGCACTCTATTTACTTTTATGTTAGCAATGGTCTCTGTCTCTTCCTAATTCCGGGGACAGTAGACGGCCGAGGGGATAGGGAATGACTCGTCTTACGGACTGGGACGAGTGGCATGAGAGGTCCAAGTGCGCACTTTAAATCTACTTTTATGTTAGCAATGGTGTATGTCTCTTCCTAATTTCGGGGCATAAGACGGCCGAGGGGATAGGGAATGACCTACCTTATGGACTGGGGTAGGTGGCGTGAGAGGTCCATGTTTGCTGTAGATGTTTATTTAATTTATTTCATTGTACGATGTTATTACTATTTCTTCTTATACGTTGATTATCGTAGTTGTTATTTGTGAGTTCTTGCATTTATGGGATGGAGTGACGGTATTTTGTGGTGCCGTCCTGTCTATGTATGTACGTGGGACTCACCGTTACAGTTTTGTCTTTCAG
The DNA here is from genome assembly GCA_963682055.1 of Primula veris. Classification (NCBI taxonomy): domain Eukaryota; kingdom Viridiplantae; phylum Streptophyta; class Magnoliopsida; order Ericales; family Primulaceae; genus Primula; species Primula veris. Next base: position 27,665,697 of record OY821741.1, read on the forward strand.
GTGCAACTTAGGTTGAGGCATTGGTTATGAGAGTTAGCAAGATATCGCATGGGCTCGGGGCTTCTTTCTATTGCTTTCTTTTTCTTAGCCTATATTTTTTTAAGTTTGTAGCCTATGGGCAAATCACTTTCGTTGTCTTCTTTTCATATAACTTTGTTAAAAATCAACTCGTCTTGTAGCCGTGTTTGGCAAACTTTTTTATTTATTTATTCGTTAATTGTTCCTTTAGCTCACAAATTATTTTCTTTTAAAAGTTAAATTTTGTACCAACAGGTCTTATTCCTTTTGTTTAAAAAGGTCACGCCTTGATGTCCGTGTTTTCCGGATTTTGGGGTGTGACTAGTTGGTATTAGAGCTAACCAGGTTCTTGTATACTTTGGGACGACGGGAAGATGGGTAACCATTGGACCAAGACCCATCGTATCATTTTCACAAAACTTTTTCAAAAATTCAATCTTTTTCTAAAAACGGGGGGTTGCATTTAGCTTAAGACATGTAGCTAGAATTTAGTAGTAGTTGATGAAAGGAAAGTCCACATGTGAGGCAAGTTGGGGACAATGAGGACGCTTGTTGATCCCGGCTCGCCAAACTAGTGGGTGGACCTCTCGTCGATATGTGTGACGGAATACCTTAGCGATGTGGAGTTTTAGAGTATGCGAGGACGCTCGAGTGCTTTAGGATAACGTATCGTGATGGATTATCCCTCGTACTTTTGTGTTCTTTGTATGCATATGTAGATTGATATAGTGTGTATGAGGTATAAGTTTGCATGTCTAGTAGTAGCGAACTATTAGAGTGCGAGAATTGTGTAGTTGATGGTCTTACGTAATGTGTTTTCTAAATTATTAACTTGTGTGTTAATGAATATTATATGCGAATGGATGTTGATCGTATAAATATTGTGGACTAAATGATGTAGTTGTATGATACATTCCTTGTAGGGAATTTACAAGTGTTGAAGAATTTTTACATTTTTGTAACATTATATTCTCTGGACCAAAAAACGATCTGTCGTCTGTCAAAACGATCGGTCGAATTTTTCAGACCTCTCTGGACCAAAAAACGATCGGTCGTCTGTCAAAACGATCGGTCGAATTTTTCAGACCTCTCTGGACCAAAAAACGATCGGTCGTTTGTCAAAACGATCGGTCGAATTTTTTAGACCTCTCTGGACCAAAAAACGATCGGTCGTTTTGTCCAAAACGATCGGTCGTGTTATGGAAATTTTGCGGTTTTCTCGCTATACTTCAAACGTTTATAACTCCTTCGTTTTTACTCCGAATTTGATTCCGCTTGAACCGTTGGCTTCGTATTTTAGTACTCTATGATTTTGAATCTTAGAAAGCTTGATAAAGTGATTAACATGTAAAACGAATTTTTATCATGTATGAGTAGTAGTGTCGAGTGAGACAACTAAAGTGTCGGTTTTAAATGTGTGTAGTCATGGCTATTACCACAAGGACTAGTGGACGGGGACCAGCTATACGCGGGGGCACACCACCATCAAGCGGTGTGGCTACCCGAGGTGGGACAAATGGAAGAGAAAGAAGAGCTCCAAGGGGGCGTGGAGCAACTCGAGGAAGAAGGGCTGCAAGAGGTCGTGGGGGGAGAGGTAGCGCTAGTGCCCCACCACCTGAGCAACCCGAGGAGGAGGTAGAGGTTGAGAATGTATACGAGGAGGTGAATGAGGAAGAAGAGAGACTTTCGTATCAGAACCGGAATCGGTAAACACTAACCAAGTGATGACCGACCTTCAGAAGGTGGTGCAAATGATGGTGCAGAATACACAAGCTGGGAGTTCAAGTAACAATGGATTGCTTAACTTCACCCGATTGGGGGCTCCGACTTTCAATGGGATAGGTGAACCATCCATAGCTGAGGGATGGGTGGACGAAATGGAGAAATACCTATCGGCAGCGGGGATAGTAGATGGGGAACAACGGGTGAATATGCCTCAGTTTCACCTAAAGGGTGAAGCACGGAAATGGTGGTTAGGGATCGTGGATACTTACGACTTAACCAACATCGACTGGAATGAATTCATCGAATTGTTCAATCGACAGTTTCTTCCCGATTCTTATAAGGATGAAATGAGGAGGCGGTTCGATGAACTATATCAAGGGGGTATGACCGTTCAAGCATACCAGCTAAAGTTTACCTCACTCTCGAGGTATGCCCCAGACTCGGTTCTAGGGGGTGCTGAAAAATGTATGAGATTCATGAAGGGGATGAACCCGACCATTTCATTGCAATTGGCATCGGCTCGTCTTGTCAACTATAATGAGTTGGTAAAATCGGCTCAATCTGTGGAAGGAGCTCTACTCCATAGCAAGAGAATCTCGGAGAAGTCGAAAACCGGAAATGCTCCGAGGGAAGAGAAGAAGCGGACTTGGGATATGGCGAATAATTCGCATTTTCCACAACAGGGCAGAGGAGAGAGGGGTTTTAACCCACTACCAACAAACACCATAATGAAGAGAGCGTGTTTCACTTGTGGAGATGTGAACCATCGACAATTCGAGTGCCCTAGAGTCCAATGTAGAACATGCAACCGGTTTGGGTATACGGCAAGAGTTTGTACCATGGGACAAGGAAGAATCGACACCAACCGGCCTTTTAACCAACCTAGGTTGCCACCACCGCCACCAAGAGGACCGGAATTCGTACCACAATACCAATTACCTGGGAACCAAGGGGGAGGGTTTTGAGGTAACCACCAAGGAGGGGGAAACCATGGGAACTACCGAGGAGGCCATCAAGGCCTGGGGAACCGAGGAAATAATGGGGGGAATCGAGGACCGCAAGGGAACCCACCCGCTCAAGCTCGTCTATTTGCCTTGCCACAGTTGCCAAACCAATGAGACCCAACAAATGTACAAGGTATGGTTCTTGTGTGCTCATCTTGGGCACATGTTCTTTTCGATACGGGAGCTTCGCGTTCTTTTATATCTAGAAGTCTAGTTGAGTCTTTGTCGTTAGAAATTAGGATTCTAGAGAACCCGATTGTTGTAGAGACTCCTGTTGGGGGTCGAGTTGTGTTGGACCGAGTGTGTCGGTCTTGTGAGATGGTGGTCACGGACCACGTGTTTATATTTGATTTAGTTGTTATAGAGATATCGTGATTCGACGTGATACTTGGAATGGACTGCTTGGTTCATTTCAACTCTTTCATCGATTGTGTTCGACGAAAAATTTTCCTTACAACTTCATCCGGAGATGAGGTGTTCTTTCGTGGGGAAAGGGACGCTACCCTTTCTTCTATTCCTTATTATTCCAAGCGGGTTGTGGGCAACCTGTCTTGTCTTTTGGCTAGTCTCTCGATAGTGGATAACGACGAGGAAGTGGAAATGTGGTCAATCGTAGTGGACGATTTTAGAGATGTGTTTCCGAAGGATCTACCGGGGTTACCAACGAAGAGAGGGTTAGATTTTTCTATCGATTTGGTACCGGGAACGGCACCCATAGCCATTTCCCTGTACCGATTGGCACCGGCTGAGCTAAAAGAGTTAAGTAAGCAGTTAGAAGAACTGCTAGAGAAGGGGTTTATTAGGCGGAGTACGTCACCGTGGGCGGCACCGGCCTTATTCGTGCAAAAGAAGGATGGATCGATGAGGATGTGCATCGACTATCGAAAGCTAAATAGGGTGACTATTAAGAATAAGTACCCACTACCTCGAATTGACGATTTGTTTGACCAACTGAAGGGAGCGACGTTATTTTCAAAAATCGACTTGCGATCAGGCTATCACCAATTGAGGGTGAAGGATGAGGATATTTCGAAAATGGCCTTTAGCACCTGGTATGGTCACTATGAGTTTGTGGTCATGCCATTCGGGTTAACTAATGCGCCAGCGACATTTATGGCGTTAATGAACCGGATCTTTAAGGAGTATATCGACAAGTTTGTGGTGGTCTTCGTCGACGATATCTTGATATACTCGAGTTCAAGAGAGGAACACCAAGAGAGGAACACGAAGAGCATCTCCGTTTAACGTTGCTCATGTTGAGAGAGCACCAACTTTATGGAAAGTTTAGCAAATGTGAGTTTTGGCTAAATGAGGTGAAATTACTTGGACATGTTGATGTGCCCGGGATGCTAAGATGTCAGTAGGTCACTGAATTTTAGGAGAACTCAAGAGAGAAAACCAACTCTTCGTGTTTGATAAGCCGAAGGCGCCACAAACAAGATGGGTTGGGGTTCTAATGAAACAAGCTTGATAAGCCCAAAGGCGCCACAAACAAGTTCCGTTAGGATGATTCACCACACTCCGGAGAGAGAAGAAGGGGAGTGATAAGAATCGGGGTTTAACTCGCCACTAACAATCTAAATTCCACAAATTGCAAGATAAGAGAAAAGGATAAAACAAGCAAAAAGTTTAATTCTTTATATCACTCTGGATATCTTATAACTTGATACATGTGGCTTTATATAGAGCCAAAAATGTCATACTTAAGATAGGATAAAATCAACAACTTAGATTACATGAATCTAGTTAGATACATGCATAGAAACCCTTTAGACTTATCTATAATATTAATTAATGACTTTGACCACTTAGAATCAAGGAATGTGTAGATTCATGAATCGGATTATTGCGCTTCTCGAAATAGCCAAGATTCGACGTATTGGTAAAGCTGCTGTTCAAAGCTATTAAATGAGCTATTTCCTTTGTCATTAGCAGCTCATTACCTACTTCGAGCTTCTTAGATTTTGAACGAGTAACCGGACCCATATGAGGAATATTTAGCTTAGCATCTGAATCTAACACAACATGATGCACATCATCTCCTCCGGGTTGATTAGGATTTGCCCTCAAATCCATATTTTCATTGTCTTCAATGTATGGAGTCAAATCCCGAACATTGAAAGTGTTTGATCCTTGGTATCCTTCAGGTAGTTCAATCTTATATGTGTTATCGTTGACTTTAGTGAATATCCGAAAAGGACCATCGGCCCTTGCCATAAGCTTTGATTTCCGCAGGTTTGGAAACCGCTCTTTCTTCAACTGCACCCAAACTAGATCACTTGGTTCGAAAACAACCCGTTTTCGACTTTTATTCGTCACTCGCTCATTGATTTCATTTTGTTTCTCAATCCGTTCTTTCACCTTCTTATGTATCTCTTTAACCAACTCGGCTTTCTTTTCTCCATCCGTACTAACCCTCTCGCTGATAGGTAACGGGGATAAATCCAAAGGTGTAATAGGATTAAAACCATAAACAATCTCAAAAGGGCTGAGTTTCGTAACCCTATGCACACTACGATTATAAGCAAACTTGGCCATTGCTAGAGCCCCATCAAATGATTTCAGATTTTTACCAATAAGACTTCGAAGTAAAGTAGACAAAGTTTGGTTTACTACCTCGGTTTGTCCATCGGTTTGCGGATGACATGCTGTACTAAATAGAAGTTTAGTACCCAATTTCTTCCACAACGTCTTCCAAAAGTAACTCAAGAACTTGACATCTTGATCCGACACGATTGTTTTCGGAATACCATGTAGTTTCACAACTTCTCGAAAGAACAAGTCCACAATATGTGATGCATCGTCCGTCTTGTGACACGGGATGAAATGAGCCATTTTTGAAAAACGATCGACTACCACAAAGATCGAATCCATACCCCGCTGTGTTTTTGGTAATCCCAATACGAAATCCATACTCACATCAACCCAAGGTTGATTCGGTACGGGTAATGGCATGTATAACCCTTGATTTGCTTCTTTGCTCTTGGACTTTTTACAAACTACACATTTCTCAACAACCCGATGTACGTCTTTAATCATAGCAGGCCAATAAAAATGTTCTTTGACCATTTCCAAAGTCTTCTTTTCCCCAAAGTGTCCTGCCAGACCACCACTATGAGCCTCTCGAACTAACAATTGCCGAACCGAACAATTCGGAATTACAAGCTTTCCCATCCAAAAGAGATATCCCTTGTGGCGATAAAACCCATTCACGGCCTCTTTCTCACATGCCAAATAGATAGAGGACAAATTTGAATCTTCTGAGTACTGATCCTTGATGAGTTCGAACCCAAGCAAGTTCGCACTCATCATCGATATAAGAGCATGTCTTCGAGAAAGAGCATCGGCAACAACATTTGAATTCCCTTTCTTGAATTTGATAACATATGGAAATATTTCCATAAACTCGACCCATTTCGCATGTCTTCGGTTCAGTTTTGCTTGTCCCTTCAAATACTTTAAAGACTCGTGATCGGTGTGTATTACAAATTCCTTTGGAAGTAAATAATGCTGCCACACTTCCAACGCTCGTATCAAGGAATAGAACTCCTTATCGTAGGTGGAATAGTTGAGTCGAGAGCCACCCAACTTTTCACTGAAATAAGCAATTGGTCGCTTGTCTTGTATAAGAACAACCCCTATGCCTACCCCGGATGCATCACACTCGATTTCGAAAGTTTTCGAAAAGTCGGGCAGAGCCAAAATTGGAGCCGAGCATAATTTCTCCTTTACTATCTCAAAACTCTTATGAGCAGCTTTATCAAATTTAAACGCACCATTAACTTTAGTACACTCAGTTAGAGGGGCTAACAAAGTGCTAAAGTTTTTCACAAAACGTCTATAAAATGATGCTAATCCATGAAAACTTTGAACCTCCGAAACACTAGTCGGCTCAGGCCATTCCTTGATTGCTTTTACTTTCTCCTCATCAACTTCAACACCTCTTTCTGAAACCACAAAACCGAGAAAGACGACTCGGTCTTGGCAAAAGTCAGATTTCTTCAAATTCCCAAAAAGCTTTTCTCGACATAGAACGTCGAGGACCAGTCGTAGATGCTCCAAATGTTCGGCAAAGGACTTGCTATAGATAAGTATGTCGTCGAAATAAACAATAACAAACTGCCCAATAAACTTACGTAAGGCATGATTCATCAAACGCATAAAGGTGCTCGGTGCATTTGACAAACCGAATGGCATAACCACCCATTCAAACAACCCTTGCTTCGTTTTGAAAGCGGTCTTCCACTCGTCATCTTCTTTCATACGGATTTGATGGTATCCACTCTTAAGATCAACTTTTGAAAAATATATTGAACCATGCAATTCGTCGAGCATATCATCAAGGCATGGTATTGGATAGCGATACTTTACAGTAATTTTGTTGATAGCCCGACTATCAACACACATATGCATGCTACCATCCTTCTTTGGTACGAGTAATGCCGAAACCGAACAAGGACTCATCGATTCCCGAACGTACCCACGCTCTATCAACTCTGACACTTGGCGATGCAGTTCTTTGGCTTCCTCGGGATTACAACGATAGGCTGGTCGGTTGGGTAAAACAGCACCGGGAATGAGATTTATTTGATGTTCGATTCCCCGAATCGGTGGCAAACCAGGTGGTAATTCCTCGGGAAATACATCCTCGAATTCCTCCAAAAGTTTTACAATTTGCGGTGGGAGTGAGGACTTGTCGGTAAGCATAATTTCCCGCATGAGCAACACAAAAATCTGATCCTTGGTACTCAAGGCTCGCTCGACTTCTCTGCGACTAACAACCAGATTTTCTCGCTTCGTCTTGCCTAAAATATCATTTCGAATTTGCGCCAGTGTAAGTGGTGCAAGAGTATGCTTCCTCCCATTCTTTTCAAATGAATAAGTATTTTTGAACCCGTCATGAATCACCCTCCGGTCATACTGCCATGGCCGGTCTAAGAGTAAATGACTAGCACTCATAGGTACAACGTTACAAAGAACTTCGTCGGTGTATCGACCAATAGTGAAAGGAACCTTTACTTGCTCGGAGACACGAATATCACCCACCTCGTTAAGCCAACGTAGTTTGTACGGGCTAGGATGCTTCATCATAGCCAATCCCAATTTCTCCACCAGCGTAGTGGATGCCACGTTTGTACAACTCCCTCCATCGATGATAACTCCGCACACCTTTTCACTCACTCTGCATCGAGTGTGAAATATGTTATCTCGTTGTTCATCGGTAGTGATGGGCTGTACGTTAAGAACGCGCCGAACAACGAGGACATCTCCATCTTCAGCCACATCTAAAGAATCCTCATCGTACTTTTGAACTTCCTCCTCGACTTCTTCTTCGCTCTCAATTTCAGATTCTCGGATAATCATAACTTTCCGATTTGGACATTCCGAAGCGATATGGCCATGTCCTTGACAACGAAAGCATTTCAAGTCCCGATGCCTCGGGTTAGGTCTTGAAACCTCATCTTTTTTTGGTGCAGCCATGGGTGCTTTCCCCATGTCAACCCATCCGACACGGTTGGTGGTCGGGACAGTCTTCCCTTCAGTCATAGCGTCGTTTGTGTATTTCCCACCACTTGGCCGAGAGGAGTATGGCCGGGTGGTGACCTTTCGTTTTCTTTGACGCTCCACTTTCAACGCCAATTTAATCACGTCCTCCAAGAAAACAAATGGTTGCAACTCCACTGTATCCGCTATATCATCATTGAGACCCCGTAAGAACCGAGCGATGGTTTGCTCTTGCGGCTCTTGAAGGTTACACCTCATCTTCGCAGTTTCGAAATTCTTAACATACTCCTCTACGCTCATAGCTCCTTGCCGAAGAGATTGTAAATGTAGGTACAACTCTTGGCGGTAGTACTCCGGTACGAAACGACGTTGCATAAGCCGTTTCATGATCCTCCAACCTCGGACTTCCTCCTCTCCATCCCGACGCCTCTGCCCTTTCAAATTCTCCCACCACAAATGAGCATATTCGGTGAACTCAAGTGCGGCCAAGCGAACTTTCCTCTCCTCGGGTACATCGTAGAATTCAAAAAAAAATTCAACACGCTGCTCCCATTCGAGGTAATCTTTGGGCGAACTATTACCCTTGAATGGAGGCATTTTGATGTTCATGTTACGACCGGGATTGTCATAACACCTTTGTTGACGTCTCGGTGCCCCTTCATATTCTTCTTCGGCATAGTCACTCAAGTCACCGGTATGACCTTGGTGACTACGATCATCTTGCATGGCCTCAATTTGGCGCTCAAGCCGATAGATTTTGGCTTGGTCGAGCGTCATACCTTTTGGAATTCGAGCTACATTTTCGTCGGACTGGTGTGACTTGGTCGACATCCTTGCTCTGATACCAATATGATGTGCCCGGGATGCTAAGATGTCGGTAGGTCACTGAATTTTAGGAGAAATCAAGAGAGAAAACCAACTCTTCGTGTTTGATAAGCCGAAGGCGCCACAAACAAGATGGGTTGGGGTTCTAATGAAACAAGCTTGATAAGCCCAAAGGCGCCACAAACAAGTTCCGTTAGGATGATTCACCACACTCCGGAGACAGAAGAAGGGGAGTGATAAGAATCGGGGTTTAACTCGCCACTAACAATCTGAATTCCACAAATTGCAAGATAAGAGAAAAGGATAAAACAAGCAAAAAGCTTAATTCTTTATATCACTCTGGATATCTTATAACTTGATACATGTGGCTTTATATATAGCCAAAAATGTCATACTTAAGATAGGATAAGATCAACAACTTAGATTACATGAATCTAGTTAGATACATGCATAGAAACCCTTTACACTTATCTATAATATTAATTAATGACTTTGACCACTTAGAATCAAGGAATGTGTAGATTCATGAATCGGATTATTGCGCTTCTCGAAATAGCCAAGATTCGACGTATTGGTAAAGCTGTTGTTCAAAGCTATTAAATGAGCTATTTCCTTTGTCATTAGCAGCTCATTACCTACTTCGAGTTTCTTAGATTTTGAACGAGTAACCGGACCCATATGAGGAATATTTAGCTTAGCATCTGAATCTAACACAACATGATGCACATCACATGTGATCTCGGAAGAAGGGGTAAAGGTGGATGCAACGAAAATTGAGGCGGTTTCGAAATGGGCACAACCGAAAAATGTGTTCGAGATTCAAAGTTTCTTGGGTTTAGCGGGATACTATCGACGGTTCATCAAGGATTTCTCGAAGTTGGCGACTCCAATGACTTACCTTACCAAGAAGGGGGTGTAGTTCGTATGGAGTGAGGCTTGCGAGAAAGCTTTCCTAGAGCTCAAGAAGCGGTTGACTAGTTCTCTCCATACTAGTTATTCCCAAGCAAGGGAAGGGTTACCAAATGTATTGCGATGCTTCGAAGGAAGGTTTGGGTTGCGTCTTGATGCAAGACGGAAAAGTTATCACATATGCTTCGCGACAACTAAAGATTCACGAAAAGAACTATCCGACTCATGACCTAGAGCTAGCGGCAATAGTTCATGCGTTGAAGATATGGAGGCATTATCTGTTCGGGGAAAAGTTCGAAGTGTTCTCGGATCACAAGAGATTAGGGCATATTTTTACCCAACTTGATCTAAATATGCGACAACGACGATGGATGGAATATCTGGAACAGTACGACTACGACTTACACTATCACCCGGGAAAGGCCAATGTAGTGGCGGATGCTTTGAGTCGAAAGTCCCATGCGACCTTAGCGCATGTGACGGTCGACGAATGGAGGATGATGGGAAAAGTGAACGAGTTCAACCTGGAGTTGGGGAACGTTAATGAAGAGACCTTGTACACAATAGTGGTACAACCGGAACTTGCGAGTAGGGTTCTGGAAGCGCAAGAGGGGGACGAGAAAGTGGAGAATTTTGAGAAACAGATGAGTTCGAGTGAAGGATTAGATGGTTGGATGAAAGGAACCGATGGAGGACTACGTTTTAAGGGAAGGACTTATGTGACAGAAAACATGAGGAACGAGGTATTAAAGGAGTTTCACCACTCCCGATTAGTCATTCATCCCGGTGGGACGAAAATGTATCACGATGCGAAGAGACAATTTTGGTGGCCCAGGACGAAACGAGATGTAGCTTCATATGTTAGCAAGTGCCTAACTTGCCAGCAAGTGAAGGCGGAACATCAAAGACCGGCGGGTATGCTCCAACCTTTACCGGTGGCGGAATGGAAGTGGGAAAGGATAGCAATGGATTTTGTGACCAACTTACCTAAGTCGGTAAGTGGGAATGACGCTGTGTGGGTTGTGGTCGACCGTTTGACCAAATCCGCACACTTCATTGCAATCAAGATGACGAATTCGGTGGAAATCTTGGGACGAAAGTATATTAAGGAAATTGTTAGACTTCATGGGGTGCCGATTTCGATAGTATCGGATCAAAACGCGAGGTTTGTGTCGAGGTTCTGGGGCGCATTGCAAAATGCCTTAGAGACCAAGTTGACAATAAGTATGGTGTTTCATCTCCAAACAGATGGACAATCGGAGCGGACTATCCAAGTGCTAGAGGATATGGTGCGCGCATGTGTGAATAACTTCAAGGGAGGCTGGGAAAGCCATCTACCCTTAGTTGAGTTTGCTTATAATAATAGCTTCCAAGCTAGTATTGGCATGGCACCTTTCGAGGCTTTATACGGGCGGCCGTGTAGGTCTCCGGTGTGTTGGACCGGGGTGGGAGAAGCGGAAATGTTAGGACGGCAATGGATTCAAGAGACGACAGAAAAGATTAATTTAATTCCACAAAGGCTTGAGACGGCTCGAACTAGGCAAAAATGTTATGCGGATAAGAGGAGGAGACCTTTGGAATTCGAAGAGGGGGATCAAGTATTTTTGCAAGTTTCGCCAAGGAAGGGGATTATGAGGTTTGGCTCTAAAGGGAAGTTGAGCCCGAGATTTATCGGACCATTTGAGATCGTGGACCGAGTTGGAGAAGTTGCATACCGGTTGGACTTGCCACCAAAGTTGGCGGGGGTTCACCCGGTGTTCCATGTGTCAATGTTAAAAAAGTATCATCACGACCTTTCACACGTGATGGACTTTGAGGACATTGAGGTTAGTGCGGATGTGACCTACGAAGTGGGACCTATGAGGATTATCGATGTGCAAGAGAAGGAACTTCGAGGAAAAACGATTAGATTGGTAAAGGTGGTTTGGAAACACCACGGGGCCGAGGAAACAACTTGGGAACGCGAGGATGAGATGAAGAGGAAGTATCCTAATCTCGACTTTTCTTTAGGTACTTTTCTTTAGATGCATTCTAATTTCGGGACGAAATCTCTTTATCGGGGAAGAGTTGTAACGCCTAGAGTTGGAGTTTATTTTACTAGAGTTAGAGTTTATTTTATTAGAGTTGGAGTTTATTTTATAAGAGTTTAGTTTACTAGAAAGACCCGTACATTGAGTCTTGGGGACGTTTTGGAGTTGTTGAGTTGTTGCCTTTTATTCTGTTTGATAATTGATTATGTGTTTACCTTATTTGAGCTTCTTAGATGTTCTTCATGTACTTGAGTTATGGATTGTGGAGTTGGTACGGGTTGTGAACCCTGCGTATTTTATTTCTTGAATTATGACACGAATTGCACGTTTTAAATTTTTATGGGCTTATTTATTAAAGTGTATAATTTCTGGGTATAGTTGTTTAGAGAGGAAATTTCGGGATGAAATTCTTTTAAGGAGGGTTAGTTGTAACATCCTGTATTTTTATAAATGGTTTTATTTATGATTTAATTTATCCAAAAATGTTTTATACAAATTTTATCAAAAACCGATCACTCGACTCATTTTTAGCCAAAAACCGAAACTCTTCCGAAAAACTTTATTTTAAAAACCTGTTACTAATTTTATAAATAAAAAGGACCCAATAGATTTGTTTCTAAAAATTTGTTATTTTTGAGTAGTAAAACAATATTTTTGGATTTAGAGTTAACTTTTAGAACTTTGGGGATCAAATAGTTCGTCACCACAAACTTTCTCAAAACAGTTTTTACATCTTCAAATCAGCCCACTTTTTCAAAGCAGTAACCTAAAACAAAGAGGAAAGAGAGAAAAAGAGAGAAAAGGGAGATTTCAAAGCTTAGGAAGAAGAAGAGGAAACCACCACTAGCGGGTTCTTACCGGAAGCATCTCCTCTACGCTCTAAGGTAACGGGGGTTATCCATTGCGACTAGACGAGGGTGTATGTTAGGATTAGGTTTTGCGTTTATTATAAATTGGGGGGTTTTGCCGTTGATATTAATTATGTTCTTAAATTGTTAATTGGGGTTTAGTTGTTGTATTTTTAATTCCATTAATTGAATTGTAGAATTTGAGACTTTAGACATATTAATTTCGAATTAATGAGATTATGGATGGGTTTGCATGTTTTATCTGTTGATTATGTGATTATATAGTTGTTGATGAAATTGGGTAAATTTATGTTGAATAAAGATGAATTGTAGTTTATCCATACAAGGTGTTTGTTAAAATGTCTGAATGAGATTTTATGTTGTTGGAGTTGTTTGGCTAGTTGTGAATCTAGTACCTATGATTATGGGTTATGTTGAATTACGTTAAAGTGACGTATGAGAATGTGATAATTGAATGGTTTAATATTATTGGCCGAGGCCTTGTGATTTAGATTAATAGCAATGGTCTATGTCTCTTCCTAATTCCGGGGACAATAGACGGCCGAGGGGATAGGGAATGATTCGTCTTACGGACTGGGGCGAGTGGCATGAGAGGTCCTAGTGTGCACTCTATTTACTTTTATGTTAGCAATGGTCTCTGTCTCTTCCTAATTCCGGGGACAGTAGACGGCCGAGGGGATAGGGAATGACTCGTCTTACGGACTAGGACGAGTGGCATGAGAGGTCAAAGTGCGCACTTTAAATCTACTTTTATGTTAGCAATGGTGTATGTGTCTTCCTAATTCCGGGGACATAAGACGGCCGAGGGGATAGGGAATGACCTACCTTATGGACTGGGGTAGGTGGCGTGAGAGGTCCATGTTTGCTATAGATGTTTATTTAATTTATTTCGTTGTACGATGTTATTACTATTTCTTCTTATACGTTGATTATCGTAGTTGTTATTTGTGAGTTCTTGCATTTATGTGATGGAGTGACGGTATTTTGTGGTGCCGTCCCGTCTATGTATGTGCGTGGGACTAACCGTTACAGTTTTGTCTTTCAGGTACAACTTAGGTTGAGGCGTTGGTTAGGAACATTAGCAAGATATCGCATGGGCTCGGGGCTTCTTTCTATTGCTTTCTTTTTCTTAGACTATATTTTTTTAAGGTTGTAGCCTACGGGCAAATTAATTTCGTTGTCTTCTTTTCATATAACTTTGTTAAAAATCATCTCGTCTTGTAGCCGTGTTTGGCAAAACTTTTTATTTATTTATTCGTTAATTGTTCCTTTATCTCGCAAATTATTTCCTTTTAAAAGTTAAATTTTGTACCAACAGGTCTTATTCCTTTTGTTTAAAAAGGTCACGCATTGATGTTCTTGTTTTCCGGATTTTGGGGTGTGACACGAGCACTCATTCAATACCCAATGTTGGGGTTTAAGCATGGATTCTGTGCCACTATGGCTTTTCCAAATAGTCCTAGGCAACATTATCTCCTCTGTGAGCATCCGCTTATACTCATTGGGGTTACGTTCAAAGTCATAGACTATATTTGACCACTCAATAGTAGGACAACCGCGTGGTCATACCACATCCTCTTCCCTTTCTGGGATATCTTAACACCCCTAAACTTCGTCTGAAACACATCTTCACTGCAATCACCCATATAGTCGCTAGCATCTCCACATAAATTACATGGTTATACGGCCTAGCTATCACCAAATTTTTCCATCCCCTTTGGAAAAGCCAATTAACCTCACTATATTCAAAATCCGCAACTACTAATTCCTGTTCAGCTTGCGCTTTCCAAAGTTCCATTATCCCCGCAAACTTATATGTTGCATTGTTTATCGGTAGTTTTACCTTTTTAGCAACATCCTCTTGCAATAAATTTCTATTTGCCACCCCCATTCGACCCAATTGTTTGTTTTAACAAATAATGGAAGAAATAGCTCAAACCCTAAATCGAAAAATTTCAATAAAAGGTGACGTATACTTACCAAATACAAAATTGAACACCGGGGTTTTGTTGGGGACACCTTAAAACCTAGGAAAGCAACCTTAGATTGCTTGATTTTATTGCCAGAAGAGAAATCAAGAATAAGGCCTTTTTATGATTTTGTTTGGATTGGAGTGAATTTGGTTGAGTATTGGTGATTTGAGGTTTGTGTTGGAGTTTTTAGGGTGTTGGTGATGATATAGTTTGTTTTGGAAGAGCGGGTTGGTGATTTTTTGCTAAAATTGTAGAAAGAGGGGAGGAGGTTTTGTGTATTAATGGAGAAAGTGGGGAGAAAGATTGGAGAAAAGGAGTTTAACACGCGTAGACTTGACTGGTCAAGTCCTGTGTATTTTTTTGATTTCCGTCTCTTTTCCATGTTTAACTCAAACATCCATTTATTTCACATGTTCAAATTTTTTTTCCGAAGTTATCATTGTAAAAATAACATTATCCCTTTTTTTTATTATTATATTTTTTTAAAAATAGTAGTATCTCTTCCCCCAAACTTAAAATGCATCATCCCCACTGTTAGACATTCCGGGTACCGTATCCAAACAACTTTTTAGGATAAAATACTACTTAAAAATAAATTAGCCCGGTGTTAAAAATGTGATGGTGGGTCGACCAGGTCTTCCCACTCAATGTAATTCAGGTCTTCTGAATTCTCGAGGTACGGTTTAGCCCGTTGGCCATTTACTACAAAATTGTCACTCCCTTTAATATTGCTAAGTCCTAGGACACCATTTACAAAAACCTTTGTTATAACATAGGGTGATGTCCATCTTAACTTAAGTTTCCATGGAAATAGATGTAACATATAATTGTATAACACGACTTATTGTCCCACAAAGAAGTCCTTCCTAATAGTTATTTTATCATGAGCTTTTTTCATTTTCGATTTTGAGATTCTTGCATTCTCATATGCATCATTACGAATCTCCTCCATTTTCAAAATTTGCAACTTCCGATGCAAACCTGAGTCGTCCAAATTTTCTTTCATTTTTCTGATCGTCCAGAAAGTTTTATGTTCTAGTTAAACTGGTTAGTGACATGCTTTTTCATAAACCAATTGATATGGTGATGTACCAAGTATAATTTTATAAGTAGTTCTGTGTGCCCATAATGCATCAACCAGTCGTACCGACCAATCTTTCCAATTTGGGTTCACTTTTTTTTCAATAATTTTCTTTATTTCCTTATTGGATAACTCAGCTTGACCATTAGTTTGAGGATGCTAAGTCCTGCTCATTTTTTGCAACACTCCATAACTTCTCATAAGATTATATACCGTCCGGTTACAGAAATGGGTCCCCTGATAACTACATGAGGCATGCCAAATCTTGCAAAGATATTCTCTTGAAGAAAATCCATGACCACCGTGTGATCAGTTGTTCTCGTGGCTATGACTTATACCCATTTGGAGACATAGTCGACTGCCACTAGGATGTATTTGAACAAATACGGCTCGTCCCAAAAGAAATTTCTCAAAAATTTTAACAATTTTCCTTTATCTGGATTCGACCAATTCCCTATCGGTTTCCCTGATAGACAACTTGAAAGATTTGTTCATCTAGAAAGTTTTCATTAATTACAGAGTCACCAGGCACTAGTTCAAGTATCGGTAGTCTAGATAGTTGATTAGCCACTACGTTTTTCACCGCCTTTTTATCTCTAATTTTTAGGTTGAACTCTTGTAATAGTAATATCCATATAATGAGGCATGGTTTGGCATCGGCTTTGACCATAATGTGCCTTAAGGCCGCATGATCTGTATAAACTATCACTGGAGATCCTACCAGATAATATCTAAATTTATCTAGAGCCCAGATGACTTCGAGAAATTCTTTCTCTGTAGTTGTGTAATTTTCTTTGCATCATTTGAAGTTTAGCCAGCGTATTAAACCATGCTTGGTTTATTTTCCTTTCACTGTCCTAGCACTGCTCCTATTGCTATGTCGTTTGCATCACATATTAATTCGAATGGTAATGACCAGTCTAGGGGTTGCATTACCGGTGTTGAAATTAAAGCTTGTTTAAGTTACTAAAAGGATGACTCACACCCCGGAGTCCATTCAAAAGTCGTGTCTTGATATAGAGGTGCACTCATTGGTTTAGCCAAGGTGATAAACGAAGGAATGAATTGCCGATAAAATCCAGCATGGCCTAGAAATGACCTAATGAATCGCACATTCCTAGGCGATGGCAGCTTTTCAATTAGCTGAACTTTTGCTTTATCAACCTCGATTCTCTTAGGTGAGACTACATGTCCTAAGACTATCCCCTTAGTTACCATGAAGTGGTACTTTTCCCAATTCTACACAAAATTGTTCTCTTTCCAACAAGTCATTACATGTTCCAAGTGGTGCATGCATTGATCATAGGTATCTCCATAGACTAAAAACTCATCCATGAATACCTCCACACATTTTTCAATCATATCACCGAATAGTGAGATCATACATCGTTGAAAGGTTGCGGGTGCATTGCACATAACAAATGGCACTCGCTTATAAACAAAAGTACCAAACAGAAAGGTGAATGTCTTTTGTCTTGATCCTCATTGGCTATCTCTATCTGGTTATAACCAAAATATCCATCCAGAAAACAATAAAATTCATGTCCTGCTACCCGTTCCAAAACTTGGTCAAGGAATGGCAATGGATAGTGATCCTTCCTAGTTACCGTATTCAGCCGATGGTAGTCAATACACAATCTTCAACCTGTTTGAACACGGGTCGTTATAAGTTCATTCTTTTCAGTCGCAACGATAGTCACTCCTGACTTTTTCGGTACTACATGGGTGGGACTTACCCATTTAGAGTCAGAGATGGGATAAATTATACCTCATCCCGAAAGTTTGAGGACTTCCCCTTTAACTACCTCTCTCATGTTAGGGTTTAGTCGCATCTGCATTTGTTTACTGGTTTAGCATCTTCTTCCATAAAAATTCGATGTTTACAAAGATTGGGCAAGATTCCTTTCAGATCTGATATTACCCAACCTATTGCTTTCATGTGTTTTGTCAACACATCTATAAGTTTCTTCTCTTGTGTATCATTTAATTGGGATGATATCACCATCGAGTATGTTTCTACTATTCCCAAAAACACATATTTTAGTTCGGTAGGCAACGGTTTCCGTTCTGGCATAGGAAGTAATTCGTCTAAGGGGGGAACCTGTGTTACTTGGTCAAAAATATCTTCAGTTGGTGGCTCCCAATGTTGAAAATTCTTAACTTCTTCTTTCCACAATTCTCTTATGCTTTGGATAGCATGAGTTTCTTGTTCTGACATCATCTCCTTAGTTAAACTGTCTAGAAGGGCAACCTCTAATTGATCATGTTGTATCATCCTATGGGTGACTTTACCGATCATTTCTTCAAACCCTTCAACTTCATACAGGTCATCCTAATCGAATGAAAGTCTCTTCCCAGTGCTAAATAGATTAATTTCTGCTACTTGATTTCCATGAGTGATTTTTCCAATTACTTTTTCACAGTTAATGATGTCATTAGTGATAATGAGAAAAGGTACCCCCAACAACATTGGTGTTGCAGGGCTTGAGTTTCTCTTTTGTCCTGCCAGTACAATGAAATCCACCGGAAAGTTCATGTTTTCTATTGTTACTATCACATCCATGATTTTTCCTTTAGGGTAGCAAATTGACCTATCAGCCAATTGAAGGACTATATGTGTATGCTCGAGTTCCCCTAATTTAAATTTCTTGTAGATCTCATAAGGCATGATATTTACGCTTGCTCCTTGATCTAGTAAGGCATTATTTATGGTGTTTGTGCCAATCTGAATAGTTACAGATGGACTCCCAATATTTTTGCACTTAACATGCATACTGCTTTGGTAGAAAGTACTTACGCGTTCTGTAAGGAATGCTTTCTCTCTAAACATAGTTCGTTTGGACTGGGCGATAATTTCCTTGAAGAATTTTTTTATCCAGAAAATTATTTCATAGCCTCTACCAACGGAATTCGTATCATTAAGTCCTCAACCCATGCTTTTGCAAGATCATTCTTTAAAAGTTTATTGGGTTTCTCAAGAAGCTGAGGAAATGGAGGAGTAGCAATTATCGTTGGTTCATCTTCGACGGGATCCTTAGCCGCATGTTCCTCTCTTGTGTCGTCCATTGGGCTTTCGATCCCTGCTCCTGATACACGTTTTGGCATTAACCTTTTCAGACCTGTAATAGGCTTTTCCAAGAGTTTCCCACTTCTGAGGTTGACTGCCAAATCTTGGCTAGTTTCTCCCTTATTTTTGTTGAGCTTACTTTTTCTCTTCTTTAGTTCTTTAGATAGTTGTGGTTTTCTAACTGGTTCTTCTTCATTTGGGATTACA
This sequence comes from Primula veris, assembly GCA_963682055.1. Lineage (NCBI taxonomy): Eukaryota > Viridiplantae > Streptophyta > Magnoliopsida > Ericales > Primulaceae > Primula > Primula veris. Next base: position 27,684,910 of record OY821741.1, read on the forward strand.
CCTTCATCGGGAGTAGGGGAACGAAAGTTCCTTTCTTTCTCATCGGTAAGATTCACACCTTTAGAATTTTCCTTGAATTGTTCCCCCCCCCCCCCCCCCCCCCACCCCACACGGGATTGACACTTCTTCCTCTTCTTGAATTTTCTGAGGCTTGTAGCGTGGTCTTAACTCTAACTGATCTGATTGAGTCTTAACCGGAGTAATATATGGTTCAGCAATAGGCTGTTCAATTAGTGGCGGTTCAAGTTGAATAACTTGATGAATTGGCTTGTAGAGAGCTCTACCTTTCGCAATCATTACTAGATTTTGCACCCCATCTACAGGACTTAGTGCTAAAAACTGTCATTGAATGATAGTTCCGACAATCTGTTTCCACTTAGGTCGTAGTGAGGTGTAGAAAATTCGAATCATCATGCCTAAAGAAAATCCATGTGCTGGATATTTCCTAAGGAGTTTGTTGAAACGATACCAAGATTCAAGATAGGCTTTGAATGATGTAGGAAGGAAATTTTGAATTGTGTTTCTCGCTTCAGCCAAACGAATTGGTGGGTAGTAGTGCTTAAGAAAGCATTCTACCATGGTTGCCCACGATCGAATTGAGTTTCTAGGCAGGTTTTTATACCATTCTAGAGCAAGATTTTTCAAAGAGAAGAGAAACATTTTGAGCTGAATCTGGTTGAGATGGATTTTTCCATTGTCTTGCAATCAACACATATCAGCAAAATCCTCTAAGTGAGAATATGGATCCTCATTAGTTTGACATGAAATTTTTTGAAGAATATTTATTAGGTTAAGGTCATGTGAAACGAATTTGTCCTGACCGGAGTCAAACATAATGCAAGACAATCCGATTGGGATGTTAGGATTAAGGCATTGCTCTATAGTTATTTCATTTCGGGTTGCGTGGCCCAACTCCATTGATAATTCAAGGGTTGGTACTTACTAATACTGAGTACTAATATTATATTAAAACTATTATCCATAAGTTTAAATAAATACTATAAAATTGAGCTCTTGATTGACTTAACTAAATAAGTCAACCAAATATGCCCTAACCGTTCAACCTGACCGGTCAGGTCTGCAATGGACCAAATTCTCTCAATTGACAATAGCCAATACTTTTAACTAAATTTTTCCTAGTTCTTTTTGGAACTGTTATCAACCTAAAAGTTGATTCTCCGGCAGCGACGCCAAAATATTGACTACCTTTTAAGTGTGTTATTTTTAACGCACATAAAAGACTCACAAGAATACAAGTGTAGTTGCAATATATGTCTCGGTAGTACGAGTTCGTTCCATGGAGAACTACCTAGATTAACTTTAGTAAAAAACTTGTTTATGGAAAATTATGTTAAACTATTCTTAGGAATTAGTTTTACTCCGATTTTCACCATTTTCTCATCCTACTAACATGGCGTTCATCTAAACATAATTTATTACACTATTTTTTATCTTATATTCCGAATTCTAATCAGGTATTCATCATAAGGAATTCCAATATCATTGTTTAACCCAATAGCGAGATGTCAATTCTTTAATATTAGCATAAACAAATAAACATCAAAATACAAACATGCATCGATACACATACCAATATATGCAAACAAATACTCAATAAAAGTATAAGAAACTTAGCTTGCGCAAGCATAGTGGTCGGAGAACACCGATGATGATCAATACTTAAAGGAAATGTGTTTTTAATTGAAATTTGAAATAAAACTTGAGTTTTTAGAGAGATGTGGCCTCTCTGGATTTCTTAGACAAAAAAAATCTATGTTCTACTATTTGGGAAGCAATATTTATCCTCCCAAATGAGTCAACAACCCTAGCCTTAAAAATATCCAAAAAATCTAATTGCCTTGACCGGTCAGGTTGACCGGTTAGATAAACTTCTAAAATCATATTTTGACTTTATCTTCACTTGACTCCGATTTTCACTTTGTTTGCGCTTGCTTTTAGTAACGTTTCGGAAATTTGAGAGTTTATTATTGCTTTTATTAATAAAATAGGTGTATATGATAGTTATGGGTGTTATTGGTATTATTGAGTAAGTAAGAAGACTAATTAGTAAATTAGTTATACTTACACCTAATATATATATATATACATATACACCAAAGGATACATATATACATATACATATATACAACACATTTACATACATATACACAGAGATACATATGGAGAGAGAGAGAGAGAGAGAGTAGCAGAGGGACTAGACCAGCGGCAAAATCAACCGGAGGTCAGCCTGGTCAGGCAACGACGGGAGGTCGTATCGGTGGTGGTTTCCGAATTTTAGGACAACTATGTTTTGGGTTATTTCCGATGCGTTCGGACTCCGTTTTTCATGACTAAATACACTATTTTGATCTACTCTTCGATATCTATCTACCTGTGTAAGTCCGCTCCGCTGATTTTCACCTTTATCAAAACCCATTTTTTAGGGTTTCATTAATAATCCGAATTTACATCAATTTTATTGATCCGTAGCTCGTTCTAATTACGTTTAGGGACTACTTGAGGGCGATTAGTGGGCTGTCCATATCTAGCTTTGATTGTTCGGTGGGTTTTCGGTTCGAGGTTGGGATATTTTTACAAACGAGCTCTCGTTTGTATAGGTAAGGGGGAAGAATATAGTTTCGCTTTAAAGGCAGTTTTTATGTGTTGTTTGTTGTATGCTAGGCTATGTAAATGGTTAGTTGGTTGGTTAGTGTGTATGGCATCATGTTATTGTATTGTGTATGTGTAACATGCTTCCATGGTTTTATTTATGCTAACATATTGTTTATGGTGATTATGTTATGTATGGCGATTTTACCATTTTTATTTGAAAAAGAATTGTGAACAAAAATGTGACGGTGGTGATATAGTGCGTGATTTTTATTTTATTTTCGTTTGGTTGACTTTACCATTTATGTTTTTGGGAGTCTTTTATATTTCTTTTAGGGATTGCAGTTCCAAGTGTTAAGGGGGAGTTGTGTCAGCTCACGGTGAGATCCCGGAAACTTGCGCAAGGATTAGGTATATCGGTACTATAGGGTTAGTCCCCTTAAAGCCGGCCCCATATTTTCTTGGCCACGTGTTAGTGTCAAAATATGGGTGAGGGAACCATTGTACTTTGGGTCCTAGAGCAGAGTGGCTCTAAAAGTGGGTACATGTGAGGCAATCCCGACTTTGTTTTTTTTCGTGGAGTCTTGTTTTGTTTTGTTGTGTTTTGTTTTGTTTTGTTGTGCTTTGTTTTATCTTATTTTATTATTAATGCGGTGATCTCGATCATATGTTCGTTTACTTATAGCTGCGAGTTATATTTGTTGATGTGTTTTTCGTGCAATTGTCTTTGTCATTATTTGCCAAGATATCATATTTGTCATGTTAGGATTGTGTGTGCGTGCTTAGTAGCACGCGCCGTTCTTAAAGCGAGACTGTTTTCTTACCTCCTTTCCTTGTTTTTTTGTACATTTTGTTACGATCGATGTACAGGTGCTGACGGAGACGGTGGCGAGGTGTAGAGCTCTTGTCTGAGGATCATTGTCATATTACACCTTATCGCGTGCACGCTACTCTTTTGTTTACTCTTTTTGGCGTGTTCTTATTTTGAACTTTGTTCGCCTAGTAAGCGTTTGAAACATGTATGTTTTTCTTTTGGTTAGAGTAACCTATCATGTACATGTATATGTTAGATTGCGTTATTGTATATAATGTCAGCTGGGTTGAATTTGACTTAATCATGTTCAATTAGTGATAATCGTTTTGCGATTTTGTTATATGTTTTGTTGTCAAACAGGTCTAATTTATTGGAAACAAATAGATATGCGAAGCTCATGCCAAAATTTAAAAAAAAAACGTATTGTATTGTTTGTTTGTCACATTTGAGCCCCGTTGGCTACCCTTAGGCCAACTCAGGGAATCATATGTGATTATTCGGCATGTCTTGAAGTATTTATTTGGGTCTATTGATTAGCGTGCTATCGAATGGCATACTGAATGTTTCGTTATTTTAACTTTTTTCCTTTTTATTTTAATTTTCATTCACGACCCGGGTTTACCCTAATCCGGGGCATGACACTTTTAGACCCTCTATCTTCTATTTCCTTCTCTTATAGTCATTTGTTTGGTCCTCTTGTGTCTTTGTCTCTTCTTTGTACTAATTATGTGCCTTTTTCCTGCAAGAATGCAAAAGAGTACAATTAAACCGAACAAACACAGAAATACACAAAACATGGCTTAAACAAGCCAAAATACTAGTAAAACAATGTTAATTTATATCCTTTTAACATCTTAAAATGACCATTTCGTGGTCTAATCATTTATACGACGTTACCGATTTGTTTTAACTAATTTGCATTCAAGAGGTAAGACTAATGTTTAAACCTATGTAAAGTTACGTAAACATGTAGTAAAAACAAAGGAAATACTAGTAAACATGACAAAGTCATGAAAGAAGACGAATAAACTCACAAAACAGAGTCGGCAACCAAAGATTCGTGCACAAAACCTTGAATCTATGTTTCTTTTCTCTTTTATCTCTCCTCTCTCATCCTCCTCATCGCACTTACGTTCTCTAACCTATCACATAGAGAGGGTAATTCAGTCAACGTCTATCAAAAATAGATCCCAAAATGTATGATATTATGACGGTAATTTCGTCAATTTATAATGTTAGGTCCTAAATTGTGCAAAAATTAGTAGATTAGTACCTAAAATGTTAAAAGTGATAATATAGTACCTAAATTAATAGCCACTAGTAACACAATACAATAAACATATTTTCCCCTATAAGAAATATCATGCACTTTCCACGAATTTGTATGCATTTATCGATTGTGTGTACATTTTTCTGGAGCCACTGAGTGGCCAAAAAGTGTGCAATTAAAATAAAAGTATTTTACCTTGCAAGAGTACCAGGACCGATGCTAGTAATAAAATTTATAGAATCATAGGTAAAGTACGAGTCATCCCAGGAGATGAGAATATAATTTATATAAACAAATTTTTAACAATTCTTTTTGCCGTTTCTATCGATAAAGTCCGTGCTATCCTTTTTAAGAGTTGTTGTTTACCTAGCATGCAAGACCTACTAAAACACAGAGGTGAAGTTCGTCAATCCTCACTCATACTTAGAGAAACACGCATGGAGGTATAATAATAATATGATCTATATTAAGCATGCATTAATTACACAGTAAAGAAACAAGAAAAATTAAATAATAGAAGTGTAGAAAAAGCTCACAAATATCGCGGGAAACATAAAGACGAAGTCGCTGGTCTCTCTACGTATAATCCTTGCTAGGAAGAGGCACAAGGTAATATAAGTAAAGGAAGGGACAAAAAGAAAAGAGAGAAGAAGAAGAGAGAGAGAAAAACGAAAAATAAAATAACTCCGATTAATGAAACAACTTCTGATAATTCTTAGTTGTTACAAATATATATAGTGTTGGACTCAAAAAATCTCAATTCCCAATTCATAAAAAACGCTGATCCGGATTAGTGCATTTCTATCCGGATTAGATGGCGTGTTCTAGTTAGATTTCGCCACGTCATTAAATGATGCAGTCAACTTTGACTCTGATCTGGATTAGTCATTCTAATCCGAATTAGTTGACACAGAACAGATTTTATTTCTTTTCTTTGGATATTCTTTAAACTTTCTTGTTTATCTCTTGCTTGGGCCCAAATTTAACTCTTTTAAGTCCTTCAAGCTCCTTTATCTTCAATTTAAGTCCTTGTTTTAGCGTCTTCATGCATTGTCGTCTTTTTAAGGTCTAAACCACGTAAAAACACATAGTTCCCTTCAAAGTGGCCAAATACACAAAACATATAATATATACGATTCAATAGCACTTAGAAATGGATAATTTACTACTAGAATATGCCAAACTAATACACAGTTGAAGGCGAATCACACTCCCCAACTAGCTCGATACTTGCCCTCAAGTGTCGCACGCGATTAATAAGTTAAAGTACGATCATTTCGGATTTTACTAATCCTAAAACATAAATAAAAGATATCTCACTATCGTGTAAGTTACGATTGCACTTAGCTCAAGCAACATGCCTTTAAAACTTTAAGTGTCCTTAAAGGACGAGTTTATTTTCATGAGGGTTTACCAGAAACGCTACCCACAAACATTTAGAATCTAGATCCTCAAAAATGGTTTTAAGCTCATCAAGGTTTTTAGAAAACATACGTCATTGATATGATACCTTATAAAATTTTCGAAGTTATTAAGAATTAATTTATAACCCCATTGCATATCGATGTTATTATGCACGCTTCCAAGCAAGTACGCCTATGTGACTATTTGACTTGGCTGGAAATGTAGGCCCAGAATCAAGACTCCTCTTAAATTACTAACGTAGAAAACACGATTGCATTTAATGTATGCAATAAGACGTTAAACCTTTTAAGCGTAAAATGACGAGTTTTGTCTCATGAGGGTTTACTACAATGACGCCTAGAAACATATTAGTTTTTAAGTTCCTAGGTTCTCCCTATATGAGCAAAACATTAACAAACAACCTATACGACACAAAGAGGATAATTACTGAAAGAAATAGAGGCGGAAAAAACAAATATAAAAGTCAACTAGAATACGCCGTTATGATTAACCGAAGTTACTACTAACTAGAAATTAAATAGAGTACTCCTATTTGCCTCGTACATATCTGCCACACTACTCAGTCACTCAAAAACTCTCTTTCGGCTTCTTGACGTTCGCCGGGGGTTGATATGGCTTATTGAATTACCTAGACGTTTGCTATAATCCTAATGGTCAAGCCTTCTATGTCGGTGAAGAATCGGCCAAGTGGTGGGTCATGTCGATGTCAAAAATAAGCCTTAAACTTATATTCTCGGTGTCGGTGTCGTCTTCAAATTCCAGAAATAAAACTTTCTAGAATTGGAAGTATCCAATGTGCTCATGCACTTTCCTCAGAATAGAAGTGACTTAGTGCTCTAATAATCACGACCCCCTTCGGGAGTATCTAGTACGTATAACAAAATAAACTCGAGCTTATAAACATGCTCGATAAATACAACCCTTCTCAAAGTGAGAAGAATAAAAAGAAACTGCTAAGTGTAATAATAGATGACTTAGATTAATAACAAGACTGCTGGCCTAACAAGTCACTTCGGGTTTTTCTTTATTTTTTTTTCTTCTTTTTTTATTTATATTTTTTTTCAAATCACTTTTTTTTGGAGATGGGGTATAGTTCCCTTTTCTTTTCATCTCGTTTTTTCTTTTCTTTTTCTTTTGATTTTATTCTTTGAAGTGACAGATATGATGAAAATGGCCTAATAACACAGTGTACAACTCAAAAAATATCTATCCAGGCTTTGCCTCAATGTCTAATCAACATGGTACTACTGACTAACCAAATAATGCGATAAAAATGAAAAAATAAAATGATCATGCAAAATTCATAAATCTATGTTGAAAGCTCAAAAGAATTGTCGTCTCGTAGAACTCCTCCCAAAATAATAAGTGTGTCGAAGTCGAGATTGGGGAAAACTCTAAATCGTCAAAGATGAAAAAATGTCAATGTCGCACAAACTCCAACTTGACCATTTCAGTATCTGGCTTAGTCTAGGCAACTCGGCTGTATTTAGCGGGGTCTCTTGAATCTCCACTACCCTGATGTAACCCATGGTAGGAAATCCTAGAATTAGGTCATATATAGTGCCCCCACCCATAGTCATGTGTACGAATGTCCTAAAGAGTGCCCTACGTAATTCTAGCTTTTGATACTCAAGGTTTAATCAGAAAGTTGCATCTAGTTTAACGTTTATAAATGCTTTTATACTTCATTTTAAACTTTATTTCACTTTGTATCTAATTGTGCTTTCAACTTCGTTTGTTAAGAGGTTAATAGTGATATCGATAGAACTTTCGAAAAATAGAAACTACTATAGGGAGTGTGTCAGGCAATATAAACTTTAAGATATAAACGTGCTTTGACTTCCCCCAACTATCTATTTTTTAGTTTTTTTTTTTCAAATTTTTTCTTTTTTTCTTTTCATGCAATCATAACACAAATATTTACAATGCAACACAAAAGAGGTAAAATATTCATAAAACTAAGAAAAAGTGGAGTTATAGAGTATATACAACTTTTGCGTCGAAATGAGACGGAGTGAAAGGCTGAATTTTGAGAAAATCATCTCTGATTCAAATCTGCAGCAGGTTGACCGATCAGATTGACCAGTCAGGTCTGCAATGGCTCAATTTTGAATAATTCTTCCAAAAATCTTGCTGCTGTCGCAAACACTAGAAAAATATATAAACGCAAGTGTGGTAGAAAATCTCTTATAAAACTCCTAAAAACTCTCCAAAGTAGGAGATAAAAAGAACAACTCGAAATATTTTTGTATTTTTTCTCTTTTTCTAATTTTTTTAATTTTTTTTTGGTTTTTCGTATGTATAAAAAAACAAATGGGGGTTTAAAATACCATGAAAAACTTGTATATTTACAATTTTTAAAAAAATCTTCTCATTTCCGTGAGTATCCAACGAAGATGTATCCACTCCCCTCAAATAAAACTGACAGTGTACTCACTGTTGGGAGAAGTAAACCACATCAGAGTTGGTCAACCCAACGAAACTCCATGTGGACTAAATGAAAGACAATATATACAAAAATAAATGGCAGTTATTTACAGATGGAAGTGATGATGGAATGGTGGTGAAATTAGATGGAAGCAGGAGGACCTGCGTCCTTTCCTACCTCGTCACGCTTTGTGACTAATGAACGTTCTTCTTGGGGATCTTCCTCGGGTTCCTCCTCGGGATCCGAGAGATCTTTCTCCTTATTGATGTCGTATGTGTTGAGTCTCACACTTGAAAGAGGCGGGTCTAGGAAAAGAAACCTCACCGCCTTCCGCGATATGTTGATGAAGTTTGATGTGCATAGTGTGACGGTACTCCTTGATTTCTTTCGGTATGATGTGTCATGAAATACTGAATTTCTCCCATAAAAGATGAAATCTGGAATGTAACATCTCGGAAATTTTGTATTTTATTATTAATTTTAGTAATAAGATAGTGATATTTAGTTTTGTGGGTGATTACGTATTTGTGTGAAATATACATGTGTGATATGAAATTGTGTGTATATAATAGTTGTGGGGGTGATTTGTATCATGTAATAAGTAAGTGGACTAATTAGTAAATTATTTATACTAAAACCTAAATATATAGATAATACATATACATATAGACATATACATATTACATATATACATATACATAGATACCTACATACGGAGAGAGATAAAAGAGAGATAGAGAGAGAGAGAGAGAGAAAGACATGTGACGAAGTGAGGACAAGAGCAGAGGTCGGCGACCAGACCAGGTCAGGTTGTGGTGGTAGGTGGCGGTGGTGGGTGCGGTTTACGGTTTTAAGGCTGCGACTTCGAGGGATGATTACGAGGTCATCGGGGGTCCGTTTTTGACAATCAAATATGTTTTCTTAGCTTATTTTTCGAGAGCTATCTATCCGTGTAAGACATTTTATCTGATTTTAACTTTTATAAAAACCCATTTTGGGAATATTTACTATAATACGAATTAGGGATTTTTATATTAATCCGTAGCTCATTTTAATTACATTTTTAGGGCTGTTGAAGGACTGTTTTGGCATGTCCAGATCTATTTCTAACCGTTAGGTGGGTTTCAGCTTGAATTTGGGGGTATTTTGACAAACGAGCTCTCGTTTGCATATAGGTAAGGGGGAGGAATATGGTTACACTTTAAAGGCGGTTTTGTGTGTTGTTTGTTGTATGCTAAGTTATGTAAAATGGTTAGTGTGTATTGCATCATGTCGCATTGTTTTATTTACGGTAATTATAGTGTATGGCGATTTTACTATTTGTATTAGAAATTGAATTGTGGAAAAAAAAAGGTGATTTAAATATGTTATTTAATTAAATCTTTTAAAAACGTGAAAGTGTGGAAGTGGTGAAAGTGTGACAGTGGTGATATCGTGTATACTCTTGTGGTGATACCATGTATACGTTTGTGGTGATGTGTTTATCTAATTACATCAAATATTATAAAATGTGTTTCATGTTTTATTGTGGAGTTTATTGTTTTCGTGTTTGGTATTCGAAGTATTTTATATTTATTTTAGGGATTGCAGTACCAAGTGTTAAGGCGGAGCTGTGTCAGCTTACGGTGAGATCCCGGAAACTTGCGTAAGGATTAGGTATATCGGTACCATAGGGTTAGTCCCCTTAAAGCCGGCCCCATATCTTTTGTTCACATATTAGTGTGAGAATATGGGTGAGTGAACCATTGCACTTTGGGTCCTAGAGTAGAGTGGCTCTAAAAGTGGGTACATGTCAGGCAATCCCGACTTTGTGTTTTGTTGAGTCTTGTTTTATTTTGTTTGTGTTGTCACATTTGAACATCGTTGGCTACCCTTAGGCCAATTTAGTGAATAAAATGTGATTATCAGCATGGCCTGAAGTATTTATTTGGTTCTATTGATTGGCATATTATCAAATGGCATTCCGTATGTTTCATTATTTAAACTTTTTCCTTTTTATTTTAATTTACATTCACGACCCGGGTTTATCCAAAATCCGGGGCGTGACATGGAAAGTTAGGTATTTATTTCCACATAGTATAGTCACATCTTGCTCCTTGTAATTGATGATGGATTTCAATGCCTTCAAGAATTGCACTCCCAATATGACTTTGTAAAGTCTGGTCGAGATTGTTCAAAGGGTATATCATAGACGATGACGTCTAAGATATATATAAAGTCATTAATTCTACAACTCAACTCCTTGGTTATCCCATGAGCCCTCCCTAACTTTTGATAATTGGTCATCATTATTCTCTTGTCGTAGGGATATGAGCTTAGTGAGACCAATTCCATAAAAGATCTTTGCGGGCATTATGTTTGCAAATTCTCCCATATCGATCAAGACTCTGTCCTTGGGGCAGTCGCCTATGGCCATGGTCACCGTTGGATGATTAATTTTTCCTACGGACCTATTGCATGGAAACTTGAAAAATCTCCCCATATAATTTGACAAATGGAGTGGTAACCCATGAGGGTCCACACATCACGATTCATCTTCATACTTATATTGAGGGTCTCTTAGCAACAGTTCTCCAGCCATGGCACTCCTGTTGAGTTCCTCTTTTGTTACTCTTCTTACGAATGGAAACAATTCTTCCATTTCGTAGGTTTTGACTACATGCTCCACCGGAAAACATGATGGGGCTTCGAATGCAAGATCTCCAAAACAAGCCACTCGGTACTCCTCCATTTCCTTGAGTGATGGCTTATCAAATTTTTATTTAATAATCAAACTTCACATCTTGTCTCGTACGAGCTTTGCTATATAATTTTGGAGCCGCGCATCCTCTTCGTCTGTGAAGAGAGCTCTTCTTACAAGATTGTTGTCATTGACAACTCTTCTATTCTTATCGTTCCAAATTTTTGTGGGTTTCTTTTGGGTTACTTTTTTAAGTTTATCCTCTTTGTTCTTAGGTGTTTCTGGCACATGTTCTACATTCTTTTTGTTCCTTCTCCCATAAGGCTTCTTTTTCTTCTTAAGCTTATCATTTGCCTCATTAATGATTGCCTCCTCAGACTCGTCTACCTCCATGAGAACTACCTTTGCATGGTTAGTGTGACACTTCCTTGGTTTTTTAGGTCTCATGCTCATTTTCAAGGTCATAGTCTTTTCTCCGCCGCTAATAGTGAGCATATCTTTCTCATAATCAATAGTAGCTTTAGTTGTTCACAAGAATGGCCGACCTAGTATTATGATCATTATTTCCTCAAAGAATTGGCCAATCCATGACCACAAAATCTAGAGTGTATAGGAAATCTCCTACTCTACACACAACGCCTTTAACGATGCCTAGACAAGTTTCATCCTTAGAGGAATTAGCCATAATCAAGTTTGCTCGGAATGGTTTGATGCCTTTCAGCTTAAGCATTTCATACATCTTCCTTGGTTGATAGTGTAGACTAGATCCTGAATCTAGTAGTACTCTCTCAAGTTGGTACACACCAATAATATTTGTCAGGGTTGGTGGACAGAGTCTCTCTTTGTTTGTCAGCCTCATACCCACAAATATTTTTAGATAATTTGGTTCTTCGTAAGGTATGCATTTACCAATATAAGATGGCATTGAATCCACTTTTCTTGGTGCATCAGCTGTTTTAGCGACCTCTCCACCTCCAACACTTCGGAAAAGTTGGGTTGTCGGTACTCTACCCAAGAATTTTGCTAAGTTATACAGAACCTGTCCCACTTTCTTGATGGTTTCGGTTTGACTTTTGTCCTTCATCCACTCTTCCATGATAACCCTAAGGTGACTTTCCTTGACTGTTGGGTTTTTTTCTATCGCAACCCCAGACATCTCTTGGACAGTTTCTACCCCATCCATGATAGACGTTTGGGTGGAAATCACCATCGTTTCTTGAGCAACGTCTTCTTGGTGATGCATTTGCTAAATCGGAATGATTGTAGCCTCAGCCTCTAGCATGTTGAGATAATCATGGTATCCCTGCGGGTCGTAGGACTTCCACATTGGCATGGATAGATCTTCGTTGCCTGATTCTTTGGCAACTAAGTATTCTATCAATGATTCATACTCTTTTTCTTCTTCATGATACAAATCTACGAGCTCATTAACTGGCTCTTCGTCTTTGGTGTTCATAGCCAACCATGCGTAAGCATGAGGTTGCATCCTCACCATATTGACTTCATCCGTTGACACTTCATCATATTCATCCTCCTCATCCTCATCATACCATGTGAGAGGTTGTATCTTTATTACACTTATTGGCACTTGGAGGTGCTCATATTCCTCTTCTTCTTCCTCTGTCCATGGTTGCACTCTTATTCCACGAATCTCTCTGGTTGGCTGAGCATCAGGTGGGGCAAGCACTTAATTGTTTTCAATTTCAAGTTTAGAGATTGAGTCCGTTATGAGCTTAGCCATACGTTCCTCTAGGGGTTTTCTGGTCCTCCACTGTCACCCAACTTTCAATCGGGGCAGTGGTCCATTGAGTTGGTTGAAACTTGGACAGAGGTCGATAGTTGTTTGTTGGTGAGCATTATAGCATTGTTCACATTACCGTAACAAAGGTTAGGATGCTGGTTCCATCAGAAGTTGTTGTACTCTTGGCGGTTGGAATTGTTCCACTAATTTTGGTTTGAGGATTGAAAATTGTTTCATTGTGCTCCCTCGCCATAAGACAGAAATAACTTTCTTGACTAGAAGGTCGAGTGGTACTTGTGGAATTGGATGCCAATATTCCTATGGGATTAACTCGTTCAGATTGAATAAACCATTTTCTTATGGTAGGTCTCTCGAGTCCTTGTTTACTGGACTTAGCTCCCACCCTCTAGCTTGTTCTGCTAGCTTTTCAAAGAAGTCAAATGAGCGTTGAATAGAATAAGTGTTTAAGACCCCTCCGGTGTACGAGTCGATTATCTCCCTCATTTGTGGTGTGAGTGAAAAGTATAAAAACTTAAAGAGCATGTCGGCCTTGTAACCGTGATGTGGGAAAGCGCGTTGGAGCTCCTTAAATCTCTCCCATGCATTGTAAAAAGTCTCTTGGTTTTTCAGCTCGAAGTTTTGAATTTTCTATTGGATTGCCATGGTTCGGCTAGCTACGAAAAAAATTCGTAGGAACTGCTACATCATTTCTTGCCAACCATGGATAGAATGAGATGAGAGATTGTTAAACCAGTCCTTGGCCCGGTCGGCTAGTGAGAATTTGAATAGCTTAAGACGCACGATATCAGAGGCGACATTTCGCACGACCAGCAAATCACATATGGATTCGAATTCCACTATGTGATTGTAAGGATTTTCCGACTCCATTCCTCAAAAAATGGGAATGCGAGGAAGCATATAAGTTTGGACGACAAAGTCTCTTCCATTGGCTGGTAGGACAATATAGGTGGGTCTGTTGGGTTGAGAAAATGTTGGATTGTCCTATCTTGCCCTCTTTGAGGTTGTAGTTGTTGCTCTGGAGGTTGGTTTAGTTCAATGTCGTGGATGTTTACTCTGGGATGTAGGGCGTTGATATTTTCAGGGGCACCTAGTATCTCCTCCTTGAAATCATGGCTATGATGAGACATGGTGGCTGATGAATTGGTGTTCTTGTTGTGTAGATCTAGTGGATTTGTGTTTTCAAAGGTTTGTCACTAAAGGCGTTCCCTAACTATAGATCGGGTAAAGTACATAGGAGTATCTATTATGAATTCATAAGAATTAAGTTAGGGGATTGGGAGTGCAATTGGTCGAATTAACCAATTACACAGAGACTTGACCGGTTAAGTTGATCGGTCAGGTCCGGGACATCTAAAATGTTCAGATCAGATTAAATCTCATCCAAACAAGGGCTTTTGGCTTATACTAATTTATAACTACTATATGAAAATGCAATATTATAGGCTAATTTACTGGAAATGGCTATATAACACTTAAAAACAAATAAAACTATCAATTTTAACAACAATGGTTCCCCGGCAGCAGCGCCAAAATAACTGTCTGCCCTTACGGTACGTAGTTTTTCCCTATGTAACCAAAGGCCTCGCAGAAGCACGAGGGTAGTAGTTGTATTTTCCTTGGGAGGCTACCAAGGTTATCGTCCGTACAACCGTTGGTTGTTAGTTTACACAGTTTTACGAATGTTTACTAATTAGTTGTCAAATAATTAGTAACGAGGAGAGCGTTAGAGGTTGGGTTGTCAATCCAACGGCTCGTTCCTCGGGGGTTTAAAACAACAAAATATCAGTTTATATAGGTAGTTTAAAGCTTGTTTTCAGATTACTAAGAACCTAAATACCTAAACATGAGGCGTTAAATAATCGATAACTATCTTGTACGGCGTTACCAATATGTTTTAACTAATTTGCATGCGAGAGATTTGAAATTAATGATTTATAACATGAAAACATACGTAAACATGCATTAAAACCAATAGAGATACTAAAAAGAATGACAATGTAGTGAAAGGTTATGAAAAAACTCACAAAACGGAGTCGGTAATCAAGGATTCGTGCACAAATCCAATGATTTGGATTGTTTCTCTCTTCTATCTAAACTGTATTTTGGCTGAAAAACTACTGAATATTAATGAGAGTGTGTTCCTTTTCGGAGTAGGGGATATCCCTTTTTCTATCAAAACGCAAAAAACTCTATAATATCTAAATTTAAAATCTAATGGAACCTGAGCGGTCAGCCATTGCGAATTTTGGGTCTTCTAGAATCTTCTCTACTCTATCTTGTTTTAATTTGTTTTGAACATTGTTGGGGTTGTCTTTGAGGTCCTTTTTCTTTTAAAATATTTTCTTTAGGTCCCCCTATTGGTCTTCATGCATCTTTGTCTTCTTTTTTTGCTAATTCCATTATTTTTCTTACAAAAATGCAAACAAGTACAAATAAACCGGATTAACCTATGAAAATTAACCTATGAAACTATGCTAATATATACCAAATTAACCTATGAAAATTAACCTATATAGTTACCAAGCTTGCTGAGGTGTTGATGATAAAGGGCAATGCCACGAGACTTCGTAAGTTCTGGATGATGTTATCATAAGAAGATCAAGAGATGATGCTAGACGCATGGAAGGAAATGAAGAAATAAGTGATAAGGCTAAAAAGATGAAATTAGGCAAGGAGCTTAATAATGAGTCTATTGTGCGGATGTGCAGTGAAGTAGAAAAGAAAGATAAAAATAATATCGATAATGTTGGTAGCGTTAAAACAAAAATAATAGTGGAAAGTCGAACAGTGAAAGACGAGAAAGACATTGTACTTCAATCTCACCCTTATCATTTGTTGTTACATAAATTCTGGCATAGCCGTAAGACTCATTCATTTTATCATAAAAGACCGCACCCTTATCATTTGTTGTTACATAAAAGACCGCACCCTTACCTATACAACCGTATCTCCAATCAAAAGAAATAGAGCTAAATGAGCGAAGTTAATCGAAAACCACCAATTTTTTCTCAAGCTAAATGGACGGTGAAGCCAAAAGAGAAACATACCAAGTTAGGAGATTTTGACAATGAGTAGGGAAAAAGATAGTGCTAAAAGAGGAGTTCAAGGAAGAACCCTTAGTTTTAGCTGTTAAAGAGCTCAAAGGATTGTTTGAGGAGAATGAAGATCTTTTGGTAGGATCCGACACAAATAAGGACGTTAAAGTGGAGCTTGAGGATAAGCCCATATTTAGAGCTGTGGAAGAGCTCATTGGTATGAAGGAGTCTAAGTCATGTATCATCGAGATACAATTTGACAAGAAAAACTATGGAAAGGACCCCGGGAGTCTAAGTGAATTAGGGGATTCTTTGTGCTGCCTTGCCATGAGAGGTTGTTGAGCATTCAAAGTTTAAATCAAAAAGAGTTATCCCGTGTGAAGTTAAGCAAGTGCAGTTTTGAACCCTCGACCCTTGTGATGCCCTCTTCTAGGAATAGAGGAAAATCTACTCGAATGAGAGGTATACATCGAGTAAGGTATAAAATTCATTTGACAGGAAACCTTGAGTGATTTTTGATAATTGGGTGTGCTAGAGATAAAGTGTCGTTTGACAGACCTCCCGCAAAGAATGAAGCTGAAATCAAAATTGAGACGGCAAACCGACTGTGGAGTAAGAAAGTTCCCAAGTTGTTTTAGAAGAAAGAGTGGAAAAGTTTATTTGGTCATCCTCATGACCGAGGTAAATGTAAAAGTTGGCGTTCCTAATTGCTTAATTTTAAATGAGCCAGCTATCTGTTTTTTGTTTTATTAATCTTTTGTGCATAATGTGTTGTCTTTTGTTTATGTCTGCGTGTAATATTTATTTTTTTGCATGATAATCAACGTCGATGTTTTAATTATCTCTCTATTCAGTGAGGACACTGTCTGAGCTAGTTAGAGGGTGAGGTACATCACCGTTTATTGCATGTTATTGGGGAGAATTTTTAAAATTTTACTTGTTTTTTGTCTAAAAAATCCTCATATTTTTTGTTTTACTTTCTATGTATCTCTCACTTGATAGAGTTTTTAAGGAGGTTATATTATTAAATATGGATTTCTTCGCACATGCCTTTCATGTTTTTTGTGCGTTGTTCTTTTAGATAGTTCGTTATGAGGAATCCAATCAAGATCGTAAGAAAGATAGGAGTGGAATACAATGAATGAAAATAAAGTCTAGCTAGCTATATTTTCCAATATATATATGCTCTTCAATGCGACATTGCATACTAAGGTGTATTCATTCTATAAACTCATGCGTTTATTATTTTTGTAAATATTTTTCGTGTTTAGACTATCATGTTTGTTTTTTATATAATTGTGTTAGGATTTTATGTGTCAGATTTTGCATGATAAATTAGAAAATGAAAAAAAAGAAGGAAATTGTGAGTTGACTATGTTGTCGGAAACCTGCTCTTATATGTGAACATGCAGAGAGAATTTAAAAATTAGAAAATACTCATATCATTTTATGCTTTTAAATCTTTACATACGTCTGGTTTGTTATTAATTTTTTCGCTTACACCAATTTAGGGAGGGATAATATTGTATAATTTACATGCTAAATATATTCTAATAGTGTATTGCTGAATATCAATTTTCATGCGACAGTCCCTAAAAATTACAAATGAAAACCGTTTTATAAAAATTAAACAATTACTTGCTTGATTGTGAGATGGTGTCAGGTCTGATACTTTTGGTAAAATACTCGTATCCCGGCCAATTTAATGTAGGGGGACCGACAATTGATCTGGCTTGGTTACGCTTGCCCGACGACTCTCTTTAGGGAGTGGATTACACTTCTTTGTTTTACGACAATGTAGCTTCTCTGGCATATATATTTTTAGAAACCCTTGGCTAGAATAATAATCTATAGCAATGCCCAATAAATATTCATTTACATGCAAATGTGAACAAAGATTGAGGGAAAATCATTTCTTGATTTAGTACTTGCTTGATTTATGAGTTGATATGGTTGAATAACTTCAGCGATGCTCTAAAAGGCATGTAAACGAAGGAGCTATAATAACCCTATAGTCCTCATAAGTTAAGTAGGGAAATTTCCATATGGATCAATGGGAAAATCCCGATGGTATAAGAAGGAACGATGTAGTGAAATATTCGGAAGATAAATAGATCCAAAGGGTCAAGAAAAAAATAAAATTAAATAATTGAACAAGTGAGTTACAAATAAAAGAAAGAAAATGAGAGGTGACATTGTGTATGAGCTTTGACCTAGCATGGAGGTATGCATATGCACACTTATATTATCTTTATATAAGTCAAGTAATGGTCAAGTTTAATAAAATGAAGATTTGCAAATGTTTTTCAAAAATTTATAACTGTCGAACTACGGAATAGCGAATATACTCTTGATGGTAAATGGGCCAACAACATATTCAATATTAAACTAAATTATTTTGGGCCGAGAGGCATTTTTGAGAACAAACCGTAGGTATCTTTTGAGATATTACCATCTTTTGATATGACTATGAAGTGTTTTCATCTATTTTGCATTTGTGTGATCTCGTAAGAGGGAGGGAGGAGGAGGGGGGGGGGGGGGGGGGGGGGGTGTTACGCTGTTATTGAGGGATTTATCTATTTGTAGGTGTCATTCTAGTAAACCCTCACAAGACTAAACTTGTTCTCTTACCTTTTAGAAGTTTAAAGTATTGTTACACATGGTAAGTTCAACCGTGATTCCTATGAAAGTGAGTTAGGATCTATTTTTATTATCTTAAGATTTATATGCTCAGTTTTAATTCCACCTATTTACTGTTTACGACACTCGAGGGCGAGTATCAAGCCAGTTAGGGTGTGTGATTCAACCGTAAAAGTGTCACTTTCTGGCATCAGTTATAGTGTAAAATCTAATTTTATATTGTGTAAATAGAGATTTTTATAACGATTTATTATTTCTACATTTTGAGACTATTTATCTATTTTTATAATAATTAGTGTAATTTTCCCTTTCTATGAGCATTTATGTGAATAATGGACATGAAGGGACTCAATGTACATGTTGAAGAAGCTAAAGGATCAAAAAGAAGTTTGTGAAAAATATAGATTCGGTTAATGTAGCAAGAATTGGGGAGCAAGGAAGAAATCAAAATAAAAAGGAAATAAAAATCTATTCTTGCCACATGATCTGGACCAGACATGATGATCCGGATCAGTCACCTCTCCACCGCCATAATTTAATGACATGGCCCAAGCTGGTTCGTTAATGAGGATTGATCCGGATCACTGTTTTTTAGGAATTAGGTCGCGAGTTTTTCTGAGCAGAACACTATAAATATGAACATGTATTATGTAAATTTTAAGGCTCTATCTCCGGACAGAAACTCTCAAATCCTCTCTCCCTCTCAATTTAATTATATAATCCTTCTTCTTTTATTTATCTTTCTTCCCCTTACTATGCGTCATCCTTATGAGCACCTTCTTTCTTTCCTTTTACTAAGTTCTTATGGTGTTTTGGCCTACTCGGTAATATTTATCCTTCTGCTTATTCTTTTTATCTTGTTTGTTCTTATTTAATTATTGTCTTTACTTAATGTTTTTTTTGTGTAGATTTAGATTAGTTGTGGAATAGTGATGAGTTAAAATTGATAACTTTTATATAAGCTATACTCTTATGTTTTTATTAGTTTAGATTAAACGACAAGAGCGCGACTTTAACCGTTATAAAAAAATAGAAAAAACTTATGTTTAGATATATTATAATTGTTTTTACTTAATATCATGTGTGGACTCGTACTTGCTACGAATTATAAATTTTATTAATACGATTGACCCTACTACTCTTGCTAGGTAAAAAATGATTTTTATTTGGAACACATTTTAAGCCTGGTCAGGAAGGATAACTTTTTGTCTCATTTATTTTACATATTTTACCTTCTTGCAATATATATATATATATATGTGTGTGTGTGTGTGTGTTTGTATTCTTATTGGGAACTTGTCTTGTGAAAAAGCGATTCGAAATCGAAGCGAACGTCTAAATTACTTCATTTTTTATTTGATATATTCTTCGATAGATGGAATTGATCAAACTGCTAATATGATCAGACACACACACACACATATATACATATATATATATATATATATATACATATATACATATATACATATATATACACATATATACATATATATACACATATATACATATATACATATATGTATATGTTTGTATGTATGTATGTATATATGTATGTTTGTATATATATATGTATAAACTTGTACTTGGCGTAAAACCAACTAGATTGGGGTTTCGCAAAAGGTGTAAAAGCATGTGTACGTAAAGGTTTTCATAAACCTATTCAACCCTCCCCTTTTCTGGGTTAATTTGCATAAGTACCAACAAGAATTAGGAACTAATAACAATGAATGGATGCAAACTCGATAACGATGCACGAATTTGGAAGAACCTTGTGTTTACGGGTCAAACCAACGAAGATCTTCTCAATGATGAATAAGTTGCCCCTTTCGCGAAAAAGTGGAAATAAGCAACTTCAGTATTAGTTGAAGAAAGGGCAAGGCGAAAGAAGAAGTTCTATCCAATCATAACAACGCAAAGGATCACAAGAAGTATGGCAACGAAGGTGAAGATGAGATCAAATGCTAAGAATTTTACGAATTTGATCACATGCGGAATGACTGTCGAATCTACAAAAAGAAGATCAAAGTGAAGAGCATTAAAACTTATCGAGCATTTGGTACATGGGGATCAGATGATAGCAATTCTGAAGAAGAAAGCAACGACGAAATAGAAGAAATCGCTCATATCTTTCTAATGGGAATCAAAGACAAATCTCAAGATGAGGTACACTCTTGTTCATTATATAGTGAATATATTGATCTTATTAATGAGAATAATAAACTGTCTTGTGCATACGAGCTTGCATTTAAGTTTAGAGTTTTAAACCTTTAGACTCAAGTTTACAGTGGGGACATGTGTCCCCGCTGGTTGTAAAATATTCAAGAAAAGTGGTTTTTCTCCAAATGGTAATAACCTTACCTTTCCCATCTTGCGGCCCAACTTCGATACTCAAGAACAAAAAAAATTCTTGTAAGATTTTTTTTTTTCTTTTCCCTTCTGAATACAATCACAATTATGTCATGGCTAATTAATTTTCTTTGTTTAGTTTATATTTCTTTTTGTCGTTTAAGACATAAAATTTAACCTAAATACATATTTATAATTCTATCATACAAATTAGGATCAATTAACAAAAACATACTCAACACATATTATATTAACAAAAACATACCCTCAAAAAATAAATTATCAAAAACATATCTTCAATTAATAATTAATAAAAAACAAAAAATCTGATTTATCCTCCTAATCTCTTTTCTCACTCTCTCCTCCTTTCACTCTCTCCTCTCACCCTCTCTCCAATCTCTCTCTCCTCCTGCTCTCTCCCTCCGATCTCTCTCCGTCTCCTTCTCACTCTATCTGATTTCTCATCCTTCATCTCTCTTTCCGATCTCTCTCCTCATCGCTTTCTCTCATTTCTTATCCTTCATCTCTCTTTCCGATCTCTCTACTCATTTTTTTCTTTTCCTCGCTTTCTCTCCGATCTCTCTCTTACATGGAGATTGAGACGGATACATCTGTTGTAATGGGCGGCGATGGTATAGAGTGAGGTCAAAAACTCGAAGTTGATGTCGACGGAGATACGGTCGTCGAAGGAGATGTTCACAACGGCGATGTGGTAGTTCGAGATCGGAGAATGGGTCAGAGTTGAATTGGTTAATTAGTGTATAATGTTGAAAAATAAGTGTATGAATTACGTGAATTAAGGGTATGAAGTTGAAAATTATGTATATGAATTATGTAAGTAAGGATATGAATTATGTAAATTGGGGTATGAACTTTGAAAATAAGGGTGAATTTTACGAATCAGTATATGGACTTTTGAAATATGGGTATGAACTTTTGGAATAAGGGTATGAAAAATACAAATTAAGGTATGAAATTTTGAAATAAGGGTATGAAGTTTTGGAATAAGGGTATGAAAAATACAAATTAGGGTATGAACTTTTGAAATAAGGGTATGAAATATACAAATTATGGTATGAACTTTTCGGTATATTTTTGTTAATTTAGTTTTAAAAGTAGTATATTTTGTTAATTTATACTTGAACGTTATACTAATGAGCATGTTTGTATCATAGACGAAAAGTTATTCCTTTAAAATTTTATTTTTTTAATACATTCTTGAAGAAACCAAAAATATGCGTAACTTTCTTAACAATTATTTTGGTCTAAACATAAAATCATTAGTGAATAATTTAATTAATAAGAGAAATTATAAAATGATCCGTTATTAAATATGTTAATGGCAAATATTTTATTGACACATGCCTACTAACTTTGATTGTATAACAATAAGATGATTTTAGAAAGTCTAACAACAAAAGGTACAATATATAGTTATTTAGGTGATTTGTTATGTATTAATTTGTAGGCCCAATTAACATAAACATATTTTACATTTATTATATTAACAAAACCATACCCTCAAAAATTAAATTATGAAAAACATACATTCTATTAATAATTAATAAAAAACAAAAAAGTTATTCGTCTCTCTCAATCTATTTCGTCACTCTCTCTTCCTCTCATCCTCTCTCCAATCTGTCTCTCCTCCTTCTCTCTCACTCCGATCTCTCTCCTACTCCTTCTCACTCTCTTCGATCTCTCATCCTTACTCTCTCTCATCATCTTCTCTTTATTTTTTCGATTTTTTTCTTTTTCTTGCTCTCTCTCTGAACTTTCTCTCAACGACAGAGATACGGAGATACGGTCGTCGAAGGTGAGGTCCACGACGGTGATGTAGTAGTTGCAAATCGGAGGACGGGTAAGAGTTGAATTTGTTAATTAGTGTATAATATTGAAAAATAAATGTATGAATTACGTGAATTAAGGGTATGGAGTTGAAAATTATATATATGAATTATGTAAATTGGGGTATCAACTTTGAAAATAAGGGTGGACTCTACGAATCAGGATATAAACTTTTGAAATATGGGTATGAAGTTTTGGAATAAGGGTATGAAAAATACAAATTAGGGTATGAAATTTTAAAATAAGGGTATGAACTTTTAGAATAGCTGTATGAAAAATACAAATTAGGGTATGAACTTTTGAAATAAGAGTATGGACTTTTAGAATAAATGTATGAAATATACAAATTGGTATGAACTTTTTAAAACTGTTTGTAAAGTTAGTGTTGCAAAATTTTACTAAATTGTAGCAACATAATTGTTTCTAAAATTTAATCACAGCTACTCATATTTGTTTTTGTCGACTCACTATCGAAAATTAGGTATTCATTTTCTTTTTAGAACTTTTTTCCTTTTTATCACCTTGTAAGTAGACTAGTTTTGAGGCCACATTAACAGGTAGTTTGTATAAGATGCTCTAAAGCGTCCTTATACATAATTGTAAGTTAAATATGCGCATTACTACATTGTGGCGCACTATAAAGTCTGAAGTGAATTAGATAAGCCAATGTTTTTATAAAGGTTTGTAGATATTAAAATTACTGTTTAATGAAAAGTCGATATCAGTGGAAGACAGGAAGCCGGAAGGTAAGAACTCTTATTCCTCGGCTAAAAAGTAAAAGTGATACATAATAGTTTCCCGTAAACATTTGTTTTCGATTCATGTTTGAACTCCTTTATCATTCTTTGGCCAAACTAAAGGTGAAAGTCAAACGTAATGGTTTTCTTGTGAACATTCGTATTCAGTTTAAGTTCGAACTAAATTTTTTAAATATGCTATCTGACATTCCCCAATCAGTAGTTCAGTACAAGTTTTCTTTTACTGTTATATCAGAAGAAAACGCCTCCTAAATGAATTACACCTGTTTGAAAAGACAGGGAAAAATTAAGTGGTGGAACAAATCACCCTTTTTATTAAAAAAAACAGGTCATCGTTATTAGTGTTGTTCATATATCATTCACGTGGCGTGGGATTACTCTACCATGAATTGCTCAAGAACGGTTAAAATTTTAAAATTCCTGACAACATCAAATGTTCGTGACAAGAACTCTTTCTCCAAAGCACGAACATACAAATTACAGAGAAAAAAAACTAAAGATTTTTTGAATATATTTGATGTATGAAAACGTGTGAACAAAAGAGTTGCCAAATAAACAAATAGGAAAACACTCACACATAAGCCTTATTTACTTTAAGTCGTATCAAAAGCAATAATATTAAAAAAAAAACTCAGTTCAAAACTCAATACGATAACGAACATGGCAAAATAATGAAGTTACTTAATTTGAGCTTTGCTTTTTAACGAACATGGCAGGTAGGGACTTGCTTACGATACCCACACGTAGGGATGACAATTGGGACGGATCATTCAAAATCCAACCCGACCCGACCTATGTAGAAACTTGCAATTTTACCAATTTGACACGACCCGACCCGACCCATTTGACCCGTTTTTTATAACATTTTTTTTTGCTATGAAAAATAAAACTCATAAATGGAAAGATCTGTAAGAAAATTTATCAAAAACCCATATGGTAAAGTAAAAAATCATTTGATTTAGAAAGATAATATATAAATACTAATTTGGCATTGAATAACATTTCATATTAATTTAGTGATATAAATTTTACAATTTTCTTTTTAAAATTTCCATGTTTATTGAATTAATTTGAACTCATTAATTTCCTCAATAAAACATTGATATATGTAAAAATATAATATAAATGTATATCATTGATATGATGATCTGATTTTCCGTAAATCCTTCTCTAAATAAAGACGATAAAATATTAATCATTAATTAACATGAATAAATTTCATTCACATTTACCATAAATATCTGATACGACATGAAAATAATACCCAATAAATGGTATTCAGCAACACCCGACCCATATAATTAAAGCGGATATACAACGCATCAGATATGGGAAACGCATTCAGCATAAGGCTATAATAGTCTTTTTCTTCATAAAAGAGTAAAGACAATGACCCATTGGACTGACTCCAAATGATAAAAGCCCACTGAACTAAAAGCACATGATCAATAGATGAAAGCGCCACATGTCAACATCCTGCGGTGCACGTACTCCTATAAATAAAGTCAAATAGCAGTACAATATCTCATCTTATCCTAGCTGAAAAGACATATCAGTACAGAAACTTTTCAGAACTTATCTCACTAGAAAGTACACATGCATGTAAAGTCAAGTCAAAACCCGAAGACTAATACTGAAGAAGAAGACACGTATATTATACCGAACATTAAACAGAGGAGATTATATTGTAATCAGAGTGATCTATAATCGATAAACTATTTAATAATCAATACAATACATATGCTCGTCTATATTGTCATCTTTAATCTCTTAAATACCTATTGTTGAGAAGCACAACTTAACCAACCAAAGTGTATGCTTTATCAAATGGTAACGACCTTAAAAGAAAACCATCCCGAAAAGGTGGGAACGACAACAAACAACAAAGAAAACAGGCAAACCAGAGAATCCAATATCTTCAACCCAAACGGAAATGAAATACGCATCCATCCCGACGAGCTAGACGCACTACTAGCTATTAAACGGAGATAACGGTCTCTCACCGCCAAAACGCGACCATCCACTTCCAACCTCCCAAGCAAACATTTGCAACTCCATGAACAACCATTAATGGTATACGTGATTATAGACGAAAACCCATCGGACTCTAAAGAAGAGCAATCCACGTCAGTAGCAAGAAAGATAAGAAGAAATCAAGAGAGGATCCAACAGCTATACAACATAGCACTCAAGTTAAACGAAACACAAATGAACGACCTAAGGAGGCAAACGAATACAACAAGACTGAACTCCAGGCATCAGCTACCGACCATGTCCGCCAATTCTAGTTCACACAAGGAGAGGGTCATTCATTTCTGACATAACGATGAAGAAGTCAGGGAATTGCAATCAAAAGACAATTATGTCGAGGAAACAAGAAGAGCCATCAATGCCCTAGAAACCCAGTGGCATTCCAATACGGAATGCCACCTATAGACACACAGGAGCAACAAACAGCCCGACAACCAATTGTTCAACCACAAATAATCACACCATTTATAGTGGAATTCCAACCGATAGTCCTACCAACAGGAAAGACGGCAATAGTTTCAAGGATCGATGAAAGCTATCACGTCCAAGTTCAAGCCCAGCTAGCAGCTTGCATGACAGCCATGACAGCTGCAGGAATAAGGATGCCGATAGGCCAACCAATCGTCTATCAAAAAGAATTCCCGAGGGTCGAACACATGGAAGACACCACCTATATGTCAGCCATGGAGGTAGCTGGACGACAGCATAAAGAAAGAAGGTTCCAACAAGGGGAATGACCACCAGTAGTAACACAACAGCAACCGTTCACACCAGGGACAGGATTCCAAGAAACCCAAGACGAACAGCCATACGGCCTAAACTCGGGAAATGGGGGATACGGCAAGAATAGAGCGGGGGGAATGCATGAGTACTACTCCCCCATTCATACGAGCTATGGCGGTGGAGCATACATGCTACAATACCAAATGCAAGATGAAGTCTTCCAGCAAGCATGGGAAGTCTAACAGGAAACACCATGTACAGAGCAGATAACACGGTACAGAAAACCGGTAGGATTCGTCATTCCAGAGTTCAAGCTGTACGACAGGAAAAGCTGTACGATAGGAAAAGCTGCCCGATCGACCATCTAAGACATTACAAGACCAGGATGGAATTATGGAGCGATGACTCCACTTTAATGTGAAAGTTTTTCAAGAATAGTCTAGCTTAAGAGGCTTTAACCTAGTATCAAAACTTGTCAAGGAGTTCTATAGGAAGCTGAACTGAACTGCTCAGGGCCTATTTCAACCGATATGTTGCTCATAGAAAGAAAAAGTTCACCATCGAGACAATTCTTAAAATGGCAATGTTGCCAAACGAACGGCTCAACGACTATTGCATACATTTTGTCGACGTAGCCAATCATATCCCTCAGTATGCCAGCAACATTGCAATCCAAAACTTTGTCAACTCCATCCCAAATGGACACTTGGCACGGAGGAAGTTTTTTGGCAAAAAATTTTCAACTACCGATGCACTCCTTGCCTACTGCACTCATCTGAAAGACAAGAACAAGAAAATGAGGAACCTCAACCAGACCTTACCAACAAGGGAATCATTTAGGGAAGCACAGGAGCAGAAAAGCAATGAAACCGGCTAAGCGGGACAACGTATACCGGAAACCCGAAGAGCAGAGGAAGGAAGAGCGCCCTACAGAAGCTGACCAAAAAGCATATCAGCTGACGTACCAAACATCGAACAGGCCACCCAATCAGAAGAGAAAGCAATACAGAAGGAACGTCGAGTCGGTCAAGCTCAAATACAATTTCAACCGCTCCGCATAGGACATTTTGAGGGTCATTTGTAGAGAAAGTTGGTACTCAAGGTCGGGGCCATTTCTATCCCCACCCAACCAAAGAGACAGCAAACTTTTCAGTGCGTATCATGAGGACCATGGTCACCTCACAAAAAACTGTAGAAATCTTTGATGGAAGATGAACTGGTGGAGTGATGCAGGCTATCTAAATAAGTTCATCAAGGGAGTCATGAACAAATTTAAGCAACCGGCCATAGAAGGATCTGGAAGCAGGAGCGGGAAAATGATCAATATCGTCCACTTGTCGTGACCTAAACCCGAATGAGGAGAACGAGCTCAAGAAAGGAAACTAGCTCATTTCTGCCAGGTAGCGAAGGCATCACATGCGTCCTCTTCAGCCAAGAGAAAATGCGTGCAACAAAAGCACCAACCCATCTCATTCTCCGACCATGATGAAGAAGGAGTCTTTTACCCCCCACAGCGATGCGATTAACCTTCGCATCAAAATCAGAATCGACATGGTCAGCAGAGTCCTCGTTGACCAGGGAGCATCATGTGACATCATTTATAATGAACTATTTGACAAGATGGAATTGAGCCTATAGGACCTACAGCCAACCGACATAACTTTAATAGTCTTTAACGTCACAACTGGAACAGTATCGGCACCCGTTGAGTTTTTGGTTGTAAACGACAACTCGGGGCACATCATGGTTTTAGGGCGACCATGGCTGCATGCCATGAGAGCTATACCATCGACTTAGCACCAAAAAGTCAAGTACTCAAATGTAAAAGGTGAGATCGAAGTCACTCGGGGATGTGAGGTGGATTTCAGACGCTGTGAGGACATAACGGCTGTCCTAAGGAAAACAGTTAGTCAGCCTGAAGAAGCTGGTAGAAAAAATTGTCAAGGAAGAAAGCGTATTAAAGGAGCAAGTGGGAGAAAAACAGAGAAAGGTGAGAATTCCGGAAATGGACGAAGAGTATTATTTCCTGTTAGGAGAAAACCTTCCTGAGGAATAATCAAAAGAGATGGAGGAGTTCTTGTTCGAGAATATAAACAAATTCACATGGAGCTCTAGTGGCATGCCCAGGCTAGACCCCAAATTGGTATGTCATAGGCTAAGAGTGAACTCCGAGTACAAGCCAATTGCATAGAAAAGCAGAAGAATATCAATTGAACATAGGGAGGCAATTATAGATTAAGTACATAAGCTACTTGACACGGGGGCTATAAGAGAGGTGATGTACCCCGCATGGTTGTCAAACCCAGTGGTGGTTCCCAAGAAGAATGGGAAGTTAAGAGTGTGTATAGACTTTACCAGTCTCAACAAGGCCTGCCCAAGGGACCCTTACCCACTGTCGAGAATCGATCAATTGGTCGACGCAGCGGCAGGGCAGAAAGGATGACTTTTTAGATGCATACTCGGGACACCACCAAATATCGCTAGCCGAAGAAGATCATGAGAAAATTTCATTCATCTCCCCCTTGAAAAATTATTGTTATAAAGTAATGTCGTTCGGATTACGAAATACATGAGCTACGTATCAAAGAATGATAACGAAAGTCTGTAAAAGACACATCGGCAAAACAATGGAGGTTTATATAGACGACATGGTCATAAAAATAAAAAAATAAAAATCTCACTCGCAAGACCTAAAGAACGTATTCCAAACTTTAGGCAAACACAAGTTGAAACTACTGCAACTAAATGTGCCTTCGGCATAAGTAAAGGTACGTTCCTAGGACACATGGTGAGCCAAAGAGGAATCGAAGTAAACCCCGACCAGATAACGGCCCTGAGAAACCTAGTTGCTCCAAGAAACAAAAAGCAAATACAGGAACTCACGGGAATGATGGCCGCACTGAGCTGATTCATTAGCCGATCTGTGGATAAAGGACAACCTTTCTTTGACACGCTCAGGAAAGGAAAAAAGTTTGTATGGAACCCCGAATGTGAAATTTCCTTCCACACCTTAAAGGAATACTTAAAGACACTGCCTTCATTAGTAAAACCAAATAAAGGGGATATACTGGTATGCTACTTGACAGTGTCAACAACAGCTGTAAGCGTGGTCATTCCAAGGGAAGAAGGTCGTGAACAATTCCCAATTTACTTCATGAGTAAAACCCTCGTCGACGCTGAAACAAGATATTTGCCGTTGGAAAAATTATGCCTAGCACTAGTAATGGCAACAAGGAAGCTGCCACACTACTTCATCGCCCACCAAATCCAAGTCTATACCAAATTTCAAATCAAAGAGTCTCTGCAAAAAACCGATATCAGTGGACGAGTGGCCGCATGGGGGGTTTAGATTTTCCAATTTCACATCGAGTTCGTGCCCAGATACACGATAAAGGGACAAGTTTTAGCATTCTTTGTTGTAGAGTTTACCGAATGATATAACAAACCAACGGAAATATCAAGACAGTCGCACTGGGATATTTATGTAGACGGGTCGTCTACCAAAAAAGGGTCGGGAGCCGGAATCGGCCTCAAGTCTAGAGAAGGAGCAGTCATAGAAAAAATCATTAATTTAGGGTTTCGAGCAACCAACAACGAGGCCGATTATGAGGCTATGATAAATGACATGCTAACTGCAAGGAAGCTCGGATGCACTCACCTGATTGCTAGTTCAGACTGCATGCTCGTGGTCAACCAAGCCACTGGTGAATACCAGGCTAAGGATGATCGAATGATCTTGTACCAGAGGCATGTGAAAAGAAAGATGGAAAAGTTCGAAAAATGTTAATTCGTAAGAATTAACAGCACTAAAAACGCCCATTCCGACGCACTAGCAACCCTAGCATCAATATTGTCAATGCCAGACACTCGAACAATCATAGTAGAAACATTAGTGAACCGAGTATACTCAATAAATTTGACAGAATAACGTTAGTACAATACGAAATAGGATGGATGGAAGAAATGATCGAGTACTTGAAAAATGGAACACTCCCGACGGACAAAATAAAAGCCCTTAAAATCAGAAGAAAATAATCAAAATTTTGGCTATCAGATGAGGAGAAACTTTACAAGTCATGTTACCGAGGACCGCACCTGCTGTGCGTCCGAACGGAACACCAACAAGAAATCCTTAAGGAAATCCACAAAGGATCATGTGGATCCCATATCAAAGGAAGACCGTTAACCAATAAAATGGTCAAGCAAGGTTACTAGTGGTCGTACATCAAAAGGGATGCCGGCGTATACGTACAAAAATGGGACAAATGCCAAAGGTTTGCCAAAATACCATGGCTCACAACATCAATGATAACCCCCGTATTAGCACCATGCCCAATGGGCAATAGACCTAGTTGGGAAATTATCGAAAGCGCTAGGAAATGTCGAGTACCTAATTGTAGCAACTGACTATTTCACCAAGTGGGTAGAGGCTAAACCCCTTCAACAAATTAAGGCCCAAAATGTCAAAGAGCTCATATGGGAGCACATTATAACTAGGTTTGGAATACCCTACGTCATCGTCGCAGAAAACAAAACCCAATTTAAAGATGCTAAGCTGCAACTTTGGTATAAGGAATTGAGAATTTGAAAGTTTTATTCAACATCGACATACCCAAAGAGTAACGGCCAGGTTGAAGTATCCAATCGAACTATCCTCGATGGTATCAAAAAAATCTTAGAAAAATCAAAAGGCAAATGCACAGAGAAACTTCTCAATGTGCTATGGTCATGCAGAACTACACCTAAGACATGCACAAAAGAAACTCCTTTTAGCCTAGCATATGGGGTCAAGGCCTTTATCCTAACAGAGGTCGGACTTCCCATGATACGAACAACACTAGGCGAGCAAAGACAAAATGAAGAACGAATGAGAGAAGAGCATGACATGTTGGATGAAAAACGTGAAATAGCATATTTAACCCTAACTAAATACCAACAAATCATAAAGCAGACCTATGACAAGTCACGGCCAAGATAAGAAATGAGATATAAGACAGACTCAGCCCAAATTAGGAAGGCTCATATGAAATTACTAAGAAAACAAGCCCAATGTTATACAAAATCAAAAGCGTCCATTTTGAAAATAGCAGAGGAGAAGCAAATTCATGAAATGTAGTTAAACTTAAAAAGTATTATGTGTAAAGAAAAAGAAGCAGGCAAGAGCAACCGACGTGTAGTGCCTTTCCTTTTGCATCTATCTAAGAAATAAAGTAGTTCTATTATAACTAAAAAGAAAAACAATTAAAAAGACCTTCAAAAAAGGGAAGCCACCTCGGGATAAAGTCCCATTAGAACCTTGTTATAAGGTAAGAACAACTTAAAGACCTTCGAAATAGGGAAGGCACCTCGGGTTATGACCTTTTTACAAGGTAATAACAACTAAAAGGCCTTCGAAAAAGGGAAGGCACCCCGGGTTAATGTCCCATTATGACATTTTTACAAGGTAAGAACAACTAAAAGACATTCGAAAAAGGGAAGGCACCTTTGGTAAAAGTCCCACTGCAACCTTATTACAAGGTAAGAACAACTGAAAGACCTTCGAAAAAGGGAAGGCACCACAGGTTAAAATCCCATTATGACCTTGATACAAGGTAAGAACAACTAAAAGACCTTCGAAAAAGGGAAGGCACCCCGGGTTAAAGTCCCATTATGACCTTTTTACAATGTAAGAACAAGAAAAAGACCTTCTAAAAGGGGAAGGCACCTCGGGTTAAAGTCCCACTAGGATCTTTTACAAGGTAAGGATACATTAAAAAGACCGTCAAACGAAATGCATTCAAAGAAAAAGAAACATAACAAACGAAATATCGACTAACAAGACAAGGTCATAAATAGTACTATAGTAATGTTCCAATCAAGAAAAAGGAATGTCAGATTACATAAGCAAAAACAAAAAGACAACTAATAATACGAGCCCACGTTACGGAGGCAATAGTGCTTAAAAATTCAAAACAGATTTTAACTGAAATAAATAAAAGAAAACCCGAAGTAAATGGCCTAAATAGAGGAAGGGTTGCTATACCAAGGTCGATTACCTCGTCATCCGTCGATGTATCCACCTCAGTATCATCAACGTCCAAAAACTTATCAGCGGGAAGAAGGGAGTCAAAATTGGTGGTATAATCACCCACAAGTGGACCCACTAAGAGATGAGCGGTAAAATCATCTGCTTTGGTTTTATTGTGAGTTCAGTAGCAGCAACATGTTGGGCATCGTCATATGGCAATGGTCGGACTTGGCTTAAAGAGGCCGATGCATCATGCTGGGCGCGAGAAGCTCGATAATACTTCACCAACGTATTGGCTCGAGGAATAAGCGACCTCAGTTTGTTAAGCCACCTATCCTTTAGCCGCCAGTATCAGTCCAAACGATGCTCTGGAACAGAAAAAACAGCCTCGGTGCGTTGCACATAATCCCAAAAGGAAGCCAAATGGGACTCAAGTTTTTCCTTAAGTCGCACGCACCGAGCATGAAGTTGGTCATTCTTCCCTATGAGGTCGATGTAAAGCCAATTGGCATGAGCATGATCCGCTACAGCAGACAAGGCCCCACCTCAAGCAGCACAGGAAGGTCCTTCCCCAGGATTAACAAGGGCCGAAGAACCGGCATGATGCAACGAAGTAGCAAGTGCCTACAAAGATAAAACAAAAAGAACACATTAACAAGGTCTAGAGAACCAAAAAAGTGAAACTAGAAATATCGACATCCATACAAATTACAATCAACAAAAATAAATCCAGTTTTAAGTACAAATCAAAGGTCTAAACTAGTTAGTTGGACAAATGAGGAACATGCTAATCGGAAGAGGTAGGAGCTCCGCCGACTTCGGTAAAATAAACCTCTCACAACAACCTAACTTGCGACCCAAGGTGCCTCTTTGCCTCAAGATCGATATTGGGTAAAATAGCGATAGTTTCATCAACAAATGCCATAGCACAAACCATACGCTCCACTCGGGCTAGGCCCCGGGTGCCTTTTACATCAACGGTACGTGCCCAATGAGTGCTAACAAAGGAGAGTTGGAAGTCATCATCCTCAAACACGGGCTCCAGCACCAAACTTAGAGTTGTAACTCGACCCCGTGCATCATCATATGAATTACAAAGCCGACCTAAAAGCTCATTCGCCTTTCCCTTATTTACGATATAGTGAGCTGTCTTTCGGCTAAACTCCTCACCCAAGGCACATAAACGAGTCGAAATATTTGCAATATGGACATTAAGATTGTCAATATTACGAAGAGCAAGGGATAACTCCTGTGCACGAGAAAGAAGCTCACCTCAGACTTAACCACGTCACATGCAATGCCCTCTCCTGCCCTACGAATAGGCAGGGACAGGGCCTTTTCAGAAAAAGGGTTAACCAGTACCTGACACAACACTATTACCTTCAACATACGCTTATATGTGCAAATTAACCAAGAAAAAGGAACGAAGAAGAACAAAGAATAATAAAAAGAAATATACAAATATTACAGACATATATCCAAATAGAAGACCCACAAGACGGGCTCAAAACAAATCTATTGTTCAGCAAAAGAAATTACAATGCAAAACCAAAGAAAAACTTCAGGGGTTAACCTGAGAACAAGACCCATGAGCAGATGACCTCGAGCCAGAGCTAAGTCGATGAGTAGGATGAACCGATGGCCCAGGTTCCGCATGTAGCTCTGAGTCTAGAAGGTGGGCCCAATCCACGGGATGGGGAGGAGCAAAACGAGACGCGAGATAAACAAAGGTTACCCAAGCAGCATGCGAATGGGGAATCTTGGCAGCATCCAAGGCCCGCACATGAGAATTGAAAACATGGTAATTGACAAACTGGGCAACATAAGTATCACGATTCTTTCTATCAGCCCTTTGCTTGTTTTCAATCTTGGTCAGTCACAATTTTTGGGCCTCAGCTAGCTTGGACACCTTGTCCTCATACTGCACCTGAGCAGTAATGAGTGCACCTTTAGCAGTCTCTTTCTCATCCACCAGCCTAGCACTCTTGTCCACCCAGCTCCGCATCTCGTCCCCCAGCCTAGCCTACTTTTTATTCAAGATCTGCTTCTTATCAGCCAGCCTCAGCTTATCAGCCTCTAGCACCACAACTTGAGCCTTCAAGAGGGCAAGTTCATCGTCTTTGGCAGCCACAACAGACTCAAGTTGAGAGACGCTAGAGGCACCTTTAGCATGACCAAGAGTAGTCCCTAAGAGGTTCCGCACATCAACTGAAAAGGGAAAGGCCTACAATAAAAGCAATATTGTAAAATCAAAAAAGAGAAACCGAAATAACATAGTGAAAAATAAAAACAAAATATACTTGAAGAAGCAAATTACTAGTCTCCATATCAGCCTCCTTGTCAGAGCGATGAGCTAAATCCTCTACATTCTTGTGAGCGAGAGGCAAAAGTGCGGAATAAGCCATCGAAGTCGAGCGGGCAGTCTGGAGCAAGTTACCCTCACATCAGGCAATATATCGATTCATACAAACTTGACCCAGACCCACAACATCAACACCCTCTTCAGAAGACCGATCGACACGAGCGGAAGGGGCATATAACTCAAGATCACCTCTATCTGCCCCCACCTCGGTCGCAACCACATCCTCTGTCTCAAAGATCAATGGCTCATCAGCTCGCTCCTCAAAACAAGGAGGAGAGATAACAAGAAGATCCAAAGTCTCAGCAGCCATTGGCTGGTAGTTTACATGATCAAAGATGTCAGTAAACAACCCTAGAAACAAAATAATGCCCATAGACCGAGCATGGGCAAGAGTAACCAATAAATCAGGAGAACACTGATAAAGGAAAAAGCCAAATATAAAAAAATAAATTTATATTACCGGAGACTTGAGACCATCCCCACCCTCTTTGGGGTTGGGAAGAATAGAAAAATCTCCCAAGTGAGAATGTAGATCCACTAGCATCTCAAACCTCCCCCCCCAAAAAAAAAAATCATCCACAACCTCATCCCCAACACTTTCATCCCTATCATCACCCTCATCCTCATCCACAAGCTGAGTCTCCTCTCTTCTCACCTCTTACGGCGCACAGTAGGAACCAATGAATCAGTAGACCGTCTTTGGTCACCTACCCTCGCAGACGAAGCCGCACCCTCAGCTATATACCCAGCGATCCCTACAACAGCAGGTCTACGCATAGAACGAGAAGTGCTTTTTCTCCCATGAAGAACCAAACACCTAGACCTGATGGCGCCTAAGAAGTCCTTATCAGCCTTAGGAGGGATAAATGGTGCACGGGCACATTCGTTCCCCAAGTCGGCTAGATACCCAAGAAGTTTGGGAGTATCATGATTCTCAACCTTACTGTCTAGGCCCTACCACTTTCACAAAGTAAGAAGTTTATTAACATCAGGGGCCTCAAGAGCAGGAGTAAGGGGAGCAACTAGGGCGGGGCTAGGTGGGCACCAGTACGCCGACACTATCAAAGTGTCAAGGTTATGCTCTTTATTCGTATCCGGAATATCCAGAACGAGCCGGGCAAATCTCCTCACCAACTTCAAGTAACAACTCCGAGTATCGAAATGAAAGAAATAGACGTCGAGCACGTCCTTTATCTCTGGCTTCACTCTAGCTAGATCAGATAGCCTCTTCACCCCGTTTAAGATTCGGTAGCTATTTAAAGTTAGCTGATAGGGATCAATTTGAAAGGCTTCAAAGAATGAAGCCACCCAGTCCGAGAACGGCAGTGTCAGACCTCCCGTCAAAAGAGTAGAGGCCCGAATAGCGACCTCTCCCTCCTGAACTTCACCCAAAACCTCTCGTCCGAGGTAGGCTTTTGCAAATATATATCAACATGAATATTAGCCCGACCACGGAAATTCTCCACGGAAAAATGCCCCAGTTGGGCCAGACATTGCTGCAAGTATTCCTAACAACAACAAAAACATATGCCATGAGTAAAAGAATAGAAAAAATCAAAGCGAAATAAAAAACAATAAAAAAACAAATCATCAATTTTGATACAAACATAATTCAAACACCTAAAATCCAAATAAACCAAAGTAAAGGGCATAACAACAAACAACGAAAATCAAAGATAAGCAACAAAATAAAGGCAGTCTTAATCAAAATAATAAAGGGAAAAGCAGTTTTAACAAAAGGAGTTTAGAAAAAAACGGATAAAACAAACCAAAAATCACCAAAGAGCATTAAAATTGTACAAAAACCCAGTAAAAGGGACAAGGCCCAGTAAATAAGTTGAAAAACAAGAATAATAACACACCATCAACGCATAAAAATTGTTCAAAAATCACCAAAACCAGCAAAGTTCAGAAAAAACGTATGCTAGGGAAGTTGTGAAAATAGTTACTATGATCGCAAAGAAAAGAGAGAACAAGATACCGCAGTGGCGGAGAGTTAAAAAGATGAAAAGAAACCCTAGAGAGAGAAATAGGAAATAGATAAGGAATTGTAGAAGAAAATATAAAGATGGTAAAAGAAGCAAATGGTTAGTAAAAGAATATAAAGGCAAGGAAGAGAATAAATAGGAATAAAAAATAACTATCATTTCGTATGACAGAGGTTATCCTTTTTCACGCACGAACAAAATTAGCAACTGCCGCATACTTTCAAAAGTAATGCTCAGGATCATGCCACGTGGAATGATACATCCCACTACCCCAAGAAAGTCACGTCCTAGAACCAATATAAACGGCCGGTAGACCCCATTTCGAAGAGCATGGGTACTTACGTCATCAATGACAAAGTAAAAAAGATGAGCAATAATCTACATACAACATTGGTCACCGAATAGAGTCAAGCATAGACCGTCATTAGGACGACCACGAAACAAGCAAAGCCTCTAGCAACGGTCTACAGGAGGATACACCCGGTGACCCATATGGAGCAACGACCGCTTGGGATAAAAAAAAATCAATAATCGAACAATATCAAGAGGAGACGAACTTATCTCATTCAAACATCCAAAGATCAAAAATGCCCGGCATCAACATATTTATCACATCGAGAAGAACAAGAAGTAAAAAGAAAAGAAACAAACGAATAATAAGGAGATACATAAAGAACAAAGAAATTGTATTATTCATCCACCAGGGGGACAACAAAAGATATTACAAACTATTAAACCCTCACAAGAAATAAGAAAATTACAAAAACAACCCCGTTATTTGGAAACATTAGAACGACCCCCCCCCATCCGCATTATTCTTAGCCAACAGTTCTTCAAGATGCTCATTCTCCCTTAGTAGGTGAGAGATACCATCCCCAGTAATCGAGAGATACCACCCTACGCTTGCGTCGAAACACTGAAAAGATACTTGCACTTCCTTTCAACCTCATAGAGATTACTCTTCTCTTGATCCCAATACTTCTTCAACTCCCTACACTCGGTCTTAGAACATTGATGTTTCAACTTCAATATTTTGATATCAATCTCATATAACTCAACTTGAGTCAATTCCTCCTCGCCCTCAAAAGGATCTCAAATGAGCAGTCTAAAAATGGGTTTACATTCAATGGCAGATTTTGCTTTGTCAGCAGATCTGGTAAGAGGAGCCATCTCATAAAAAGGTTAGGAGATGAAAGAAGTTACAAGAGCGATAAAAAGAGTTATATGAGAAATAAATAGAAAAACAACAGAAGGGAGCATTTATTGAAAGTCAAGGGGCACAAGAAACTAAAAAACACAACGGTCCAAATTCAAAAGAAAGCATGAGCTACAATGATACACATGTACCTATTCGAAAAAATAAAATAAAAACACGTAGAGACACCAACAATAATAAAAAGAAAAAAAATATAATTAATTAATAACAACAAAAGACCCAAAATCTGATCAGAGATTATTAGGGGGGAAAGCCAAACCCCTGACATGGGAGCAAGATCCCTGACGACTGGAAGACCTACTGCCCATAAGTCGAGCTCGGTATGAGGCATTTTCATCAGCAAGAGCATCGTTCGCCGAGCCAAGAATAGCAATGTCGTCTTTAAGACGACCATTTTCAGCCAATAGACTCACAGATTCCAGAGGACCCTAATCAAATTCATCCTTGGCCTGATCCCATATTTCCTCTAACTCATGCCAAGCATTCATGTGACGATCTCTCTTGAATAATAGCTCGTCCAACCGACAAGCCAAATCATCACACTCTGCCTTTTTGATTAGCCAGAGATCATCTGTCAAGGAAGTCGATCGTCTTAGGTTCAAGGCCCTGAACTCCCTCTCAACCATGAGCAAACGTTGGCGAGTCTGAGTTAGCAACTCGTCCAAATCCCTCACCCGAGCATGAACTCCCATCCGAGGAGCAGCCATTTATGAATCAGCAGTTACCTTTAGTATTTTCCTTTAGCATGATGAAAATTTCATGAAATAGAGAGAGAGATTAGAGATGAGAAATGAAAAACATGGGCAAGGTATTTATAGGACATGGAAAGCAAAAAGTGACTAAAAAGCATGATGACGCACAAATAAAGGTACAAACAACTTTGTGTGATAAGTGTCAGAAAGAGTACGAACAGGAATCACGTAGGCATATATAAAAAATAGGGAAAAGCAAAAAAAAGATTCAAAAGCCTACATCATACAGTCAAAAAGAAGACAAACATCGAATAAAACAAAACAAAAACAAAACAAAAACAAAATTAAATTGTTATTTCATTAATAAAAGAAATGTTACAAGAGAGGTTACATCATTGAAAATAAAAACGACAAAGAGAAATTTAAAGATCAACCGATGAAGAATGGAACCGACGAGATGGCCCAGCCACATCTCCACCCTTTAGACCATCAGCCCTCCCACGGAGAATCTCATTCTCATCAACCAAATCCAGGCGTGCTTTCCTGTTATACTTCAACTCAGACCTTAAACAGTCAACTCCCTCACCATCTCACTATGATGGTATTGCATGATTTTCAACTTGACCTCTGTTTCTAAGAGCATCCGCTTCACATTATGAAAATAAGCCTCATAAGCCTCCACTTGCAAGGCCAGAGCACTTTTGGAGTAGGAAGAAGACATTTTTGAAAGTAAATACGTAAAGATAAGAGGTTTATACAGTAAGAGAGAGAGAGAACTATTAAAGGAGGCAATGGAGAAAAAGTGTATTACTAAGGACACTTATATATGGATACAGATAAGTATGAATTGTGGAAGTGCAACCGTTCAAAGAAGACCATTGGACGCGTGTCAAGTAAAAAGGCAAAACCGTTTAAAGAAAACCATTGGATTCGTATCCCTTGGGGAAACGCAACCGTCTAAAGAAAACCATTAGATACATGTCAACTGGAGAAGTGAAACCGTCTAAATGATCCCCAAGGGATAACGCATGGGAAAAATCAAACAAGAATCTTTTGAAATTCAAATAGTTATAGGCGCATGAGTGTAACAGAACCCACCTTATCATCACAAGA
Organism: Primula veris; assembly: GCA_963682055.1. Taxonomy (NCBI): domain Eukaryota; kingdom Viridiplantae; phylum Streptophyta; class Magnoliopsida; order Ericales; family Primulaceae; genus Primula; species Primula veris. The sequence goes on from OY821741.1 coordinate 27,724,661, forward strand.
CACGTGGCGAAAAGAAAGAATGTAAAAAAAACAACTCAAAAAGCGGCCAAATATTCGGAAAATAAGACACGAATGTAGTAAAAACATCAAAAAGAGCATTCAAAATTAAAGGGGAATTACAAATGAAGATCTTTATTACAAATAAGAAGAACAAAATTACAACGGATAATTTAAACATTCGAAGTGCCAGCATCACCATCGTCAGGCCCTTTCTTCAGGTGAGCATGCAATTCTTTCACGGGAAGCTTGTAAGCCCTCTTATATGTCTTATGCCTATCCCGAGAGGATTTAAACATGCAGGCCCGACTAGTCGCCCAATCTAAGTCAGATTGGGTCAAATAAAGGGCAGCCTCCAGAAAAGCTACCCTCCTCTCAAGGCCAGGCACCTTTCTGGCCTCGCCCTCTAGATGAGCTTGATATTCACGAAAGTTGTCCCTGCTCGACTCATTAGGAGGGGCCATAATTGCAATCCAAAACAGTAACAATGATATGTAAAGCAATAAGAAAAAAAGCAACAAGGAGTTCGTTTTATAGGGGGTGGACAAATGGAATATCAATAATCTTATCGATAAGGGAAAAGACACATGAACTTTCCAAGACAATCAATCACAGTAATAAAGACAAAGATATAAAGGAACTAGGTCGACTGACTACATAGCGAGCCTAGGAAATTGGCTAGTAGCAAATTAAATTATCAAGAAAACGTTTGAAATTCCAAGGTCGAGAGGAAACCTTTGAAAACCGAGCACATGAGAGGAAACCTGTTCAAACCGAGCATGATGACTCTCTCGTCGTGGAGACCGTAATGAGAAAGTCAGGGAGCACTTGATGTGACATGAAAATAATACCCGATAAGTGGTATTCAGCAATGACCCGACCCATATAATTAAAGCGGGTATCCAATGCATCATATATGGGAAACACATTCAGCATAAGGCTATAATGGTCTTTTCCTTCATAAAAGAGGAAAGGCAAGGACCCATTGGACTGACTCCAAATGATAGAAGCCCACTGAACTAAAAGCACCGGTGGATGTTCAAGAACTATGAGACGGTAGAGGGAGAAAGCTGCTTCATGGGGAATTCTTCTACTTCCAATGTGTCAGGAAAAGCAACGGTGGTGATGAAGACGACCTCTGGTAAAGAGCTAAGGTTGACAGGGGTGCTCCATGTTCTGGATATCCGTAATAATCTGGTATCCGGTTCTGTGATGGTGAATGACGGTTTTAAGCTTGTTTTTCAATCTGATAAAATTGTAATCACCAAAAATGGTGTCTATGTAGGTCGTGGCTATATGACCAATGTCATGTTTAAATTGATTGTAGGGACAACATCTCCCAATAAAGGTGCTAAAGTCGAGGCTAGCACTAGTAATATAATGACTGTTGCCCAAGAGGCCAATAATAAAAATTCTGATTTTGCTTATATATTTGATTCATTTCATTTGTGGCATGGTATATTAGGTCACGTGAATTATAATTCGTTAATGAAATTAATATCACTAAAACTAATACCAAATTTTGTCTTTAATAAGCAACATAAATGTGAAATATGTGTAGAGGCAAAATTAACCAAATCTTCATTTCAACATGTTGAACGAGAAAGTGAACCTCTCGATCTAATACACACGGATGTGTGCGACTTAAAGTTTGTACAAACAAGAGGAGGGAAAAAGTACTTTATCACATTTATAGATGATTATACTAGATACTGCTATGTTTACTTAATGAAAAGTAAAGACAAAGTGGTAGAGAAATTCGCTCTTTATAAGACCGAAGTTGAAAATTAACTCAATAAAAAGATTAAAACATTGAGAAGTGATAGAGGCGATGAATATGAATCACCATTTGAGAAAATATGTGCTGAAAGCGGCATTATACACCCCATACACTCCCGAGCCAAATGGGGTTGTCGAGCGTAAAAATAGAACGCTAAAGGAAATGATAAATGATATGCTAATTAGTTCTGGGTTACCCTAGAACATGTGGGGAGAAGCGATACTTTCCGCAAACTATTTTTAAACAAGTTAGCACATAAGAAGTGAGATAAACCACCATATGAATTATGAAAAGGTCATCAACCCAGTTACAAGAACCTGCGAGTTTGGGGTTGCCTCATGAAGCTCCTAGTTCCCACTCATAAGAGGATGAGAATTGCTCCTAAAACAGTGGACTATGTGTTCATCAGATATGCACATAATAGTAGTGCATATCGGTTTCTCGTACACAAGTCGAACAATCCTGATATGCACGTAGATACGTATATTGAAAGCCGAGAGGCCTCTTTCTTTGAGGATATCTTTCCTCGTAAAGTACCAACATCTGTACCAACTCGAGAGTTGAATAGTGAAGGAAATGTGGGGGCAAGTGAACCGACATAGGAAGAGGAAGAGTCTTGGCGTAGCAAAAGGGCAAGGAAGGAAACTTCATTTGGACCTGATTTTTTAACCTTCATGGTATAAGGCAAACCGGTGACATATAAACAAGCTATGTCAACACTGGATTCCCAATATTGGGAAGAAGCAATCAAAAATGAGATTGAATCAATCATGCAAAACCACACTTGAGAACTAGTGGATCTTCCGCAAGGATGTAAACCCCTAGGTCATAAATGGATCTTCAAGAGGAAGTTAAGGGTTGATGGCACGATTGAGAAATACAAGGCGAGACTTGTAGTCAAGGGCTTCAGGAAAAATGAAGTTGTTGATTATTTTGATATGGAAATACATCAAATGGATGTCAATATGACTTTTCTAAATGGAGAATTGGAAAAAGAAATTTACATGGAACAACCGGAAGGGTTTATAGTTCCTGGTAAAGAGCACCAAGTGTGCTAACTTGTAAATGCTCTATATGGACTCAAACAAGCACCTAAGCAATGACACGAGAAGTTTGATAGAATTATGATATCAAACGGATTTTGTATTAATGAGTGCGATAAGTGTGTCTACACTAAAAGAAGTAGAAGAGACGGTGTGGTAGTCTGTCTCTATGTGGATAACATGATTATAATTGGGAGTACTGATAGGATCACGTCCACAAAGAAAATGTTGTCATGACACTTCGATATGAAGGACGTGGGTATAGCTGATGTAATACTTGGTATGAAGATAACCAAAACATCATAGGGGTATGCACTGTCACAAAGTCATTATGTTAAACAAGTACTAGACAAGTTTGACAAGGGCAATAAGGCGATGTCCAGAACCCCAATTGAGTTTAACGGTAACCTAAAAAAGAATTTCGGTAAGAGTGTGAATCAATTGGAGTTCTCTCAGACCATAGGTAGTCTCACGTACATAATGAATTGCACTAGACCAGACATATCAAACACATTGTGTATGACTGAGCAGGTACACCAGCAATCCTAATGAGGAACACTGGAAGGTCATCATGAAACTTCTCAGATATATGAAGTTTACAGCCGATTACGGGCTGCACTATGCCATATATCCAGCGGTATTGGAAGGGTACTCACATGCCAACGGGATATCAGACTCCAATAGCACAAGGTCTACGAGTGGATATGTGTTTATAATGGGAGGAGCTACCGTGTTTTGGAGATCCTCCAAACAGACATGTATCACAAGGTCAACTATGGAATCATAATTCATAGCGTTAGACCTAGCAACTGAGGAGGCATATTGGCTAAGAAGTCTCTTGGAAGGAATTCCAATATGACCAAAACCTGTTCCTGCGATAAGCATGCATTGTGATAGTCAATCAGCTATTGCATGGGCTCAGGATCATATGTATGATGGAATGTCTCGACATATACGTCGGAGACATAAATCCATAAGAGAGTTGTTATCTAATGGTGTGGTATCCTTAGATTTTGTGAGATCAAAGGAAAACATTGCATATCCATTAACAAAAGACTTGACTCAATAAGGAGTTGAAACGTCATCGTACGGAATGGGATTAAAACTCATTAAATTGGTGGCCCCTCCATAGACAACCCAACCTAAACGGAATCTTTCCTACTAGGTTCAAAGGGAAACTGAACTGTGAGTGTAACCGAACAAAGCACTCAAGAACCTGTAGTTCCCAGCCCATTTCTGCTATGACAGAGTGATAGACCTATACCATACTAAGGGTGAGCTTGAAGCTCTTAATGAACTAAGTAACTTGACGGTCAAGTAAGGTGAGTCAGGACACCATCGACTTGGAACCACCTATAATGAGTATGTAAGGTCGGTACCATGTGATGATCTTGGGCTAAATCACTAAAGCAATCAGTTGAATTTACCAAAGCAGTCCAGGACAAATATGGACAACAACTAAAGGGCCTAGTACGTGGGCAGAAATGACATTGTGCTGGTATCATATTGGGATACACAAAAATAAAGGGTTCAAAACATTTATGCTACCTAATAGCAGTATTCTGGACGGTATTACGCTACGGCAGGTTCAAGGCGCGTGCTACCTAACCTTAGGCAGTGAACTTTTGAGGATCTCATGATTTGCATTTAGGACATGAACTTTCGAGCCAATTTCATTCATGTGGAGGATTGTTGGAAAAAATTATATTTTTATGGGTTTTCCAAATTGGTCATGAGTCCAAAAGTTTGGTCAAATTCCATGTGAAGAATCTAAATTTTAGACATTATACTCAAATGGTTTGAGTATCCATGTGACGAGCTTCGAAACGGTATATTGCATGACCTATTCGGTGAATGGGTGTGAATGGAAATTGTCTCAGAAGTTGGACCATGGAGGGAGGAAAAGCTGGAATTTGCGAAGAGTGGGAAAAACAAATGGGGGGGAAAGCCACCCAAATGTTTATCCCACATTAAAGAGGAAAAACCATTTTGAATGGTTTATATACATATCCACCACTTGAGAGGGGTAATAGTGTCTAGCCTCATAGGTGTGTATATGCAAGAGCACCACACATGCGCATGCTCGCTCGGTCTCCGTCTCGATCTCGGTCTCGGGCTTGGGCTTGGGCACGGGTCTCAGGACTCGGGTCTCGGTTCGCTGGTCGCGGGTGTGGGACTTGGGACTTGGGACTTGGGGAATGTTCCGGTTCCAAGAAAGTCAGAGAGTTTTGAATAATCACAAAACAGTCCCCAAATTTCTAGCAACCTTGTAACTGATGTAATTAAATGAGAATAATTACACAATTAATTCAGCAGTTTCGATTGTTGAATTAAGTGACCATTTATGGCTGAGATTTCAGCTCAGCCTATGAGTAGGCAGCCCTCACCCACCCTCTAAACACACTTTTACAATGTGAAACAAATACGGCATATTTTCATAGCATTTTAGAAAGAGAGAACCACCCACCAGCAGCTCGACATTGACTCGTCGCCAGTTTCTAGCGAGTCATCCGAGACGTTGTACCTTGGTATCGAAACGCCAACTCCACTAGAAATCTTAAGGTGGTTGGGCGAATATCGGTTAAGGGCAGACTATTTAACAGTCGCCTCGTCTTTTATTTTTTCTATCTTTTCATTTCATTTCATTTCAGTACTTTAATTCTGTAATTTAAATTCAGTATTATAATTTGATGTACTTAGCTGTAATATTTCTATTCTATCTTTTTTTTTCTGTAATTTATTTAAAATACTGTTTATTTTCTGTAATTTCAATTTTGTAATTTAATTCCTGTAATTAGTATAGTTTCATTTCAGTCCTTTAATTTCTTTTCAAACCATAACATTCCGGCTATTAAGTTTATACTTTCCAGTCCGGCATTTTCTATTTATTACAATTCAGTCTGTCAGATTATTAATTAATAATAATCGGACTAACAGTTTGTTTTAATTACTAGTTAGACCAAACAGTTTGTAATCTGTAATTTTCAGTACCCATTCTGAATTAATAATAGATTAAATTGTTTGTTTGTTTATTCTTTTTAATCATTTTATTATTTATAAATTATTATTTCGTACACGGAAAACAACATCTTTTTAGTTGAATTGGGCGGTAGTAGTGATCTTATGAGCTACGCCATAAAATAAGCACAAACTCTTTAACAAGCAAAATTTGTTTGATATTTTAGTTCCAATAAGAGCAAGTTTGTGCTTCAGATTATTACCTACAAACCAAGGGTTTCTGTTTGATGGTGTATGCATTGATTGTGGGAGAAAAGAGGAATTATGTAGTACTTTTGAGAATGGTATTGAGGTCGTAAATAACAATGATTTTGATCGAAGATAAATTGTGAAAACTTTGGTAGTGAGAGAAGGGGACGATATGATCCGTTTTTTATTTGGAGGGTAATGTGATCCATGTTGGGGTCGATATAGGCAAACAATGAGAAAGACAGAAAACTGAAACCGAGCACACACACTTTGATAACGGAGTTCACCCAAATTGGCTACGTCTCCGGGCCGCTACACATGGTACTTAATATTATTATAATGAGGATTACAATCATAATCTAGCTCAACACAAGCTATGGTTCTCTCGCAAATAGAACTCTCTCACTTATAATATAAAGGTTTTGGTGTTGGTGTAATTAGAATACAAGATATTGGGGAATATAAATAGAACCATTAGTGGGTCATATTACAATTCTAGGCGATGTGGGATAATTAGAAAATATGGCCAAACCTCATTTGGCTCCACAACTCAACAATCTCCCACTTGGAGTCAAATGTCGAGTGCTTCAAAGAACTCCAATTATCCCCGACCACCGAACTCACTGTGCTCCACCGAGTAGAATGCTCCCATCGGTATCCTTGTATAGTAATTGATACTCTGCTGTCATCGGCGAGTTACTCAATTCTTCCAGTGTAGCGGCGACCCTAAGCCTCAAACTCGGAGTCCTACTGAGGTTGCACACAGCCTCAGTTTGTCGATTGTAACAGCCTTCGTTAACATATCGGCGGGGTTCTTAGTGCCCTCAATCTTTTCTAGCGTGAAGATTCCATCTTCTAGAATGTCCCGGATAAAATGGTAATGAATCTGTATGTGCTTGGTGCGTGAATGGAATACAGGGTTCTTAGCTAGCTGAACTGCACTTTGACTATCACAGTGCCGAACTCCCTTGTCAGTTTTCTGACCGAGCTCCTTTAAGAAACCTTGGAACCAAATCATCTCTTTGCTTGCTTCCATCACCGCGACGTACTCAGCCTCTGTGGTCGACAATGCAACAATCTTTTGTAGCTTAGATGTCTAACTCACAGTAGTACCACCGTAGGTACAAACACATCCCGTTGTGCTCTTTCGGCTGTCCAGATCACCAGCCATGTCAGCATCCACATAGCCGTGCAGGCCTTCCGAGGTCTTTTGGAAACATAATGCCAAACGCACGGTACCCGAGAGATATCTCAATATCCACTTCACAGCTTCCCAATGGTGCTTTCCTGGGTTACTCATGTAACGACTGACAACTCCCACTGCATGGGCAATGTCCGGTCTTGTACACACCATAGTGTACATCAAGCTACCAATTGCTGAAGCGTAGGGTATGTTCGACATACGATCCTTTCCTTCCTCATCCAAGGGTGATTGTTTCTTCGACAAGCTAAAGTGTGCGACTAGAGGTGAGCCTACAGCCTTGGCATCACTCATGCTAAACCGTGCCAACACTTTCTTCACATACTCGGCTTGCGACAGAAACAGGGACCCATCCCTTCCTCGAGAAATCCTCATACCGAGGATCTGATTTGCGGCACCCAAATCTTTCATCTCGAACTATTTCGCCAACTGTTGCTTCACCTTGTTAATCTCAACAAGGCTTGACCCGGCGAGCAACATGTCATCTACATACAAAAGTAGTATGACGTACGAATAGTTTGAAAATCTCTTCACGAAACAGCAGTGATCACTATCACTTCTTTCGAACCCGGTATCTACCATGAAACTGTCAAACTTCTTATACCACTGTCATGGTGCTTGTTTTAGCCCGTACAAGCTCTTCCTCAGTTTGCAGACCAGTTTCTCTTTTCCCTTTTCGGCAAACCCTTCAGGTTGGAGCATGTAAATTTCTTCTTCAAGATCTCCATGGAGAAAGGCAGTTTTCACATCTAACTGTTCAAGATGAAGATTCATATTTACAACAATGCTCAACAATAACCGAATAGTCGTCAACTTTATGACTGGTGAAATGATCTCGGTGTAGTCAATTCCTGCCTTTTGCTGGAACCCTTTGACTACTAATCGTGCCTTATACCGTTTCGAGCCATCTTGTTCCTCCTTTAGTCGGAACACCCATTTGTTGCTCAGTGCCCTTTTCCCCTTGGGCAGTTCGGCTAACTACCAAGTCACATTCTTCTTTAGTGACTTCATCTCATCCTTCATTGCGAGCTCCCACTTGCTCGAGTCTTTCAGCTCCAGAGCTTCTTCTCTACTTTCGGGCTCGCCTGCATCACTGAGCAATATGTAATGCAGGGAAGGTGAGTATCGGGCAGGAGGTCTCCTCTCGTGATGACCTCGGCTCAATTCAGGTTGAGGAGTTTGGGACAGCTCCTCGTCCTCTTCAGCATCTGCTGGTCGGTTGTCGAGCACCACTGGCTCATCTTCAGTGTCATTTTCCAACTCCATTCTTGGAAACGCATTCATGTCGACCATACCACTTTCCTCGGACGGGAGCGCATCTTCTTCCACCACTGCACTTTGTCGATCTTTGTACAAAATGCCTTCGTTAAAAATGACATCCTTACTGCGAATGATCTTCTTTGCTTGACCATCCCAGAAGCGATATCCGAATTCAGCTCCACCGTACCCCACAAAGTAACACACTTTGGATTTGGAGTCAAGCTTGGTACGATCATTTATGTCGACATGGATATATGACAGACAACCAAACACTCACAAGTGTTCATAAGATATAGGCTTTCCTATCCACTCTTCTTCGGAAATTCTCCTCTCTATTGGCACTGAGGGTCTGCGGTTAATGAGGTAAATTGCCGTGCTTACTGCATGTGCCCACAAGGCTTTGGGCAACCCACTTTGCAGTCTCATACTCCTAGCACGCTCATTGATTGTTCGGTTCATTCGCTCGGCCACGCCATTCTGCTGTGGCATTCTTCGGATGGTCTTCTCCATTCGAATGCCTTTCTGAGCACAGAACTCTACGAACTTCGCATCAATGTACTCTCCGCCGTTGTCGGACCTCAAACACTTGAGTTTATTCCCGGTCTCTAGTTCGACTATGGCCTTCCATTCTTGAAATTTCTTAAACACCTCAGACTTGTGTTTCAAGAAATAGACCCATGTTTTCCTCGTCGAATCATCGATGAAGGTCACATAGTACTGAGCTCCTCCCAATGAGGTTACTGGAGATGGTCCCCATACGTCTGAGTGGACCAGTGCTAGCTTCTCCTCCTTGGGAGCTTTTTCACCCTTCCGAAAGCTTACTTTCTTCTGCTTCCCGAAGATGCAACCTTCGCACATGTCGAGGTTGACAGACTTCAAGCCTGGAAGTTTGTTGTCCTTTGGTAACACCTTCATCCCCTTCTCACTCATGTGACCCAACCGTCGATGCCACAGTTCTGAGCAGTTTTGCGACACAGCTGTCGCGATTGTACGCTCCTCATCGGTCATGTACAGCGTACCGACCTTACTCCCTCGGGCTATCACCATAGCTCCTCGTGAAACTTTCCAAGCTCCACAGCTGAACGAAATGGAGTGCCTTTCGGCATCAAGTTGACCTACTGAAATCAGATTCTTGGTCAACCTCGGGACATGCCTCACTTTCGTTAGCTTCCATACCGACCCGTTTGGAATGCGAATCTTCACATCGTCCATTCCAACAACATCCAACGCTTCTCCGTCGGCTAGATACACTTTACCGAAATTACTCGCAGTGTAATTTTCGAATAAATCCTTCTGAGGGGTTGTGTGAAATGATGCCCCAGAGTCTAGAATCCACGATTCTATATTTCTCTGCTCGACAAGCATTAAACAGTCACCTGAATCCTCGTCGCTCGTAATATTAACCACGTGATCATGGCCGGTACCCTTCTTCGGCTGCTTGCACTCATGACTGAAGTGCCCCATACCCTGGCAGTTATAGCATCGAAGATTCTTCTTACTTCGGTCGCTATCTTTGCCACCTTGGCTTTGCCCTCTTCTACCTCGGGATTGTGAACGTCCTCTAACGTCCCATACCCTGGCCTTACCCCGGTATCTTGAACTCATGTTCAAGGCTGCTCCATCATTTGAGCATTCACCCATGTCTAATCTCCTGAGTTCCTCAGCGAGTATTTGATCTCGGATGCCGTTGTAAGTCAGTTTCTCCTTTCCAATTGAGTTGCTCACAGCAGCTCGCATGAATTCCCAACTGTTCGGTAGAGATGCTAGCAGTATAAGGGCTCTCACTTCGTCTTCAAAAGTTATCTTCACCGCATCCAACTGATTTACGGTGTCGATGAACTTGTTCACGTGACTCGCGACAGGTGTCCCCTCGGCCATGCGTAGGTTGAACAACTTACGCATGAGATATACCTTGTTGTTCGCGGATGGTTTCTCATACATGTCGGTGAGGACCTTCATCATCCCCATCGTCGTCGTCTCTCTTGCGACGTTATGTGCTACACTCCTAGATAGTGTTAGGCGGATCACTCCCAACACTTGTCGGTCTAAGAGTTTTCACGCCTCCTCGGTGGTCGTGGTCGGCCTTTCCTCAAGGAGAAGTGGCTGATGCATCTTCCTCCCATAAAGGTAGTCCTCTATCTGCATTCTCCAGAATGCGAAGTCCTTCCCGTCGAACTTCTCGATCCCGTGTGCGGTTCTGTCTTCTTTCGCCATCGATCTACCGAGCTCTGATACCACTTGTTGGGGTCGATACAGGCGAACAATGAGAAAGACAGAAAACTGAAACCGACCACACACTTAGATAACGGAGTTCACCCAAATTGGCTACGTCTCCGGTCCGCTACACGTGGCACTTAATATTATTATAATGAGGATTACAATCGTAATCTTGCTCAACACAAGCTATGGTTCTCTCGCAAATAGAACTCTCTCACTTATAATATAAAGGTGTTGGTGTAGGTGTAATTAGAATACAAGATATTGGGGCATATAAATAGAACACTTAGTGGGTCATATTACAATTCTAGGCGATGTGGGATAATTAGAAAACATGACCAAACCTCATTTGGCACCACAACTCAACAATCCATGCATTGGGTAAGCTATTTGTTCCATTTAACATATACTGTATGCCAAATGTTGCCCTAATCAGGTCTGTGAAGCTTGTTATTAAAGGTTCCTAAATTACATGATGTTCGTAATTAATGTCTTTCTTTTAGCAAAACGTTGTTAGAAATAGAATTGCATCGTACAATACTTTATTTTGCTTCTATGGTATCCTTGTTAGCTTCAGTTGGTGTTTTGCGAAGTTCACTAAATTATAATTGTATAAAGTGATCATATGCATTATAACATTATTGAGCCGACTCGATATAGAGTCTCTGTGTTCCCTATTATAGATTCATATGACTTTGTGAACCGACTAAATATAAAGTCCCGGTGCTCGCAACCTATTTCATATTAATTATAACCTTGTTGAGCTGACTAGCTATTGTCAAGCTGCTGCGGAACTGGCCATTCAAATAGCTTCACCTTGTTGAATCGACTTTCTAAAGTCTCAGTACTCCTGAAACAAGGTATTTTATTGTACCATATCCTATTATGTTCAGTCAACTTCTGAATACGGGGGTATATATTCCATAAAAAGACACTTTTAGTATACAAAACCATTACTACTGGTTGAAAGGTTTGCTATGGATGTGAGAAACAAATACTCTCATTAGTATACATGGAACAAGTATTTCCTAAAGGTTAGCAAACCAAATAAAAATTTCAGAGTTTCTGCAAACGCAAGATTATTTGAGAGTGGAAACTAAAAGTAATACCATATGCATAACGGAGATCAAATATTCAGAGTTCGTAAAACCATAAAAGAAACTCCTAAATAATTTTGCAGAACACCAAAAAAACGTTGTATGATTTGAAGAAATCAAGCATCAATTAGGTTTTACGGAAGAGTGAAATCAAATCGAAAGTTGTAAACAAAGACTGAAAACCATAACTTAGATCGTATCGTAGCATCTTCAAATAGCGGACCAGCAGATCACTCACACTCACACTCTATCTTTCCTTTTTCAATTAGTATTTGGACACATGAAAACCCCCCATACCTACATTCCAAAAACACACAAAAAGAAGTCATTTACACACTTGTCAAAGGTTCCAATATTTACCCTGCAGAAGTAAGTAAAGCCATATTATGAAGGAGATGGTATAAGACAGGGAACTTATTAGCATTTAACAGATCAAATTTTGTAGGAATAATTTGGAAAGAGCGTATCTCTATATACTAAAAGCCCAGATTACTTAAAAAGAAGAGTTGTAGCTTATTAGTAGACAGCACTACATGAGGCTTACATTTAAAACTTTACGAATTACTTATGTCAGGCCTTGATCTATTGAATAAAAAACGTTTAGATTATATACACAAGTTCAGTGGTGTACGAATGGATTTAAACATGGAAGTAATTTCACTTAAACAAAAGTTTCAAGTCGGAACGGTCAAATCTGTTAGAAATACGTCGCTAAATGAATATTTATATCAGTAAAATTGAAATTCGTCGTCATACCGTCCACAAATGGAGCGTTAGGGAGCAAAATCTCTCACTAATTCCATCTGCAATCTAAGTTTTTTTTGTAGTGTTTACTTTCATTTTAAACAAAAAGTTCAAAAGCAGATTGGGATCAGGGGCGGATCATGGAGTTTTTCCAAGGGAGTGCAAAATTAATTCACCATAAAATGTTAAATATTGAGCCTACAAAAATCTTAATAATTGTACATTCTTTTTTTTTTACCGATCAAAATCAGAGTTCCACTATGCAACTTGTTTTGAGATATCAAAACAAAACTTTATAATTTAAAGTACAAAAGAAAAATGGATAGTTGTTAAATGACATATTAGCTAGATATATTGAAATTTCTATCCGCTGTTCTAGTTGCAGTTTTACAGTTAGCTTTCAAGTGATGTTGCAACCACAGTTGCAACCTAAGTAAAAATAATGTACAGAACTGAATAAAGTTAAATGTACTTGAAATAAATCACACGCACATTTAACAACGGAGTTCACCTAACTAGACTACGTCTCCGGGGCACTTACCCAAATTATGATATTATAAAAAGGTTACAATATAGGATTCAAGTCTTAATGAAAAACTCTTAGACTCCCTCTAGGTTTTTCTGCCTATCTCTATATTGCTCCTACTCTATAACTATCACTTAAACATCAATGGCATCCCACCATTGTTTTCTTTTTAAAGCTCACTGTGTATTCTCTCAAGAATGAGTTCTTTATAATTTAGAACACACACCTTTTTACAAGCTAAGTTATCAACTATATAAGCAAGTAAAAACAATCTTCTATCTTCAATGTCTTTTGTGATTGCTTTTGACTTTATTGATTGGCTTCAATCTTTCCAAACATTACGTGATTCTTCAGCGTGGATTGACTCCAATCATCATTGGTTAATACCTGTTTAATAACTAGCTTAAAAATAGGAGTTAGTCTTTTCCTATAAGGAAACATATAGGATAATATCTTTTAGAGATAATATCTTTAAATATACATATGAAACATTAACTCCATATTTCATTCAATCATAAATATATCATACTGAATTGATAAGGGATAAAGATTTGCATAAGAATAGAGATATAGATTTATCTATGTAAAGGAAACATAACTTTATAAACTAATCTCTTTATATCTTTTAGGAAATCTTTCCATACCACTTTGATATTCTCAATATAGACGAACTAAACCTTTAAGAGCATATGAGAATATATCCTGCATAATTTAAAACAAATAATTACCATTAAAGAATAGTTATGCAGATTTACAGAACAAGACAGAATCCTGCAGAACAGCAGGTTGGAACTGTGGTTGCAACTGAGGTTGCAACATTACTTGAAACCACCAACGCTGTCTTAGCAGGTTGTAACTGAGGTTGCAACATTGCTTGAAACCTATCAGCACTTGTCTTAATAGGTTGTAACTGAGGTTGCAACATTGCTTGAAACCTAACAACACTGTCTTAGTTCATAATAAACAGATAGGATTATTTAGTGAAAAATCAATAGACAATAAATAGAATTTAGACCATAAATCTGGTCCTAACAATCTCCCCCTTTGTCATTGGTTTTGACAAATCATCTAAGTTTATAAACACATCAATCCACCTGCAAATATAATTCAACACAGTCTTTTACTGTGTATCTTTTATCAATACTTTTATTGCAACTATTTAAGCTCCCCTGCAAGTTAGAATAGCAAGCATCATATAAGTTGTTCTGAGTTTCAGAACAGATTCAATTTCAAAGACAATCATACTTCAAAAAGAAATTTCAAAAAGAAAATTGCAGAAATTGTAAGGTCAAACAATGCTGGCAAAGAATAGTCTTAATACAGCAATTGTAACTGAAATTTAAAAACAGCAACATAAAGTCTTGAAATTGAAATTAAAGCTTGAAACTGTAAACACTGAACTGAACCATAAACTTCATCTCCCCCTATTTGTCATAAGCCAGACAAACTAGTCACGAGGTATGTCTGAATGTGGTGCTCTTTCCCTTAAAGGTTCATCTCTGACAACCTCCTCCAGGTCTTTTTCACTGCTTATGGAGAAGCCATCATCACTGTGAGTAGCATCACTGTCACCATCATCCTCACTTTCTATGAGATTCACCAGTAGCTTCTTGATTTGATAATCATCAGCATCCAGTTCAGCTCTTCTTTCTTGATTGTAAGCCAACTTTTGTTGCAGATACCACCTCACACCTTTCTTCTTTTCTGAAGGAGCACTAGAGGTCTCCTTTTCTTTTCCTTTTTCTCCAGAAATGTCATTGACATGCCCTTCCTTTAGCAGTTTTGCAGAAATATACAGGGCAGAGGGACAATCTGTGATTGGTTCAGTGGAGATTCTAATAGGAGAAGTTCCAGATAAATGTGAGACTTGAGACAGAATCACTCCAGTGATTAAACATGGAAAAGGAAGCAGAATGGAAGGTGAATTAGTATCACTGAAATCTCTCATGAGATTGAAAACATGATTACCAAAGTTAATTGGCAGTGAAGACATGATCTTATAGAGAAAAATGGCCATTTCTTTGTTCACTTTAGAGGGTTGTTTGGTATGAGTCCAGTTAAATCTAGCAATTTTGTGTAGCACAGCAGCACACAATGTGAGAGAGGATGTTTCGATGGAAGTTCCATCAAATATGTTATTCTTTCCAGTGAGAACAAGAACAATGACTTCCATGTCATAATCAACATTATTCACATAAGGATTGGGAGAACTTAGGAATTCATTGATTAGCTTAGGGGTAAAATCTAAAGTTACACCCCTCAAAAATACTCTAGCATATGCAGGGTTACCCTTATCAAAGACATTGCTACTTAGATTAGCATAGAATTTCTTAACAACAGCAGGATAATAAGAATCAGCATAGCAAATAGTTCTATCTAAGCCAACATCAGACAGCAATTTCTCAATATGCACCTGGATGTGCTGATAACTAACCAAGTTAAGCCTCCTTTCACAGTGAATTTCCCTACTAGCAAAAGCTCTAAACCTCCTATACATTTTCCTACTCCAGAACCTATGATCAACCTCATTAAACTTAGGAGTATAAGTAAAACCAACAGAAATAGGATCATCCTCTAAGTTTCTCCTAGCACATTTCTTAGTTCTCTATTTCTTTGATGAGGAAGACTCACTTACCTTGGCTTTTGAGCCTGTACTGGTTGTAGATTTATCCAAGAAATCCCTAAGAGTACAGTCATCATCAATGTTGAGATTTGGGTTATTAGGTGAGTTGGAAGACATGGTTTCAACTAAGGTTACAACTGGACTTAGAACACGGCAGTGGGTTTTACAGAGAACTTAGGATTTTTGTTTAATAGAAAGAGAGAGAGAATAATTCTGATAATTGTGTTTGATTTGGGATATTAAAAGAGGTTTGTATAAATAGCAATAAAGTCCAAATCTTTTTACAATTGGAAAAAGATACACTCAAATCAATTTTGAAACAGATTTTGCTAGAATTATGGAAATTTCTTATCAACAGAAATTTTAAAAATTAAACACAATGACATCACGAAGGTAGCAGTTTTTCAGAAAGATAAATCCAGCAATAAATAAAGATAAACATTCCTTGTAAACAGATTTATCCACAATTTGAATATTTAGAAGTTGAAGTTCTTAAGGAAATTTGACTTGTTTCAAGAAAAATATAGCAGTTATATAAAATATAGGACGTTAAAAAGCAAGAATCTAGCCATTTACTCAAGAAGATACATTTATCATTGAATAACTTTAATATAAATTAGATTTTAAGAGCTTAATTTGAGCAAATTCATTTTCATCTCTACACAAAAACTAGTTTGATGATCTCAGCAAGGAAAGAGTATAAGTGTTGTCAAAAATAACAAGACTTTGTCTTGGATTTTTCATTTTAGTAGATCATTGTTATGTGAGTTATAGAAGGTACATCAACCTGTGGACAATCACTGAATTTTTCAGTATTAAGAGTATGAGGTTTCAACTGGTGTTGCAACTGAGCTTGCAACCAGTATTACGAGCAAGTGGTTTCAACTGGGGTTGCAACTGAACTTGCAACCACTATGTAAAATGTGCACTTTGTGCTTGCAACTCTATTACCAGAGAGGTTTTAAGACAAGTTACCTCACATCTGTTTTTGAGACACCAAAAAGCGGCTTTTTCAAGATAAAAACTTCAAAGCTCAATCAAGACTTACCTCTAGAAATAAAAAGTATTAAAGGTATTCAAAATAGACATACATAGCAAGAGTATTCAATTAGACCCATACTGACATACCCCTATATCACTTCTTAAAGATTCAAATTTATTAGTATCAAGGGGCTTTGTGAAAATATCAGCTAATTGTTTTTCAGTTGAAACATATTCCAAAATTAAGCTTTTTCCTTCAACCAGTTCTCTGATAAAATGATGCCTTAGATCAATATGTTTAGTTCTGGAATGTTGAACTGGATTCTTTGCTAAATATATAGCACTTTTGTTATCACAAAACAAAGTTAATATTTCTTGCTTAACATTATCATCATTTAGCATCTGTTTCATCCAAATAAGTTGAGTACATCCACTTCCAGCTGCAATATATTCTGCCTCAGCAGTAGATAAAGAAATGCAATTTTGCTTTTTACTAAACCATGAAACAAGGTTATTTCCAAAATAAAAACAACCACCAGAAGTACTCTTTCTATCATCTATGTTTCCTGCTCAATCTGCATCACAGTAGCCAACAAGGAAATGGTTTGTGTCTTGAGAATACCATAATCCTAGGTGAATTGTGCCTTTTACATACCTAAAATCCTTTTGACAGCTAGAAGGTGAGGTTTTAAAGGGTTTTCCAGATACCTGGCACATACTCCTACACTCAAGCACATATCTGGTCTACTAGCAGTTAAATAAAGCAGACTTCCAATCATGGATCTATAAAGACTAGGACAGACACTTTTACCTTTATCATTTTTGGACAGTTTAAGGGTGGTACTCATAGGGATTCTCTTCTCTTTACTTTCACTTAGACCAAACTTCTTAACCAGATTATCTGCATACTTACTCTGACGTAAAAATATGCCTTTTTCATTCTGTTTAACTTGCAATCCTAGAAAGTAAGTTAATTCACCACCACCACTCATTTAAAATTCATTCTTCATATCAGAAATGAATTCATCTATCCTTTTATTAGAAGTGGAGCCAAATACAATGTCATCAACTTAGATTTGAGCAATGATTATATCCTTTGTAGTTTTCTTAGTAAACAGAGTTTTATCAACTCCCCCTCTGTTAAAACCTTTTTCAGTTAAGAACTTAGTTAATCTATCATACCAAGCTCTAGGAGCTTGCTTTAGACCATACAAGGCTTTGTTCAGCAAATAAACATGTTCAGGAAATTTAGGATCTTCAAATCCCTTAGGTTGACAAACATAAACCTCTTCATTAATCACACCATTCAGAAAAGCACTCTTAATGTCAAGTTGAAACAATTTAAAATCATACAGACATGCAAGAGAGAGTAGCATTCTAATGGATTCAATTCTAGCTACAGGTGCAAAGGTTTCATCGAAGTCAATTCCCTCAATTTGTGTATAACCCTGAGCTACCAACCTGACTTTATTCCTGATAATCACTCCATCTTCATTACTTTTATTTCTAAAGATCCATTTAGTCCCTATCACATTTTTATTAGAAGGTCTGGGTACTAAAGTCCATACATCATTTCTCTCAAATTGAGACAATTCATCTTGCATAGCTAAAATCCATTCACTATCTTCTAAAGCTTCTTTTATATTTTTAGGTTCTAACTGAGAAATATAACAAGCAAAGTGAACAACATTATTTCTTTTACCTCTGGTTTTCATACCTGAAGTTACTTCTCCTATGACATTGTCAAGAGAATGATTTTTTTGAGTCCTTACATAGCGAGGCTTGCTAGTTGACTGAACATGAGAACTTTCTTCTTCTTCTTCAGACTCAGTAGTATTCTGGTTTTCAACCTCAGTTGCAACTGGACTTCCAACCACTGTTGGACTGCTTGTTTGCTGACTTTCTTCATTTTCATTTATTGTCATTTCTGACCCTTCATCATCACCTGTAGTCTCATCCACATCTTTTAAGTCATCAAATATAACATTATAAGACTCCATAACACAGTTTGTTCTTAGATTAAAAACTCTAAAAGCTCTACTATTCTGAGCATAACCAAGAAAGATCCCTTTATCACTCTTAGAATCAAATTTTCCAAGATGTTCTCTATCTCTAAGTATGTAACAAACACACCCAAAAACTTGAAAATACTTAACATTGGGTTTTCTACCTTTCCATATTTCATAAGCAGTCATGGAAGTGCCTTTAGTAATGTAAACTCTATTAACTATATGACAGGCAGTATTAACAGCTTCAACCCAAAATCTGTTGGCAAGTTTCTTAGAATTAAGCATGACTCTAGCCATTTCCTGAATGGTTCTATTCTTTCTTTCAACAATGCCATTTTGCTGTGGAGTCTTAGGTGCAGAGAACTCATGACTAATACCTAAGGAGTTGCAAAATTCTCTAAACTTACTGTTTTCAAATTCTGTTCCATGATCACTTCTGACCCTAGCAATATTACCACTGGTAGAACCTTTTTCAAGTTGGAGTTTTAAGCACAGAGTTTTAAAGAGATCAAAAGTTTCAGACTTATCTTTTAAGAAAACTACCCAAGAGTATCTAGAGAAATCATCTACAACTACCAAAATGTACTTCTTGCCACCTATACTAGCAGTTTGTATAGGACCCATTAAGTTAATATGAAGAAGTTCTAGGACTCTCTTAGTGTAGATTTGACTTGTACTTTTGTGAATACTCTTTGTTTGTTTGCCAACTGCACAGTCACCACAGACACTTTGAGTTTTAGCACTAAGTTTAGGAATAGCTCTTATTAATTCTTCTTTAACAAGCTTATCCAAGGTTTTGTAATTCACATGACCAAGCCTTTTATGCGAGATATCAACATTATTAGTAATAGCTTGATTACACCTATTCTGAGGCAATTCTTTTTCAGCTTTTTCAAAAACATAGCAGCTGTTTGCTGATCTAACTCCAGTCATGACCAAATCATTGTTAAGATTAGTAATTAGACACCTATCTTTGTTAAACTTAACAATCATCTTGTTGTCACACAATTGACTAATACTAATAAGATTAGCTTTTAGGCCATCTACAAGAAAAACATCATCAATATCAGGTATTCCAGGTTTGTTTAAGGTACCTTTACCAACAATTTTACCTGTATCTCCACCTCCAAACACAACAGTGTTTCCTGTGAGACTAATGACATTTTTTAGGAAGCTTGCAGTACCTGTCATGTGCTTAGAGCAACCACTGTCAAAATATCAATCATTAGAGGTAACAACATTTAAAGAGGTAATAATAGCTTTGTTATTAGCAATTAAAGTAGATCTATTCTTAACTTTCCAGACCCAGTTTATTTTTTTATTAACAGAGGCCAACCAGTTTTTCTAAGAGATATACTTTCTTTTCTTCTTTAAATAACATTGGATTTCTAAATGACCAGATTTTTTACAGAAGTTACAAACTTTAGTTCTAAAAGTAGATTTAACCTCAAATCTATTCAGTTTTTTTCTTGGTTGCAACTGTGGTTGCATCTCTGGTTGCAACTGAACTTCTAACGTCTTTTGTTGCAACTGTACTTCTAACCTTATTGTCAATAACATGAGTTTCAGTCTTAACAAGAGCTTTAACAAAGGTGGTTTTTCCAGTGTTTTCATAGCCATAGTAACCTAAGCCACTGTTGTCTTTAGAGCCTCTGGAATTGGACAACATGTCATCTAATTTTTCTGAGGCAGAAACATTCAGTATTTTTATTTTCTTTTTAGTTTCAGTAAGTTCAACTAGTTGTTTGTTAAGTTGCACAGTGAGACTCTTAACTTCATCCTTTAGATTAACATTAAGTTTGTTTAAGATCAAGGATTGCTTACTCAGGCATTGATACTTTTCATAAAGGACAAGATATTGCTAAGTAATGTTTTCATCAGAAGGTTCTTTCTCATCACTGCTATAGGTTTTAAGAGCAGTTGTAACCATGGTTGAAACAGACTCACAGTCACTTTCATAAGTAAGTTCTTCTTCAATAATTATTCCCATAAAATTAACAAAGTTAGAATCATCCTCTTCTTTACTGTTGCTCTCAGAATCACTATCATTGTGAGTGGTTATATAAGCATTTTTGTTCCTTTTTAAAGTATTTGCACACTCAGACTGAATGTGACCAAAACCTCTACATTCTCTGCATTGGATTTCTCTAGGCTTGTAATCTTTGTTATCCTTCTCTTTAGAATTTCACTTCCCTGTAGAATTATTGTTAAACCTAGATTCTGACTTAAATTGATTATCCCTTTTCTGAAAGTTTTTGGATGTTCCAGTATCATCCTGTTTTTTCTTATAAAACTTTTTGTAAACCTTTTTAACAAAGAAGGCTAGCTGTTCTTCATCACTCACTTTCTCACAGACCTTAGAATCAGATTTTTTAGCTTGAAAGGCTATTCCTTTTTCTGGTCTCTTTTGTTTAAAGAATTTTAGTTCATGAGTACTTAGATTTCCTATAAGTTCTTCAAGTTTAAGATTATCTAAGTCTGTTGATTCTTCAATAGCAGTAACCTTAATTTCAAACCTTTCTGGAAGTGACCTTAGAGTTTTCTTAACAAGTTTGGCATCACAGTATTTTTCACCTAAGGTTCCAGCTTGATGGGCAATATGACAAATTCTACCATTAAACTGTTCAATGGTTTCATCTTCCTCCATTCTTAAGTTTTCAAATTGAGTGGTTAACTGTTGGAGTTTAAAAGCTTTAACTTTAACAGTTCCTTCAAAGGTTACTTGTAAAATGTCCCATGTCTCTTTGGCAGTTTCACAATGAGAGATATACCTGAACACACTGAGAGTTACACCAGCAAAGATTAACTTTATTGCTGGGGAGTTTGCACTTGATTTTCTGTCCTCATCAGCAGACCATCTGTCTTCAGGTACATAAACCAGTTCACCTTCACTATCAATTGCAGTTGGAAGCTCCCAACCATACAACACTGTTTTCCATGCTTGTTCATTTTGTTGTTTGATGAAAGATCTCATTCTTATTTTCCACACTCCATAGTTGACTCCTCCTTCAAGCAATGGTGGTTTGTTGAACGCGTTTCCTTCCCTCATTAAGTCCATTTTTACTAGAACACAGGATCCACACTAAGTAAGGTCTAGTGTGAAGCTCTGATACCAATTGAAATTCCTATCCGCTGTTCTAGTTGCAGTTTTGCAGTTAGGTTCCAAGTGATGTTGCAACCACAGTTGGAACCTAAGTAAAAATAATGGACAGAACTGAATAAAGTTAAATGTACTTGAAATAAATCACATGCACATTTAACAACGGAGTTCACCTAACTAGGCTACGTCTCCGGGGCACTTACCCAGATTATGATATTATAAAAAGCTTACAATATAGGATTCAAGTCTTAATGAAAAACTCGTAGACTCACTCTAGGTTTTTCTGCCTATCTCTATATTGCTCCTACTCTATAATTATCACTTAAAAATCAATGGCATCCCACCATTGTTTTCTTTTTAAAGTTCACTGTGTATTCTCTCAAGAATGGGTTCTTTATAATTTAGAACACACACCTTTTTACAAGCTAAGTTATCAACTATATAAGCAAGTAAAAACAATCTTTTATCTTCAATGTCTTTTGTGATTGCTTTTGACTTTATTTATTGGCTTTAATCTTTCCAAACATTACGTGATTCTTCAGCGTGGATTGACTCCAATCATCATTGGTTAATACCTGTTTAATAACTAGCTTAAAAATAGGAGTTAGTCTTTTCCTATAACAAGGAAACATATAGGATAATATCTTTTAGAGATAATATCTTTAAATATACATATGAAACATTAACACCATATTTCATTCAATCTTAAATATATCATACTGAATTGATAAGGAACAAAGATTGAAACAAGTGATAAAGATTTGCATAAGAATAGAGATATAGATTTATCTATGTAAAGGAAACATAACTTTATAAACTAATCTCTTTATATCTTTTAGCAAATCTTTCCATACCACTTTGATATTCTCAATATAGACGAACTAAACCTTTAAGAGCATATGAGAATATATCCTGCATACTTTAAAACAAATAATTACCATTAAAGAATAGTTATGCAGATTTACAGAACAAGACAGAATCCTACAGAACAGCAGGTTGGAACTATGGTTGCAACTGAGGTTGCAACATTACTTGAAACCACCAACGCTGTCTTAGCAGGTTGTAACTGAGGTTGCAACATTGCTTAAAACCTATCAACACTTGTCTTAATAGGTTGTAACTGAGGTTGCAACATTGCTTGAAACCTAACAACACTGTCTTAGTTCATAATAAACAGATAGGATTATTTAGTGAAAAACCAATAGACAATAAATAGAATTTAGACCAGAAATCTGGTCCTAACATATATAGATATGGAGATACAAGTATATAGAGAGAGAAACGAAACTCTTATTAATGATCGACTGTAAATTGATACATAAATGAGACCCCCTAACTTTCTTTATATAGTAGAGGGTAGGGTTACAAGAAATAGCAAACCCACCTTACGCCTTAAGTAAAGTCCATGCACTAAGCCCCAACATGGCAAATAATATCCCACAATACTCCCCATTTGGACGTCTTGAATTCTTCATCTTCATGCAATCGATCTGAGTCGAGTTCATTCGCAGTGCCAAACACATAAACCTTATGGCCAGAAAACCCAGTGTGGGACAAAACCGGTACCTAGGAGAAACTTTATAGCCAAATGATATAGGCCGAAATACCATGTAAGTCACTAACCACAAAATAGTGTGTCTCATCAAAACCTTACCAGTGCAAAGCGAATGGAAAAATCTCTGGTCGAAGGAAAAAGAGTACAACAGTGGTAGTAGTAGGGGATCAATCACAAAACATGTGTCTCGTCAAAACCTTGCCAAAGTAAACCTAGTGGGAAAAAACCTCTAGTCGAAGGAAAAAAGAGTACACAGTGATAAGAAGCATACGAGAGGATGTATTTAGTGTCATTCATATGGCAGCATGTTAGCGCAATGTTGTGTCGAGCTATAACATTCACAACATATGAGATGTTTGTCCTAGCACATATTTGACCAACTACAAAACTCCACTTATTGTACTTAGATATGAACATCATGGTTCAATATCTCTTCAACGTCACTTCAGGGATGGAATGAGTCTCTATCAATGGCTACTGATCAAACGATCATGGGAGAATATGACGACTTACTAATGCGTCATAACACCTTTTGGGTGTAGTGAATCATTGACTCGGTTCTATATATACGGGACTCGATCATCAAGCCGAGTTACTACCGTGTGATCCCAAGATCCTTCATCTCGAAGGGCAAATCCAAAACTTGGATTGCTTAATAAAAACGCAAGGGCATAAAACTTTCTTTACGTATCCCAAGTCGACCAAGTACTCACTTAAGCAAGATGTCACCTCCTCTTAGACTTTTATAATCCATATAGTGAATGTCTCAGTTGATTGAAAACATGTTTCGTGGTCAGGAACTACAAGCACATTAAGTCACACATGGACCTTCATCTAAGTCTCTATGTATAAATCTACGTAGAGACAAAACCATTACTACAATCATAGGCTGCATACTCAATTTTTTGAAAAATTACTAAATAGGTAAAGTAGGTGAATGTTAAAACGTCCATTACGAGTAAGTAAATCATCTCATAATCAATTTCAATGTGTGAGAGAAGACTTTCACTAGTAGGCAAGATTGATATAGTCTCATTATTCTCATCACGATTCCTAATGAATAACCAAATAAACGAACTCGTTTAACATTGGCGGTGTTAGAGCTACATGTCCAAACACTTCTTTCGCTAAGGAAGTCTACTTGGATTGCAAGTTTTCATTAGGCCAGTCTGTTCTACATTGACTTCAGGCAACGGTTAGAGGTTCCGTGTCATAATTTGCTCATATTATCAGTTGTCACCAAATATATGAACAAGTAATCAATGACAGTCTCTTTTCGCTTCAATATCGTCTAAGATATCATGATCAACAGATATTTTGAGATTTTCAGGATGAGGATGAATCACACATCTCATTGATCCTTTATAATCTCGTACAACAAACGAGTTTTAATTCACCTCTTCAGGGGCTGAATGAATTAAGAATTGGTCAACTTACTCGTTACTCGGGAAGGACAACAGACTAGACAGCCAACAACAACATCATTTGCTTGGCAGGTTCAGCCAAAGCAACATGTTTTGACTGGAACACGACATCCGACAGGGACGACTTTCCTTGCAACCATATTTGTAGCAGGTATATAGCAGAGAGTTGGCTCAATGAACATTGTCTCTTGTTTTGGGACAATGGGCCCTGTTACTCCTTCCAAGGTCTATCTTGGAGCCACATGTCTTCGGTTTTGACGATTGTCTAAACCTCGCTTGGCTAGACAAGTATCGGACTCGTGACAGTTCGAGATAAATAACCCTTGTCTTGGTTTCTCTATTCATGGAAAAAAATGCCCACGAACAACATTAGTATCAAGCAAATACTTCGCCATGACCCAATAGGATTAAAATTGCTCATCGGGGCAATTTTCTCATCCACAAATAGATAGATGATGAAGGAATATGGTGAATATATATTCACGTTACTGCTTATGGAATACATTTTCCAAGCTAGTATTTTGGTGAATGATCGCTCCAATATGTCAATTTCAGACATTTGTTCACCATAAACGTTATCACGTCTCAAATGTGGTGGCGGAATAAAATCAATGCCTTAGCTTTCATCTCAAGAGTAATAACAAACTCGTATTTTACTCATCTAAGATGGCATCCAAAAAAAATTGGGCATCACATGCTCACACATCAGGGTGACTGACCAACATGTGATTGCAAAAAATAACTCGTCTAAACATTCATTTCGCAAGTATGTTTTACGATTTCCTCATCATAAATGGCATCCAACATAGGTTGGGAGTTCTGGATTAGTTATCATATAAAACGACTAATTTATATATTTATGATTTGCACAAGAACAAGCTTTGTTTCGAAACGATAGGTCTGAAAACAATTGTTTTGCTTCTCAAGAGAATAGGTTCTCATTGATCGAACGACAAGTCAATACCGAGACACAAATTCGGTGAAACATACATCACTATATAAACATACTCAGGAAAATTATTATTTAGTTAACCCCTTTTGGTAACTTTACTTGAAATTGACCAAAAAAGGCGATGAGCGTGGAGGGCACGAATGTCACTTAAAACCCGACCTCATTAGAACATCGACTTCCGGATATATATTTCCTAATCATATCCAAATAGGTGAGTCTAGTTGAGGAAGATTCATAATTTTTCCAACTTAAATGAGAAAATATATAATTTCGTAAATTTTATTATTGAATATCAAAATCGTCCGATCGATATCAATATTCATTGGATTAAATCTTACAATCAATTATGTTTGGCCATACATACAAAATATCAACATGGCAGTTATAATATTACATGACAATAATTATTAACATAGTAATTTTTATTCACTTGCCTTTTAATTAATTAACATGCATGAGGGTGGGTGTATATTGACAGAATATTGGTATTTATCAAACATATAAACTATTTTGCATACAAGTAATTATTATAGGGCCGTGCGTGTAATTTCAGTAAACTATTTATTAGTTACAACGTTATTACATAGGCAGTCTATAATTCCGAAGTCTTTAAGGTTGATCCTAGTACTTCTGAACAACTAACGTGCATATGTGATATGTGTACATATGTTCTAATTTACATGTATCACACGTGTAACAAGTATGGATTTATCATGGGTTATTCATGTAACATATAGTAACAACTAACGTGCAGTACCTTACACGTCCAAGTATCACATTAGCAAGTAATTAATAGCATAGTAACATGTAATTATGAGATCATACCGTACAAGAAGGATAACAATTGCGTCGGGTCATTCAAAACTCGACTCGACCCATATATAAATTTGCACTTTTATCCATTTGATACGATCCGATCCAATCCGACCCATTTGACCCATTTTTTATAACACATCTTTTTTCCTTAAAAAAATAAAGCTCATAAACGGCAAGATTTGAAAGAAAATTTGTTAAAAAGCCATATAGTAAAGTAAAAAATAATTTGATTTAAAAAGAAAATATATAAATACTAATGTGGCATTTAATACCCTTTTATATTAATTTAGTGATTTAAATTTTACAATTTTCTTTTTAACATTTTCATGTTTATTGAATTAATTTGCGCTACTTAATTTCGTCAATTAAAATATTGATATACATAAAAATATAATATAAATGTATATGATTGATATGATTATTTGGTTTTCCGTAAATACTTCTATAAATAAAAACGATATGATAATATTAGTCATTAATTAACATGAATAAATTTCATTCACATTTACTATAAAGATCGTTTCATTAATTAATAAATTAATTGTATATAAGATTTTTTTTAATAAATTCACTGAAATGTATGTTATGTATTAATATAGCAGAGAAAGTTTAATGTATATGCGAGACAGAGAAGAGATAGCCTTAAATTGCACTTTTTGAGTTACAATTTTACCTATTTAAACTATAGAAGACGGAGTTTAATTTACATAAGCTAAATTTATACCCGTGACAGGTCGGGTCGTGTCAAAACCCGAAAAATTGCAATCTCTAAGTACAACTATAACAATTTATATATGTAGTTTAACGATGTTATTTTACTCCGTACACATGCAACTGTTATTTTAATCGCAAGAAGGGTAAAACATTATACCGTAGGCATGTATTTTTTTAAAAAAAAATTTTGCTATGGAAAATCTCTTAATTTTGTTTATGTAATGTTTAACAATTTTAAGTAATATTTTTAAACGAAGTCAAAAACTAGCTATGGATTCTATTGGTTATAACTTTTTTGAACAAATTAGTGAAAAAAGAGTACATAATAACATATTCGGCCATAAATATTGAATGTTTAATGCTAAGAGTTGTATATATATAGTTTATTAATATGTTTGGATATTAATTTGTTTCAGCAAATTAATGACTTCACGAGTAGATGCTACGGATGGGAGTGGTATTATACCGTTGATATTTTTCTCATACTATTACCATGCTGTACATGTATGATACGAAAAAATTCTTAGTACTACCGTACCACATGTGCGGTATGATCATGGTATTATACCGTAAATTACCACTATCTAATAAACCAATTTATGAAATAACTTACGATACTATCGGTTTGGACTCTAATCAAACTATAACAATTAGTAAAATCATATTAAAATTATTGATAATATGAAATGACTCACACAAAATGACAAGTTTTGATACACGAAGTAAAACTAAGTAACATACTAGGAAAGCTCTAACAATCTCGATAGCCAAAACAATTCCTGATGGAAAACCTTTTATCTAGCGCCTCATTGTTTTATGTTGAGATGTATAATATGTTAGGTTAGATTTAAGAAAATATTTACTAAATGATAGTTAATAAATATTATTAATTTTGACTTTCTAGATAAGTGGTAAAATGGTACAAAATAGTACATACTTATACAAAAATTAAGTACCATTATCATACCACTACCACTATTACGGTACAAAATGGTATGGTATAAGTGATAAATGTGGTTGGTTGGTATAACATGGTATAACATTCCACCCCTAATAGATGCTTAGATGCTAGCTACAACAAAATTTCAAACAAAAATAATAAACAAATAAACAAATTTTGGTACTTGGGTGACTTGAACCTAAGACATATTGGCTCAATGCAAAAGGTTCTGCAGCTGGACTAGTCCATTGATCTAGTTATCTTACGGCAAATGTTTAAATTAATGTTTATAACATTTATCATAAATACACAAAAAAAATCATTATTATTTTTACGTTCGTGTCCCAAATCAAGGGGGCAGCTGACACCCCTTGCCCTTTGAAGGATGTGCCCCTGACTGGGATGACCAAGGATTTAAGGTTTATCTAACAGTTAGCATTAATCCAATATAAACATGATCAAATTAGTACGCGAAATCGAGTAAAACGAATCGGTGTATAACAAGGATCGGGCTGGATTGTTCTACGAGCTTCAATCCCTCAGCAGCAAAGTGGCATTATTAGAATCATCACTGCTAATTCACGATTGAAGTACCCACTTTACTATGCCCACTGGAATGATATTCCCTCTATTTGGTATTCTTAATACTTTATTTTTAGTGTATCAAAAACATTCATGTGTATCAAGTATATATAAAGGTAGGGAGATAAGATACTTAGTTACATGAGATAAGTATAGCATAACAAACAAAAAGATTTTGTTTTTTTCTTTCAAATGTTACCTATCTCATGCCATAGTAAATACGGCCTAACTTGGTATAACAAAATATTATCAACATCTCCCACTCACACATTCTGGTGCGCCAAAAAACATAGTCCTCGTAACTATACATCCGTGACATAATTTCATATGAGTAAATGAGTCGTGCGACCGCTAAGCACACCTGGAACCATGAGCTACTATACTAGAACTCATAAAGAGCCACCATAGAGACATCAACCTCAAAATAGTGCCAAAGTACTGTAAGTTTTCCAGAATACCTGTTCAAACATCTCGAATCCCTCAAACTAGAGATTTTTTAACCCTCCAAAGCTTTCACCATGCATTTGCACTTCTTTGCATGCCCTAATACAACAAAGAAGTTGGCGGCTGCAGATATGCGACAGGATATTCTACATTACGTTCCCTTTGCCCTCATGTTATTTGATGAAAAACCAATTGCTTTCCTAGACATGTCCAGCAAGACTGCATTAATCATAGTCCTTAGAGACATGCTAAATTAACAACATTGATCTATTCATCTCATAACATAGTCAAAAGTCAAAGAGTGTTAAGTAGATACATATTTATATATATATGCATGTAGTCATATAAATGACTAAATGATTCACACGGTGGGGGAGCAGGGATCCATCCTATCCACCTCCTCGTTGATCACAAAACACGTGCAGTGTGTACTACACGCTGTGAATGATTCACTTCTAACAAAAATTAGAGCGTATGTCGAATCAATCACACAGACTTAAGTCTAGTCGCTCTTAAGCGCCCAACCTGAGCTCATCCATTTGTTCATCTTGTACATAAAATGCCAGATGCAGATCTCATGTCTGGATACTAAACAAAAAACGGGCATAGTAAAAATTTTGGAATAATTACTATCCACCTTAAAAAATCAGGTCTCTCATTGGACCACGTAATGGTAGTTTTAATGGGTTGAAATGATGTTTACTAGCGTGGTTTTGTTACTATTACAGCTTATTTAAGCAATATTTAATGAATTCTATATTTTTACCGGTTTATTTGCATCTTTGTACTTTTTTACAGGAAAAAGCACCAAATTAGCACATAAAGGAGACCAAGACAAATAAAGACCCAAAGTTGGACCAAAGTGAAGAAACCGAAAGATGCAGTGTCTAAAATCAATCCAAAATGAATTCAAAAACGGACCAAGTGAATCCCAACAAACCAAAAGAAGCCTTGCCCAAATAAGCTTTTGGAAGATGACCTAACCGGTCAGGCTAACCGATTAGGTCCGTGGGCTTTCTCATTAAAATTTAGATTTTAGGGTTTGTTTGCCTTTTCCTATATACTTTGGCCAGAGTAGCATGTGCTCATTACTCAAAACCAAACTTTTGAAATATAGAGAGAGATAAAGTACTTTATTGTTCCAAACATGGCAAAATATGCCATTTTATCAGTAAATTGATTCTTCTCTTTACACTTTATTTGTCGTTTTCTTTTATCTATTTTGTTATTTGTTGTTTGGATCTATTGTATAGCAATAACAACGTTAATAAATTCTCTAGGCACCTAGCTATTTGTTTATAAATTGATAAATTAGCTAGATTAGTATAAAAAACAGTAAACTAAACTTATACCCGAATCAAATAATCTCGTGTGGCATGTTAGACTTGATCACCCTTTATAACTTGGTTACAAATTCAACACAACTCCACGCGTAGTTGCTCATTAAAAACTTTTTTAGTAAATTATCAATAATTATCTCGTAGGGAGAGCACGATTCGTCAAACGTGACAAGTTTGACCAGTATCGATTCTCCTTGCGTAGATCTAAGCCTTTATAATATTTCTCAAAACACAATTTAATCCTAACCTAAATCCATCCCTTGACCAATAACTTGGTTACTTTACCTGTTATTTACTTCAACTGATGTCGTGCTCCTACGACACTTACTTACGTGGAAAAACATGTTTGGAGGGCAGTCAGTCTCATCCTGGTTCAATACATGGCGACATTATATCATATGTCTATCTCATCTTTGCTCGCTCTACAAGCGCCAAAGGTGATTGCTCATGTGAATGGGCCAATCTCGCCTGCTGGCATACATCTAATGTGTGTTGCTAATACTGATAACATGCGATCACAAAATAGTAAGTACAAATTATAATAAAGCATGGAAAAATGATTATTCTCATATCCCAATAATATCAAAATAATAAAAATAACAAAAAATGAATAATCCAAAATCGAATAATAAATCACATCCTACTCAATCCAAGAGCCCT
Organism: Primula veris; assembly: GCA_963682055.1. NCBI lineage: Eukaryota > Viridiplantae > Streptophyta > Magnoliopsida > Ericales > Primulaceae > Primula > Primula veris. The sequence continues at coordinate 27,755,873 of OY821741.1, forward strand.
AACATAAGCTACAAAAGCCTCTCAAGCAATGGGCTTCATTAGTGGATCTGCAATCATATGAGTGGTAGAAATATGTTTGACGATCACTTCTTTCTTTGAAACAATGTCTCTAATGAAGTTATATCGCAACTTAATGTGTTTGGTTTTTCTGTGATATTTTTGGTTCTTGATATAAGCTAATGCAGATGTACTATCACAATATATGGTAACAAAATCCCAAATCTTTGCGATGGTTCCTAAGTGAGATAGGAAACTTCGCAACCAAACAACCTCTTGAATGGCTGTTGAGCAAGCTACGTACTCAGCTTCCATTGTCGACAAGAATACACATTATTGCTTCTTTCTACTCCATGATATGGCCCCGCCATTGAGTAGAAAAGTATACCCTGAACTTGATTTGCACTCATAAACATCACTAGCCCAATCAACATTAGTATATCTGATCAAATCAAGCTTTGAAGATTGATACCACAACACATAATCTGATGTGCCTATGAGGTAGTGCAAAATCCTTTTGATAGCCTCCCAATGGGCAGGTCCAGGATTTGACTGATAATGGCTAATAAGGCCTACATAATAATATACGTCGGGTCTAGTACACATTGGTGGGTACATTAGACTTCCAAAAAAGCTGGCATATGGAACATTTTCCATTTTCTTTCTATCATCTAGAGTCTTAGGGCACATATCACTGCAATGGGTGAGATTTGTTTTGGTCAACCAACTTTTACATTGAGCAGCAACATTATTTATATGTTGTGTGTTCATAATCGACAGAATTCACGTCCTTTAATTAGGATTGATGATATCCACTCGAAAGGCTTATAAATTCTGTTTGTGTCAAATCTTGTAAGTAGATTTTTATATCCGACACCACAAATAAGTTAAGTGGTAAGGTCGGGGAAATAACAAGTTGACTAAATAATTGTCAATAATTTATTTATTCAATGGATATCTATAATATTAACGGGTGGAGATATTTAAGTATTTCATAATGTTCTCTCAAATATTATTTTGAGAAGAATTAAGAATGAAATTATATTCTCTAATAGAAATGAATATAATTTACTGATAGATTATGCTATGATTATAAAAGTATTAATTAGATAATATTATATTAGCCTTTTAAATTTAGACTATATAATATTTCTTAATTAAGTTATAATCTAAGTAGGGTTAAACATCTAGATGTCTTATTCTTCTTGTGCACTAGGTCCATACTGTAGTCTATAAATACACTCATATGCTAAGAAAAAGAAATACAGTCTCATAAAACAATTTTCTAGTGTTACTAAGAATTTTGAGAGCCACCTCTCTTATGGAGCCTGCCGTATAATAGGAATATAGCAGAAGATCAAGTGTGATAAGCCTACCCTTAGAGATATTTCTGTATCTTTTTTCTAAAATTCATATACACTATAATAAGGATCCAATACCAGTTTTCTGCTGCAAAATAAAACGCGTTTCCAACAATTGGTACCAGAGCTATGATTATACTGTTTATGGATTTCATTTATTATTTTCTTCGATTGATCAGATATTTAATCAATATTTGGATTAAATTTTCAATCTACTAGGATTCTAGATTTTATGTCCGTATGTTGTTCTGCTTTATTTTACAGTTCAAATCTTGTTGACAACGTCTGTAACAATATTGCATGTAAGATAATAAGTTCATATTTATATTTATACATTGTTCTGATTGAGTAGATATTTTTAATCAGTATTATATAGATCAAAATTATTCAATCTGTTATATACATGTTATCAAGTACGGAGTGTGTGTGAGTTTGTGGTGTATAGTGCATGCGTGAGAGAGTAGAAGTAGAACTCTGTTAGTACTGTTATTATGTTCTACTAGTTTTGATAACATAATTAAGTATGTTCTTGTTCACATATGTATACAGTTGATAATTGAGAAATTTATTTTCTGGAAAAATTATCTATGATATGCACGAACTATGAGTTTGTTAAAAGTCAAATTTGTTTAAAATCATGGATATTATAATTTTTTTTGACATAGATTTTGGCTTGAAAAATTATTAATTACAGATTATGTGATCTTATTTTGTACACGTTACATATGAGTGTATATGTATTGATGTGTTTTTTTGTAGACCGCTCGCGATGGTTTTCGCTGCCTCTAAGCTCGCGGGGCATGGCTTGGACGGCTGTCGGACTTTGGGCTCACAGTGACGGTTGATAGAGAGTCAAGCGACTGGTGGGTGGAGCTAATGGCGGCGGCTAGCGTTTCATAACCCTAGATGATGAAAATTGATCAGGGACTGAATTATGTGAATTTAGAGATTGGGTGGACTACCCTTGTTATTCTTTAAGTTTGTTGTTAACTCAGAGTTGTTCTTTTAGTTTTCAAAGTTAGCATTACACCTAGTGTTTTCTAAAAGAAACAATGTTGATTCAAAACAGTTTCAGAAAATTATAACTTGACCCACAAGTTACAGATTTGGACATATATAGTATTACCATTTATATAAGATCTGGAAATTGTATATAATTAATTAGTAACCATTTAGTTTCAATTGATTCTTATTATTCATTAATAATAGTTTAGGTTTAATTAATTGGAAACTATTTAGATAGAATTGATAATTAGTTTATCGATTTATTAATAGTTTGAATTTGATTAAATGGATTAATTAATATTGTTTAGACTTAATTAGTTTGTTTGATAATTAATTAATAACAATTAGATTTAATTAATGGTTAATGAAATTTTTTGAAAGAAAATTATAAGTGATGTATTTAATTTCACGCATTGGCTATATTGCCTTCCTCCCCATCGGATGTAATTAATTGCGGATCGCTAAGTATAATTTATATCCCTAAATGCTACAAATAACTAAGTGCGAGAGTGAATTTATTTCATATAAATGTCATGGTCTCTATCGCTAATTTATAGATTAAGTAATTATTTTATGTGTTGCCTATAGTGTCTTCTTCACATCAAATGGAATAATTATGCAAGCATCAAGTATAAAGTATAAATGTTTTGTTAGTATCTAATCACCTCTCCATCTGAGGGATTATATATTGGAACAATGGATTTATAATACGCAATGATATTCACTTCGATATAAATATTATTATCCCTCTCCATCTGAGGCTATGTTAATATTTATATGACCGAAGTTAAGTCAAGATATTAATTTTAATTTGACATTTGCCTAGACAGTAAAATTAAATGTCTAAACTAGAATATCGAATGTTAAATAATAGACGTTCTCCCATCGAAGCATATTATTTATGGTGATTAGGCTGGTGGTGGATTAAAGTTTTAAATATTCGATTAGAGACCATTTTTATTGATGATTCATAGTTATTTTTGTTGCTCATTTATTTATTTTATTACAAATAGTTTTCTCATTATAATTAATATAATTTATGCCACTAGTTAACATACTTAGAAGTACAGTTGTTTATTTGAATTATTATGACTGAAAATGAAATACTAGGGTTTTTTTTATTTGATGGCTAATAAGAAAAGTTTTGTTTTTTTTAAATTATGTCCATCGACTCCGGGTGAGCGGGTCACTAATTAGTTGACACGGTCTTATTGTAGGTGGACTGAATAGAATATAATGAGATGAAGCGGTATTACATATTGACATTTATGTCAAATGTATTGCAACGTCAGCATCAATCAATGTCATATTTCTATGACATCACAATGTATCTAAAATGTATGTTTAAGATTCGGATTCTGATGATAGATAAAATAACATGTGAAACTTGTTAAACACAATAATGACGAAGAGACACAGATTAAGGATCATGTTCTTGAACTACTAGAGATCATTAAAGGTGAAATCAATGGCGAAAGCCAAGTTGGTAGTTAAAACACCAAAAGGTCTCATTAGTCAATTTTTCCTTAGGTTAATGAAAATATTTCTGTTTCTAAACCAAAAGGTTATAAGAAAAGGAAATGTCTCATGAACAGGTAGCAAGTCATTTAAAGTAATATTGTCTGAAACATTTAACTTAAGATTAAGCTATAAGTTGTGTCTCCTTCACTTGTTGCTGAAAAATGTTTAGTGATTGTATCTAATCTAAGTTGGTGTGTAGATATTGGAATCACTAATCATGTTTGCAATTTATTGCAGGGGTTATAGCAAACCTGACAGCTTGGTGATGGTGAGATTTATATATTTGAAAGATACCAGGAGTTGTATTAGAAATATATTAGAATTTGATTAGTAGTAATCATATATTGATAATAGTAGACATTCTTATATATACCTTCCATTACAAAGAACTTTGGTTCGATTTCTAAGATAATGTATGAAGACATTTTATTTATTTTAATGACTCTCTGGTTATTAGTTAAAATAGGCAATTTGTCAAATATGGTAAATAAATGAATGATCTTTACATTATTATTAAATTCTAATTCTACATAAGCAATTAAATTTGAATAATATCATTAACATACCATGTTAGAAAAAGTAACCTTCAAGTACACCTAGATTATTTTAATCTAAAAAGTATGTCAAACCTGCTTTAAAATGGTATATTTGGATCATTGAAAGTGGAGGCACTACCAGCTCTTCAATTGTTTTTAGATAGTAAAATTACCAAGTGGTCTTCCATGACCAAAGGTTATATGAGATCCATGATATATGAGTTTAAGGATTAGTTCATTCTGATTTGTGTAATCATATGAGATCCATGATATATGAGTTTTGAATAGACGGTCACATTTATTTGTTATTATTCAAAGTAAATGTACATTCATTTGATGCGTCATACGTTTAAATGCTTTGAAGTATTCAATACTTTTAAGATGAAGAAAGATAAGGATCTTGGAAATGTATATCGACAATTCGATATGATCGAGGTAACGAGTAACTCTTTTGTTTAGCTAGTTGACTATTTATCAGAGATAGAGATTATATTCCAGTTGACTTCGCTAAATATATAATCATAGAACGGTGTAGTAAAAGGAAGGTAAAATACTCTTATGGGAATGGTTAGGTTAATAGTGGATTATTTTGCTAATTTAATCATTTTTGGGGTACGTAGTAGAAACATAGCGTAAATCTTACACTCAATTCTATCTTAATTAGTACCTATTACTTTCATAGAACTATGGTGCAAAACTAGTCTTAGAAAGTTCTGTTATATGGAAGTTCAGCACACGTGTTGAAGGGAAACTCAAATAAGTTGGAATCAAATATTGATCTTTGATTCTTGCTGGATATCTCAAAGAAACGAAAGGTGGTTTTGTGTATTACCTAAGAATCGAAAGTCACTGTTAGCATACATGACTGATTCTTGGAAAATGATTAGATGTTAACCACAAACCCAAAATAAGGATTAGCTTGAAAGTAGTTGAGAGAAGCTAGAGAGACTTTATTTATTATATATTTATAGTTCAAAATGATACGTTGCATGATAGACTCTCAGATACGTTTTCTCAGTAGGAGAAATCGAGTGATTCATGTAAAGGATGTTGGTGTATAACAAAAGTTCAAAGGCTCATAATTCTTAGTACTTATAGAGAGGTTCATCATAGTAGGAGGGTCTTGAAATGCATTTCTTATAATTAGGATAATCTTACGAGATGATCCTGGATAAGTTGGAAACTAAATCTAGTACTTACAATGAATCTTAAAGAGATAAATATGCAAAGCATTGGCAACTAGCTGTGAAATATGGTCAAGATATTTTTCCTTATTGGAAGTCTTGAGTAGTACTTTTATAATACAACTAGATGTTATTCAAGCAAATGGTCAATAGCACAGGTTGTGCAAGCTTGATAAGTCTTTAGACGTACTTAAGCAGGCATCTAGGTCTTCTTTTATCCGCTTTTTATCTGGCTATAAAGTATTATTACTTTGATCAATGGTCCGATAAGTAGTGTAAGTACTACAAGCATGATGGGTGCATCTTGATATTTTTGGTACTATGTGTAAATTAACTTAGTCATCATATGTGATGTGAGATTGTTATTTACAGTAAATGTATGATTATCCAGATAGTTAGATATGAAAGGATTTGAGACAAGCCAGTCACATCAATTGATGTTGGGCTTCTCACAAAGCAAGATATATCGGTTCTAAATCTAGCCAAATTTAGCATACTAGTTTTCATGAAAATATTACTCCTTACGGATTTGGAATGTTGTATAGATGGTTCCATATGCGTTGGCTATTGGAAGTCTCATGTATGTTATGAAATTTGTTAGATATTATATTTATTTTTCCTTTGATATTGTTAGTAGATATAAATCTAACTCATTGTGGGATTGTTTAACTATGGTAAAATATTTAATAAAATATCTTAAATGATTAAGGATTAAATGTAATTTTACCAACAAGTTAGTCTTTCATTATTTTGATTAGTAGAGTTGGATTTTTAGTCGAGTAGTATTTCTAGAAAATCAGCATAGAGTTAAAAGTGAATATGATTACATCAAAACTTTCTAGTAGATCATTTTATTAAAAAAAAATTTGGTAAAGATCTTAAATAAACAGAGGGGGTGAGAGTTTGATGTACGGCATCATGACTTTAAATATAAGTGGGAGATTGTTAGAATGAATTATAAGTGATTTGGTGTGGAAATTACGACTTACACATAGAAGATCAAATCATTGGATCTTACATAATATATATTTTATCGTTCACAACTTTAAATAGAGTAGACAACCATCAGTATAGGTGTATCATAGAGTTTTAGTAGGTATGTCTTGACTACAGGAAACGGTTGAGTTTCGACCATTTGTGCTAATATACTTAGAATATATTGAACAAGACTGTTTCACACAAATTTTCACTAAGGCTTGAAAATAAAAGACAAGAAAATTAACGGTGAACAAAAGAATTTATATTTCAATTTATGCGAGTACAATTCTCTGAATAATTTTGTACAAAGCTAGAAAACAAATAATCATTTGATTCTTCCTTCGAACAACTTTTGGTGGCTTGATTGACTTGTTTTGGGATCGAATGCTTGAATTCTTGAATAAACACTTTATGTGAGCTTGATATTGTTTATGTTGATCAAATGTTGATTCTCTTGAGTTTGTTTTGTACTTGATTGGTGTTCTTCAACTTTAATGAAGATATTGGTTGTCTTGATCTTGAGAAATGTTGAGTTTGCGGCTTTGAATGCTTCTTGCGGATCGAACGATGGATTTGTTTGAGTTTGTTGATAAACTTGGTTGAAGATCTTCGAATTTGTTGAAGGTCTTTGAAGATTGATCTCGAGAAACGTCTGATTTGCGACCTTTAATGCTTATTGTGGATCGAACGTAGTATCTTCTTCGATTTGTTGATGAACTTGATGAAACTTCGAATCTTCTTGCTGATCTTCGAGGCTTTGAGGCTTGATTTTGGCTTGAATTATGCACATCTGCTCTCTAAGTCTTCTTTGCCTTGAATTTTTGTGTGTCAAAAATGCGAAGCCTCTACAAGTTTGACATTTTTACCAAATAAGTCCATGAACAAATAAGTGCATTTAAACAAACCCAAATGGTTTGGAAGCATTACAAAAGAGCATTATATATGAAGTTACTTATTTGTAATAAATTAAACACTTTCGAGAAAAGAAATATTTTATATTTTATATATTTATTATCTTTTTCTAATAAATATGTATTTTTCTTCTCTTTTTGCCTTTACTATACTAATATTTCCTTCTTTCTTTTAATTTGAAAATTAGTAATTACTTTTAATTTAATTTAGGACACATGTGTCACATTTTTAGTGGCTGCAAAATTTGAGTGGCTACAAATGCCTTTTCGAGACTTGTTTACTTGAATTTTTGAAATGAATGAGTCTCGAGCAGTATTATTATTTTATTTTAATTTTTAGAGAGTTTGGAAACTTTCAAACTGATATCGAAAAATAAATAAATTACTTAAGCCGATGAGAAAAATTAAGCTTTTTATTTATTTTTTTTGACATAAAATTAAGTTTTTATGCCGGTGTTAAACAAAATTTTGTTCCGGAACACTATTCTTTTGGTAATCTCTTTTAAAAGGATTTAAAGTCCAAACTCTCTATTTATTTATTTATATTATTAGGTCATGTAAGCACCACGAGTCCAAATCTTCTACCTCCTATTCTCTGTCCCCTTCCGTGCCCCCTTACTTATTTTATCCAAAAAAAAATTCTAAAAAACTTGAAAAAAATTGTACAATTACTATAATACATGTATCAATACATTCTAATAATTAATTTTTTTTTTTAAAATACACACGCAATTTATTTTGGAATAAATATATAAATTAGTGTAAATTAAACATTAAATCTTAAAAAAAATTGTCTAAAGCACTATTATGCTCAAATGTTTTAAAATTTGAATACAGTATAATATAAAAGATTATAAATTTGCGGAATAAGTTGTGAAAATTTAAAATTTGAGTGAAAATAAGTAAGGGGGCACGGAATGGGATAGAGAATAGGAGGTAGAAGATTTGGACTCTCAATACATGGGTGGTGGTTGAGTCCAAATCTTCTACCCCCTATTCTCTATCCCCTTCCGTGCCCTCTTGCTTATTTTTACTCAAATTTTAAATTTTCACTTGTTCCGCAAATTTATAATCTTTTATATTATATTGTATTCAAATTTTAAAACATTTCAGCATAATAGTGCTTTAGACAATTTTTTTAAGATTTAATGTTTAATTTACACTAATTTATATATTTATTCCAAAATAAATTGCGTGTGTATTTTAAAAAAAAAAATTAATTATTGGAATGTATTGATACATGTATTATAGTAATTGTATAATTATTTTCAAATTTTTTAGAATTTTTTTTTGGATAAAATAAGGAAGATGGCACGGAAGGGGATAGAGAATATGGGGTAGAAAATTTGGACTCCACGGAAGGGGATAGAGAATAGGAGATAGAAGATTTGGACTCCTGAAACATGCGTTTAACCAAACCATTCTTTTGACTTCCTTAAAGACTAGGAGAAATTTAAAGAAAATCTATCTGATACACAAAAACCAATTTTGAGCTTTCCTTGCTACTAAACTGATTAGCACAAAGATAGCAACTGATTAAAACGGATACTTTTTTATTTTCTCAGCTTTTGGTGGAAAGACACGTTATTTCTCAAGCCTATAAATAGTAACTTCCCTTAGCTATAAAATCATACCCAAAAACAATCTGTTCTTTAATTTCCCTATATTCTTTTACGCAAGTCCGATTCTAGAGTTTTCCTTTTAATTTCTTTTTGGAGTAGTGTTAAAGTTTGTACTCAAACTTACTCTTCTGGTCGAATGCCTCAATAGGTTGGTTTACTTATCCATCACTTTTAGCAAATATATCTCTTTTATTTTTAGAAGTAATTAAGTTGCATGCCATGTGAATGTTTAGGCAAGAACTTGGTTTTTCTTCCGAAAATAGACAATTAGTTTAGACATTAAACATATGTACAAGTGTTTTTTTTGTTTTTGCTTTTTTTTCAGTTGGTACTTATTTGCTTGATGTTCTAGGATCGTATTATGAGATTCTTTTTCTAGCAAAAATATAGTCACCTAGACATTATCCCTCTTATTCTAGCATAGTTTTTTGCTGCGCAAATTAATTTCTACATGTTTTAGAGATGGAAAAATAAAACTTAAGAGAAGAATTAGTAGACTAAAAAATACATAAGCACGTTTTTTTTATTACTCTTCTACTCATAGTTAATCAGAAGCATTTTACTTTAGTGAACACAAAAGGTGAGTATGTACTCAATTTGAACAACGTTGAGTTGCGTCATAAGCTTTCCTTTTGTGTGGAGAAATGGAAAATAAAGTAAATCGCACATTTTGTAACTTATTGAATTTTGTTGCCACGATAACAAATCTTAGTGACTTTTTCTTAAAAACAAAATGATGCCATTATCACCAATAGTCTGCACTTTTATGACCAAAATTTATGCATGTATTCGTATACGAAAGTGTAGCTATACAAATGTTAAATTTTCTATGATTTTAATTGTTGATTTAACCATCACAATAGTTTGGTAAAAACAAAGTGGAGAATGCATAAATTTTGATATTATAGTTTTGTTTTACCTGTTCCTTTATAAAGTCTGTCCTTTTATAAAGTATACTGTAGAGAAACCTGAACATGGTCTTGACCATGGATTTTTTTGAGTGTTTGGATCTCTGGTTCTTCATGGAAAGTGTTTGATTTTGATTTAAACTGGTTCAAGGTTTGGGTCGTCTCTACGGAGTCGTTGCTGGCTCGGTTTCGACCATCAAGGGCCCATGATTAAGCTTGTCTCTGCGGAGTCATCGCTGGCACGGTTTCGTTTAATAGGTCCTTGTAACTGTTCCGTAATTCATCCTATTTTACTTTACATGACCCTCCTTATTTTTTACAGAGTTGGTATCATCATGGTGAAATTTGAGATAGCCTGTAGCAAGGATGACAAGAAGTTGGTTATTACATCACATGGAAAAATGACCTCCCTCATCATTTCTCGCCCATTGACCGGGAGACATGCTCTACCTGGACTTCCCTTGGACAATATTCCGAAAATCAGGGATTGGACACGCAAAGACCATAACACTAATGAGCATTTCTTATTATCGCTTGTTACGACATTCGACGATAAATGCTCGTTCAACACCCTCGGATGAAGGATCATTTATGGGGACGCAAAATGGGGTACTACCGTAAATATCTTTGGCAAATTCCATTATGTGCCTAAGTACTGGGAGTGGGCTGAGGACATTCTTGGGCAAAAATGTGTTGCGCTACGTGATTCTCTTCTTTATGATGCTGTATTTGCATCGCTTTTTACTTATGACAAGGACGTGAACATATTTCGTGCCTTTTGTGAAGCGTGATACCCAGAATCAAACACTCTTCAGACTTGCATTGGGGAAGTGTCGCTGACCCCTTGGGATTTGAACGTGATCGGCGGTCTACCAATTGTCGGGGTGATCTATGATGAAGTTGTTCCTTATTCCGATGAATTAAAAACAAAAGATAAAGTCGACAGCGATGTCATACAGCCTTGCTGCAAATATTTATTCTACGCATTTCATATCCTTAGTAAAAATGACAAGGTTTCTTTGAGTGATTGAGTATTATACTGGTTTAAAGGGAATTCAAAGCATGTAAACCCTTAGTTTCAAGTTTGAAATAAGGTGACTCGTCCAACCTACATTGGGAATCCTAATGGTGTTATCAACACTGTTGAGGGTTGGTCGTCGGAGACAAGGGCTGTTTTTGAGGAGTTTGGTGTACCAGGTCATTTGTACATGGAATGAAGGTATATCTTGCGGCATTCTTATCCTGTCGGTCTTCCTGTTTGTTTTTCCTGATGGTTCCAATGTTCATATCCGTCCGAAAACATTTAAACTCGCAAGCTTGATGGCGATCGGTCGTAAAGTTGGTCTCGCACTCCCAGTTTTGGCAACATTATACAAATGATTGAATGTTATTTCAAATTCAGCAACTCCGGGTTCGTCAAAGGCCTGTTTTCCCCGTGCATTATCTTCTGGGATGGTTGGCACAATATTTCAGTACACATTACCCGGTACCTCACAGTCGTAATGGTCTAATGATGGCTCAATTTTCGGGCCAAGGAGGGGCGATGCTCTATACTGACAAGGGTTCTCGTGAATTGGTTCATTATGTCTGTCACGCCCCAAAATCCATAAAACACAAACAACGAGGCGTGACCTTTTTAAACAAAAGAAAATAGAACCTGTTGGTACAAAATTTAAAATTTTAAAGAAAAACACTAGCGAGCTTAAAGGAACAATTAATCAATAAATGAAAGTGTTTGCCAAACGCGGCTACAAGACGAGACAGTTTTGACAAATTTATAAAAAGAAATAAACGAATGTAAATTGCCCGTAGGCTACAACCTCAAAATATAATTTAATTGAAAAGAAAATGAAAGCCCCGAGCCCATGTGATGTATTGCCATAGCTCCTAACCGAACGTCTCAACCTAAATTGTACCTGAAATACAAAATTTTAACGGTGAGTCCCACGCACATAAATAGACGGGAGGGCACCACAAAATACCGTCACTCCATCCCATAAATGCAAGAACCCACAAACAACAACTACGATAATCAACATATAACAAGAAATATAATAACATCCTACAACGAGATAAATTAAATAACTTCTACACACATCAATAGCATACATGGACCTCTCACGCCACCTATCCCAGTCCGTAAGGTAGGTCATTCCCTATCCCTTCGGCCGTCTTATGTCCCCGGAATTAGGGAGAGACATAGACCATTGCTAACATAAAAGTAGATTTATAGTGCGCACTTGGACCTCTCACGCCACTCGTCCTAGTCCGTAAGACGAGTCATTCCCAATCCCTTCGCTCGAACTTATCTGTTTCTCAAAGTTCTCCACTTTCTCGTCCCCGTCTTGTGCTTCCAGAACCCTACTCACAAGTTCCGGTTGTACCACTATTGTGTGCAAGGTCCCCACATTAACATGTCCCAACTCCAAGTCGAACTCGTTCACTTTTCCCATCATCCTCCATTCGTCGATCGCCACATGCGCTAAGGTCGCATGGGACTTTCGACTCAAAGCATCCGCCACTACATTGGCCTTTCCCGGATGGTAGTGCAAGTCGTAGTCGTACTGTTCCAGATATTCCATCCATCGTCGTTGTCGCATATTTAAATCACGTTGGGTAAAAATATGCCCTAAGCTCTTGTGATCCGAGAACACTTCGAACTTTTCCCCGAACAGATAATGCCTCCATATCTTCAACGCATGAACTATTGCCGCTAGCTCTAGGTCATGAGTTGGATAGTTCTTTTCGTGAATCTTTAGTTGTCGCGAAGCATATGCGATAACCTTTCCATCTTGCATCAAGACACAACCCAAACCTTCCTTCGAAGCATCGCAATACACCTGGTAACCCTTCCCTTGCTCCGGAATAACTAGTATGGGGGAATTAGTCAACCGCTTCTTGAGCTCTAGGAAAGCTTTCTCGCAAGCCTCACTCCACACGAACTTCACCCCTTTCTTGGTAAGGTAAGTCATAGGAGTCTCTAACTTCGAGAAATCCTTGACGAACCATCGATAGTACCCCGCTAAACCCAAGAAACTTCGAATTTCGAACACATTCTTCGGTTGTGCCCATTTCGAAACTGCCTCAATTTTTGTCGTGTCCACCTTTACCCTTCTTCCGAGATCACATGTCCAAGAAATTTCACCTCATTTAGCCAAAACTCACATTTGCTAAATTTTCCGTAAAGTTGGTGCTCCCTCAACGTGAGCAACGCTAAACGGAGATGCTCCTCCTGTTCCTCTCTTGAACTCGAGTAAATCAAAATATCATCGACAAAGACCACCACAAACTTGTCGAGATACTCCTTAAAGATTCGGTTCATTAACTCCATAAATGCTGCCGGCGCGTTAGTTAACCCGAACGGCATAACCACAAACTCATAGTGACCATACCGGGTCCTAAAGGCCGTTTTCGAAATATCCTCATCCTTCACCCTCAATTGGTGATAGCTTGATCGCAAGTCGATTTTTGAAAAGAACATCCTTCCTTTCAGTTGGTCAAACAAATCGTCAATTCGAGGTAGTGGGTACTTATTCTTAATAGTCACCCTATTTAGCTTTCGATAGTCGATGCACATCCTCATCGATCCATCTTTCTTTTGCACGAATAAGGCTGGTGCCGCCCACGGTGACGTACTCCGCCTAATAAACCCCTTCTCTAGTAGTTCTTCTAACTGCTTACTTAACTCTTTCAACTCTGCTGGTGCCAAACGATATGGGGAAATGGCTATGGGTGCAGTTCCCGGTACCAATTCGATAGAAAAATCTAACCCTCATTTCGGTGGTTACCCCGCTATATCCTTCGGAAACACATCTCTAAAGTGGTCCACTACGCTTGGCCACGTTTCCACTTCCTCGTCGTTATCCACTATCAAGAGACTAGCCAAAAGACAAGACAGGTTGCCCACAACCTGTTTGGAATAATAAGGAATAGAAGAAAGGGTTGCATCGCTTTCCCCACGAAAGAACACCTCACCTCCGGATGAAGTTGTAAGGAAAACCTTTCGTCGAACACAATCGATGAAAGAATTGAAATGAACCAATCAGTCCATTCCAAGTATCACGTCGAATCCCGACATCTCTATAACCACTAAATCGAATATAAACACGTGGTCCACGACCACCATCTCACAAGACCGACACACTCGGTCCAACACAACTCGACCCCCAACAGGAGTCTCTACAACGATAGGGTTCTCTAGAACCCCAATTTCTAACGACAAAGACTCAACTAGATGCCTAGCTATAAAAGAATGTGAAGCCCCTGTATCGAAAAGAACATGTGCCCAAGATGAGCACACAAGAACCATACCTTGTACATTTGCCGGATCTCCTTGGTTTGGCAACTATGGCAAGGCAAATAGACGTTCTTGAATTGGTGGGTTTTCTTGTGGTCCTCGATTTCCCCCATGATTCCCTCGGTTTCCCGGGCCCTGATAGCCTCCTCGGTAGTTCCCACGGTTTCCCCCTCCTTGGTGGTTACCTCGAAACCCTCCCCCTTGGTTCCCAGGTAATTGGTGTGGTGGTACGAATCCTGGTCCTCTTGGTGGTGGTGGTGGCAACCTAGGTGTCGATTCTTCCTTGTCCCCCGGGACAAACCCTTGTCGTATGTCCCATTCAGTTGCATGTCCTACATTGGACCCTAGGGCACTCGAATTGTCGATGGCTCGCGTCTCCACAGTGGAAACACGCTCCCCTTATCATGACGTTTGTCGGCGGTGGGTTAAAACTCCTCTCTCCTCTTCCCGATTGTTGAAATCGCGAATTATTTGCCATATCCCAAGTCCGCTTTTTATCTTCCCTCGGAGAATTTCTGGTTTTCGACTTCTCCGAGATTCGCTTGTTATGGAGTAGAGCTCCTTCCACGGCTTAGGCTGATTTTACCAATTCATTATAGTTGACATGTCGAGCCGATGCCAATTGTAACGAGATGGTCGGATTCAACCCCTTCATGAATCTCCTACATCTTTCTGCGCCCCCTATACTATTCCTGCTGAAACTGAGCCATATTCATCCTTTGCTCCCCATTTACTATTCCTGCTGCCGATAAATATTTCTCCATTTCGTCCACCCATCCCTCAGCTATGGATGGTTCACCTACCCCATCGAAAGTCGGAGCCCCCAATCGGGTGAAGTTAAGCAATCCATTGTTGCTTGAACTTCCAGCTTGTGCATTCTGCACCATCATTTACACCACCTTCTGAAGGTCGGTCATCACTTGATTAGCATTTACCTTTTCCGGTTCATGTGCAAAGGTCTCTTCTTCTTCCATATTCACTTCCTCATACACGTTCTCAGCCTCGAGTTGCTCAGGTGGTGGGGCATTAGTGTTACCTCTCCCCCCACGATTTCTTGCAGTTCTTCTTCCTCTAGTTGCTCCACGCCCCCTTGGAGCTCTTCTTCCTCCTCCATTTGTCCTACCTCGGGTAGCCGCACCGCTTGATGGTGATGCACCCCCACGTGTAGCTGGTCTCCTTCCACTAGTCCTTGTGGTAATAGCCATTACTACATACATTTAAAACCGACACTTTAGTTGTCTTACTCGACACTACTACTCATAGATGTATATTCATACATGATAAAAGCTCGGTTTACAAATCAATCACTTTATCAAGCTTTCTAAGGTTCAAAAACTGATTTTTACGAATTCCCAATTTCGACGATATAACGCTTTGACTTTTCCAAAGATAGAAACTGAAAATTCTGAAATGCCAGAAAGATAGAGTACTGAAAAACGAAGCCAACGGTTCAAGCGGAACTAGAATCGGAGTTAAAATGAACAAGTTACAAGCGTTTGAAGTATAACGAGAAAAATAGCAAAATTGCCAAAACACGACCGATCGTTTTGGACAAAACGACCGATCGTTTTTGATCAAAATCCTTCCAGTGAGGTCACCAAAAATTCGACCGATCGTTTTGGGAAAACGACCGATCGTTTTTGGTACAAATCCTTCCAGTGAGGTCAGAAAAATTTCGACCGATCGTTTTGGGCAAACGACTGATCGTTTTTGGTACATTTCTTCCAGTGAGGTCAGAAAAATTTCGACCGATCGTTTCTACAGACGACCGATCGTTAAACAGCAGAAAATAAAGATTCAAAAATGCAAAATTTCTCAACACTCGTAATATCCTACATGGCATATATCACACAAATAACCCATTTAAGTCCACAAACTTATTACGATCAACATCCATTCGCATAAAACGTACTTCAACACACAAGTTAATAATATGAAAACGCACTACGTAAAATCATCAACTTCACAATTCTCGCACTCTAATAGTTCGCTACTACCAGACATGCAAACTTATACCTCATACAGATCATATAAATCTACACACGCATACAATCAACACAAAAATGCGAGGGATAACCCATCACGATACGTTATCCTAAAGCATCCGAGAGTCCTTGCATACTCTACAACTTCAAATCGCTAAGGTATTCCTTCACACATACCGACAAAAGGTCTATTCACTAGTTTGACGAGCCGGGATCAACAAGCGTCCTCATTGTCCCCAACTTGCCTCACATGTGAACTTTTCTTTCATCAACTACTACTAAATTCTAGCTACATGTCTTAAGCTAAATGCAACCCCCCGTTTTAGAAAAATTTTGAATTTTTGAAAAAACTTTTATGAAAATGATACGATGGATCTTGGTTCAATGGTTACCCATCTTCCCGTCGTCCCAAAGTATTCAAGAACCCAGTTAGCTCTGATACCAACTTGTCACGCCTTGATGTCCGTTTTTAGGATTTTGGGGCGTGACAATGTCTATTCCATTTCTTGGAACGCAACCTCATTTTTAAAAAGTCATCAACTAACACTAGCTCCGTTTTATAAGAAAAAATCAGTGGATATTGATCGATGGGGGCATTTCATCAGCATTCGACCATGCATGTTAAGGTTACGATGGGATGATCGGTTTATTTTAGAGCCATATAGCCCTAGCCGGTTAAGTAGAGGAGCTGGTGTTCGTTCTTCAAGTCTTGAAAAGGGACTCCAGTTTTGGCGTTATAGTAGTCATGGGTATCCTGACTCAAGGGCAATTGTTCCTCCTCTATATGAAAAACTTAGAGCAAACATGACCCGAAGGTTTAGGGAATGTTGGGTATGAGTTCATGGGTATTATTTGATTGATGGGAGAGAAATAATTATCGCTAGTACTCAAAAGGTTAATAGTGACCCTAATATATTTTCTCATCCTGCGTTGATATACCAAAATATCTGAGGCGTCTTCTAGTGCCACAATACCTCTTGTGAATACCAAATGACATGAGAAACGTTGTTCTTCTCCTGTTTATGATGGGAGAGAAACAATTATTGCTAGTACTCGAAAGGTTGTTGGTGACCCTAATATATCTTCTCATCCTGACATTGATATACCACAAATATCTGAGGCATCTTCTAGTGCCACAATACCTCTTGTGAATCCCAAACGACCTGAGAAACGTTGTTCTTCTCCTGTTTATAATCTGGAAGATAGTCAAAGCGATAGTGAGCATCATCATCATCGTCAAAAAAAGGAGAAATGTTATCTCTGCTGATGTGAATCTCAATCTCCAAGATGAAAACGCGCCAAAGGGAACATTACTGTTGGAGGTATTCGGTTTAAAATCTTTCCTTATCATTACTTTGACTGTTTTCTACTATCAGTATGCTTCATGTGGTAAATTGAATAGAGTATTATGATGAAACCCTTAGTTTGTTGCATATATACATTTTTGTATGACTGCTATTCCACTTTGTGTGAAAAGAAAATGGTAGGTTATGCACCTGGAATGGATTTCGCCACATCTCTTATTCATTTTGTAATACGTATCTATACCATGTTTTTGCTTCCCTCCTATTTTTTAGAGAAAATACGTAGCATTACAAGTTTTTTAACACTATGTAATGTTATTGCTACTAATGCTCCATAGTAGTTTAACAAAACCAAAACAGAGGTCGTGCAATAAAACTTGTTACAGTATTTATTTATTTTTTGCTCAACCCTTTGCATAAGAATTCTGAACATGGTCTTGGTCTTTGCGAAGTTAGTCGATAGAAACTCTTTCCAATTTATCGCTTCCTTTCTCTCTTTTTGTTTTATAATTCATTTTTTTTTTTTTTAAATTTCAGTTGGAAGATCGACTTGTTGAAGGTAATTCTGGTGAGGGAAATCTAAATCACCAAGTACAGAATGTGTCGGAGAAAAGATTAACTTCGAAGGTCTTCGTAAAACCCCTTTCTTTTGACGTTTTTTTTTTATAAGCACATATATTTGCACTTTCTGAAGGATGCTATTTTATTCTTTTTAGCAGGAATCTCCAGTTTTCGAAGATAATGTTGTTGATTGAGATCTTAATCACTTTGCTAAAGATATGCTTTAAAAGAGATTATTCTCGAAGGAACCCTTTTCTTTTGACGGTTTTATATTTATTTATTAAGCACATATATTTGCACTTTCTGATGCATGCTATTTTATTCTTTTTAGTAGGAATCTCAAGTTTTTGAAGATAATGTTGGTGATGGAGATTTTAATCACCTTGCTAAGGATATGCTCGAAAAGAGATTATTCTCGGAGGTAATTGATAAAACCTATTATTTTGTTGAATATTTCCCTTTATGATTACCCTTCTTAAGAATATGTTTTCTTCTTGATTCCCCTTGCTAATACCATTGTATAAATATTTCATCCGGAACATGAACTTCATGAAGAAGGCGTTGGCAACAATGATAATGAGATGGAAAGACTATCGTTTGGCGAGAGCATGGCCGACATGTCCCAGTTGGTTGAAGAATGCTCTGGTTTCCCTCAAATGCTAGAAGAGGTTTCTAAATTGTGCGTGGAAGTTCCAAAAAGGCAGGTTCTTTCTTCAACCTCAGAGTTTGTAAATGCTGATGATGTTGCAACTTGTCAGAATTACTATCTTAAGTCATTGTGGGCAAGACTTGAGGAGAAGCTTTTGGGTTGTAGCTTGCAGCATCTTAATTTGCTCAAAGTCAAAGTGGATGTCTCCAATATCTTAAAGGGAATGGTTATTGTTCCGAACCTTGACTTGTCCTTTTAGAAGAATAATGTTTCAGAGCTATTTGACAAAGCTTGCAAATATGATCAGCAGTGCTTACTGTCTTTGGAAAATAATTCGAAGAGGTCTCAAAAATTGGTTATCGAAGAGAAAAGTAAACTGCTCGAAGTTATGGATTCTGATCAAGTAAAATGCAAGACCAATATTAAAGATTTGGAGAACGATCTAGCCATTGTTGTTACCCGGATCGATGAGTTGAAAGCAAAATACAAGGAGAAGAAATCATTGTTGAGTGAGGAGAAGAACAAAGTATCAAAATTGCGAGATGATGTTGATTCACTTAATGAAGAGATTACTACGCTTAAGGCCCAGGAAAACGAAGCTGAAGATCGATTGGGAGAGCTTTCGAGATTCTTAGAGCATGCTCGTGGAGAGATCATAGGCTACAAGTTGTTTTCTTAATTTTTTATGTTCTGGCAGATTTATGTGCCTTGTTTTTCTAGTACCATCTCATGTAGCTTTGTCATGTTTTTCCGAATAATGTCTCTTTTTTTATTTTGAATAAGACTTTCCAATTTCGTTTATCTGCTACAGTTATTTTCATTTTGATATAGCCCGTTTCTTTATATATTTCGTCGACTCTTTGCACTTTGTTACACCATACAGCGAGTTCCTTTTTCTTGTTATCTGCCACCGTCGCCGATAACTGGATCTGGACCTTCTTTTTTTTTTTTTTTACATCTGGTGTTGTTTCAAAGGTACAATGAAAGGAAATTTGATAAATTGCTTGTTCATTTGAGCATGTTTGAGATAACAAGTTACTAATTTGTGTTGGACTTTTGCTAATGAGAATAGCTTCTTGGTGCCTTGACTTGGTCACAACCACGTAATTTTCATCTTGTATAATTCTTGCATTGATTTTTGTTCCCTCTCTATCTACTGTATAATTATCAGGAGAAGCTTGATCCACACTTGTAAAGAAAAGTACGTCAAAATATGATTGTGACACTAAAAAAATGTAGCAAAGCTTGAAGTCACAGTACTTATAGTATTCCCAACTTTTTGTTACAAAGTTCAAATGATAAATCGGACTCCTAGGAGTTGCTACTTAGTCCAAAAATCTGAAGATTTGTTTGATTCTTGGCTAGTGTACCAGCTTGACCAACAAAATACGATTACAGGTCCTTGTCAGGTTTGAAGTGACGGAGGCAAGATAAAATTCAGCTGGAGACTCACTTACTTGTTCGTCTTCTTTAATGGCGACATTTAAACACATTTGATGGAAATTTTCAGTCTAACGATCGTGGAAACAAGTCTGATTATTTTATTCTTGTGCGTGAAGAAGTTCAGTCTCCTCTGCTCAGAACTTTCCAATTAGATCGCAAACCGCCAAGTAATCAGTCTTCAAAATCTACCTTTGTAGCAGCAAAGAATTTTTTCGTCCCTCTTAATGGATCTGGACTCGTGAAATGTGTAGAATGATATGACCATTTACAAGAATTTATACATAATCTTTCCTTTAAACTGACAATAACTTGTTGAAACTCCTTTTGTTTTTTTGAAGCTCATGTCAGGCTTATAAAAACATTGTTGGTTCACTCTTTATATTGGGTGTTCCTGATACGTAACTAATATTAGCTACCCCAATTTTGACCCAATCTTTGTAGGAATTTTTTTTAATAAATAAAACGATCTTTTCGCGATTTATTGACCATATTTGGATTACAAAAAAAAAACTTCTTTCCTTAATTGGAATATTCTTGCTTCTATATATATTGTTTTAATATTCCATAGTTTTGCTGTTGACAAAATAGAGTAATTTTTTTTTTTGCATGACTGGTGTCAAAGAAAACTTCAAGATACCTACATACCCGTGAGTGATCAAGCCAAAAGTAGTTCAAATATTTTGTTTTGTTTTTTGGTGGTATGACTGATATCAAAGAAAAACTTCAAGATGCTTATGTACTCGTGAGTGATCAAGGCAAACGTAGTTCAGTTGGGTGCCTTTCACAATTTATACTCATGTGGGCCAAGAGTAAAATGCAGTTTATACTCGTGCATCATGGAGTTTTCTTCATCTTCTTTTAAAGGTAATATCGTTTCAAAAATTTCCCGTTTATGGGGCCAATCTTCAAACCATTTTCAGCACTCAACTTGTATGCATCGTCAGAGTAGACTTCGATTACTGTGAGCGGTCCATCCATTTGGAGACAAATTTATTTCCCATGCGACGTGTTGTGATGATGGGTCTTCTTACTTGTATGCTTCAAGTCTCTTTTCATCAAGCGCATCATGTTCTTCTAATCGAAGGCGAGTGTTATATTCAAGAGTTAGTCCTTCTTGTATAGCTATTCGGAGTGATGGTATTTGATTTTCCGAACGAAAAACAGCTTCTACCCCATAAATGAATGCATATGGAGTGGCTTGACTTGATGTTCGATATGTTGTCTGAAATGCCCACAGAGCTTCTTTGATCCTTTCGTGCCAATCTCATTTGGATTTAGCCACCACCTTCTTAAACAAATTACCAAGTGTCTTGTTAAAAGTTTCGGCAAGTCCATTAACTGGTGCATTGTACATTGAAGAATTATGTTGTTTAAAACCAAATTTCTCGCACAAGTTGGTCATCACCCTATTGTAAAAAGGTGTCCCATTGTCGTTGATGATGTAGCACATTATTCCATATCTGAATATGATATTACTTTTGATAGAATCCACCATAGTTTCTTTATTTACGGCTTTTAAAGGTACTGCCTCAGCCCACTTTGAAAAGTAATCAGTGGCTGCATGTATGTAAAGATAACCTCTAGAAAACTTAGAAAGAGGGCCAATTCCATCGAGTCCCTATGCTTTGAATGGCCAAGAGGCAACTGTAGGGTACAATGGTTCAGGTGGTTGATGAATGAAATAGGCATAGAATTGACAAGCTTGACACCTTTTGGCATATTCTAAACAGTCTTTAACCATGGTGGGCCAGTAATATCCCATTCTTTTTATTCGAAAGTGGGGCTTTGGACCAGATTGATGAGCCCCACAAATACTGGAATGCGCTTCTTCCATTACTTGTCTTCATTCTTCTTCATCTAAGCATCGTAGAAACAACCCTTCAAAAGATCGACGGTAAAGAGTGCTTTTAAAGAAAATGAACCTTGTTGAGCGGCATCTCAGATCTATCTTCTTATGATGATTATCCGACAATTTACCATGTTCTAAGTAATCGATGATCGATTTCCTCCAATCTACCCTTTCTACTTTAATGGCAGAATTAGCTGTGACTTCTTCCACATCATCTTTAGCGCTTTCATACTCTATAGGTATTATCCACCGCTCACATATTGGGATTTTCACTTGTTCCCCAGGGAGAGATAGGTTTGATGCCAATTTTACCAAAGCGTATGCTTGTTTGTTTTATTTCCTTGGCATATGCTCTAAGGTAACATCTCCGATCCTTGTGATAAGTTTTGCAGTGTAGTCACGGTATGGTAATAACTCTTCTTTCTTTACTTCATATTCTTCTAATACTTGGTTTATAATTAGTTGAGAATCCCCATATACTCTCATATGTTGATATTTTGCTACAAAAGCCATTTCAAGTCCCAAGATAAAGGCATGGTATTCTGCCATGTTGGTCGGGCAATTTTCAATTAAGGAGAAAGCATAAGGTAGTACATCTCCTTCAGGGCTAATGAATACTACCCCAGCACCTGCCCTCTCATAGTGAGAGACTCCGTCAAAATACATTGTCCAAGGGTGACGCATTTCTATGAACATAACATCTTCATCAAGCAGATCTTCTGATAGCTCCCACTTAGCTGGTATAGGATGGTGGCTTTTTGAGGAACATAGACTATATTAAATTCTTGAAAAAGTAGTGCCCATCTTGCTATCCTATCTGACCATACTGGTTTTGACATGAAATATTTGACCGGGTTAGCTTTCGAAATCAAACGAATTGTATGAGCTTGAAAATAATGTCGTAGCTTATTGATTGCAAACACCAAAGCAAGGCATATTTTCTCAATTGGCATATAATTCACTTCACATGGTGTCATCATCCTACTTAAATAATAAAGGGCATTCTCTTTTTCCATATTCATTTTCTTGAGCTAATAAACCTCCGATAGAATGCTCTTGGGCCGCCAAATATAAAATTAATGGTCTTCCGAGAGTAGGCGCAGCTAAAACAGGTGGCTTTGTCAAGTATGACTTAATAACTTTGAATGCGTTATCGAAAGCTTTGTCATATTCAAACGGTGTTCCTTTCTTCATAATGCGACAAAATGGTTAAACAGCGGCCCCGACAAATTTGATATGAATCGCCGTAGATAGGCTAGTTTTCCCTTTAAGCTTCTTAGTTCCTAGATATTCTTTGGCGGCTGCATTTTTACAATAGCTTCGATCTTAGATTCCTCAATTTCAATTCCTTGATGGCGGACGATGAACCCAAGGAACTTTCCTGATGTGACTCCAAAAGCGCACGTAAGTGAATTCATTTTTATTTTATATCTTTGTAGTCTCTCAAATACCAATTCAAGGTCTTCAAGATGCTCGTTTCTTTTCTTTGTTTTGACAATGATATCATCAACATAGCACTCAACATTCTTATAAAGCATATCATCAAAGATCCTTTGCATTGCATGTTGATATGTGGCCCCCACATTTTTTAGTCCAAATGGCATCACTTTGTAGCAATAAATTCCCTTAGGCGTGCGAAAAGATGTCATCTCTTCTTCTTATGGAGCCATACGAATTTGGTTGTAACATGATGATCCATTCATGAATAACAAAACTTCATGTCCAGTTGTTGAGTCTATCACGAGTTCAGGTATCGAGAGTGGGAATTCATCTTTTGGGCATGCATTATTAAGAACTCGAAAGTCAACACAAACTCGAATCTGTCCATTTTTCTTCTTGACATGAACTATACTTGAGATCCATGTTGGATATTTGACCTCTCTAATGAAAACTATCTCAATTAGCTTATTAAGTTCTTTCTCAATTTGCTGGACTAGTTCTGGCTTAAACCTTCATTGACATTGCTTGATCGGTCGTAAGCCATGTTTTACAATCAGGTGATGAACTGCTATCTAAGGATTAAGCCCAGGCATTTCCTCGTAACTCCATGCAAAAACATCTTTGTATCTCATAAGAAGTTTTATGTAAGCTTCTTCTTCTTCAGGGTTCAAAAAAGTACTTAAATATGTCAGTCTTGGGTCATTAAGTGTTCCAAGATTAACCTCTTTTAATTCGTCGATGGTACACTTGACACCTTCTTCAAATTCCACTGGTACTTCATCTACATCTTCTATGATCTCGTTTTCATCTCCTTTTTCGTAATATAATACGAAGTCATGGTTTTTGCCTCTTCTGGATGATCAGAACAAATGCTTGTGACTTTAATAGCACTATCCCTTTTTCCAGCCACAATTTTTTGTATCTTTATTTTTATTTGTCTTTAAACTTTCTATTGCAGATGGTGTAGAGATCGAGAGACTTCCAAATCTTTGTTGAGAGTTCTTTTTTTCGTATGATGCCCCCTGATGTTTGTGAACATACTTGTGCCTGGGTGTTAACCTATGAAATATTGATACTCAAAAGTTATTTTTTTCCCTTTCATGCACCGATTTACGTGCAATAGACAACCTATGAAATAGGGATGGCTGCCTTCTGGGTCCCAAACAATCAAAAACTGATGAATTGACTTTTGTTATGGGAACATATTCTTCGAACGTGGTGTAACACTTGCTTGACTTATTTATGACTATACGGGGTGGTGACGGTGATACAAAGCCGATCCCTGCATGAGATTTTTTTACATGAAACCTCTTTTTCTTGAGCAAGTGTTGAGTTTGATTCAATCCATGCAATTTTTCCTCAATTACTTCAAGTGCCAATTGTCCAAGAGTACATATCTTTTTGAAACTATAACCATCATTTGCAAGCATCTTGTAAGCATTAGGATCAAAACCTTCACTCGTTCTCACCCTTGGCAGGTTTTCCTGTTCTTTTAAGAGTCCGTGTACTGGTCTGACAAATCATTTCAACACCGAGAGTTGCTTGAACTTAGTAATTGGAAAGGTTAGATCATCAATTTCGGTGTCATCATTCTTTGAGAGGCTCGATACGTACGAAACAATAGGGTTTTTCTTGGAAATGGTCTTACTTGACGACGCAGGCGGTACTACAAGCTCTAATCCTTTTTCCTTTGTATCTTTTGAGTAGAATTTTGCATCTGCATAGTAAGACTCCACTCCGCTAAACGGTTTGTCATCTGCTAAAACTTTCTTTACCATATTATCTTGGCAATATTTGAAGTATTGGTGAAGAGTGGATGGGATGACCTTATTTCCGTGAATCCAAGTTCAGTTGAGCAACATGTTATAAGAAGTCTTAGCATTGAGTGCATGAAACAATACAATTGACGTTAACTCTCCAATTAACAGCTCTAGATGAATCATTCCAATTGCGCGGTTTCCGTCTTGATAGAATCCTTGAATCATTAAACGACTATGAGAAAGTTCATCCATGGGAATGCCAAGATCATTCATTGTCCGAAGTGGTAAGATATTGACGGCTAACCCACCATCTAATAAAATTCTATTAATTCTCTTTTCTCGAGCATACCCAGCAACAAATAGTTGACGATTATAAGGCATTGAATCAAGTAGAAAGTTTTCTTTAGAAAAATTAATAGTCGTCATGTTTGCTGATTCATTTACTTCTTCAGATTTAGTGGGTGTTTGTGAGAGTATAGCGGAATCGTCTTCCTTTTCTTCGGGGAGCTCTTCAATACTTGCAACATTACATGAGGCAGCATACCAATCATCCTCATCTCCTTCTTCAGAATATCTATCATTTATACATCCTTCACATTCACAAACATCTCAGAAGCAATGGCAGTCGTCATCTTTGAACTTGTAGATAGGATTTCCTCGATAGTAGCAGGCGATTGGAATCTCCATGCTTGGTCTTTTTGAAGAGGATTCTTCAATGACTCGCTCTTTGTAATGTAGAACGTAATAGTCCCCATCTGCCTCCTTAAGCAGCCCAACTTGTTTATCGCCGGTTGCGTATCTTTCTTTAAGAACTTGTTGGAATTCTTGACAGAAATCTTTGCAAGGCATAAACGAATATAGATGATGGTCAATTTATTGTGTCCTCAATTATTTAACAATGTAGTCAAACTTCCCAGACAGTTCTCCAAGTAGTCTGACATCTAGATCTCCAGGTTCATATTTTTCTCTAAGTATTTATTGAGTTGATTTCCTTTCGTTTTTATTTTTATTTCCCTTTGTTCTTTCTTTATCTTTACAGAACTCTTTCTATTGATCTTCCAAACAGTCTTCGCAATCGCATACGTCAAAGAAACAATGTCCGTTCTCACTGAATTTGTAGCTCGAATCCTATTCATAATGTGAGATAGTTGAAGAACTTCCCAAGTTTAGAGACACAATCGTATTATCATTCTTCTTGAGTGATTTGTTTTTGTTTTTCATAGTTTCTTGTACAATGGAATCATTATTTTGATGAATGTTTATGGAAGAAACACAATGACCCCAACTTCAACTGGTGGGAAGGAACCAAATTGAATAGACATAGTGAAATCTTCACGTGTATCTTCAATTGGAAGGTCGTCCATGATACTAGCTAATGAGTACTTGTTGTTTCTTCTTATTCCAAGGAAGTCTTGCCTTGGCTGGCCAACTGAACAATTTTCTCCTTCAATACGAAACATCGTTAACTTGGATGGTTAACAAGACGATGATACTTATAGTAATTCACATCCTCTACCTTGTCGGCCTCTTTTGGACATTTCATCTCTGGTAGTTCAATGACTTTAAGGTCAAAAAGTTCATCGAGCATTCGGGGAACTTCAGCATCGGGAAATGGATACTCCTTTTCTTGAATTTCCTTTAAAGTAAGTCTTCTCTTTTCATTCCACTAGTTTTGTGTTTTATCACCTTGAGTTTTCTTCATAGGTGTTTTGATCTTAAATTGTGGAGTTGACTTTGATTGGCTTACAGACGTGAAGAATGATTCCTTTTTATCAGTGTTTGGAGGAGACTTGACCCACTTATTGCCTTCTTGTTTTGCTATATACTTGGGTACCATCTGAATTGGAAATTTTTGATCACCGCATGAAGAAATGTTGAGTTCCATATCATGAGTCTGACTTGCTAGGTCTTCGAAAGTCTTTGCCTTAATTCATTGAAGAATGTATCTGAGGCCCCAATGCATTCCTTGGATGCACATTTCGATGCCTGATGATTCACACAACCTATCCTTGCAGCTTAGGCTCAACCCTCTACATCTGTTGATATAATTGGTGACAGGTTCATCCTTCCATTGGCGGGTGTTGGTGAGATCAATCATGCTTACCGTACATTGGGTGTTGTAGAAGTGGTTGAGAAATTCGTGTTCTAGTTGCTCCTAACTGTCAATTGTTCTTGGTTCTAGATCACAATGCTAATCGAATGCATTATCTTTCAACATACGAACAAATTGTTTCACAATGAGGTCGCCTTCAGTCCCAGCGTTGCTACATGTTTCCAAAAAGTGAGCTACATATTACTTTGGATTTTCTTTTCCATCAAACTGTTGAAACCTGGGCGGTTGATAGCCAATAGGCATCTTCAATTTTTCAATCCTTCGAGTATAAGGCTTGACGTAGCCAAAGGAAGGGGGTGTTATTTCTCCATATCTATCCTTAACTCTACCAAGTATGAGGTCTTTTAACTGATCAATGGGAAGTGATCCATCTTAGTGCGGTTTGATAGTTTCTTTCTTCTCCTGATGTAAGCTTGAGGATTCAGAGCAGCAGCCTCACTTGATGTTCCAATCTGCTCTATCCTTTTCATCATCATTGCAAATTGGTGGTCACAGTCATTAGTATTCTTCAAAATAATTTCAACAGTCTTTGAGATGACGCTAACTTTCTCTTCCAACGTCATACCATTCGTAGTCAAAACTAGCATAATTGTTGAATCGGTGTAAGAAGATCGTGGTGTATTTGGTGGAGAGTCTGAATCTGTACTATTTTCCACCAATCCTTCTTTTAGTATCTGTTGGGGATAAGTTTTGCTACTAAGAAGGAATCATCGAGGCCAGATCTTTCACAAGATATTTCTAGATCTTCCTTAACTTTTGATACCTCTTCGACTTCATCGCTCCATAGGAAGCGAGTATTTCTTTCCTTGTAAGAATCCATTGTTTGATTTGATGATTGTGGAGCAACAGATTTGCTATGAGTGATTCGAGGGCCATATGTTATTGATGTTTTCTTGGAATGGAGCAAAGAATCTTCAACTTCCTTGAAGATATCTTTCTTTGGAGCCATCAATGTTTTTTTTTAGGAACTTACGAAAAAAAGAGATAAAAGGTAGAGAATGTCCCACCGGGTGTGCCAAAATTTGTTTCACACAAATTTTCAATAAGGCATGAAAATAAAAGACAAGAAAATTAATTGTGAACAAAGGAATTTATATTTCAATTTATGCGAGTACAATTCTCTGAATAATTTTGTACAAAGATAGAAAACAAATAATCCTTTGATTCTTCCTTCAAACAACTTTTGGTGGCTTGATTGACTTGTTTTGGGATCGAATGCTTGAATTCTTGAAGAAACACTTGATATGAGCTTGATATTGTTTATGTTGATCAAATGTTGATTCTTTTGAGTTTGTTTTGTACTTGATAGATATTCTTCAACTTTAATGAAGATATTTGTTGACTTGAGCTTGAGAAACGTTGAGTTTGCGGCTTTGAATGCTTCTTGCGGATCGAATAGTGGATTTGCTTGAGTTTCTTGATGAACTTGGTTGAAGATCTTCAAATTTGTCGAAGGTCTTTGAAGGTTGATCTTGACAAACGTCTAATTCACGGCTCTTATTGCTTCTTGCAGATCGAACGGTGGATTTGTTTGATTTTGTTGATAAACTTGGTTGAACATCTTCAAATTTGTTGTAGGTGTTTGAAGATTTATCTTGAGAAACGTCTGATTCGCGGCCTTTAATACTTATTGCGAATCAAACGTAGGATCTTCTTTGATTTGTTGATGAACTTTATAAAACTTTAAATCTTCTTGCTGATCTTCAAGGCTTCGAGGCTTGATTTTGGCTTGAATTCTTCACAGTTTCTCTTTAAGTCTTCTTTGCCTTGAATTTTTGTGTGTCAAAAATGTGAGGTCTCCCCCTCTATTTATAGTAGTCGGTGTGATATATTTGCAGCGGTGCCTCCCCAAGTTTGATATTTTTACCAAATAGGTCCATGAACAAATAAGTGCATTTAAACAAACCCAAATGTTTGGAAGCAATACAAAAGAGCATTATATATGAAGTTACTCTTTCATTTGTAATAAATTAAACACTTTCGAGAAAAGAAATATTTTATATTTTATATATTTATTATCTTTTTCTAATAAATATGTATTTTTCTTCTCTTTTTTCCTTTACTATACTAATATTTCCTTCTTTTAATTAAAAAATTAGTAATTACTTTTAATTTAATTTAGGACACACGTGTCACATTTTTAGTGGTTGTAAAATTTGATTGTCTACAAAGACAAGCTGTATTATTTTATGGTGTTGACCATAATAAAATAACTATACCTAATGAATTATTATGATTATTTATACTTTTAATATTTAGATTATTTTTTATACACATATTTATAATGTATACTGCTTTGATTTGCAATGGTCAACAAACCCGTACGTTGGGAAGCAACATTATTTATATGGTGTGTGTCTATAATTGACGGAATTCACGTCATTTAATAAGAATTGATGATATAAACTCGAGAAACTTATAAGTTCTGTTTGTGTCAAATCTTGCAAGTGGATTTTTATATCCGACACAACAAATAAGTTAAGTGCTAAGGTCGAGCAAATAATTAGCTGAGTAAAATAATTATCAGTAATTTATTTACTCAGTAGATATCTGTAATATTAACGTGATAAGATATTTAAGTATTTAATAATGTACTCTCAAATATTATTTTGAGAAGAATTAAGAGTACAATTATATTCTCTAATTAAAATGAATATAATTTACTGATAGATTATCCTATGATTATAAAAAGATTAATTAGATAATATTATATTAGTTTTTTTAATTTAGACTATATAATATTTATTAATTAAGTTATAATCTAAGTAGGGTTAGACATATACGTTAAGTAAAATTCTTATTTTTCTTGTGTAGTAGGTAGCTACTGCAGCCTTTAAATACAGTCTTATACTATGGAAAAGAAATACAGTCTCATAAAACAGTTATATAGGGTTTATAAGCAGTTTGAGAGCCCACCTCTCTTATGAAGCAAGACGTATAATAAGAATACAACAGAATATTAAGTGTGATAAGCCTGTCCTTAGAGGTATTTTTGTATCATTTTTATAAAATTCATATACACTATAATTAGGATTCAAGATCAGTTTTACGCTTTAAAATCAAACGTGTTTCCAATAATACAAGCTTAAAATTTTTCAAATTAATATAGTAAAATATATACATTTATTTTTATATTATTATCTAACTATCCTTTATCATATGAAATTAAAGACGGCTAGATCAATCATATGAGAAATTATTTTTTGTTTATCGATTGCTATTACGTTTTGTTCATTGCTTTGCATAACACTCATGCAAACTCTTTTTTTATATCAAGTATCTAAATTAAGTACAATATAAAATAAAAACTAAAAAATATTAAATTAAGACTACAAACAAAACTAAGTACCAAAGTAAATTTCATTTTAAATCGTGATAGTACCTTTAGTTGTATTTTTAATTTGAATAAGCTAGGGGTGGTAAAAAAAAATCCAATCCGATCCGTCGGATTTCAGGTCTTGGATTTCAGATTTTATACGAGTTATTTTTCTAGGATCGGATTTTTAAACATAAATATCCCCCAACATAACCGGACCATACCTAAAACTAATCTGATAGAACACAAAAATCAGACCCGAATATTTTATTCGGGTCATAATCAACCCACTTTATAAATGGGCATCCAACGCTTAAATGGGTCATCTCATATTGGTTGTAGGGATTGAGGGGCTACAACACAAAGCCCAAGCCCAATCAAAGGGGGACCCTTGTCTGAGAAATCCCTGGGATGAAGACATCTGTCACTATCCTAGAAGGCGCAGTTGCCTATAAATAGCCCACTACCCCTCCTAGAAAAGGACCAGAAAATCTATCCAAAAAATATAGAGAGAAGTTAAGAAAAGAGAGAAACTAACCAAAGCATATCACTTCAAGAAACAAACCGAGAAAAGACAGCCGAGCATCGAGTAAAAGAGGAGAAAGATCAAGACGAGAGATTAAATAGTTATATCGAGCATAATTGTAAAATCGGAATACGAATCCGAACAAGTGTAATAGTCCGAACAAGGACAAGAATCCGAGTCATAATAAAGATCAGGAAGCATCATTTATTCACGGTCGATTTGTCATTTTTATCTTTGTTGAAAAGCCTAACGCAACCGACCAAAGTTATGGCTTTATCAAATGGCGCCGTCTTCGGGAATCATCTAGTTCCCAACTAGTTTAGAATTCGAATACCAATACTCTGCCAGACGAGCGACAATGGTTACCAATGTAGAGGAAACCCATCCCGAGATAGTAGAAACCAATAACCAAAACACACAAATTAGCCAACAAGACCTCGACGATCTACTCGCTATCCGCGACAGATATGAAGCTATCCAATCCGGAAACCAACCAACAAACTCCTACGCAAACCAAGAACAACCGGTCGAACCACCCCGACATTTCATCGAAGGAATTGTCGACGAACACATTTCGTCCTCGGAGGACGAACAAGACGTGCCCGTATTAAGGCGTGCACGAAGACGCTTAACCGGGTCCCAAGCAGGGCCGAGCTCAAGAGTCCCTTTGCCCACGACCTCGGTCAACTCTGGTGCCCGTTTACAAACGGACGAGGCTCATCAGTTTGGCATGCCCGAGGAACATGTACTCGGACAGTCGCCACGACTGCCGACTAATTCTCCGAGGATGATTACACCACCCACGGTGGAGGTACAACATGTCGTTCCATTAGCCGATGAAAGGAACTACACACAGCTACAAGCTCAGCTGGCGGCATGCATGACGGCCATGACAGCGGCCGGCGTCGTATTGCCAGTTATCCAACCCAACAAAGACCCACGCCATGAAGTGGAAGATTCTGCCTACAGGGCCGCCCTGGAGGCAGCGGGTCGGCGAACCGATACAAGAGTCCCCCACCAAGGGGGCAATGTCCCAATAACTATCGTCCATCCGAACACACATACGGAACGTGTCCACACAAACACGAAGGACGATAGATATCCCGATTACAGGATCGGGGAAGGATATGGCCCACCACCACATCAGGAAGGATACCCTCCCCCCTACCAAGTCACGGATGACGCGTTCCAACAGGCTTGGAACGTATGCCAAGAAACCCCGTGTGCTGAACAGATCACACGGTACCGCAATCCTATGGGATTCGTCATCCCCGAGTTCAGGCTCTATGACGGGAAGAGTTGCCCTATCGACCATCTGAGGCACTACAAGACGAAGATGGAACTGTGGAGTGACGACCATGCACTGATGTGCAAATTTTTCAAAAACAGCTTGGGTCAAGAGGCTTCGTCATGGTATCATAACTTACCACGGGGCTCCATTAGAAACTGGGCAGAACTGCTAAGAGCGTACTCCACCCGGTACGCTGCTCATCGAAAAAAGAAGGTTAGTATCGAAACCCTTCTTAAAATGACGATGATGCCAAATGAAAGGCTCAACGATTACTGCATACGTTTCATCGACGTAGCAAACCAGATTCCACGATACGCCAATAATATAGCCATTCAAAACTTTATCAACTCCATCCCTAATGGCTATTGGGTGAGAAGGAAGTTCATAGGCAAAAACTTCCCGACCACTGATTCCCTGCTAGCCTATTGTACCCACCTCACCGATAAAAACGACGAACTGCGTTTCCTAAACCGAACTCTACCAAGAAGAGAGTCGGTCCGTGAGGCACAGGTGGGTCGCAAAAGAGTTAGAAATAACCAGGGAGAAGCATTCCAACCGACCAGAAAGGGCAAAGAGCCCGAGGTCCATAGCAGGGGAGAGCGACCACGAGCACTAGAGCCTAAACCGCTCCAGATTGCATACCCAACACCGACCAACGAACATAAACCGCTCCAGCTCACCTACCCGATGCCACCCAAGCCATTTCAACAGGTTCGGCCCCAAGAGAGGGAACTCCGAAACACTTTCGGACCGGTCGAACTGCGATACACTTTCAACCTGTCTGCTGAAGATATCCTCAAGGAGATATGCAGAGAAAGTTGGTATTCCCGACCACAACCGATCATCTCTCCCCCCAGTCAGAGAGATTCCAAGCTCTTCTGCGCATATCACGAGGATCACGGCCATCTCACTGAGCATTGCCGTAACCTACGATGGAGAATGAACCAGTGGGGCGATGCAGGATACCTAGCCAAGTTCATCAAAGGAGCTGGGAATAAAGGCAAACAACTGGCCATCGAGGGATCTGACAACCGGCAAGGCAAAACGATCAATGTCGTTCATATGTCACGACCCAAGGGCCCAGGCGGGGAACGATCACGACAACGGCAGCTGGCCCACTTTAGCCAAGTAGCCAAGACATCACAGGCGTCGACTTCAAAACGACAGTGCACACCACGACGATATCCGCCCATTTCTTTTTCGGATCTTGACGAAGAAGGGGTGATATACCCCCACGGTGACGCCATTAACCTCCGTGTTCAAATCGGCCTAGACACAGTCGGCAGGGTACTTGTCGACCAAGGAGCCTCTTGTGATATCATGTACAAAGAGCTTTTCGACAAGATGGAACTCAAGCTGCAAGATCTTCAGCCTACCGATGTCACACTGATCGGATTCATCTCCGAAACGACCAAACCTTTGGGTAAGATCGTCCTCAGTGTCACAACAGGGTCCATGTCGGTTCCCGTGGAGTTCTTAGTGGTCGACGACCATTCTGGGCACAATGCAATATTGGGCCGACCTTGGCTACATGCCATGAAGGCCATACCCTCGACCTATCACCAAAAGGTCAAATACCCGAATGATAGGGGGGCGATCGAGACAGCCAGAGGATGTCAAGAAGATTCAAGACGCTGCGAGGACATCACCGCGACCCTCCAAAAACAACGAAGCCCTGTGGAACAACCCACCAGCACAAAGAAGCTGATCAGCCAAATATCCAAAGCCGAAAGGGTTGTCGAAGAACAAGTAGGAGAGACACTTAGGAAGGTGTATATCCCGGATATGGACGAGGAGCACTATTTCCTCCTCGGCGATAACCTTCCAAAACAGGAATCCGAGGAATTAGAAGCGTTCCTTTTCAGCAACATTGATAAATTCGCCTGGAGCCCTAAAGACATGCCGGGCCTAGACCCCACTACAGCATGCCACCACCTAAGTGTAAACGCCGAGTACAAGCCAATAGCACAGAGAAGCAGAAAAGTCTCGGTACAGCACAGAGCAGCTATAGTCGCTGAAGTACAAAAGCTATTGGAGGCTGGAGCCATAAGGGAGGTTTACTATCCAAAATGGTTGTCCAACCCGGTCGTCGTCCCTAAGAAGAACGGGAAGGAAAGAGTCTGTATAGACTTCACCAACCTCAATAAAGCCTGCCCGAGGGACCACTTTCCCCTTCCGAGGATCGATCAACTGGTGGACGCAACAGCAGGAGCGGAACGGATGACCTTCCTTGATGCGTACTCAGGATACCATCAAATTCCCCTCGCCTGCGAAGATCAAGAAAAGACTTCATTTATATCGCCTTTGGGAAATTATTGTTACACGGTAATGCCTTTCGGTCTACGCAATGCGGGGGCAACATACCAAAGGATGATAACACGGGTATGTCGAGATCATATAGGGAAAACAATGGAGGTATACATAGACGACATGGTCGTCAAAAGCGAAAGAGCCACGTCCCACCTTCAAGATATCAGGGACGTCTTCCGAACGCTGGGCCAGCACAAACTGAAACTCAATGCGAGCAAGTGTGCATTTGGCGTCAGCAAAGGGAAATTCTTGGGGTATATGGTTAGCCGACGAGGAATAGAGGCTAATCCCGATCAAATAACGGCTCTACGAAACCTAGCGGCGCCCAAGAATAAGAAACAGGTACAAGAGCTCACGGGAATGATGGCCGCGCTGAGCAGGTTCATTAGCCGATCCGCAGATAAGGGACGGTCGTTTTTCGAATCGCTCAAGAAGAATAGAAAATTCGTCTGGGACCCGGAATGTGAAGTCTCATTCAACAATCTCAAAGAGTACTTGAGGACACTGCCACTGCTGGTAAGGCCGAACAAAGGAGACATTCTGGCATGCTACCTAGCAGTTTCCACTACAGCTGTGAGCGCAGTCATCCTACGGGAAGAAGGTCGCGAACAATTTCCGATCTACTTCGTCAGCAAGACTCTGGTCGAAGCCGAAACACGTTATCTACCCTTGGAAAAGCTGTGCCTGGCATTGGTCGTCGCAACCAGGAAGTTGCCACACTATTTCATAGCTCATCAGGTCCGGGTATATACAAAGTTTCATATTAAAGAGTCACTTCGACGGACGGACATTAGCGGCCGAGTTGCCGCCTGGGGGGTCGAGCTATCCCAATTTCATATCGAATTCGCGCCCCGCCATGCCATAAAGGGACAAGTCCTGGCCGATTTCGTCGCAGAATTCACCGAAGGCTATGACGAGCCTTTGGCACTCTCTCCCCAATCACACTGGCAGATACATGTCGACGGATCAGCCACCAAGGACGGATCAGGAGCAGGGATCGTCCTGAAATCTAGAGAGGGAGCAATCATCGAAAAAAGCATAAAACTGGGCTTCCGAGCTACCAACAATGAGGCAGAATACGAGGCCATGATAAATGGCATGCTTATTGCCCGGTCCCTCGGATGCTCCCACTTAATTGCCAGCTCAGACTCCATGCTCATTGTCAATCAAGCCATCGGCGAGTACCAAGCGAAAGATGATAGAATGATCCTCTACCAAGAAAAAGTCCAAAGCTTGATGGCCACCTTCGAACAATGCGAGTTAGTAAGAATCAATCGCACCGAGAATGCACATGCTGATGCATTGGCCACCCTAGCCTCGACATTAACATTGACCGACTCCCGGTCGATCACAGTGGAACTATTGCCGACCCCGAGCATAATGAAAAGGGTAAACCGGGTGACATCGATACAGTACGAACTAGGTTGGATGGAGGACATGACCCATTATCTGCGAAGTGGAACGCTTCCGGTCGATAAGATAAAAGCGATGAAGATTGCAAGAAAATCTCCTCGATTCTGGCTATCCGAGGATGATAAACTATACAAATCCAGTTACCGGGGACCACATCTACTGTGCGTCCCGACCGAGCTACAACTGCCGGTCTTGGAGGAAATCCACGAAGGATCCTGCGGAGCACACATCAAAGGGCGATCCCTTGCAAACAAGGCAGTGACCCAAGGATATTGGTGGCCCTATATCAAGCGAGACGCCGATGCATACGTCCAACGATGCGACAAATGCCAGCGATTCGCCAAGATACCACGGCTCCCATCATCTATGATGACCCCGGTATCAGCACCATGGCCGTTCGCTCAATGGGCAATCGACTTGGTCGGTAAACTCCCAAGAGCACCTGGGAATGTGGAATATCTGATCGTTGCGACTGATTATTTCACCAAATGGGTCGAAGCGAAACCCCTCCGAGAAATCAAAGCCAGCAACGTCAAACAATTCATTTGGGAATACATCATAACTAGGTTCGGTATACCGTACGCGATAGTCGCCGACAACGGAACCCAGTTCAAAGATGCCAATTTACAGCTATGGTACGAGGAACTCGGTATCCGAAAATTCTATTCGACGCCGACATACCCACACGGGAACGGGCAAGCTGAAGTGTCAAACCGAACAATATTAGACGGCATCAAGACCACCCTTGAACAGGCAAAGGGGAGGTGGCCCGAGCGGCTACTCAACGTTTTATGGTCGTGCCGAACGACACCCAAGACGGGCACCAAGGAAACCCCGTTTAGCTTAGCATACGGTGTTGAGGCCATCATACCGACAGAGATCGGACTACCCACGCTCCGAACGACGTTGGTCGAGCAGGGAAATAATGAACAAAGAATGAGAGAAGAGCTCGACATGATAGACGAGAAACGAGAGATAGCGGCCCTTACCTTAGCAAAATACCAACAAAGCGTAAAGCAAACCTATGACAAGAGAGTAAAAGGATCTAAAGAATTCATGGTGGGAGAACTGGTGCTGCGACGAGTGACGGTCTATACCCGCAACGAAATACATGGCAAACTGAGCCCTACCTGGGAAGGCCCATACGAAATCGTCAAGCGAACAAGTCCAGTCTCTTACAAAATCAAAAGCGTCCTGTTCGCCAACAGCCGCGGGGAAAAGAATTCTTGGAACGTGGCTAACCTAAAGAAGTACTACGTATAGGCAATGCTCCGAATACAAGTACAGGTGATACCTTACCTTTCTTGCTTAAGGGCATTATCTTTCTTCTTTTGAATGAATAAAATATATTATTATGCTGTCTACTAATACTATGAAATCCCGTAAATGGCGTGTTACCGAAGGAACGTCTAGGGATACTATGAAATTCCCAACATGGCCGAAGTGCCTAGGAATATTATGAAAGTCCGTAAATGGCGTGTTACCGAAGGAACGTCTAGGCATACTATGAAATTCCCAACATGGCCGAAGTGCCTAGGAATACTATGAAATCCCGTAAATGGCGTGTTACCGAAGGAACGTCTAGGGATACTATGAAATTCCCAAC
Organism: Primula veris; assembly: GCA_963682055.1. Lineage (NCBI taxonomy): Eukaryota > Viridiplantae > Streptophyta > Magnoliopsida > Ericales > Primulaceae > Primula > Primula veris. The sequence continues at coordinate 27,793,759 of OY821741.1, forward strand.
ATGGCCGAAGTGCCTAGGAATATTATGAAAGTCCGTAAATGGCGTGTTACCGAAGGAACGTCTAGGCATACTATGAAATTCCCAACATGGCCGAAGTGCCTAGGAATACTATGAAATCCCGTAAATGGCGTGTTACCGAAGGAACGTCTAGGGATACTATGAAATTCCCAACATGGCCGAAGTGCCTAGGAATATTATGAAAGTCCGTAAATGGCGTGTTACCGAAGGAACGTCTAGGCATACTATGAAATTCCCAACATGGCCGAAGTGCCTAGGAATACTATGAAATCCCGTAAATGGCGTGTTACCGAAGGAACGTCTAGGGATACTATGAAATTCCCAACATGGCCGAAGTGCCTAGGAATATTATGAAAGTCCGTAAATGGCGTGTTACCGAAGGAACGTCTAGGCATACTATGAAATTCCCAACATGGCCGAAGTGCCTAGGAATACTATGAAATCCCGTAAATGGCGTGTTACCGAAGGAACGTCTAGGGATACTATGAAATTCCCAACATGGCCGAAGTGCCTAGGAATATTATGAAAGTCCGTAAATGGCGTGTTACCGAAGGAACGTCTAGGCATACTATGAAATTCCCAACATGGCCGAAGTGCCTAGGAATACTATGAAATTCCCAACATGGCGTGTTACCGAAGGAACGCCTAGGAATACTATGAAATTTATGTGCAGGTACAATGCAAGGAAGTATTCAGGTCCACTTTACGACGGCAATGCAATATATATTGGCTACAACGATGAAGGAGAATCAATCTAAACAACAAAACATCAACAAAAAGCATCTCCAAAACAGGAATAACGAAATAACAAATGATTTGGCAAGGAAAAACCGATCCGATCAATTAAACAGCAATACGGTAATGGAAAGGTACAAAACAGGAATAAAGAAATCACATATATAATCCTCGCCCGCATTACGGAGGCAACAAGAAGATCAACGGCACTAAAGAGATTCAGTTAAGAAGAACTACTGCAGGAGGAGCACGACGGTAATTGACCGAGCTCAATCTCTTCGTCGTCCGTCGTTGTATACCCATCAGACTCATCACCATCAAAACGCTCCTCAGAAATGAGGGCATCAAAATTGGTCGTATGAGCCCCAACACAAGTCAGCGTCTGAAGCCGCGCGTTGAACTCGGCTTCTTTGGCGGACTCGTGAGCATCCGAGGCCGCTTTACGGCGATCATCGTCAAAGGAGAGGTCACGGCGAGCTTCAATCACAGCTGCGGAAGCATCGTATCTGGCGCGGGACAAACGGAAATACTTCACCAACACGTTGGCCTTGGTCACAAGCAACTTTAATTTGCCGAAGTACTCGCCTTTTGCACGCCAATATCGATCCAAACGACGCTCCTGAACCTCAACAGCATGCTCGGCACGGCGAACATATTCTCGAAAAGAGGCCGCCTGTGTTTTCAGCTTGGTCCGCAGTCGAGCACATTGGTCGGTCAATTTGACATTTTTGCTCATCAAAACAATGTAGGGCCACCTGTCAGGCACCTCACTAGCCGCACCAGATGAGACCTCGTCCCGGGCAGCACCAGTAGGTCCTAACCCCGGGTTAACTAGGCATGGAGAACCAGCCTGGTGCGACGTAGTAGCATGTGCCTATAAAAAAAAGGGGGGGAGGAGAAGAACGAGAAGAGATGAATAAAAAAAAAAAAAAAAAAAAAAAAAAAAAAAAAAAACGAGAAGAGAAATTTTTATAACAAGATACAAAGAAAACGACAACAAGCTATTTTATTACTCCGACAACCCCTCAGCAGACGCCGAAGTCTCTACTACATCGGCAAAATGAATTTCTCGCAATGAATTAATTTGCGTCCCCAAACGCTCACGAATGACCGCCTCGATTCGGTTCAAAGCAACAGTGGTTTCAGTCACCCCGGCCTTCGCATCAACCATGCGCTCTGCCCGGGATACACCACTCATTCCTTTTATAAGCTCAATCACCTCTAAAGCGCGAGCTCGGGCCCAATACGCTTTGACAAAGGATAGCAGCAGGTCCGCGTCCTCGAAAACGGCCCCAAGGACCAAGGTCAAGCTCGTCACACGACCTCGGGCTTCATCACGAGAACGTCGTAGGGCACCGAGAAGTTCCTTCGCTTTACCCTTATTTGCCGTGTAATGGGCGGTCTTTTTACTAAATTTCTCTCCCAAATCACGTAACCGGATCGCCAGGTTGGAAATATGAATATTCAGACCCTCGATTTCCTGATAGGCACAAGTCAATTTCGCGGTAAGGGACGCGTTAGACCTTTCCAAATCCTCCATCACGTCACCTACACTACGACTAGGCGAGGTCCAGACCACCATGGCAAGGGGGTTATTAGGTACCTGACAATATTTTGTTTTCATATCCTTCAAAATATGACGACCATCAAAAGAAATTGACCCAAGCAAGCCCAACAGAAAGCAACCATAACACTTATATTATCACTCCCCCAAAAGAATCTGTTTCTAGATACAAAAAAAAAAAAAAAAAAAAAAAAAAAAATTTACAATGCCAGAAAGATAGTCAAGGTTCCACCTGAAGAGATGTTGGTGGGGGAACAGTAGAATCCGGTCGAGGAGAAGACGCGGTCGACATAGAGTGAGGACGCAGCGCTGTCGAAATTGTCTGCCCCGGTAGCCGCGGAAGCTCTTCTTCACGAAGATTCGCCCAGTCCAAGGGTTTCGGCGGTGCACCATGCGGACACGGGTACACCAACTCCGACCACGCCCTATCCGACAGAGGAACATTCGCGAAGTTGAGCGCCCGCACATGAGCGCAGTATACAGAAAAGTTGGCCATCATTGCTAACTTTTTCCGCTCCTCCGCCTGTGCCGTTTTCAGGGCAGACACCTTAGCCTTCTCGGCTTCCACGTCCTCAGCCAGGAGCAAGTTCTCCTCCTCTACTTCGCCGTACTTAGCGGCCATGCTCTCTTTTTCCTCCCTCAATTTCTCGACCTCCTCGGTCAGGTGCAGGAAGTCCACCGACAGTTTGTCATAATTCTCGCCCAGGGTTTTCTTCTCGGCGACCAATTTCTCCTTATCGGCCTCAAGATTATCCTTCTCGGCCACCAATTTCTCTTTCTCAGCCCCGAGAGCTCCCAGCTGATCCCGTAGCGCCACGGCACTCACAGCAATCTGCACTTTAACACATTAGTTTCCAAATAAAATACAAGTACCCAACCTATATAGTGCAATACAAGCCCCACATACCCTCAGCGCATCCGCATGGGCCTGCTCTATCACTGACATTGTAGGTTGGGCAGATAGCTTTTCTGCATTCTTAAACACAAGGGGTTTCAGAGCCGTATAACCCATCTTCAGCGTTCTCGGTTGATCCAGCAGTTCACCCCTACATCGGTCAATGTACCGGGTCATTGCAACCCCATCCACCGACCCCTTCTCTGATCCGTCGAGAGCCTCACCCTCGACACCCACCACATCATCCCCGGCATTCTCTTCGCTGCCTTCCCTCCCCACCCCCACGTCCTCCTCCAACGGCTCAATCTCAGGGGCCCTATGCTCGATCTCTTCCTCATTACGGAGGGGCGAGCACACGGACAACTCTATCGGACCCTCGGTGGGGATAGGCGAGATGACCGGCAAAGTCATCGTACTATCTCCCATATTCGTCAAGAGGTTCATATATCCGAATACATCGTCGACCGACCCCTGAAACACAATAATACCCATAGACCGGGCAAGAGCGAGGGTAACCAATTGAGAAGTCAGTAGCTGAAACAAGACGACTAATAAAGCAAAGCACTAGCGAACCAAATGACAAACCACCAAAAGACAGGAAAATCATAATACATATACACATACCTCGCCCGGAGCAGAGGCATCCTCGGCGGTATCCCCTTGAGCAACGGCAAACACCCCCTCGCCCGAGCCAACGTTAGCCTCTTCCTCGGTAACCGACGTATCAGTTCCCCTAGCCCTCTTCGTTGTTTCAACGACAGGCTCAGCTGCGCGACGCTTAGAACGAACAGCTCTTTTCCCAAGCCGAGTAGCACACCGAGCCTGTACCACCTTTAAAAATTCCTCCTCGGGCTCTTTCGGGATCTCGGGTGCCGGATTCCCCTTGGTCACCGACCCCATAGGGTACCCGAGCAACATGGGAGCCGTACGACTCGCAGGATCAGGCGTAGGTCCCGGCCCCCACCATTTCCAAAGAGCTAACAAAGCCTCTACATTAGGAGCGCCGAGATCTGGCATAGTGGGAGCATTGGTAGCCGGTCCAGGAATCTGGTGTCCCGGACAAGCCCATTCACCAGACGCAATAACAATACCGAGATTGCGCTCTTTGTTGGTATCCGGCAAACCGATAACGAGCCGGCAAAAGGCACGCAGAGTCTTCAAATACGAGCTGCGACGCTCAAAGCTCAGACTATAGACTCCAAAGACGTCCTTCAGTTCAATCGGTATTCCGGACAACTCCGATAGCCTTTGGATACCATTCAGAGTACGGTAACCATTTAGGGCCAGTTGGGCCGGAGCAATTTGGACGGCCTCAAAGAACGAGGCCACCCAATTTGTAAAGGGCAGTCGAAGACCCCCAGTAAAGAAGGCCGACGACCGCACAGCTACCTCGCCGGCGGGAACAAATCCCAGCACCTCCTCGTCCGATATAGGAAGCCGAATATGTACGTTGTCGGGTATTCCGGCGAGTTCCTTAAAATCCTTCTCCACGAATGTGCCAACTTGGGCCACGCTTTGGGTCAAAATTTCCTATACAAAGATCATCAACAGTCCATCAATATACTAACCAAATACACAAACCAGAACCACATCAATAGAACGAGAGCCACCCCCCCCCCATGCACATTACATCAGAATCATCAGACATATACCAACGACACACCTATGACCACAACGACAAATCAAATACAACCCCTACAAGCGGAAAAGGGGAAGAACGAAAAATCACTTACAGTTATCATTATGAGCAAGCAAGCGCGAACAGCAGCAACTCTTCCAACAAAACCACGAAACCCTAGAGCAAGCGGCCGAACTCTTTTCCCTTTTTGGCGGGAAAAATATGCTTTAGAGAGAGAGATATTTTCTTCAGCAAATTTTGTGATAAAAATAAACAGGATTACTTGGCACAATAAAAAGGAGTGGAGTCACAAAAGGAATAAAATAATAACCGTCCTTTCGTGTACCAGAGGTTCGCCCCTTTTCCAACCATACAAAAGTCAACAACCGCTGCTCTTTTTAACATTTCAACGCTCCAGATTTCGCCACGTCAGCGCATATCCCACTACCCAAGGCAGTTCACATCATTACACCTAAATAAATGGCCAGTGGACCCTACCACGAAAAGCTTCCCACATACGCTACCAATATTATCACACAAAGAATGTCCCCCGATAAAGTTCCTCGACTCCCAACCATTTCTTACCCAAATGGCATACCGAACAAGGTGAACGAAGACCGTTTCTAGCTTAATGGCAGGGAGCATCAAGTCTAACAACGCTCTTCGGGGGGATAACCGGGCACATTGTTCGATGTATGCTCAGAAAAAAAAAGAGAAGCAAGCAGGAAATAAAATAGGACAGAATCAAATGCAAGACAAGTTTTATTCATCCACAAAGGGGGAAACACAAACAATACAACAGAAAAAGAAAATACACACATCCTACTTTTTCGAACTATCCCCCATAGCAACATCCCTCTTCGCCAAAAGTTCCTCCAGACGCTCATTCTCCCTAACCAAACGAGAAATCGCCATCTCAGCCTGTTTTAAGGCGTAAGACTGAGACTCGCATTTTTGTTCGGCCTTGAAACGGGCAGTGCCCTCCTCGTCCCAATATTGTTAAAGCCTCCTCGCTTCAGTCCGAGCACATATGAGATCATGTTTCAGCCATGACATCTCAATTTCTTTTAGTTGAAGAGGAGTCAAATCCTCCTCCCCAAAGCCAGGGGGACGAGGTAGCAAAAAGGTAGGCTCCTCTTCCATAAGGGTTTTCTTTTTGGAGGCAGACCTAGTGATGGGAGCCATCTCACGCAAAAGCAAGTTAGAAAACAAGAAGAGGTAGAAATTGATAATGAGATACAGGCAATAGGGAGCATTTATAGAGAATCAGAAGGCACAAAATACGAAGAGTTCCAATGGTTCACAAGACAGGCACGAGATACGAAAAGATACAACTGATTCATTAAATACAGAAGATAAAACACAAATGGCAAAAGGGGAAATACATAAGAAAACCAGCCCAATCTAAGGATCAATGGGTGGAAAAACCGAACTGCCAGACCGAGAGAAGGCAATACGAGCAGAACAATTCAGCCTAGCTTGATAGGAATCGTTCATGGCGACCAAATCGTCATTCTCCGAGGAGAGCCTATTATTTTCCGAGGTAAGAACCCTGACGCGTTCCACGAGCCGAGCATTCTTTACCATTAGGTTAGCGAGGCCCTGAGGAGAGTTGTCAAACTCATCTTGAGAATGGTCCCAAATTTCCTCGGCATCATACCAGGAGTTGGCCAGATGGTTTCTCTGCAGCAACAAGTGATCGAGCTGGCGACTCAGTGCCGAGATCTCGGTCCACTTCACCGTCTCTTCGGGATAAGAGCCGAACAGGCTCAAGGCCAAAACGCCATACTCTTTCTCAAGCCTTGCCATCCGACTGCGGACCCGAGATACCTCAGTATCCAAGCCCTTCATCTGAGCATGATATCTCACCACAGGTCCAGACATTCTGGGAAATTGTTTAGTATGGAAGAAAATAAAGGGCTAAAGAAGAGAGAAGCAAAACGAAAAAAGAGATGATAAACTACCCAAGAAAAGAGGGTACTTATAGAACGAAGAGTATGATATTTTATAACCTTGCTTGGGAAATTGCATATTTCCTGACATGATGTGGGAGGCATGTGCATTTCCTGACCTACTAGGGAGCAGGCACATATGTTTGACAGTGATGGGGACATCTATTGACATCTGAGACTACAGTGCAGAAGAGATAAAGACGAGATATTCAAAGATCTAGATCCCAGACAAACAACAAACCACACGTACGATATAAAAAGAAAAGGGCAAAAATACTTTTCATTAATGAAGATGGAATACATCATTATCTATTACATCGAGGTCTATTACATCCGAGATAAAAATCTATTACATCGAGGTCTATTACATTGAGGTCTATTACATCCGAAAAAGATCTATTACATCCAAGAAGAGCTAGTACAGAAGATCAGGCAAAGGATCAACTATATCAGCTGACCAAGTGAGCAGGAGACGCCAAAAAGAAAAAGTAAGAAGGAAGAGAAAGGAAAATCAAGAAGAGGAAAAGAAGAAGAATGCAAGAAACGAAGGAAAGAAGCATAAAAAAGAAAACAAAAAGGGAAGAAAGAAGCGAAGAGGAGGAACATAAAGAAGAAGTGATAAGAAAGAAGAGTCAAAAAGAAAAATGACAAAAACCCTAGATGTAACACAAAACCCTTAGGATCACAGGGCTGATTGTAACATCATAGTGGTGCAAAAAAAAAAAGAAAAAGAGTGACGGGAGAGAAGATGAAGAAAAAGAAAGAGGAGGCACAGAAGAAAAACAGATGAGAAGAAGATTAAGAGATGAAGGAGACAGACAAATAAAAAGAAAGTCAATAAAACAAAAAAGAAACGGAAAAAGAAAAGAATAAAAAGAGAGAGAAAACAGAGTATAAAAAGAAAATACAAGAGAGGAAGAGGAAGAAATGATGGAAACGGAGAAATAAAAAAAAAAAGAGGAAGAGGAAGAAATGATGGAAACGGAGAAATAAAAAAAAAAAGAGGAAGAGGAAGAGATAGGAAAAGAAGGGGAAAAGCAGAGAAAAATAAAAAAGAAGGGAGAAGGTTAGGGGGAAGTCGATCGGTATCGATGAGAGGGCCCGGCAGAGACATCCCTGTCCCTCAGTGTCGGGTTCCCCCTTAGCATCTCATTCTCTTCGACTAAAGCCTGACGAGCACGTCGGCAGTAAGCCAGTTCGGATCTTAGCCAAGTTAATTCCCGAACCATCTCGGTATGGTGATAACGCATCACCTTCAATTCCTCCTCGGCATCCCTCAACAGCCTTTGTACATGGTTATAGGAGGCCTCAAAGGCCTCCACTTGCAAAGCTAATGCTGATGGGGTGAAAGGACCAGACATCTTAGGGAAATTATAAGATGAGGGTCTATGTATGGGGGAAAATAATATGATGAGAATTGTGGATGTAACCATGCTGTAAGCAGGTATTTATAGATCAAGCGTATGAGGGCTGGTATTGAGAGTCGCAACCGTTCGCCAATGGGTATTCAGAAGCAACGGCACTCAAAAGAGGTGACTGTTCAAGAGAAACGTTTGGATTCCCAAAAGACTCTAAAAAAGCGTGAGTAATTAAAAGCCACACCTGTTCAAGAAACGTTTGGATTATTACCAATATTTAAAGGGGGTAAGTAATAATGGCAGCAAAACACGCGTCATTTTTGGGAAGGACGGCGGATCGAATAAATATCCCAGATCTTCTGCGCAAGGCTCAAGAAAGCCTTGGTGATTGGGATTTTCTATGCACAAGGCTCAAGAAATCCTATTAGTCCCTAGATATAAAGAGTAAGGAGGTCCAATGGATAAGATCAAACGCCAGGCCCAAGAAAAGCATTAATGAGGCCACAAGCGTGCGCAGTCAAAATAAATTGCATTGGGAAAGTAATTCAAATATAAACAAGAAAAAGAAATCTTTATTAATTGGTTGATACTTCGTTACAGAAGAAGCACAAAGAGGAAATACAATGAAAACAATAAAATCATTTCATAGAAGGGCCCGCTTCGTCATTCGGCTTCCGTTTCGACCGAGCATACACTTCCTTAAGGGCCAATTTGTAAGCCCTTTTGGAAGCGAGCTGCCTATCCCTGGAGGCCTCGAGCTCTTTGATCCGGGCACGAGCACGAATACTGTCAAGCAAAGACCTTTGATGCTCCTTCTCTAGGGCATCCAATCGCTCGTCTAGTTCGGCGGCCCGACGAGCTTCCACTGACAGCCGGGCAACCCTCTTTTCGAGATAACGCACCTTCTGAACTTCCTCTTCCAGACGGGTAACGTATTCAGGAAGGTTGTCACCATACTTTTCAAGAGGAGAAGCCATTTGCTCGTTAGTAAAGAATGAACTGCACAAAAGATACTGGGACAGTCCCCTTTTATAAGAAGAAACAAGGAGTAGGTCAAAGGTCATCTCGAATAAATACAGCCTCTTGAACTTCCCAAGAGCATTAAAGGCGAATTAACCACAGTTCCAAATCCAATTAAAGTCATCCAAAAAGACATCAAGAAGATAAACAGACAAGAACAAGGAAAGGGAAATATTTTATTAATTCCAAAAACTTCGATTACAACTGAGGAGAAGACTCCCCATTCAAGAGAAATTACGACAGAAATTACAAAAGACTAATTATTTCGAGGAAGAGCCTTCTTCATCGTCATCCGAACTCGGTTTGGACCGAGCATGCAACTCCTTGAAGGCAAGCTTATAGGCCCTTTTAGCCGCCTTCTGCTTAGCCAGATTAGCCTCGAGCTTCTTTATATGCTCGAAGGCCCAATCCCGATCGGCCATCGTCACATGATGATCAGAATCCATGTCAGACAACCTTTTCTTATAGTTTGAAACCTTGGCCACGAGTTTCTTATTCGCGGTACGAGATTTCTTGATTTCCGTTTCTAAATATGAAATATAATTAAAGGAGCTCTCACCAGTAGAATCAGAAGAAGCCATTATGTCAAGGACAAATTAGTAGTAAGATGCCTAATTATGGAGGGAGCACACCCCTTTATAGGAGTTTTCCTCGAAAGAAGATATTAGGATAGGAAACATTAAATGTGCCCCCCTGGGAACCGTCACGAGTCTATTGCATTTCTCGATGAAGCATTTGGAAAAATAAGACCGAAGTAACGTTCTCGACAAACCGAACATGACTCCCCCGACATGGAAACCACGCCGAGGAAGTCAGGGAGCACTTGATAGAACACAAAAATCAGACCCGAATATTTTATTCGGGTCATAATCAACCCACTTTATAAATGGGCATCCAACGCTTAAATGGGTCATCTCATATTGGTTGTAGGGATTGAGGGGCTACAACACAAAGCCCAAGCCCAATCAAAGGGGGACCCTTGTCTGAGAAATCCCTGGGATGAAGACATCTGTCACTATCCTAGAAGGCGCAGTTGCCTATAAATAGCTCACTACCCCTCCTAGAAAAGGACCAGAAAATCTATCCAAAAAATATAGAGAGAAGTTAAGAAAAGAGAGAAACTAACCAAAGCATATCACTTCAAAAAACAAACCGAGAAAAGACAGCCGAGCATCGAGTAAAAGAGGAGAAAGATCAAGACGAGAGATTAAATAGTTATATCGAGCATAATTGTAAAATCGGAATACGAATCCGAACAAGTGTAATAGTCCGAACAAGGACAAGAATCCGAGTCATAATAAAGATCAGGAAGCATCATTTATTCACGGTCGATTTGTCATTTTTATCTTTGTTGAAAAGCCTAACGCAACCGACCAAAGTTATGGCTTTATCATAATCGGTTCCGGATCTGATTTCATTTTTTTATTATTAAAATTACGCATTTAAGTGTTTTAAGAACTTTCAGCTTTATTATCATGAATTATAAATTACGAATAAATTGCTAATTGTACTTTTCTCACGTTTTTTATATGACCTATGAGACTTTTGAAAATTGATACTTGAATTGGGAAAAATATCAAATAGCATATAAATATAAAATTGAATTCTGAATTAAATACGAATGAAATGAAACTTGAAGTACTATATTGAAATTTTTATTATTGGTGGGAAAACCCACATTTTTATTTATCTTAAAATCAAAATCAAAATTGTTGTAAAATTATTGGACTCTTGGGCTTTTACTTATTGGGCTTAGGTGGGCTTGTAACCCTACCCCTCTATCTATATAAAGAGGGCTAGGAGTCTTGTATTTCATCATTCATTCATATTCATTCATTAATAAAGACGATACTGTTCTCCCCTCTCTCTACTTCTGTCTCCCTAAATACATAGCTAATAGTGTATTACAACACGTTATCAGCACTGCTCTCGGAGATTGGAGTACGGATTCTGGGTTCAATAAACCTTGAGGTTTATCCGAATTTTTAATATTTTGCTATATCGACCTTCACCAACATACCGTGCGTAAGGTAATCGGATATAATTTTTTTGAACTGTACAACTATTACATGTTAACGTTTGATAAAAGTATATTGCTATGACACACGTTTGCATGCTTATATTAATTATATGTTAACATAAGTATTGGATTATGGTATGGGTATGCATGCAAACTGTAGAATTGCATACACATATAGTGTTGAAAAAAACCTTTGGTTTTGTTTTGTTTTGAATGCAATTAAGTTGTAGGGGTTTCAAAATATTTATATCCCCATATTGATGGCTTTCATGAGTTACATTTTTAAAAGACTTTTAAAGACAAAGAAAAATACATGTCATAACATACACATTCACACACAAACACATGCATACATATAGAGAGAGAGTACCGCACCACCAACGGTCCGACCGTGGCTCGGTGCCGTTTCCGCCGAGTCACATGCGATAGACGTTGTACCTTGGGAACGAAGTGCCCCATTTAGCCAGAAGCAGAGGTGGCGGGGCAAATATCGTTTAAGGGAAACTGCTTGCAGTTACCTCGTCTCGGACTTTAGTCCATTTCGGTATCATTTACATACTTTTAATTTTGAAGGTTGTAATTGTTAATTTATATATTTGAGGAAACCATTTTCTGTTTATTTGTCCATTTCTTTTTTCGTAGAAATTATTGTGTTTATTTTACAACGTACCCAACAATCTTAAACGATATTTTTATGTTTGGTACGTTAATACAATATTTTCGGTGTATGGATTTGCAGAAAATTATTTCTTTATCCGTAATCGTTCTTAGTAAAATCATTTTCTCTTAATCTTTGGTTTCGGGAATTTGATGTTTATGGCTATAATGGTTTCGGATTGTTATATCATGTTTTTAATTTTGTTAGGTGGTTTAAATGGTTAATCATAGACGTTGTTTTTTGAATTTTCAATTCAGTTTGTTAAACAATCTTAATAGTACTGGTGTGATGTTTAGTTTCCTATGTTTTGGTTGGACATTTTTTTTTTTCATGAGATGAAGTTTAAAGTTTTCTTAAGGAAGTGCAGACCATGAGTTATTTGCTGGATACAAGTCAATAGCAGTTAAGAATAAAAGATACACTCAGTTTTTGTTTTCTGTATTGCAAAATGAGATATTGTTTCAGATTCTATTAGTTCAAGAATATATATGGTTATGCACCGAGTCATGGGTTCAAGAGTTAAGCTGTGGTCTTTGGTAATATGGATCCAAATTTTGCTTGTAGCAGCTCAGGAGAATAATCATGATTACATGTTTAATTTTTTCATGTTAATAAATGACTAACAATTTCCAATGAGTTTTGTGTAGTCATATGGATCTATGCAATGGAATTTGAGAATCGATGAATGTTTTCGAAATAGTTCGTGTAAAACCATTAATTTGGGGCTTACGAAAGAACTAGTTTCGAAATAGTTCTTGTAAAACCATTTTCTGATTTTTCAGAATTTGGGGCTTACGACAGAACTGGTTGAATTCTGAGATTGTTCTGTGTAAAATCAGATTTATCTGGTGTTTACGGCTGAATAAATCTTTCAGAATTTGATAATCTTTTTCGGAAATGAACTAGAATACTCTTGCAAAATCAGTTTCTTGAAACCATGCGTGGTTATAGAAATTTGGTGTTTGCGAAGGAGGAGTTTTAGTTTCATTTTTCGAAATTAGATTGTGCGTGTTTGTTATTTGAGATAACAAACAGTTTCCTGCGGGAAATGTCCGGAACACAGTGGGTGCTGGAATTGACCAGAACATTGTGGGTGCCGGTGTAACTCCTATTAATTTTGCATGAGTGCATATTAATGACAGAGGTTACAAATTCGAAATCACCATTATTCAAGACACTAATGTGGTGATATAATGGGTGATATCCTTATTAATTGTGATTTATTGCAATTTAATTTGGAGGGTTACAAATTTTGTAACGGTGATCATTAATGAGATTAATGACGAGTATTTATAACTTCTTATTAATTGTGGTTTAATCGCAATTTAATTTGGAGAGTTATAAATTATTGTAACGACAGTTATTGTTGACATTTATGGAGAGCTTTATTAGCTAACTACGAATTGCAATGACGAGTCGTTACTTATTTGGATGAAAGGTTATTTAATAACCAACTTTGTTCATCTAAGAGCAAATAATTTGATGATTAAACAAATTATAAATGGTCATTGAGTTTTATTTTAATAATAAACAAATATCGGCTAATTTATTATTTGTTGAAATATTATCTTATTAATTTGCTGAAAGAACATTTAATAATTTGTTGAAATTAACATCTTATTTATTTGTTGGAAAAACTTTTAATAATTTGTTGAAATAACATATTATTAATTTGTTAGTAAAACATATTGTGAATATATTGAGCTTGCTATTATTGACAATAATAATTTAGTAATATTATATTACTATTATTGGGGGAGAACCCCGAGGGTTCCACAAATGTGGGGGTAACCCGTCGATCATGTAGATCGAGAATCTAAACGTACCCAAAAGCGCCTACGGGCGAGTGGGAGAAAACCTAACGGTTCAGTGGTATGGACTTAAAACGTCTGAAATAAATGATATCGTTTCATTTACCACATTGAAATCGATTAAGTTTCTCTATAATAGTGTGCATGTTCTGAGTGAGGACAAAAGGGAATGCACGAACTGTGGGGGCGTTAATGTGTGAAAACGTTTTAAACGTTTGGAAATCCACTAACAAGTGCAAGCATACAAATCTGAATCATGACTAGTGGTTTTGAAACCTAAAGGCTAGTAGCCTTTCGGTAGCCAAAACACTAGGATCAAATTGTGATAAGCTTGCTTGTTTGTAGCAATACATGAGTGACTATTTGTTCAAAATGAGCATTTTAGTCGATACTCTTGTGGTCAATAATGACATGTTGAGTTATTCAACTAAGTCACTGATTTGACATGATATAGTAGGTCATGAAAATATAAAAACATAAATGTTTTATTTTTCTAAATCTATTATTTAAATTGAAACACAAATATGAGTTTGTGTTTGAAGCAATGTATTGCTAAGTCTTCAGTTCGAAGTTTCGAATGGAGTACATAACCAAATGGTTCGATGCATTTGAGATGAGTGCAAAACCAAGAAGGGTTTATAAGATATTTCCTCAATTTATTGATGGATGTATTAAACACTGATATGTCTACTTGATGAGAAGTAAAGGTAAATCAGTCGAGATATTCATTCAAGTAAGAATGAATATGTGAATTCTATTGTTGAGTATTAAGACTTGTCAGAAAACATGTTTAATCATGAGTGTTCTGTTGTGTTAATCTACCAACTTTAATCCAATGATTAAGTGTTAATCATTAAATGATAGACTATTTTTGGAAGTGTTAGATATTGTCTAACTAGTTCCGAAATGGTATATTCACATGGATATGAATACATGATCAGTGTGATTGAAATGGTGAATATGAGACACCGTTCATATAATTGTGTTGATGGAATGACACCAATCGTTAAAGAACGACTTATTATGCTCTCGAGCAAAATGTAGTTCTTAAACGATGATTATCATGTTGATAAGTTCAGGATTAAACTCTGAATTTGTACGGAAAGTGAGCTTTCCGCAAGCTATGTGTTGAACAAACTATCGCTTAGGAAGTTGGACCAAACAGTCAGAATTATAGAAGGCATGGTGCCTAACTATAAGTTCGTGAAAGTTTGGTGCTACCTAAGAAAGGTCTCAATCTTGTTCCTTGAAGGATTTGGATAGGATCGAAAACGGTAGATTGTGTGTTCATCAGATAAGCACAAAATATAGTGCTGATCGGTTTCTAGTGCATAAGTGAGATGACTTTAAAGTGCATATAGAACATTGTTCTATGCGTAAGAAGCAAATTTTCTAAAAAAGAAGCTTTTCCGCAAAACTCTAACGCCTGGCGAGTGTGACCAATACGTTGAGGGTTCAAAGCATTACGCTACCCAAGACAAGTGAACACTCAAACGGTGCTAGAAAAGTGGGAAAGTGAATCTTGTAAGGAAATGAAGTGCCTCGGCATGGTAAAAGGGTAAGTAATGAAACTTCTTTTGTCCCTTTAACCTTCATGAGTGAAGGTGAATCGACGATATTGAAATAATCAATGTTATCCATATAATGTGTATATGGGAAGATGCCATCAACAATGAGGTTGACAGGCACGTGAGAAATAAAGTCAATTACTTTAAGTAAACTGACGGTTTTGATAATTTTAATGTCTATACTCTAATCTCTATGAAAAGACGCATCATTAATTAATGAGAACATGTCTTTTATAAATGGAGATCTAGAGAATTAGGAACAACCCATTGGGTCGTGGTTCCGTGTAAAGTAAGCTAAGGTGCGAAAACTTGTTAAGTCGTTATATGGACTAAAACAAACACCTAACTTATCATAGGTAGTCTCTTGTGCGTCAAGAACTACACTAGACCAATTATAGCCAACTCAGTGAGCAGACTCAGTAGGTTTGCCAATGAGGCTTCTCAGATACATGAGTTATACTGCCAATCATGAACTGCGTTATACGAGATATCCAAAATGTTTGGAGGGTATTTCAGATACCAAGTGTATCTCGAACTTTAACAGTACAAGGTCCATTAGTGGATATGTTTGTATTTAAAAGAGGTTGCAGTCTTATGGAGGTCTGTAAACTAGACCTGCATAGTTGGAGAAACTGTAGAGTTAGAATTCATAACGTTGAATCAAGCTACAGAAGAGGCAGATTGGCTGAGAAGTCTTGGGAGGTATTCCAAGTGGCCAAAATCTGTTTCCGCAATAAACGTGTACTGCTGCAGTCAGTCAGTTATTAAACGGGATCAGAATAATTTGTATAATGGAAAGTCCCGACAAAGTCATGACATATTCGTCGGAGACACAAATCCGTAAGAGGAATTGCTAGCAAAAATTGTGGTATCCCTAGACTTTGCAAGGTCTAAGGATAATAATGCGGATCCATATACAAAATGCTTGACTCGTGGAGGAGTTGAAGCATCATCGAGGGAAATGGGGTTTGAAGCCCAATAAATTGGAAACCTTCGCATAGGTAACCCAACCTAAACTGGAAACTTCAGTCTCGGGTTCAATGGGAAACTGAATTGTGCGGGTAACCGAACAAAGCACTCGAGAACATAAATTCTCAGCCCATTTCTATGATGAAAGAGTGATAGACCTGTACCATTTTAAGGGTGAGCATGAGGCTCTTAATGAATCAAGTATCTCGAAGGTCGAGTGGGGTGAGTCAGGACACCCTTGACTTGAAAATCACCTATAACGAGTGTGTATGGCCGATACTATGTGATGATCTAGGGCTAAATCACTAGAGCACTCGGTTGAATTTGCCAAGGCAGTCCAGGGCCAAATATGGACAACAACCAAAGGGCTTAGTAAGTGGTGTAGAGAGGACATTGTGTGAGTATTACCCTGGTATGCACAAACGCTAAAGGGTTCAAGGCTTTAAGGCTACCCAATAGTAGCATATCAGATTTTACATCACTATGGCAGGTTCAAGGCGCGCGCTACCTGTCCTTATGCAGTGAATTCTCGTGGTTCTCTCGATTGCATTTAGTTGCACTGTGCATGTTTAATGATTGCATTCATGTGGGGGATTGTTGAAAAAAACCTTTGGTTTTGTTTTGTTTTGAATGCAATTAAGTTGTAGGGGTTTCAAAATATTTATATCCCCATATTGATGGCTTTCATGAGTTACATTTTTAAAAGACTTTTAAAGACAAAGAAAAATACATGTCATAACATACACATTCACACACAAACACATGCATACATATAGAGAGAGAGTACCGCACCACCAACGGTCCGACCGTGGCTCGGTGCCGTTTCCGCCGAGTCACATGCGATAGACGTTGTACCTTGGGAACGAAGTGCCCCATTTAGCCAGAAGCAGAGGTGGCGGGGCAAATATCGTTTAAGGGAAACTGCTTGCAGTTACCTCGTCTCGGACTTTAGTCCATTTCGGTATCATTTACATACTTTTAATTTTGAAGGTTGTAATTGTTAATTTATATATTTGAGGAAACCATTTTCTGTTTATTTGTCCATTTCTTTTTTCGTAGAAATTATTGTGTTTATTTATAACGTACCCAACATATAGAACTGTATGTAAACTGTAACCGGATGAAAAAAAAAAAAATTCATGTTAATGGTACTACTACTTGTTATTTTAATTGCATGTTTGTATGCTATGTTATTACTATATCTATGCAATGATTACACAGCATCTATGCACATATATGTTTACTGTATCTATGCACATGTAACACCAGCAAAACTATTTTATTGCTTGATTTAGAATTGCATGCTATATTGCTTGATTTTTACACGTACTGTTTTGTAAAAATATTTTATTAGTGATAAAAAATATATATATATATATATATATTGCATGTTAACCATGATGTTACTGGTACTACATGTTTTTTTTTGATAACAAAATATTGCATGTTAATCATGATAATACACACGTTTGTTACCATGTATGTATAAACAAAAAGTTTATTTTTGTCCAAATAGTATATATCTTGGTATGGTATGTATGTTAACTTATTACATGAAGAAAAAAAAGTTGTGTACTTATTACATGTATAACCGAATTGTAAATCAAAAATCATGTAATTGTAAAACATGTATTAATCTGTCGGATTAAATCTGCAACAAACTGAAACGTATGTACTGAATTGTAATTCTCTGAAAGCTGTAAAATTACTCAAGGACTAAACTGAAACTTGTCTGAAATTCTGGACTGTATATGTAATAATGCTGTAAATAGATATCTAGTTTGCTGAAATTACACGCATGGTCCTGTAGTATAATACTTATACGAAAACAGTACATATGGTTGATAAAGATACAATATTTGGTAAATATACACACACATGCATATAATTTATTAAAAGGCAAGCGAATAAAAATTGCATGTTAATTGAATTAAATTGATTTGATTTGATATGTTAGAATCTTCATGGATTGATTGATAATCATAAATTGATTTGATTTGATATGTTAGAATCTTCATGGATTGATTGATAATATTAAATTGATTTGATTTGATATGTTAGAATCTTTATGGATTGATTGATAATCTTAAATTGATAACACCAAATCTACTGCATGATTAGATAGATTCTAAAATATATTTACTGCCTGTTTATATATGTGTGGTTAATCTAAATAGATATTTTCTATGCTGTTTAATATTATTGCCATATATAAAATGCGAAAATCGTATATATTCACATTTAAGTTGGAAAAATTATTAATCTTCCCCAAATAGGCTCACCTATTTGGATACGATGTCTAGGAAAGATAAAGGCGGAAGTCGTTCTCCTAATGAGGTCGGTTTTTAAGAGGCATTCGTGCCCACCCCCCTCACCGTCTTTCCTGGTCGTGTTCAAATAGAGCTACCAAAAAGGGTTGAGTAAATAATAATTTCCCCGAATGTGTCTATATAGATATGTATTCGCCGAATTGGTGTCTCAGAATCGACCTGTCGTTTGATCAAAGAGAACCTCTTCACTTAAAAGAAAAACTTGTTTTTCGAACCTGTCGTTTCGAAATAAAGTTTGTGCTTATACAAACCATAAACATATAAACCCATTGTTTTATATGATGACTAATCCAGTCTTTATTTTCTTTTCTCCTGTTGTAGAAAAATGTCAATCAAGCTTGACTTTCCAATTTTGGATGCTGCCGGCAAGAACTACTTGGATTGGAGTCAGGATATCCAAAACCATTTAGACGCCCAAGGCTTATTGGATGTCATATATGATGAGGAGGAGCGTGAAATGGAAGTAACGCATGAAATGAGTGCTCGGACAATGATTCTATTTCGCCGCCACTTATCAAATGCCATGAAATCTGAGTTCATAGCGACCACCTCACCAAAGACATTGTGGGACTCTCTGAAAGAGCGTTTCGACCACCAAAAGACCATTTGGCTTCCTGAAGCCCGCCGTGATTGGCTGAATCTGCGATTTCAGGACTTTGAAAGCGTTGAAAAATATAACACTGAAGTATGCAGAATTCGTGCTACTCTCCAATACTGTGGTGAAACGCTCACCGACAGTGACTTATTGGAGAAAACGTACACCACATTTCCTAGTTCTGACATCTTGCTCCAAAAGCAATATCGTCAGTCTAAATTCACCAAATTTCCCGAGCTCATCACCCAGTTGTTATTGGACGAGAAGAATAGTCTCATTTTAATGATGAACAATAATTCTTGTCATGCTGGTTCAAAGGCAATTCCAATGCCTGATGCTAATGCTGTTCGTGGACCTCGTCCACGATATGGGAAACGAGAAAAGGGCCAGTCGTCCCGTCAGCCAAGGAACAGGGATAAGCGTAATGCTCGTCCAGCCAAGCGAGGTTTGGACAATCGTCCGAACCGAGGACATGTGGCTCCTCCTAGACAGTCTCGTGGTGGTAGGAACAATTGGGCCAGTCGTCCCAAAGCAAGAGATCCGGCCGCTATGCCAACTCTGTGCTATAAATGTGGTGGAAATGGTCATATGCAAAGGACTTGTAGGGCAACTCCCCAAGAAGTCGAAAACTACCACAAGGGTAGAAGGGTCGAAACCAACATGATTGAAGCTAGTGCAAAAGAAACCCTTGAGACCCCTGACTTTGAGGCTCACATGGAAGAATAAAGTTTTTTTTCTTCGTTTCTTTTAATAATTGAGCTGTTTTGCTCCTGGATTATGTTATTTCAATTCCATTTCGGATTATGTTTTTTCCTTTGGATATTGTTCATTTCTTTTGGATTATGGTTTGTTTTATGGATAATGTTTTGAACATTTCTCGTATAATTTAAAGTTATTTCATTGAGCAATTCCTGTTATTCGTGTGACCGACTTTAAATTATTTTACTTTTAGGCATGTATTGTGGGGCAGTTGATTGTCTGGTTGATTGTGGCACTACACACACTATCTTAAAAGATAAATGGTTTTTTATCAACTTTACGCCTAAAGTAACCTCAGTGACAACAATTTCGGGCCCGTCGACCCTTGTTGAAGGCTTTGGTAAAGCTAAATTCACGTTGTCAAATGGTACTCCTGTTGAAGTATCTGAGGCCTTATATTCTCCGTGGTCCAGTCGTACCTTGTTGATCTTTAAGGATATACGAGAAAATAAGTTTCATCTTGAAACTGCTCGTGAAAATGGTATTGAATACCTTCACATTACCTCCACTCAATACGACCAAAAGCGTATTCTGGAGAAGTTGAGATGTCTTTCAAGTGGTTTGTATGTTACTACAATCCAAAACTTTGAAAGCAATCTAATCATTCGGCGGGCGCCGATTGATGAGAGCACTTTTATGCTATGGCATGACCGGCTGGGACACCCGGGTCAAAATACGATACTTCGAACGATGAACGCATCTCATGGGCATCCTCTTGGAGGAAAGAATTTCGTGATTAATCTGAAAAGCCTATGCCAAGCATGCTCGATTGGAAAGACTAATCTCAAACAAATTCGTGTGAAACCTACGAAATTGGTTTCCCAATTCCTTGAAAGAATTCAAGGAGATATTTGTGGACCTATCCAACCAACATGCGGACCATTTAAATATTTCATGGTTTTGGTTGATGCATCGACAAGATGGTCACACGTAGCTTTGTTGTCCACAAGAAACGCAGCGTTTCCAAAACTCTTATCCCAGATCATCAAATTGAGGGCTCATCATCCGGATTATCCGATAAAGTCTATTAGACTTGATAATGCCGTGGAGTTTACATCGAAAACTTTTGATGACTATTGCATGACTTTGGGAATTAATCTTGAACACCCAGTTGCGTATGTTCATACCCAAAACGGCCTTGCCGAAGCTTTCATTAAGAGATTGCAAATGATTGCTAGGACTTTGGTTATGCGCACCAAACTTCCTATTTCTGCGTGGGGCTATGCCATTTTGCATGCTGCTGCGTTGGTCCGTCTGAGGCCCATGGCCACCCAACCACTATCTGCGTATCAGTTGGTAACTGGATATGAGCCCGATGTCTCACATTTACGCGTGTTTGGGTGTTTAGTCAATGTTCCAATTGAGCCGCCTAAGCGTTCCAAATTTGGACCTCAGAAACGACGGGGCATATATGTCGGTTATGAATCCCCGTCCATAATATGCTATTTAGAGCCCTTGACAGGCGATCTCTTTACCGCTAGACATGCAGACTGTGACTTTGATGAGACACTCTTCCCGTCGTTAGGGGGAGAAATGCACGTTAACGTTGATAAGAAACGACGTGAATTAACGTGGCATGTACCCACTATGTCTCATCTAGATCCCCCAACTGCACATAGTGATAAGGAAGTGCAGAGAATCCTAGGCCTGTAAAATGTTGCAAATCAAATTCCAGACGCATTTAATGACCTAGCGAATGTCACGAGATCACATATACCTGCTGCAAATGTGCCTGCAAGGATAGACGTCCCAGTGAGACGCCGTGTTCCGGTTGAACACGTTGCTCCGGTTGTACCTACCGAGCAAAGGACGCTACCGTCGGCCGTTCAGTCCGCTGCCCTTCCGAAAAAAAGAGGAAGGCCATCCGGTTCCAAGGATGTTCTGCCTCGAAAGAGGAGAAATCCTGTCACATCTGTTTTGCCACACGAGATCATTAAGGATCACGGTGATGTATTAGAGAAGCGTGTTCCAGATGAAACACCAGTTCCTAATCATCACGATAACCTCGAAATATTTGTCGATTATACTAGTTTAGACGATATTTTGAAGCGAACCGAGACTGTCATCGATGATGTGTTCATATACGCAGTGGCCACTGACATTATGAACAATGATGACATGGAACCTCGTACCGTTGCTGAGTGTTAGCAAAGAACGGACTGGCCTCAATGGAAACAAGCAATCCAGACTGAATTGGATTACTTAATAAAACGAATGGTGTTTGGACCTGTCGCTCCAACACCGCCCAATGTTAGACCAGTTGGTCATAAATGGGTTTTCGTAAGGAAGCGTGATGAGAATAATGAGATTGTTAGATACAAATCTCGCCTTGAGGCGCAAGGTTTCTCTCAACGCCCTGGAATTGATTACGATGAGACGTATTCTCCCGTAATGGACATTATAACGTTCCGCTACTTAATCAGTTTAGTAGTTTTCGAAAAACTGAATATGCAGCTCATGGATGTGGTCACAGCGTATCTCTACGGGGATCTGGACACAGAGATTTACATGAGAGTCCCTGATGGACTTAAGTTGCCTGAATCAAGTAGTTCCCGTCCACGGAACACGTTCTCGATTAGACTGAGACGATCACTATATGGATTGAAACAATCCAGACGGATGTGGTATAACCGTCTAAGTGAATACTTGATCGGCGTGGGATATGTTAATAATCAACTATGCCCATGCGTGTTCATAAAGAAATCCACTTCAGGATATGCGATTATCGCAGTCTATGTAGATGATATGAATCTCATAGGAACCTCGAAAGAGTTGTTCGAAACTGCTGAAATCCTGAAGAAGGAGTTCGAGATGAAAGATCTTGGGAAGACACGGTATTGCCTCGGCCTGCATATCGAGCACCGTACAGATGGAATTTTAGTCCATCAAGAAAACTACACCCAAAAGGTGTTGAGGCGCTTTAGTCATAGTAATGCTAAGCCGTCCTCTACTCCCATGGTCGTCCGCTCTCTAGATATTAATAAGGACCCCTTCCGTCCAAAGGAGGACGATGAAGAGATATTGAGCCCTGAGTGTTCATATCTGGGTGCAATAGGCGCACTATTGTACTTGGCCCAATGTACTAGACCGGACATCTCGTTTGCTGTGAATTGTCTAGCTTGACACAGCACCGTGCCAACACGCCGCCACTGGACTGGCATAAAAGACATTTTTCGTTACCTTAGAGGTACTATGGACATGGGCTTATTCTATCCCTTTGGGTCGAGTGGATCTAGCTCCATTGATCCTCGAAATAGCGCAACCCTTGTCGGCTATGCCGATGCTGGTTTCTTATCAGACCCGCACAAGGGACGTTCCCAATCTGGTTATGTCTTTACCATTGGGAACACGGCGATATCCTGGAGGTCTCGTAAACAGACTCTAGTGGCCACTTCGACTAACCACTCTGAGCTACTCGCGCTCTATGAGGTGACTAGAGAGTGTGTCTGGCTTCGAGCAGTTATTGGCCATATTCGAAGCACCTGTGATCTAGCTTATGATCATGATGAACCAGTTGTTATTTATGAGGACAACACCGCTGTGATTGATTAAGCGAAGCATGGTTACATCAAAGGTGATGCCACTAAGCATATCTCGCCAAAGTTGTTCTTTACACATGAACAACAAACGCTTCAAAAGATTGAAGTGAAGCATATTGGTTCAGAGAATAACCATGCTGACTTATTCACCAAGTCACTGCCAAAGCATTCTTTTTAGAAGAACGTACGGGCGATTGGCCTACGTAGGCTATCTGAGCTACCTTAGAGCGACATTTTATGTCGGAGTCGAAATCCTCGCACCCTGTCGTGTGCAAGTGAGGGGGAGCATCCTGTTGTATGCATGTGTACTCTTTTTGTCCTTAGTACAAGGTTTTTCCCACTGGGTTTTCCTTGACAAGGTTTTTAGCGAGACACATTCCCTGTTATACCTCACTAAGGATTGCCGAAATCAGGGGGAATATCCTGTCGTATACTTCTTACCACTGTGTACTCTTTTGTCCTTCGACCAGAGTTTTTTCCCACTGGGTTTACTCTGGCAAGGTTTTGATGAGACACCTGTTTTGTGGTTGATCCCCTACTACTACCACTATTGCACTCTTTTTCCTTCGATCAGAGATTTTCCCATTGAGTTTGCTCTGGCAAGGTTTTGATGAGGCACACTGTTTGTGGTTAGTTACTTACATAGTATTTTGGCATATATCATTCGGCTACACAATTTCTCTTAGGTACCGGTTTTGTCCCACACCGGGTTTTCCGGCCCTAAGGTCTTTATGTGTTTAGCACTACGAATGAACTCGACTCAGATCGACTGCATGAAGACGAATAATTCAAGACGTCCAAAGGGGGAGTGTTGTAAGATTATTGGACTCTTGGAATTTTACTTATTGGGCTCAGGTGGGCTTGTAACCCTACCCCTCTATCTATATAAAGAGGGCTAGGGGTCTTGTATTTCATCATTCATTCATATTCATTCATTAATAAAGACGATACTGTTCTCCCCTCTCTCTACTTCTGTCTCCCTAAATACATAGCTAATAGTGTATTACAACAAAAATCAAAATTTAACTAAAAACCCCTTCAACAAATGTTAAAATTGAAACGAAAATTAAAAGTTACATTGTATGAAAAATTAATCAACATTGATAGTCAAATCTTCAATATTATCGCATGCCTTTAATATAGCATAATCCTTTTAAATTCGTTGGAGTATAACAGCTTGTTATATGTTTATCCGATGTTCATTAGACATTGTTACTTCAATTATATCATATTTAAGGCAATATCCATAGTCTGATGTTGTGTTTTCTAAACGATGATAATGTGTAGATTAGACAGAGAATATGAGTAGACGTAGCCTAGTTTCGTTGTATATTAGGCGACGATTAAGTGGAATTAGACGAGTTATTTCCATCTAGAGACCATCTTATGTCTTTCAGAATATTGATCCGATATTAAAAGACTGCTTACACTAAAAGTTCACCGGAAGCCATTATGAAATATATATGATAAAATATTTAAAATAAACATGGCAAAAATATTAAGTATAATAATTACTCGTTTTGGAATATTTTGGATTATTTCACATTTTGAATATTTAGATGGGTTTTTGGATCAGTTGTAGATTTGAAATTAAAACTCATACAATCCAAAACTATAGGACTTCCATTGGGTGTACCCAATATAAATTTGAGTAAATTAAAAATTGGACCATAAAAACAAAACTATTTAAGAATTGGTTATCTTACAAAATTTAATTAAGTATTGGTCAATTATTTCTAAAACTAATTAATCATTGGTACATTAATCATTAAATATAAAAAGTCTTCCAATTCTATTTCTCCCATTTATTTCTCTCTCTAAAAAAACAACTCACATCTCCACCACCACCGACGTCCATCGGAGCTCCACCAGAGCACAGCCTCCGCCGCCTCCACCTCCGTCGGAGTTCTAGTCCTCCCCCTCCCTCCCTCTCTGCCCCCCTCTCTCTTTATCTCTCTCTACATATATATATATATATATATATATATATATATATATATATATATATATGTGCATGTATGAGTACAAAGTCAGCAGAGATGATTAAGACGAACACGGCGGAGGCGGTAGCCTTTAAAGCCGCGATCGATCTCTCTCTCTCTCTCTCTCTCTCTCTCTATATATATATATATATATATATATATATATATATATCATCAAATACTCAGATCTGTTGAAGGAGGAAGACAAGGACTGGTGTGTAATTTTGAAAGTTTGGTTAAATTATAAACCAGTCCACTGATCTTAAAAGTGAGGCATTGAGTACTCCACCTGAAATTAACCACTTAAACATGTTTTATATAAATAGCTAGTCCCGACAATGACTAATACTCTTTTTAAAATAATTCTGAATTTTTTTAAAAACGACTTAGACTGTTGTTAGAACTTAAATTGACTAGTTAAAGTAACTTAATTTGTTGTCGTATTGGATTATGCCAAAATATTTGTGTATTAAAGAAGGGTAATTATCTTTCCAAATTGTGTGTGATTTGTTTTTAAAAAAATATATTACCTTATGAAAAAATTTGTTCTATTCCTTAAATCTTTCTAAATAAAAAAATTTCGTATTCAATGTTATACGAATGATTGGTTTTTGATTTGATGAATTTAACTTTGAATCATGTAGGGAGATATATTGTTCCATATATAAATCTATCAAAAAGATTGTCACGTGTGAATCTTTTTGAATAAATATATTATCTGCTACTTTAAGATATATATTATTTGTGCTAACAAATTTGATTAGATTTGTTTATGCTTAATTTGTAAGAATTATAGAAGGATATCTTGAAGATTGAAAGGAGTTTTTATCTCCTAAAAATGAGCTAACAAATCTCCTTATCACAAGCAATTTCAGCCGAATATATCAAGAGATTGGAGTCAAAATAGGCATGAGATCCTAACAAGATTTATCTCTAATTATCTTGTAAAGATGGCGATCAAATCTTCATCAATGCAGAATGGAAACAAGCAGAATCTTTGAAGATTGAAGATAAGCAATGTGAATATTTGAAAGACTTTTTATTCTTATAAATAGTCTTATAATCGCTTGTAAAAAATTACGTGTTCTAAACTTATAAATAACTCTACTATATTCGACACGTGAGAAACAACAATTTTGTAAGATTAATGACGGGATGCTATTAATCATTTGAATGATAGCTATTTATTAATATCAATATAGTGATAGCTATTTTTGATGACAGTAACGATGAAGAACAATTAGCCTTCTTTGCTAAGAAAATATACAAGAGATTTAAAAATAAGAAAGCTTTCGAAACTGGAAACTCTAAATCATATGTCAAAAAGGAAACCCAGTCTGATAATTATGAGAATAAAATGCATGAAAAATGTGGATTCAAGGAAAAAGAGTTTAAAAACAAAATTAGTAATATACAAGCTGAATGCGCTAATACTTTAAAAAATAACAAATCTGCTCTAAGGGCTACTCACAATGATAACACTAATTCTGATGATGAGAATAGTCATAGTTAATTTTCCACAGAAGCTGCTTTTATGGTTAAAATCAATAGTGATAATCAGTCAGTTACAACCACAGTTAGAACTGAACTTGAAACCGACTCTGAAAGTGATGAAGAAGAAGTTTCTAAAGAACAAATTGAAAAGCAATATATCTGTTTATATAAAAAGTACAAGACTCTCAGTAAAAAGTCTCTCTCTATGAATAAACTGAATGAGGATTTAACTAATCAAGTAAAAGATCTTAATGAAAAACTTTCTAGGAAACAACTTGAGTTAAATGAGACCAAAAGAAAGATAAATCTGTTAAACGCCTCTGTCACTGAAAACTTGATGAAATGCTATCCTACTCTAGGGACTCAAAAGATAATAGTGGATTAAGTTATACTGGTTTCGAAAAAAGAGGGAAAACTGTTTTGTTAAAGCTTTAAAAATACCCAAACTGGATATGGTTAAAGTAAAGTTATAACCACGGTTGTAACCAATCAGAACAGGAGCTGTAAAAGTAGCTTTACTAATAACAAGTATGTTTTCTAAAATTGTAATTTTTGCAATAATTCAGATCACTTTGAAAGAGAATGTTATTTGAAATTATACAAAAATTCTATTGCCCATGATATCACTGCTAAATTGAGTCGTAATCAAAAATTCAAATGGATTTGGGTACCGAAAAGGAAAACTGACAAGACTCAATGTATCTCTACATCTATTACTGCTTTAAAAGTTTCATCATCTAATACATGGTATTTTACAGTGATTGTACTAGACACATGACAGGTAATGCAGAATTCCTCAAAGATATTTGTAAAGATCCAGGTAAAACTGTTAATTTTGGTTGTGGAGATACAGGTAAAATAATTGGTAAAGGAATATTGAACAAATTTGGAATGCTTGGACTTAATGATGTATTTCTTTTGGATGGGTTAAAGACTAATTTACTCAGTATAAGTCAACTGTGTGATAATAATCTGCATGTTAGTTTTAATATAGAAAAATGTCTTATTACTGATAAAAATGATAACTTGATTATGACCGGTGTTAGATCTGTTGATAGTTGTTATATTTATGATGAATCGAACACTGAATCTACAAAAAATACTTGCAATCAAGTCTTCACTGATAATACTGAGATTTGGCACAAGAAATTAGGGCATGTGAATTACAAAACTCTAAGTAAATTAGTCAGTATGGATCTTGTTAGAGATATTCCTAAGCTGAGCTTTAAAAATAATGTTACTTGTGGTGATTGTGCTAAAGGAAAACAGGCTAAGAGTATTCATGAAGGTACTAATCAAATTTATACCAAACAAGTACTTGAATTGCTTCATATTGATCTTATGGGCCCAATACAAACTGAAAGCATAGGCGGTAAAATATATATTCTTATTGTTGTTGATGATTTTTCTAGATTTACATGGGTTGTTTTTTTAAGAGAAAAATCAGATGCTTTTAAAGATTTTCGAGAATTGTGTCAAAAACCTCAAATAGAGAGACTCTACAATTGGTAAAATTATGAGGATAAGAAGTGACCATGGAACTGAATTTGAAAATAGCAAGTTTAAAGATTTTTGTGATACTCTTGGTATAAGACATGAATTTTCTACTCCTAAAACTCCACAACAAAACGGTGTAGTAGAAAGAAAGAATACAACTATTCAAAAGATGGATAGTCATGTTAAATTCTAAGAAATTAACTATAAGATTATGGGCTGAAGCCATTAGTACTGCGTACTATATTGTGAATAGGATCTATCTAACAAAAGGAACCAATAAGACTTGCTATGAAATCTAAAAAGGTAAAGAACCTAGTGTTAAATATTTTCATGTATTTGGTTGTGTTTGCTATATTCTAAAAGATAAAGAACACCTTGGGAAATTTGATGCTAAAAGTGATGAAGGAATATTTATTGCTTATGCTCAAAATAGTAGAGCTTTTTGAGTCTTTAATTTAATAACAAACACTGTTATTGAGTCATATAATGTTGTGTTTGATGAATCTAAGAATATCTCTGAGATCACAAGTGATGAAGATGGGCGTTGGAACATGGAACATGGAACAAACATGAGAGAAAATCAAGGATAAAGTTCCAGACATGGTTACAGGTCCAGTTACAACCACAGTTGTAACCGAGAGTGAAGAGGCAACAGAAACTAATCAAAACACTGCAGTTCAAACTGAAAGGAGACCTCGGTATGTAAGAACTCAAATAAATCACTCTCTGAATTATGTCATTGGTGATGTCAATGAAGGTATGAAAACTAGACACAAAAATTCTGATGTGGTTAATTTTGCTTGTTACATGTCTCAAGTTGAACCCAGAAACATTAAAGAAGATTTAAATAATAGTGAATGGATCTTAGCTATGCAAGAAGACCTTTCACAATTTGAACGAAATAATGTTTGGACTTTGGTGTCTGGGCCTACTAATAAAAATATTATAGGAACAAAGTGGGTTTTTAAAAAAAAAAGTAATGAAGATGGAATAATCGTTAGAAACAAAGCGAGGTTAGTAGCACAAGGATACACTCAAATTGGAGTTGATTTTGATGAAACATTTACACCTGTAGCTAGAATAGAATCTATACGAATGCTTTTGTCTTTGGCTTGCTTGTATGATTTCAAATTGTTTCAACTTGATATTAAGAGTGCATTCTTAAATGGAAATATTCAAGAAGAAGTATATGTTTGTCAACCTAAAGGATTTGAAGATCCAAAATTTCCTGAGTATGTTTATTTTTTGAAAAAGTCCTTGTATGGATTGAAACAAGCCCTTAGAGCTTTATATGATAAATTAACGAAATACTTGATTGAAAAAAGTTTTAATAGAGGGGGAGTTGATAAAACTCTATTTACTAAGAAAACTGCTAAGTATATTATTATTGCTCAAATTTATGTTGATGACATTGTGTTTGGCTCTACTTCTGACTTTAAAATTTCTGGGTTTATTGATGATATGAAAACTGTATTTGATATGGAGGTGGTGAGCTTACCTATTTTCTTGGTCTTCAAGTAAAACAAAATGATAAATGAAGTTTTCTTAATCAAAGTAATTATGCTGATAATCTTGTAAAGAAATTTGGTTTGAATGATGCTAAAGAGAAAAGAACTCCTATGAGTACTACTGTTAAATTGTCTAAGCCTCACATTATATCGATTTATGATTGGTAGCTTGCTTTATTTGACTGCTAGTAGACCTGATATATGCTTGAGTGTTGGAATTTGTGCTAGATATCAGGTTAATCCTCTTGAAACTCACTTGTTAGCTGTTAAAAGAATTATTATATATGTCGAAGGGACAATTAATTTGGGTTTGTGGTATACTAAAGACATCAATAATTTTCTAGTGGGATATTGTGATGCTGATTGGGTTGAAAATATTGATGATAGAAAAAGTACATCCGGTGGTTGTTTTTACTTTGGTAATAATCTGGTTTCGTGGTTTAGTAAAAAACAAAACTGTATTCCTTTATCAACTGCTGAATCAGAATATATCGATGCAGGAAGTGGATATACCCAACTTTTATGGATGAGACAAATGTTTTGCGATTATAATATAAAACAATAAATTCTAACTCTTTTTTGTGATAATAAAAGTGCTATAGATTTAGCTTATAATCCTGTTCAACATTCCAGAACTAAGCACACTGATCTAAGGCATCATTTTATTAGAGAATTAGTTGAAGAGAAAAGTTTAATTCTAAAACATGTCTTTACTGAAAGGCAATTAGTAGATATTTTTACAAAACCTCTTGATACTAATAAATTTAAAACTTTGAGAAGTGACATTGGGGTATGCCCTTATGAATTTAATTGATTATATTTGCATTGTATGCATATTTGTGAGGAATATGAGTAGTGTTTATGGGATCAAGAGTAATTCTTATTGAGTTTAAACGTATTTTTATTTTGAAAAGGCCGCTGGTTAATGACCATAAAAGATGTGAACTAAGTATAAAAGAATAATTAAATCTAAAACTCTTTTGAATGCACTAAGTGCTAGTATCCAAAAGTCAAACGGTTATAAGTGCGGTTGCAACTGTAATTGTAAGCTAAGTCTTTTTATCAGATCTGGTCTAAGTGCGTAAGTGGTGTTCACTCAATGTCCTAGCCAATATTTTTGGGATAGACCTTTTATGGATCAGGTATCATTGTGATATTCTTAGTATACCCAGCTATTTTTAACGGGAGTCCATAACACACGCTATTGATTATACTATTTGAGTAATATTGTCTCCAAGCTTTTTTAAAACTTATTGATCTCACCTTTTTGAGTTATTAAAAAGTATTTGTGTAGAGTAAAGGTAAGTTTTTTTTCTCAATGTTAAGTGTCTCGGTGCATAAAATTACTCCGTGGATCCTCACAATAAGCATATTTGTAAAAATAAATTATTATTTTCTGTTTTTTGGCTATATATATATATATATATATATATATATATATATATATATATATATATATATATATATATATATATATATATATTCTCTACTACTTTTAATTGACATATGTTTAAATCTGCTATATTTCTTCAGCTTTATGGAAAACCAAAATTTTGATCAGTATTATTTAAAATTAGAATGATTTATTGGGATATTTGGTATAATTCTATGTTTATTTACATGATTGATAAAAAATTTCAAAAATACATATCTTGCTAAAAAGTCTGTTTTAAAAATAAAAAAAAAAAGGTCATATCCTTTAAAACAAGATATTGTAAAAATTGGCTATATTTATATCTTAAAAGTGGTTATATTTTGATTTGGTAAAAATCTTTTTGTTAAAATCTTATTACCAATTTTTTGAACCACGTATATACCAGTCGCCCAAATGATGCACCAAATGTACTAAAACGGCAGTAACTCCTCTTTGTCATCGGTGTGACAAATAGGGGGAGAAGATTATGCGAGTTTATATTTACTATCTTAATTCTAATATTTCATATATGAATTTTGCAATACTAATGTGCAGGGGGGTAAACTATTAAACTCCAAGTATTTGTTAAATCCAATGACAAATGAGGAGATCGTTAGAACTTAAATTGACTTGTTAAAGTTATTTAATTTGTTGTCGTATTGGATTATGCCAAAATACTTGTGTATTAAAAAAATGTAATTATCATTACAAATTGTGTGGGATTTGTTTTTAAAAAAAGATATTATCTTATAAAAAGATTTGTTCTATTCCTTAAACCTTACTAAATAAAATCTTTCTTATTCAATGTTATACGAATGATTGTTTTTTGATTTGATGAGTATAAATTTGAATCATGTTATCAGATATATTGTTCCATATATAAATCTATCAAAAAGATTGTCACATGTAAATCTTTTTGAATAAATATATTATCTTATACTTCAAGATATATATTACTTGTACTAACAAATTTGATTAGATTTGTTTATGCTTAATTTGTAAGAATTATAGAAAGTATATCTTGAAGATTGAAAGGAGTTTTTATCTCCTAAAAATGAGCTAACTAATCTCATTATCACAAGCAATTTCAGCCGAATATATCAATAGATTGGAGTCAAAATAGGCATGAGATGCTATCAAGATTTATCTCTAATTATCTTGTAAAGATGGCGATCAAATCTTCATCAATGCAAAATGAAAACAGGCAGAATCTTTGAAGATTAAAGATAAGGAATGCGAATATTTGAAAAACTTTTTATTCTTATAAATAGTCTTATAATTTCTTTTAAAAGATTACG
Source organism: Primula veris (assembly GCA_963682055.1). Lineage (NCBI taxonomy): Eukaryota > Viridiplantae > Streptophyta > Magnoliopsida > Ericales > Primulaceae > Primula > Primula veris. Next base: position 27,826,361 of record OY821741.1, read on the forward strand.
TGTTCTAAACTTATAAATAACTCTACTATATTCGACACGTGAGAAACAACAACTTTGTAAGATTAATGGCAGGATGTTATTAATCATTTAAGTGATATCTATTTAGTAATCATACTATTAATATAAGGGAACTCAAGAAAAATTGAGTCTGCCCAATTTAGCCAATTTTTTCTAAAAATACTCTTATACTTTTTTCTTAATTATCATATTAACTACTTTCATAAAAAAATATAAAAATAAAAATTGATTACACTTTTTCTCCCTATTTAACCACTTTTTAACCCCGCAAAATTTCCTATATCCTATATTTTTTTGCTCTAAATATTTGTATCATCATCACAATTTATATCATTTTTTTTCTTATATCCTATATTTTTTTTTACTCTATATTTGGATCATCATCACAATTTATATTGTATCACACACAACGCGTGGGTATCGTTTACTAGTAGCAATATAGTGATAGGCAGAAAATCAAGAGTGAGTCTGTGAGTTTTCATAAGTCTCGAGTCCTATATTGTAAGATTGAAATATTATCATAAATTTGGGCGAGTGCCTCAGAGACGTAGCCCAAAGTTCTGGGTGAACTCTGTTTAAAAACGTGTGTGTGAATTTACTTTCAAGTACGTATTTATCCTGAGTTATATCCATCTTTAAAGTTTGGTTAGAATCGTGGTTGCAACTGCAGTTATAACCATAATTCTAACTGAACAGCGTAACGGCAACCGGAACAGCGAAGTCGGAATTTCAACTGTTTCTAAATAAATAAATAAAATCTATTAATGGAAAATAATTTAAAAATGACTGAGACTGTATTAAAAAATAACTCAACTATTTCAAAAAATGACTCAACTATTTTAAAAAATGATTCAGACTGTTTTAAAATGACTTGTATTGTTTAAAAAACAACTCTCACTGTTTAAAATGACTTGTATTGTTTAAAAAACAATTCAGATTGTTTTTAAAATTACTTAGAATAACTTAGAGTGTTTTTAAAATAACTTAAAACAACTCACTCTTTTTAAAATGAATTAAAATGACTCACATTCTTTTTAAAATGACTTAAAATGGGTCAGACTGTTTTTAAAATGACTTAAAATATGTCATACTGTTTTTAAATTGACTTAAAATTACTTATACTTTTTTTTTTTCGTTTTTGGATTTTTGTTGATTTTAGATTTTTGGGATTTTTTTAGAATTTTATTTGTGTTTTCGGGGTTTTCTTTTTTTAAGATTTTTTCGATTTTTATTTTATTTTTTCAGATTTTTCCGATTTTTTTTTAATTTTGTTTTTAAATTTTCTAAATTTTTCCTACTTCTTCCTATTTTTATTTTATTTTTGTGATTTAATGTAACAAATTTTCGAATTATATAGCCTTTTATAATTAGATTTGAAATAAAGAGACCGAAATGATAATATTTAAAACTATTGGGCAATGCTGTAATTTCAGGAAACATGAGGGGCGCACTCCAGTGCATCGCGCACACAACGTATTGTACACGTTTCGCTATCTGAATGGACGTCGCTGAAATGGACCAATACTTATTAGTTTTAGTTTTACGATAACATAACAATCCAAAATTTACCATGCGTAACACCAAATAAAACACACAGTAATTTCCTAATTTGGGGTAATACAAAAGTTTTTTTGTAAATGAGTTACCTGCTTCATTTGTCTGTTCCCGAAATCCCGATCCGACTTGTGTCCCGACCCGTATCCGACCCGAATTTTTCCGACCCGAGAATAGTCCCGACCCAAAAATGTCGGGTTTTGTCCCGACCCAACAAACTTCGGGATTAGGATCAGGTGACAATTTTGATTTCGTCGGTGTCCCGACCCGATTTTTTAATTAATTTATATTTTATATAAAGATATAAATTAATTTATATCAAATGCAAATGATGATAATCGAACATTTTACCTTTATTATACAATGTAAGCACTCTACCATATGAGTTACAATCTTTTTTTATTTATATATTAGTTATAATTATATAAGTATAATATAGATTTGTAGTTTTGAATATATGAAACTATTAAAATAAAAAATATACTTAGATTAAAAAATTATATTGTTATTTTCAAGGAAGATAAATGATTATTATTTTCCGATTATAAAAATTATAATGATAATTTATCTCATTTAGTATGATACTTGTTGCTTATGTGAATAAAACTAAATATTAAAAGAATCTAATAAAAAACGTATCAATTTTTTTATCTACTCCATTATTTGTATTTTCACACTATTTTTTCTACTACATGTTAATTATTTTTTTCATTTATTATGAATGTTATTTTTAAAATAGGATTATGTTTCGTGTTAATAAGATATTTAGACTTATCAAATGAAAATTGTTAATAAAAAATGACGTCGTCGTAAAATAAAAAAATATGTCGGGAGATTCGGGATAAACCTAGGCCGACCCTACGTGATCCCGAAAATTCGTGTTCCGAAAAAGTCGGGATCGGAATACGGGTTGAGCGTTTACAGGTCGGGTCCCGACCCTAACCCATCCCTGTTTTAAATAGTACTCCCTCCGTTCCCAATTAATTTTTCTCTACGAAATTATGTGTAATTTTGACCGGCTTATAATATTTATCAAAATTGTCGAAATGAAAATTTTTAAAACTAAATCATATAATTTAATGTTTGAACTATATGATTAAATTTTAAAAAAATTCATTCCGACAATTTTAATATAAGTGAGCAAAATTGGATCTAGTTTCGTAATCGATAATTAATAGGGAATGAGAAAATACTATTTAACAGAATAGATTTTTAATTTTGAATGTGTAAAACACCAAATAAAAAGGTGTACACGCCACACCGACAAATAAATAATAGCGGTGACAAATTAAAGAGCGTTGTTTTGCTTTAAATGGGACCCAAACCCCCATGTGATCTCTCAATCACTGCTCTTTGCCGACTCATCACACGCTATTTCTTTTAATTTAGAGTAAAATGCAAATAAACCCTTATATGATCATTTGTGAATTTTCAAACTTTTACGTTACCTCCACCTTCATCTTTTAACTTACATGACTTTTTAATTATTTGTATTATAAAATAATATTGATTTTATTAAAGTCAAAAAATTTTGTCAAACTGTCACTAATTTAAAAATCTATAACAAATTAACTATCATGTCACAAACCCGACACAAACCGTAGCTAATAAACTCGTAACAAAAAAATCCGTCACAATTCCTGTAACTAATTAGACATTTTTATTGTAGTGAATATCATTTATTTGATATTTTTAGTTTATCATTACACACGAGGTAAGATTACAATTATAGTAAAAAAAAGTTATCAGAAAAGATTTTATGAAACATAAACTATTTTTTAGTGTCTTCCCGTAGGAAAACAATTTGCATGCATGAAATCAAAAACCGATTATGATAAAGAAAATAAACCAAAACGGATAATTGAGCAAAAAGTTGTACCGAATTCGTTCCAATATACTTGTTCACTATGTAAAATCCAACTATTTAACAAAAATCACCATCACACTTTAGTTTTGCCAAACTTTCAAATCTACCATTAGTTTTGTTTGAGCCATTAAACAAATCTGACGGAAACTACTTGTCAGAAAAGCTTGGAACATTTACAAATAAAGTAACGAATAACTGAAAGTGCATAACTTTTTAGAGTGGACTCATCTATTAGACAAATGTTTAGAGTACAAATGTAATAAGGTAAAAGCACATATCAACTTTTGCAATTTTAGGAAAGTAGACAAGTAAATCGGAAAAATACAAATGGAATTCCGAATAAGTAAATAGGAATGAAGGGAGTGTCGTATGGCATCAAGGAACAAGGGTTATTTGCAAAAGTATAAAAATTTATGAAGTTTAATTGCAAGAACTTATAGTTTATGGCGGTTATTTGCAAAAGACGCATAGTTTCAGTGGATATTTGAATTTCACCTTTTAATAAAATTGTCAGTATAAACACAACTTTTGTCACACCCCTTTATTCTCTCCCCAATTCTCTCTCTCTGTAATCTAATCTAAATACACAGATATCTAAATATTAAGTAAGTAATATTGTAATAGGTATTATAAACAAAAAATGGGGAGATTTTTGGTGATTATTTTGGCAGTGTTGGTAACAGCGGTGGTTGTGAGCGGAAGACATTTTGAAGACCATTTTACTGTAACAGGTTTTGTTTATTGCGACACTTGCCGTGCTGGTTACGAGACTGATGCCACTCACTATATTCCTGGTAGTTTCTCTTTTTTATTTATTTAACTTTTGTTCCATGTTTTTAATTAACTTTATTTCTTGTTTAATATACTATCATTGTTAACTTATATAAATTGTCAAAATTTGATGACTAAACATTTTCAATCCGTTCACAATTTACGTTCCGACCGATGACTTTTAACGATTTCCATACCAAATGACCAGAAATTAGTCGATCTACAAACTTTATACTTTTGTTGAATTTTAAGTTGAATTTTTTTTTTTGTGAAATTTGTTTCAAATCCTTAAATATCTCTAGTTTTCACACGGTGTAATAATATTTATTTATTATTACCACATTCCTGGTACCCCCTTTATTATTTATTTATTTATTATTACTCCTGTTATTATTATTTAACTTCTAATGTTCCATGTTTAATTATTATTTTCTTATTCTTTGACTTCACTTATTCAGATATCCTTCATTGGGTTTGGGTTAACCTTTTTATCATTTGTTTATTTCTGTCTTAATTTACTGGATCTGATCATCTAATATCTGATTAGTAATTAGCCTTTTGGATCAATTAATATAGTAGTTTCATTTTAACAAATTACATACCGACTTACAACATTTAACAATTTCCATACCAAATTTGCATTTTTTAATCATTGACGAACTTTCGTCGAAATGAACAATTTTTGTACTACAAATGTACTATCACTTTTAACTCATACTTGACCAGTTTGATGTATGAATGCGTCACTTTTCATCTTAGAATGGAGGTGAGAGTGCTTATACATCTACTTTTGACCACTTTGTGTTTATTAATTCGACAAAAGTATGGTAATTGACTAATTTCTGCTTATTTGGAGTGGAAATTATTAAAAGTTGAAGGTTGGTATGGAAGGTGTTAACGGGTAATAGTTTAGTACAGTAAACATGAATTAACCTTTTTTATTATTTAAATTTTGTTCCAAGTTTAATATTAACTTGTTCTTTGACTTCGGTTGGTCTGATTTCATGCATTGGGTTGACCTTTCTTCATTTGTTTATTTCTGGCTTAATTCACTAGATCTGGTCATCTAATATCTGATTAGCCTTTCTTTAAGTATGAAACATTTGCACTGTTTTTCAAGTTATAAAATCTGAATAGATTAATGTGGAACCCTTGGTTGTTCCATTAAAATTAATTAAAAATCAAAGTCAAAAATGTTAACGGAAAGTTGATGTTTAGTGCATACTTTTGAACTTAAATATCAAAAACCACAATTTTTCGGTTTTTAAAATAATTGCTACATATCAATGTAGCATGTGAGCATTATAGATAAACTCAAAAAGTAAAAAGACGCATATCATTATTGAACATCTTGATCTAATCTTGAAAGAGATTTAAGCCAAAGGTTTTTGATGATTATGTCTCAAATTTTGTACTGAATGATCATTTTTCCATAATGTCATTGTTTTGGTGTGTAAACTGGTTTACAATACAATTTGTCCTAGTTTAATTTGATTTAGTTCTTCTAATTTAAGTTAAATATTCATTTTTTTTTAAAGTAGATTCGTAATATAATGTTCCTAAGTTAAACCTCTCATCTTGTCACTGAAATTATGCTGGTATAGTTCTCACATCATTATGTATATATGTCCTGAAACGTTACCCTAATAGAAATTCTCTAATTTCAGGCCTGTCACTCAGAATTACAGAACTTTTGATGTCACACTCCTAATTGTGCTTGTTTTTAAATTTAAACTACTGGTTAATTTATTACAACATTTCAAAAAACTGATACCATAGAAAATATCTGTATTTAGTGACATTTACATGTTTCGAAATGATATGAATGATTTATTATTGAAATAACATTCGAAGAGCATATGCATTCCTTATCAAAAACATTGTTGCAGGTTTATTGTTTATAATTTGCCATAACCTTAGTCTGGTCCTAGCTTGTTTTTAACGCCAGATCGCATAGCAGAAATGTTTTTAATTTCCGTTGTACCAAAAAAAAAAAATAAAAAAAAAATGGTTTACCATCTGATTGTTCATAAGATTGTGTGGCACATATCTGCAATTGTTCTTGCTTAAAAGTTTGAGCTATGATTGTAGCTTTAAAAATCATTTATTCCTGTAAGCTACATTTTTTTCGTTATGCCGTTAAGAAGCTTACTTTTTTGTTAATTGGCTAGAAGTTTTAAACTAGATGAACACCTTTTTTTTCAGTTGCAACATAAGTTAGCTTATTTGCTTAAAAGCTGCAACCAGACAATGCTGTGGAAAAAACTAGCTAGGGAGAAGGACAAAAACTTCAGTTATATTTAGACCATGATTATAGTGTTTACAATGATGCCCTGTGGAAAAGAAATTGTTTGCGGAAGTTTTTTGCCTACCAACTCTTACCAGCTTTTACTTCCCAATCATGTATTGGAGTAGCATTGTGAACTCTTTCATTTGCGATCCTTTGGCGCTAGCTGAAAACCTAACATTTTAATTGATTATGGTACATTTAGTTTGTTAACGTCATTTCATCATCAATTTGCTATTGCGAATTTCAGTGTTTTTTCCTAGACAAAGGTTAAACTCATCCGCTCGCTTCCCATGCCAGTCATTGCACTTGCAATTTTGTTAGGGAAAAATGCTAAAATGGTACCAAACCTATTAGCTTTTAGTGATTTGGTACCCAACCTAACACACTTTCTAATTTGGTACCCAACCTATACACTTTCGCTCCAATTAAAGGACTCAACTCACATCCGGTCATTTTAACCTAATTAACTCAAGCATATTTAGTGGTTTCACTTTAAATTCTTTAATACAACAATTGAAGGTTTCACATAGGTTAATTAATTGTAAATGAGACTTAGTATGCGTTAAAAATCGATGATCGAAGACAGATTGAGTCCCTTAATTGGGCTGAATACGTATAGCTTGGGTACCAAATTAGAAAAAATGTTAGGTTGGGTACCAAATTAGAGCGAAACGTATAGGTCGGGTACCGAATTAGAAAAAGTATTAGGTTGAGTACCAGATCGCTAAAAGTTGATAGGTTGGGTAGCATTTTAGCAATTTTCCCAATTTTGTTATGAAGTTTGTAAGACTTGACAATTTATTGTTACTTCCAATACTTTGAATTGTTATGATTTATGAGTAGAACCATTGTTTTAAATTAAAAAGTATTCTTTAAACTTATCCGTATCCAGTTTCCGGTGTCACCCATTGCACATTGAATTGCTTATGGAGTTTGTAAGACACAGATTTTTGAATCGGACTACAAAGATCATTGAGTAGGACGATTCTACCACGTACACATTTTTATTTACTCACGTTAAAATTTAATCAGTTTTATACGGTCATGTAGTGGGAAATACTCATCTTACCACTTCCATTGCTTTGCATTGTTTTGATGAGTAGGACTGTTGTTACAAGTACTAATTTGTTTATACTCAATAGTATCATTGAAACTGATTCAGTTCTTCTTTTATCCGGCAAGTAACTGAAAACCTTATTTGTGTAAATTTTTTGATGAATAATTATATACTAATATTGCTATCCAAAATACTTGCTCGAAAACCTTGCACATTTGCGTGGATCCTGCATTTTTTACTTTTTGAAAATGAAAAACAATTAGTATTAATACACAATGCTGTGGGTTAGGTTTTTGGGTAATGAATACGGTGATGAAAAGCATTGTTCTACTACTACTCTCTCCTCTTTGATCCAATATTTTTTACCAAACTCAAATAACACTGATTTTTTTTCTTTAACTTTTGTACTCCATAGGTGCTAGAGTGAAAATCGAGTGCAAAGACAGGGAGACTCTGGAAGTTAAGTACCAGGTCGAGGGCCTCACAGACTCTACAGGAACCTACAGCATATTAGTCAAAGGTGACCACAAAGACAACATATGTGATGCTATGCTCGTTAGCAGCCCTCAAGCAAGCTGTGCCGAACAAGACGAAGGACGTAACGTAGCACGTGTAATCCTTACCAATAACAATGGGTTGGTCTCCAAAACCAGATATGCTAATTCCATGGGGTTCTTAATGACCGAGCCAATGTCTGGTTGTACCCAGATTCTCAAGAAGTACCAGGAAAATGATGATTAGATGGTTGTTCGATTTTAGTTTTCTCGGAAAATTATATCATGTGTTTCCGGTTCAGATATTAATATGTTGTATAATTATAATTTGGTTGGGTATCGTGTTATTGGACTCTGGCTTTATAGCAAGCTGAATGTTGTGTTTATCTATGTTTAAGACTGGAAACTTTCCACATTTTAAATTATATTTAACTGGGTAATGTCTTATTCCTTCACAGTTTCTAACAATCTTTTTCCTTGTATGACAGTGGAGATGTAAATGTTTATAAGACCATTTAGAGCAGGCAATGGCAATCTAAGCTTTTTTGTTACAACATGATCCCCTTTAATTTGTGGGATACTGATCCCAAATGAATTCTCTACAAGACTACATGTTTGAATTACAAGACTACATGTTTGAATAACATCTGATCTAATTTTCCGAATGTTCCTTCGAGCAGTAAATTGATTGTGAGAAATACGATTACATTAGGTTGTATGAAGTAGTAAATTCGAAACACCCTGTATGTTGATTACATCACTTGTGCATGTTAGTTTCCACTAAAACAATATTCTCCCTTATGATATGACTAAACCAAAGGAGACCTTCATGAGCCGATCATTATAGTTTGTTTAGTAGATTACACCTATAATATTGTGGTACTGAATGTTAAATAACTGATGCAAATCGAGCTATTAGCGATTCTCACAAGATTGTTCCTTGAAATTTTTGGGTCGTTTATTGAAGTGATTTTGGGAACGGTACCACCTTGCCATTTCTTTTTAAGGATTGATATCGCTTTCAAAAAACTAATTGGGAAATGGAACGACATACCCATCACGAGCAACACACATTTGTCCAAACACCTTTGTAACCCTACTTACTATCATTATCGGCTTCCATTTTCATCCAATCCCTCTCGCTGTATATATAAATCTAATTAGATATAGTATATACTAGTAAATGATACATTGTGATATGCTATAAATTATGATGATTATACAAATAGAGTAAAAAAAAATGATATAAGAAAAAAAATATGACATAAATTGCAATGATAATACAAATATTTAGAGAAAAAAAATATAATATATAAGAAATTTTGCGTGGTTAAAGAGAGAGAAATAGTGTAATTAGTTTTTATTTTTTATGAAATTGGTTAATATTCTAATTAATAAAATAATATAGGGGTATTTTTGAAAAAAAATGGCTAAATTAAGCAGAATCATTTGATTTGGATTGACTTATTATATATATATCATTCTATTATAATAAGCCAATCCAAGGGAATTGAGGCTGCTCAATTTTGCCCATTTTTTCCAAAAATACCCCTATATTGTTTTATTAATTACAATAATACCATCCTCATATAAAAAAATAAAAATAAAATAAAAACTAATAACACTATGTGTCCCTGTTTAACAACCAAACATTCTTTTAAGTCTTATACTATTTTTTTTTTATTATTCACGTATTTGTATCATAACTACACTTATTTTTTATATTTTAATTGCACACGCAACGCGTGGGACACGATTACCGGTATATATATATATATAACAACAAGTATAGAGAGGTTAATTTACACATATTTTACGAATCTAACTCATCCACCACACCAGCAACAAAATACATAGCTACAATCGACCCAAATACTGAAATACGGAATATTTATCATCATCCTCAATTTATTTATTTTCTGTTAAATGTTTTTTTCTTTTTATCTGAAAAACCGAAAAAATCGAAACCGAAACCAAACCATACCAGTTCGATTCGGTTCCCATCTCCAAAAACAGCAAAATCGTACCGAACCGAAACCGGAAAAAATTAGGTTTTGGTTCCGGTTTTATCTAAAACCAAACCGGACCGAACCGTGCCCACCCCTAGGTCTAATACACTTTACATCTTAAGTACCAAATTCTAATTATGACGTCATATTTGTTCACTTTAGATCTTAATAACCAAATTTACCCCAAGTTTCAATATGAGCTATAAAAGATTGTACTAAAAACCAAAGTTATTGATAACAATATAAAGAAACATACTGTAACTCAAAAGCGTTAACTAAATATCTATACAAAATTGCAGGTCAAAGTTAAGAAAAATCAAGAAATGCAAAAATGGAGCAAGAAATTGATAAAAGAAACATATCAAACCGAATTGATAAGAACCCATGCTTGTAGGTTGTTTATTTGGAATAACATTTTGTTGAAATAAAATGGCCGTCGTAATTTAACAAAGGTAGTCGTGTAATCTCATCACAGTTACTAATACTATTATTTTTAATTTTAAAGTAATTTTAACTCCATTTCTAGTAAGTTTCCACCTTCTAATGATCAAACTACTTTTAAAGAAAACATAATAGTATTGAAAAGGGAATGTCTATTAACATATTTTTGAGGCCCAAAAATACAAAGCGGTCTCAGTGTCGTCTCCAGTATTTTTGACACCAAAATCAAATTTAGATAAATGGCCCTCATATATTAGTACAAAACTTCAGAAAGAATGAGCTTCTAGTTCACGTGTTTCGAAATACATAAGACCTTAAATGGACACAAGTTTTAAAACCTAAACTCAAGCGGAAATATGACGGCCAAGTTTTTTGATAATCAAAAGTTTTCGGAAATGTGATTTTTTTTTATTATATATTTCGCAACATAGACTTTTTTTTCACTATAATATTTATCATATAATACTTTATTTAAGAGACAATCAAACGTCGAGAAACCTACTACAAGAGTTTCTAAATTTAATACAATTGCAACTTAAAAAAACAGTTAATGAAAATAATATAGACATCTCCAATTAATCAAATATATCATTTTTTTTTTTTTCATAATTGCAATTATTTTTAAAATCTGTGAACTAAAATATAAGAACCAAAAAGATATATTAATGTTGAACTATATGGGTTCAACTTAATAAAATCTTCAAATTAATATATGTAAGTCATTATATTCCATCAATAAACAAAAATAAAACATTGAGCTCCTCTTATATATTATATATGTATTTATATGTTGTTCTTTTTACCACTTTACAAGTCAGTTTATATATATATATATATATATATATATATATTTGACAATTTGTAAATAGAGGACCTACTAAATCGGATGCCCTAATCGTTTGCTTTGGTTCACTATGCACTAGAGTTGTTCTTGGCATTACTTAATACACGTTTATTTTCCTAATTTTTTTTTTGGCTGATGCAATTCATATTCTACAATTTAATTAATGAGGTGTAAGGATAATTAATATGTGTTGTTTCTAATTTTTTACACATGTTAGTTAAAGTTTAATGTAACAACACATTCGTTAGGTGAAATAAGAAGAAAAATAATTAGTAGTATCCACTATGGTGATAATGAAACAAACCGTTCGTAATACACATCGTGTTTGATCCGTAAAGTGCTTAGTTTGTGCTTGGACCTAAACCGTTCGTAATGTAGTGAAACACGTTAATAATTTATGCTTAAAAAAATCTTAAAAAATTACAATTCTTAACCATCTCCTAACTAAACAAATTAATGTGTCTCACTACATTACACAAACTAGAGCATAAAATAAAGTATGTTTTTTTTTGTATTTTATCACGTGGGAGAACGATTTCATTCTGATTTTTCTTTTTCTTTTTTTACTTTTTTGTGTGCCTCAGCCTAAGCTATTCAACTTACTTGCCTTATGCAAAGATCGGCTCGGTATTACATTAATTACATTGAAATTTCCATTTACTTGCCTTATGCAAAGATCATGCAAAGATCGGTTCGGTATTACATTAATTACATTGAAATTTCCATGTTCATGGTTTAACTATTAAATAAAAAGTATCAAATGTATAGTCATTTACAAATTACAATTATTATTAATTATAATCTAAGTAGTTAGAATACACAAGTTTAACCGTACAAATTCAAATCATATAGTACTAAGAATACATGGACTGATAAAAACATGTGTAGTAATAAAAAGGAGTGATAGTGCTACATAAATTTATTCTTATCATGGTTTGAATTTACTCGATGTAGTAACCACCATCCGAATTAAACACCAAAAAAAAGTGACCTATCTGTTATGCAAAGTAAGTGGGGTAACTAAACTTTGTTGACGTATATTTGAAAATAAATCATTATCCACTTGCATATACAAGAGACTGATATCTCATACGGAGTATACTCTTACAGTAAAAGGTACCTCTGTACAGTTATTTCATTGAGACCATACAAACATTATTGGTCATCTTGAGTCTTAGTCTATTGGGCTTATCTTGAGCTTTTTTAGCATATGTAACCATACTCTCTATTATATAAAGAGGGTAAGGGTGTCTTGATGTATCTCTCTGTACACTCATATTAATGAATAAACATTTCGTCTTATTGTATCTCTTTATATTCTCTCCCTATATCTATATACATATATATGTGAGCTAATATGTCACACAACACGTTATCAGCACTTTGGTACTAAGATATACGTTCGCGGATATTGGAGATTTTTGGTAAACGCACAGATATTGGGTATCTATAAACCTTGAAGTTTATCATGGTTTTTTTTAGGATTTTGCTATATCGACGTTCAACAACATACCGTGCGTAAGGTACCGAATTCAAAACTTAATTTATTCCATATATGTGATTGCACGTATTATTTTATGGATAAATAAAGCATGATAAAAATACCGTAGTATATAATACATGTGTATTAGAGTTTGTTACTTGTATGGATAACTAAAACATGATCGTAACACATATATTGTTGATTATAAAATCATATTTGTTGATAAGACCATACACAGTAACCCAAACTGCATGTATTTGTTGAAAAAAAAACCTATGCATGATAGATTTTTTTTATTTTTACTGTCTAACATGATCAACTTGTCTATAAAAACCTATTGATATGTAATATGTATCGTGTACTGTAAAATTGTATTTTTATACAAACAAAATCAGTAAAATACATATAATCGGGTTATGAATCGGAAATCATGTATTTGTAAAACATGTATTAATTTGTGGGATTAAATCTGTAAAAAAACTGAAAACAGTTGGACTGTTTTGTAATTCGCTGAAACTATTGATTGTGCATGTTAATTACTAAATGACTAAACTGAAACTTGTCTGAAATTATGGAGTGAAGCTGTAATAATGCTATAAATAGATATATAGTTTGCTGAAATTACACGGATAGTCCCTGTAGTATATTACATGTATAAAAACAGTATATATGTGTTATAAAAGTCAATATTCGGTCTATAAATATTCACCCACATGCATATATATTTATTAAAAATGCAAGTGAATAAAAATTGCATGTTAATTGAATAAATTGATATTTTTTCATGTAAATTTAACCACTTTGCATGTTAAAAATTACCATATATAGAATAAATTAGTAATTAAAAATATATTGCTTGCTTACATGTTAAACTATCATGTATAGAATTACTTATATGGCAATAAACCGTACATAATTGATTGATATATTGTTAGCATAATCAACATATCTTTTGATATTACCATAGATATAAATATCACATATGGCAGTTAATTATTTGATTTGATCTAATTGATTTGCTTTGATTTGGTATGATATAATTTGTGTGATTGATAATCCTGAATTGATTTAGTTTATCAACAAATCTACTGCATGATTAGATATATATCATGAATATATTTTATACTGCCTTGTATATATATGTGGTTATCTAGAATAGATATATATGTTATTTATTGCCATGAATGTTAGAGTTGCGAAATAATATATATTCACATTTAAGTTGGAAAAATTATGAATCTTTCCTAAATAGCCTCACCTATTTGGATACGATGTCTAGGAAAGATATAGGCGGAAGTCGATATCCTAATGAGGTCGGGTTTTAAGTGGCATTCGTGCCCTCCACCCTCACCGTTTTTCCTGGCCGTTTTTCAAGTAGAGCTACCGAAAGGGGTTGACTAAATAATAATTTCCCCGAGTGTGTTTATATAGTGATGTATGTTTCGCCGAATTGGTGTTTCAGTATCGACCCGTCGTTCGATCAATGAGAACCAATTCACATGAGAAGCAAAACTAATATTTTCGAACCTGTCGTTTCGAAAAAACGTTTGTGCTTGTGCAAACCATAAACATATAAACCAGTCGTTTTATATGATAAATAATACAGAACTCCCAACACATGTTGGATGCCATCTATGATGAGAAAAATCGTAAAACATACTTGCGAAATGACTGTTTAAACGTTGATTTTAATCCGTCACCACATGTTACTCACCCTGATGTGTGAATATGTGGTGTCCAAAATTTTTTTTGGATGCCATCTTTGATGAGTAAAACACGAGTTTGTTGTTACCCTCAGGATGAATGCTAAGGCGTTGATTTTATTCTGCCGCCACATTTGAGACGTGATGACGTCTATGGTGAACAAATGTCTTAAATTGACATATTGGAGCAATACTTCACCAAAATACTAGCCTGGAAATTGTATTCCATAAGCAGTATTGTGAATTTATATTCACCATGTTTCTTTATCGTCCATCTGTTATTGGATAAGAAAATTGCCCTGGTGAGTAGTTTTAATCCTAATGGGTCAATGGCGAATTGTTTGCCTGATATTAATGCTCTTCGTGTACATTTTTTTCCATGAATCGAGAACCGAGACAAGTGTTATTTGTCTCGAACTGTCGCTATCCCGATGAATCGCCTAGCCAAGCGAGATTTTAGACTTCGTCAAAATTGAAAACCTGTGGTTCCAAGACAGTAATTGAAAGAAACAATATGGCCCGTTGTCACAAAGAAAGAGATAATGCTCAAGGAGGCAATTCTATGCTATAAAGACAAAGGTCATGCATGGTTACTCCTTAAATAGTTTAAAACTATTATAAATGTGGAAAAATCGATGCTAATGTGGTTAAAGATAACTGAAAGGAAACTCTCGAGACCCCCAGTTTTGTGGCTCAAATAAGTTTGGTACCTTTCTTTATTGATTTTGATAAATCATTGAGCCATTTTTTCGCTCATCTGGATTATGTTTTTCCATTTGGATTATGATTTTTCCATTTGGACATACTTTTGGATTATGGTTTGCCTGTTTACGAAATACCTCGAAATAATTTAAAGTGTTTTGAACAGATTTCTTTGACAAATGTGACCAAACTTTAAATTATGAAATTTTAGGCAATACTTGTGGGTAACAGTGTACCACATAATTTACCAACTATTTGCCTAAAAGAGTACTCAGTGACAAAGATTCTGGACCTATTGTTCCAAATCAAAATCTTTGGTAAAACCAAATTGAGTTGTCAAATATGAGGTCTTATACTCATGTAGGTCCTTCCGTACCTTGTTGAGTTATAAAATATTCGAGAAAACCAGTGTTATCTGGTAATAGCTAATGAAAGAATTAAAATTTCTTTACATAGCCTCCATTCAATACGACCAAAAACATATTTTAAAGGAGTTGAAATGTCTTTCAAGTGGTTGCTACCACATTCTTTAAAGCATTTAAAGTTACCTTATCATTTCTTCTGTCATCAAAATGATAAATGATTTAGATGCTAAGACATGATTGTCTATACTATCATTCGCCTGTCGTCGATTGATAAGAGCATTTTGATATTGTGGCATTGACCGGATGAGATATTCCCGGGTCAAAAGAAGATGCTTGACTTATAATCGCATCGCATTTGGATTCTCTCTGAGAATATATTTTTTTATTAATCCGAAATTCATGCCACTAATGCTCACTTTGAAAGACTAGTATGTGTAAAGATCATGAAATGAACTTGTAGAATTATTGTAAAGAATTGAAGGAGTTTTTGTGGACTTATCCAACCATAAGACGGACCATAAATATAAATGGTTATGGTTGATGCATCGACAATAAGGTCACATGATTATTGTTGTCCAAAGAAATGTAGCATTTCTCAAACTTTTAGCCCTATCATTAAGTTGATGGCTCATGATCCGGATTATCCTGAAAAGTCTAGTCGACTTGATAATTCCGAAGAGTAAAAATTGAAATTTCGATTTGAATTACTTGAGTTTGGAAATTGAAATTGAACATCGTGTCGATTATGTTCAGACCCAAATGGACTCACGGAAAGTTTGATGATGCGACTGCAAATGATTGCACGCATTTCTTGGTCTTGCGCACCAAGATTTATATTTCCGTGTGGGGTTATGCTATTTTGCTGCATTGGTCCGTCATGAGGCCCATAGACACTCAAACACCATATGCATACCAGCTGGTTACTGGTTATGAGCCAGAAGTCTCATATTAACGCGTGTGTAGAGTGATTAATTAATATTTTGATTGGGCCGTTATAGCGTTCAAAATATGGACCTCTGAAGGGGACATAAGTCGATTATGAATCTCCTGCCTATCATTTGATAGAGTAACCTTGGCAAGCGATCTCTTTACCGCATGATATGCGAAAGTGACATCGCTAAGACTGTTCTCCCCGTCGTTAGGGGGAGATTTGCACGTTACTGTTGATAAGGAACGACGTGAAGTAACATGACATAACCCACTCAGTCTTAGCTTGATTCCAAAAATTGCACTTAGTCATAAGTAAGTGCATACACTCACTCAAGTCTAACTAAATGCCAAACGCATTTAATGACTTTATGAGATGTCACGGGATCATTTATACCTGCTACAAAATGCTTGCAAGGATAGACGTCCCTGTCGGATGCCGTGTTCCTCTCGTAACACGTTGCTTTGGCCGAACACGCCAAGCAAAGGATGCTGTTGTCGGCCGTCAGTCTATATCGTCCTTCCCAAGATACGAGGAAGTTGACCGGTTCTTAATTCGTTCAGTCGTAGAGGTGGTGAACTGAAACTCGTTTATCGCACGGGATTATAAAGGATCAAGGAGATGTGTGATTTCCTCCTCATCCTAAGAATCTCGAAATATCTGTCGATCATGATAACTTAGACGATATTGAAGCAAAATGAGATTGTCATTGATTACTTGTTCATATATTCGGTGACGACTGATAATATGAGCAAATTATGACAGGGAACCATGTACTGTTGCCTGAAGTCAACGTAGAATAGACTGGACTAATGGAAACTTGCAATCCAAGTAGACTCCTTAGCAAAAGTGTGTTCGGACCTATAGCTCCAACACCACCAACGTTAAACGAGTTTGTTTATTTGGTTATTCGTAAGGAAAAGTGATGAGAATAATGAGATTGTAGAATGCTCACCTAGTAACGCAAGGCTTCTCTCACATCTTGGAATTGATTACGAGATGGTTGATTTCCTCATAATGGACGTTATAACGGTCCCCTATTTTATCAGTTTAGTAGTTTCCCAAAAAACTGATTATGCAGCATGTGATTGTGGTCACTGTTTTATCTCTATGGGGATTTAGACAAAAAGATATAGATGAAGGTCCTTGTGTGACTTCATAATGTTTGAATCAAGTAGTTCCTGACCACGGAACATGATCTCAATTAAATGAGACATTCACTATATGGATTAATATAATCCGAGCGTATGTGGTATACCCGCCTAAGTGAGTACTTGATCAGCTTGGGATACTTGAACAAGTATTATGCCCTTGCGTGTTTTATTACGCGATCCACTTTTGAATTTGCCTTCGAGATGAAGGATCTTGGGAAGATATGGTAGTGACTCGGCCTGATGATCGAGTCTCGTAAAAATTGAATCTAATTCCATGATTCATACTACACCCAGAAGGTGTTATGACGTTTTAGTCATTATGACGCTAAGTCGTCAGATTCTCCCATGATCACTAGACATTGATATAAACCCAGTCTGTCCCTGATGAGACGATGAAGAGATATTGAACCATGATGTTCATATCTAAGTACAATAAGCACATCATTGTACTTGGTCTAATGTGCTAGGACGAACATCTCGTCTGGTGTGAATGGTATAGCTCGACACAGCATCGCGTTAACACGCTGCCATCGAAATGGCATAAAAGATATTTTCCCATTACCTTAAGGTAACTGTGGATGAGGGCGTGTCTTATCCCATTTTGCGTCATCGAGTGTATCTACCCCCTTCGGTACTCGAATTAACGCAACCCTTTTTCGGTTATACCGATGCCGGTTACTTATCAGATCCGCATAAGGGATATTACTAACATGGCCTGTTTTTACCATTAGGAATAAGGCGATATCTTGGAGATCTTGAAATGACTCCAAGCAAATCACTCTGATCTATTCGTGCTCTATGAGACGACTAGAGAGTGTATATGGTTTCGAGCTAGTATTAGCCATATTTTATATGCTCTGTCTCACGATCCAGATAAAACACTTGTCATAGAAGACAACTTGTTGTTATCGATCAAAATAGACATGACTACATTATGCTATTTAGCATTTATCGTCAAAATAAATCTTCACATATGAAGTTTAAGAGCATCGTGTCGAATGCTCGTTTTATTCCACGTTATATTTTCTTACATACAGTCGTGTGCAAGTAAATGAGGCATCTAGTCGAATGCTCGTACTCTTTATTCGAATATGAAATCCTTGCACCCAGTCGTGTGCAAGTGAGGGGGAGCATCCATGTGAATGCTTATTGCACTAATTACTATTTAGTCGAAATTCTAGCATCATGTCGTATGCAAGTGAGGGAGAGCATCCAGTCGCATGCTCGGATACTCTTTTTGTCCTTAGACCAAGGTTTTTTCCCACTGGATTTTTCTTGGCAAGGTTTTTAGCGAGACATGTTCCCATCATATCCTACTTAAGATTGCCGAAATTAGGGGGAGTATCCTGTTGTATACTTCGTATACTGTGTACTCTTTTGTCCTTCGACTAGAGGTTTTTCCCACTGGGTTTACTCTAGCAAGGTTTTGATGAGACACCTGTTTTGTGGTTGATCCCCTACTATTACTACCACTGTTGCACTCTTTTTCCTTTGATTAGAGATTTTTCCATTGGGTTTGCTCTGGCAAGGTTTTGATGAGGTACATTGTTTTGTGGTCAGTTACTTACATGGTATTTCGGCTTATATCATTCATCTACACAGTTTCTCCTAGGTACCGATTTTGTCCCACATTGGGTTTTCCGGCACTAAGGTTTTTATGTGTTTAGCACTGCGAATGAAGTCGACTCACATCGACAGCATAAAGACGAAAAAATCAAGACTTCCAAATGGGGAGTGTTGTAGGATATTATTGGCCATCTTAGGCCTTACTCTATTGGGCCTATCTTGAGCTTTCCTAGCATATGTAACCCTACCCTCTATTATATAAAGAAGGTCAGGGGTGTCTTGATGTATCTCTCTGTACACTCATATTAATGAATAAGCACTTCGTCTTATTGTCTCTCTCTATATTCTCTCCCTATATCTATATACATATATATGTGAGCTAATATGTCACACAACATTCCTTAATTATTTGTAGAGATTATAAATAAAAAATAAATTTTTTTTAAAAATGAGATTGTGGAAATTTTGTAATTAATTGCTAATAGGATAGTGGTTTCACATTTAATTGTGATAGTATGTAGTTGACTATTATTATATTAGTAATGAGTAAATAGTTAATAGTTAATAGATAGTTATTAGTATTTAATATTATTAGTTGTTGGTATTTAATTAATTTCTCAGCCTATATATTGGGCTTCATGTAAATCTTCTTATAAAGGAAAAAGGATAATATTTCTCCCTAAAATTACATGGTATCAAAGAAGGCTCTATAAACCTAACAAATCTCTTTGACAAGGGCATGCCTTATGAAAATGAAACCCCGATGATCTTTTCCAAGCCTGAAGGTTCTGTCGATAGTTCTAATGGCGGATTAGACAACAACCATGCTCTCATCATTGGCCATAAACTAAATGGAGACAATTATCTCCAATGGTCACACTCCGTGATGACGTTCATCTATGGAAAAGGTAAAGATGATTATCTCATCTTAGAAGTTGCTTCTCCATCAAACCCAAACTCAGAATTCAAATTGTGGAAGTCAAAAAACAACATGATCATTTCGTGGCTGATAAATTCCATGACAAATGAGATCGGAGAAATTTTTTTACTCTACAACACTGCAAAAGATATTTGGAATGCAACAAAGGATGTTTACTCCAGTAATGAAAATACTTCAACGTTGTTTGACATTTGTGATGATACTCTCTCCCGTGCTCGTTAATAGCAAAGCTATGAAACCCTAAGTCACTATGGAGGCGCTGAATAAGCTAGTGAGAGAGACGCACTGTGATTTCTATTTATTTAATTTTATGTATGTGTAATATGTATTGTATTAAGACTGAATATTCTGATCTGTTCGATCTGTATTGTTTAATAGATTAGGACCGTAGGAGTTAGGGTAATAGAAGTGCTGAGATGATGCCACATGGATACTAATCCAACGACATATGTTAAAGCAGATTAGTTAACTGCTTTTAACCGCCTGTAATTTCAAATATTTGTAGTTACTATATATAGAACTGTATTGTAATAGTTTAAGGATATCAGAAATAATAACAGCTTGTGTTTAATTTTAATTCCGTTTTCTTTTTCTATCAAAACTCGATCTGAATAATACAAATTGGTATCAGAGTGGTTGAATTTCATTGCTGGGAAACGCGCTCAAGCATCACAACAACTACAACCAAGTTCCACACCATTTAATGAAACCAATCAACCATTATTACAACCAGAAAATCAAACACCTATGATGACTGATCAGAAAATTGACCAACTACAGAATTTAATGGCACAAATGAATATCCAATTACAAGAATTAACCGAATCTCAAAAGCAAAGCAAAAATAAGGAGGGAGAGAATGGATCTTCAAGCACACCTGGACAGTTAAATTTCAAAAACTCTAATGTTGAATGCCTTCACAAAATACGGTACCTGATCAAAACTTTCTTAATATTAGAACAGTGAGGCTTGATTTCCCCAAATTTTAAATGTATGGAATGGGTTTATAAGGCTAATCAATTTTTTAATATATACCACACACCAGAAATTCAAAAGATAATGATTGCTAATTTACATTTTGAAGACAAGGCCTTGATTTGGTACCAAAATCAAGAACAAAAAGGCCTAATCACAACTTTGGAGGAATTTACAGAACAAATTATAAGAGGATTTTCTGATAATCTTCATGAAAATGCTTTAGACTCATTAATCAAGTTAAAGCAATCACATTTTGTTAGGGATTGTAAGGGAGAATTTGAATTAATTTCTAATAGAATAAAAGATCTAAGCAAAGACCATAAATTAACTTATTTTGTGAGTGGCTTAAAAGATGAGACTGGTCTAATGGTTAAAATGCAATTTACTAAAACTATTGATACTGCCTATTCCATAGCAACATATCAAGAACAAAAATTAATGCTGGAAAGGAAAAATGCTAATAAATCTTATCTGGGGTATAATAAGTTTAATCCAAATTCTCAAACCACATACACTAAAGTGCAAAGTTCTATTTCTAATTCAAATTTACCACCCACTAAAAGGTTAACACCTAATGAAATGGAAGATAGAAGAAAAAATAATTTATTTTACAATTGTGATGAGAAATGGGTGAGGGATCATGTATGTATTAAGCCTAAAATCTTCTTACTTCAAAAGAAATATTTTAATGATGGGGAAGAAATTGAAACTGAATGAACAATCTAAAAATGATAATGATGATAATCAGCCAAAAATTGCCTTACAGGCAATTATATGGGGTGTTAACTCTTCATCACTTAGATTTGTTGGTAAAATTAATAGAAAAAAGATTGGGATTTTGGTGGATTCGGGTAGTACACACAATTTTCTTGACCCAAAGTGGGTTAATAAACAGAAATTACCAGTGAAAAAAATCCAAACAATGAGTGTTAAGGTGGCTAATGGAGAAAGTTTAATGAGTGAGGTTATGTGCAAAAATATGAACTTAAAGATACAAGACCATAAATTTAGAACAAATTGCTTAATTCTACCCTTAATTGGTTATGATATGGTGTTAGGGGTCCAGTGGCTAAGTTCTTTGGGTCAAATAAATGGTAATTTTAAAGGGCTAATTCCCTATAAGTATCTCATGGCAAATTATATTCCTTCTAGCTATCTTGATAATTTCACATTTCCTCATAGGTAACACTTTTTATACTATATGAGTTTTATTAGTAATTGATTTTTTAAAAAAATGAAAAAATCACAAAAAATCATAAAAAATATAAAAAAACTATAAAAAATCACCAAAAAGTATAAAAAATCACCAAAAATAAAAAAAAATTATTAAAAAAATAAAAAAATCACAAAAAAATTATAAAAATTACAAAAAAAATAAAAAAATCATAAAAAATTACAAAAAATCACAAAAAATTACAAAAAATCACAAAAAATCACAAAAAATTACAAAAAATCACAAAAAATTACAAAAAATCACAAAAAATTACAAAAACTTACAAAAAATCACAAAAAATCACAAAAAATCACAAAAAATCACAAAAAATCACAAAAAGTTACAAAAAATACAAACAAATTACAACAAATCACAACAAATCACAAAAAATCACAAAAAAAATCACAAAATTCACAAAAAATCACAAAACATTATAAAAAATAACAAAAATCACAAAAAATTATAAAAATTATAAAAATTATAAAAAATCACAAAAAATACAAAAAAAAAGAATTATAAAAAAATTAAAAAATCATAAAATTTTTAAAAAATTACAAAAAATATTTTTTTTTTGTCAATATAACACTTTTTATACCGAAAAGTGATTTTTTTATACAAAAAAATGGTTTCTCCATGATAAATGTGCCTTTTTTTAATCTGAATGAGCTGAAAGTGCATCTAGTTCAGTCAAAAATACATATAATTCAGTCAAAAGCGTATATAGTTCAATAAAAATGCATATAGTTCAGTCGAAAGTGTATATAGTTAGTCAAAAATGCATAAAATTGAGTCGAAATTGCATTCAATTCAGCTGAAAGTACATCTAGTTCCTTTGAAAGTGCATACAATTCAGTCGAAAGTAAATATAGTTCAATAAAAGTGAGTATGCATATAGTTCAGCTAAAAGTGCATCTGGTTCAGCTGAAAGTGCATCTGGTTCAGCTGAAAGTGTATCTAATTTAGTGGAAAATACATATAGTTAAGTCAAAAATGCATATAGTGTAGTCGAAAATGAATATAGTACAGTCGAAAGTGCATATAGTTCTGTTAAAAATGCATCTGATTCAACTAAAAGTGCATCTGGTACAACTGAAAATGCATATGGTTCAGCTAAAAGTGTATCTGGTTCAGCTAAAAATGCATATGGTTCAGACAAAAGTGCATCTAGTTCAATAAAAGTGCATATCGTTCTGTAAAACCTGCATCTGGTTCACCTAAAAGTGCATATGGTTCAGCTGAAAGTGCATATGGTTCAGCTGAAAGTGCATATGGTTCAGCTAAAAGTGCATCTGGTTCAGCTGAAAGTGCATATGGTTCAGCTAAAAGTGTATCTGGTTCAGCTGAAAGTGCACATGGTTCAGCTAAAAGTGCATCTAGTTCAATAAAAGTGCATATGGTTCAGCTGAAAGTGCATCTAGTTCAATAAAAGTGCATATGGTTCAGCTGAAAGTGCATCTGGTTCAGCTAAAAGTGCATATAGTTCAGCTGAAAGTGCATCTACTACAGTCGAAAGTGCATAAAGTTCAATAAAAGTGATTTTTTTAATGATTTTTGTGTGTGATTTTTTTCATTTTTTTTATAATTTTGTGATTTTTTTTCATTTTTTTCATTTTTTTATAATTTCTTGTGATTTTTTTCATTTTTTATAAATTTTTTATTTTTTTTAGATTTTTATAATTTTTTGTGATTTTTGTGATTTTTTATAATTTTTTTTATTTTTTTTATAATTTTTTTAAAATTTTGTGATTTTTTGTGATTTTTTTTTTTCATTTTTTGTGATTTTTTATTATTTTTTTATGATTTTTTTATGATTTTTTTAAAATTTTGTGATTTTTTGTGATTTTTTCATTTTTTATAATGTTTTTATGATTTTTTTTTCTTTGTTATTTTTTTTTTTTTCATTTTTTGTGATTTTTGTGATTTTTTTTATAAAAATACATTTTTTTTTTACAATTTTTTGTGGTTTTTTTTCATTTATTTTGAGATTTTTTGCATTTTATATAATTTTATGTGTTTTTTTTTCATTTTTTATGAAATATGTGTATGGCGTTTTGGTAAATAAATTAAATAATTAAAAAGTGGTACCTATAGGGAATGTAAAATTATGGAGGTACCTGGGAGGAATATAATTTCAAAAGTGGTACCTATTGGGCATTAATTCAATTTTAAAAATCTGACCATGTCTTTTTATAATGAAAATGAATTAATCTGTTTAAAGGGTATCAAAAACCAAAGTGAAATTTTAGAGTTAAATTATTTGGAAGGAAAACTAACAAAGGACTTATCTTTCAGCTTTATGCAGTAGAACCATAAGAAACTTCTCAAACCAAAATAATTGATCTTTTGCATAATGAATTTGAAGATGTCTTTGATGAACCAAAATCTTTAACAGCTGAAAGAGGAATAGAGCATAAAATTGAATTATAAAATGGTACAAACCCAGTCTCTGTTAGACCTTATAAGTACCCTTATTACCAAAAATCTGAGATAGAAAAGATAGCCAATGATTTGTTGAAAAATGTGTTTATAAGACCATCTCAGTCGCCTTTTTCATCTCCAATTATATTAGTTAAGAAAGCTGATGGGTCATGGAGAATGTGTGTTGATTATAGAGTTTTAAATCAAGTTACTGTTAAAGACAAATTTCCAATACCAATGGTAGATGAGTTATTAGATGAATTAAATGGAGCAGTTATTTTCTTTAAGTTAGATTTAAGATCTGGGTACCATCAAATAAGAATGAATAAAGTTGATACACCAAAAACAGTTTTCAGAACTCATGAGGGTCAATATGAATTTTTGGTAATGCTATTTGGGCTAACTAATGATCCTGCCACATTTAAGAGTACCATGAATGCTAGGTTTAAACCTTATTTAAGGAAATTTGTCTTAGTGTTTTTTGATGATATTCTAATATACACTAAATCCAAAGAAGAACATAAAGAACACCTAAAAATAACCCTACATATAATGAGAGAGAATCAATGTTATGCTAAAATGTCAAAATGTAAATTCTATCAACAAGAATTTGATTACTTGGGGCACTTAATATCTAAAAATGGAGTTAAAGCTGATTCATCTAAAATAAAGAGTATGTTAAGTTGGCCAACACCCAAAAATATTAAAGGGTTAAGAGAATTCTTGGGTATAACTGGTTATTACAGAAGATTTATCAAAGATTATGTGGGGAATAACGAGTGCATTGAGTAATTTATTAAAGAAATATGCTTTTTTTTGGTCTGATGATGTAGATATTGCTTTTAATAATTTAAAAATGGCTGTCACTATTCCACCTATATTAGCTTTACCAGATTTTAGCAAAAAAATTATTATTGAGTGTGATGCATCTGAAAATGGAATTGGAGCAGTTTTATAGCAAGAAGGAAGACCAATAGCATTTTATAGCAAATTTTTAAAAGGAAAAATGTTGAATTTTCTACTTTGAAAAAGAGTTGTATGACTTGGTACAATCTATTCAAAAATGGAGGCCTTATATTTTTGGAAATGAATTTGTAGTTAACACTGATCACCAAAGTTTGAAATTTTTATTAGAGCAAAAGATAGGCCGTCCAGCTCAACAAAAATGGCTTTCAAAATTATTAGGGTACAATTTTAAAATTGTTTATAAACAAGGTACCCTAAATAAGGCAGCAGATGCTATTTCTATGATTGATGAGGGACTCAATTTAAATTATTTTTTAGTAACAAGTCCTATTTCTGAACTTAAAAATGAGATTACAGAGTGTTATTCTAAAGATAAAAAAAATAGCTGAAATAAACCAAGGCATTTCAAAAGAAAAATTGTCAGCTACTTTTTATAAATGGATTAATAACATGATTTTTTACAAAGAAAGATTGTATATTCCTAATGACGATAGTTTGAAAATTAAAATAATGGACATTTTACATTCTGATCCAACAGCTGGTCATATTGGAGTATAAAAAACAATGTCAGGCCTATAAAAAAGTTTTATGGCCAGAAATGAAAAATGATTTAAAAATGTTTGTGAATTCTTGTAATATATGTCAAAGGTGCAAATATGGGAAGACTAATTCTTATGGGCTACTACAACCTTTACCAATGCCGGAAAAAATTTGGTCTGAAATAAGCATGGACTTCATTAATGAGTTAACTATATCTAAAACTTACAACTGCATTTGGGTGGTGGTGGATAGACTAACCAAATATACACATTTCATACCATTAAAACATCCTTTTACAACATCTGATTTAGCAAACTATTTTTTGTAAAAAATATTTAGGCTACATGGATTACCTAAGAAGATTGTGTCAGACAGAAATGCTTTATTTACAAGTGAATTTTGGAGGGAATTATTTAAACTTTAAGAGACCAAATTACTTTTTAGTACAACTTTTCATCCCCAAACTGATGGCCAAACTGAAATTGTTAACAAATCCTTAGAGACTTATTTGAGATGTTATACATGTGACTATCCTAAAAAATGGTCAAACTGGATTTATTTGGCAGAGTATTGGTACAATTCTACCCTACATGCAACAACCAAAATGAGCCATTTCAAAGCCCTTTATGGATATGAAGCACCAAAAATTTGCCACTACCTAATATCCAAAAAAGTTAAACCTTACCTCAATGAATTATTAAAGGAGAAAGATGAGGTTCTGTCCAGTCTAAAGAAAAATTATTTACAAGTGCAAAATCGAATGAAACAAAATGCAAATCTTAAGAGGGTGGATAAAAGTTACAAGGTGGGTGAATCTGTGTACCTTAAATTGCAGTCATATCGTCAACAAAGTGTAGTACGAAGGAAAAAACAAAAGTTTGCACCAAGATTTTGTGGATCTTATAAAATTACATAACAAATTTGGTCAGTAGCATATCGTTTGGATCTACCAAAATCAAGTGCTATACATCATGTATTTCATATTTCCCAATTAAAGCTACAAATAAAAGACAAAGGAGAAGTACTACCTGACCTGCCAGTTCCATATCTGAATGGAAGAATTAAACCAACTCCGATACAAATCTTTAGGTATAAGAGAGAAGAAGAGGGGAAATCGATTGTGGGAGGAGATTTTGGTACAGTGGGGTGGTCAAATGGAAGAGGAAGCAACTTGGAAAAATTTCAAATGAATATTGAATCAATTTAAGGATCTTGAGGGAAAGATCCGTCTAAAAGGAGGAGGGATTTGTGTTGATACTCTCTCCCTCTCTTGCTCGTTAATAGCAAAGCTATGATACCCTAAGTCACCATGGAGGCGCTGAAAAAGTTAGTGAGGGAGACGCACTATGATTTCTGTTTATTTAATTTTATGTATGTGTAATATGTATTGTATTAAGACTGAATATTCTAATCCGTGGGATCTGTATTGTTTAATAGATTAGGACCGTAGGATTTAGGGTAATAGAGGCGCTGAGATGATGCCACGTGGATACTAATCCAACGGCATATGTTAAAGCAGATAAGTTAACTGCTTTTAACCTCCTGTAATTTCAAATATTTGCAGTTACTATATATAGAACTGTATTGTAACAGTTTAAGGATATCAGAAATAATAACAACTTCTGTTTCTTTTTAATTCCGTTTTCTTTTTCGATCAAAACTCAATCTGAATACTACAACATTGAAACTATTCTCTAGGATATTCGTCAAGGAGATCTATCATTAACAAAATATTTCAATATTCTTAATCGCCATTGTCAATATTTAGATGTCTTTAAGAAATACGATTGCGACTGTCATGGCGATGCAAAAAATTATACGGCAATTGTTGAAAAAAAAGAATTTTTAAATTCTTAACGGGTCTTAACAAGAAATTTGATGAGGTTAGAGGAAGGATTATAGGATCAAAACCACTACCTAACCTTTGAGAGGCATTTTCAGAAGTACGTCATGAAAAAAGTAGAAAGAAGGTGTTTGTAGGTTTTCTTTCAACTGTTCCATTCATGGAAAACACAGCTCTTTCGGTTCATGGAGCACACTATTATGGAAATAAAAATCGACACAAGGAAGGCATGCCATTTTGTGATCATTGCAAAAGACCGGGGAACACACAAGAAACATGCTGGAAGATACACGGCAAACCTGCAGCCTGGAAGCCCTCCAACAATTGCCTTATCGTGAAGATGATGAAATCATGTTATGACATTACCGTTTAGGCCATCCAAATTTCTTGTTTCTTCAAAAGTTGTTTCCATCCTTATTCAAGAATAAAAATTTAAATAAATTTTTGTGTGAGGTTTGTCTATTCGCAAAACATATTTGCGACTCTTGTGTAATTAAGACAAACAAACCATCCAATCCTTTCTAATTGATCCATAGTGATGTGTGGGGTCTTTCTAGAATAAAAAGTATTACCGGAATAAGATGGTTTGTAACATTTTTCGATGATCACTCAAGACTTACTTGGTTATTCCTTATAAAAGAAAAATCATAAGTTGGTATAATATTTAAAAATTTCAGCACAATGATTCAAACACAATTCAATACAAAAATGCAAGTGTTGAAAATTGATAATGTAAGAGAATAATTTGAAACTAGGTTAGTTGAGTATCTAGCAAGCAATGGAATTGTTTAGCAAAATTCTTGTGTTTATACACATCAACAAGATAAGGGTAGCTGAACAAAAGAATAGACACTTATTAGAAGTTTTAAAGTCCGGTGGATTGTAATTAGAATTTGGTCGTAACTGTAATAATATATTTAGAGAGAGAGACAGAATAAATCGCAGAAATTAGGAAAATATAATGAATTTTATTAATTAATAAAAGTATATGTACATGGCTTATATAGTGACATGAAGTTTACAACTTTACACAATCAGTCTACAGTTTACAAATAGTGACAAAACCTTAATCACATTAAAGTCATTTACACATAAAACATTATAAAAACACAATTTTAACTCTATAAAAACACAATTTTAACTCTAATATGTACTTATAAGATGCAACCAAATGAAGCATGTTTAAAGAACATCTGATCTAATTTTTTGAATTCTCCCTACAAGAATAAATGGTTTGATTGTGAGAAATACGGGTAGGATGTATGTAGTAGTAAATTCAAAACATCCCCTTCATGTTGACTAGGTCACTTGTGCTTGTTAATTTCCATTTAAAACAATATAATCCCTTATACTTAATACATATGACTAAATCAGAGGAGACCTCCACGGCCGACTACTCATCATCGTCGTAACTAGTTTGTCTACTAGATAACACCTATAATGTTTCATTGTATACTATATAATGGATGCAAATGGAACTATTAGCATTCCGTAGAAGATTATAGCTTGAAAAATTTGGGTCTTGAAGTAATTTTGGGAGCGGTACCGCCTTAACATTTCTATTCAATGACTGATACCACTTTTAAAAACTAATATGAAAATAATACGCCATACCCATCATTACAAAAATACATTTGTCTAAATACCCTTGAACCAATAAGTTTGTCTGAGACCGTTGATCGGTGTCCGGCATTGACAAGGCGTTGACAAAAAAAGTAGGAAATTTTTTAGAAAAATCCTGAAAAACTAAAAAAATATGGATTTAAAAAAAAAAAAAAACTATTAAAATAGGACAATCTATTGGATAGTCTAATACACTAATGACATTCTAATGAACATCGTAATACACTAATGTACAATTTACTCAACATACAATCTAATAAATATTTTAATGAACAATCTAATATACTTATGGATAGCTGATTGTACATTCTAATACACTTTAGATCATAAGAACCAATTTTAATTCCTCAAATTTATAATTTTTTATAACCTTTTCAAGTCATAATTGTTCCCTTTAGATCTTAAAAACCAAATTTACCCGAAGTTTCAATCTCATTACTATAAAAGATTGTCCTACAAGTTAAAGTTATTGGTAACATTGAATAAACATACTATAAAAGGCCATATCTAATTATTTATAGATTGTATACCAATATAAAAGTCAAAGTTTAGAAAAATCAAGAAATGCCAAAACGGACCAAGGAATTGTTGAAAGAAACATATTATGGAACCAAACTGATAAGAACCCATAATTGTAGGGTTGTTTATTTGAAAGTTATAAACATTTTGTTGAAGTAAAATGGTCATCGTAATTAAGAAAAGTTGATCGTAAAATTTCATCACATGTGCTAAATTATTTGCTTAATTTAATCCATGTGACAATCTATTTATCAATGTTTTTTTCTAATAAAATCTATCAATCAACACCTCTATACACAAACAACAAGGTATTCATTTTTCCTAAAAAAAAAACAAAGTATTCATTTCAGTTTACAATTATTTACACATGCGACCCTCAACTTTTATTGAAATTACCATTAAATAGCTATGTTTTATTTATAGCAAATTTTACTGCAGTCCCTGTATTTTGTTTTCTTTCTTTTGGGTCCCTGTATAAGGAAATCTTCTGTTTTACTACTTTAATTTTGTTTAGTTGGGTTTTCCCTTCCATATATTTATTTTATCCAGTTCATTAATAAAAAAAGGTATGTTTTCCCCGCCATTTATATATATATATATAAAAAAAATCTAAGTAAAGAAAAATCAAGAAATGCAAAAAGGGAGCAAGGAATTGTTAGAAGAAGCATATTATAGTACTAAATTGATAAGAATCCATATTTGGAGATTGTTTTATTTGAAAAACATTTCGTTAAATAAAGGAAAATTAAGTTAAGGATGTCGTGAGTATTATTAACTTAGCATAGATTATATAAAAGATATAGAGAGAGACAACAGACGAAATATTTATTCATTGATAAGTGTAGGGAGATTACATCAAGAGACCCCTTAACCCTCTTTATTTAATAGAGGGTAGGGTTACATATGGTAGGAAAGACCAACATAGGCCCAAGTAAAGGCCCATAAAGTAAGAACCAAGATGGCCAATAATATCCAACAACACTCCCCATTTGGACGTCTTGATTTCTTCGTCTTCATATAGTCGATCTGAGTCGAGTTCATTCGCAGTGCTAAACACATAAAATCTTAGGGTCGGAAAACTCAGCATGGGACAAAACCGGTACCTAGGACAAACTGTGTAGCAGAATGATATAGGCCGAAATTCCATGTAAGTAACTAACCACAAAACAGTATGCCCCATCAAAACGCTAATGACAATCTATTGGATAGTCTAATACGCTAATGACATTCTAATGGACATCGTAATACACTAATGTACAATTTACTCAACATACAATCTAATAAAAATTTTAATGAACAATCTAATATACTTATGGATAGCTGATTGTACATTCTAATACACTTTAGATCATAAGAACCAATTTTAATTCCTCAAATTTATAATTTTTTATAACCTTTTCAAGTCATAATTGTTCCCTTTAGATCTTAAAAACCAAATTTACCCGAAGTTTCAATCTCATTACTATAAAAGATTGTCCTACAAGTCAAAGCTATTGGTAACATTGAAGAAACATACTATAAAAGGCCATATCTAATTATTTATATATTGTATACCAATATAAAAGTCAAAGTTTAGAAAAATCAAGAAATGCCAAAACGGACCAAGGAATTGTTGAAAGAAACATATTATGGAACCAAACCGATAAGAACCCATAATTGTAGGGTTGTTTATTTGAAAGTTAAAAACATTTTGTTGAAGTAAAAAGGTCATCGTAATTAAAAAAAGTTGATCGTAAATTTTCATCACAATTGTATCTGCTAAATTATTTTCTTAATTTCATCCATGTGACAATCTATTTATCAATGTTTTTTTCTAATAAAATCTATCAATCAACACCTCTATACATAAACAACAACAACAACTCTAATACACCCCTCTCAAGATGGAGAGTGCAAAGATAAAACTCTCATTTTGGACAATAAACTCTTAAAAACTAGAAAACCCAATGCTTTTGTAAACAAATCTGCCAAATTATTATCAGAACATACAAAAAGTGGGTGAATAACACATGCAACAACTTTTTCCCTAATATAATGACAGTCAATTTCGATGTGTTTTGTTCTTTCATGGTGAACTGAATTATTTACTAAAACTAAAAAAGACTTACTATCAGTATATAAAAAAAACTGGATTAACATGATTTATATCAAAATCTTTTAACAATTGAATTAACCATACAACTTCACAACTGGTATTAGCCAAAGCTCTAATTCTGGTTCACATGAACTACAAGAAACCACATTTTGGTTTTTGCTTTTCCAAGAAATTAAGGAATCACCAAGAAAATGACACATACCTATAACCGACCTGCGTATGATGGCACAACCAGCCCAATCACTATCACTAAAAGTTGTTAATTGTAATTTAGATGAATTAGGAAAGAAAATACCCTGAGTTGATGAGGATTTGAGATACCTCAAAACCCTTAATGCGACATTAAAATGAAACTCAAGTATAAAAGCCTACCAATTAACCTTCTGTAAGATTTTATATCATCAAACAAATAATTTTTATCATTTTATTTTTTTACCTTTGTATCCATAGGGAAATTAACTGGCTTTGCAGCTAGTTGACCTGCATCAACTAACAATTCTAAAGCGTATTTAATTTGACAAATATGTATTCCATCTTTGTTTCTACCCACTTCCAAACCCAAAAAATACATCAAATGCCCTAAATCCTTTAATTTGAACATGTCATTTAAGAAAAACTTAACTTGATCAATTATAACTGAGGAAGAACTTCCTAAAATAATATCATCTTCAAAAACTAATAAAGCAAGAAATTCAGCGTTTCTACAGTAAGTAAACAAAGAATGATCAGCATGAGACTTTACAAAACCAAAATCAAGTAATGCAGTACTTAATTTAGAAAAGCGCTGTCTAGAAGCTTGTTTTAAACCATGAAGAGACTTATGTAATTTGCAAACTAAAGAGGTATCTTGTTGAGGAAAACTAGGTGGTAATGGCATATAAACATCTCTATTTAAATAACCATGTAAAAAAGAATTATTTACATCTATCTGAGATAATAACAAATTTTTAGAAGTTGCAATAGCCTAAAAACACCTAACTGTTGTCATTTTAGCTACAAGTATAAAAGTAGCTTCATAATCAATCCCTTCTAACTGTGTATAACCTTTTCCAATAAGCCTATCCTTATACCTTTCTATTGTATCATCTGATTTATACTTCATCGTATACACCAATTTACAACCAATAGCTTGTTTATCCTTAGGCAATTTAGTCAAAATCCGGGTTTTATTTAACTCTAAAGGTTTAATTTCTTCTTCCATTGTTGTTACCCATAAATGATTTGTATGAGCTTGTTTATATATTGTAGGTTCAATATTAACAGAAACAGATAAACTAAAAGCTTTATATGCAGTAGAAACATGATCATAATTAACAACTGAAGATAAAGGATAATCAACAAGATCATTAGAAGATCTGTATCACAATGATAATCTTGTAAATCAGTGCATTATGTGTTCTGTGTGACTTTCTAACATGCTCATTACTTACACCAACTTTATTAGACAAATCATTGTTATTCTCATCACAAACTGAAGTATCAAACCTTTCTTTATCAACAAATAAATCATCCCGAACTTGTATGGAATTAAAAGAATAAAAAATATTCTCATAAAAAATGACATTACTGAATTTAAAAAAATGTCACTAGTCTCTAATTCAACCAACT
Source organism: Primula veris (assembly GCA_963682055.1). Classification (NCBI taxonomy): domain Eukaryota; kingdom Viridiplantae; phylum Streptophyta; class Magnoliopsida; order Ericales; family Primulaceae; genus Primula; species Primula veris. The sequence goes on from OY821741.1 coordinate 27,860,350, forward strand.
TATAACCTTTAGTACTGGTTCCATAACCAAGAAAAACACATTTTCTACCCCTAAGATCAAACTTACCTATATTTCTTTTTAAAGTACTGGCCTAACACAAGCAACCAAAGGCTTTAAAATGACTATATACTAGTTTCCTAAAGTAAAGTAATTCAAATGGAGTTTTATTACCTAATAATGGAGATAGAGTTCTATTTATAATATCAGCAGCTATTAATATACAATCATATCAAAAATGAGAAGGTAAATTACACTAAAACTTTAAAGCTCTTGCTATATATAACAAATGTTGATGCTTTCTTTCTACTATTCCATTTTGGTAAAGTGTGTCAACACAACTAGTTTATGAATTATACCATTAATTAAATAAAAATATTCAATATTAAACTCAATAACATTACCAGTCCTAACAACTTTGATTTGGGAATTAAACTGAACTTGTACCATTTTATGAAAATTAGGAAGAATAAAAGATGTTTGAGACTTATTTTTTAATGGTAATTTTCAGAATAGGTTAAAAAATCCAAGTACATCTTGAAAAATCATCTACTATAGTTAAAAAGTAAACAAAACCATTAACAGTAAGAGTTGCATACCCCAAACTAATATTAAATCAATGAATTAAATCAAAAGAATTCATTGATTATCATAATGAATTAAATCATTTTCACAATGAATTAAATCAAAAGAATTCTTAGAAGTAGTCAAACTAATATTAAAGAAGATCTCTTATGTTTAGCAAAATGACAAACATCACAAGGATTATCAGAAAGATTACATTTCTCTTTATCACCAAGGTTATTTACAAGAATTCTCATAACACTTTGGGAAGGATGCCTAGAGCATCCATATATGGTTCCTCAAAACATATTTTTCCCTAAAATTTGATGATTATGGTTTAAAAAGTGACATGCATCAGCAAGCTTATAAATTCCCTAAATTTAAGAAAACACAAAATTCACCTTATATATAAGCAATATATATATGATATCCTAGATTAATATAATAGTAATAAACTATCATGAGTTTCACATTTTTGTGGTTGTAATATTGTTATGATTATTAAATGATAATAAACAAATAAAAAGAAATAATGTAGGGTTAATATAAGAAAATTAATAAGGAAGCTGGAATTTTGTGTAAATGTAAATGGTTTCTTAAAAGATATAAAATGTGTTAGGTTTGAGGAAATGGTTGAGGTAGCTGGTGCAGATGTTATGCCAAATATCAGGCTTATTAACTGAATTACAAATACTACTGCCAGTAGCAGTTTAAGAAAAAAAATTATTAACTTCTTTATTCAGAAAATAAAGACCATTATATTTTTCAGCCATACCAATCATCCTCAAGGGGACATGGTTTTGAATTGCACATAATTTTGGTGAAACATAATTTTGCTAAAATAAATTAAATTGAAACTAAAAGTTGATACACCCAAAACATTATGCAAAACTAATATAGAATTAAAAACCATTGTTCCAACAAGACTAACACTAGCAACTTGACCAGTTGGTAAATTAAATTTAGAATTAGAGCTTCTTTATAGAGGGTAGGGTTACATATGGTAGGAAAGCCCAACATAGACCCAAGTAAAGGCCCATAAAGTAAGAACCAAGACTGCCAATAATATCCAACAACACTCCCCATTTGGACGTCTTGATTTCTTCGTCTTCATACAGTCGATCTGAGTCGAGTTCATTCGCAGAGCTAAACACATAAAATCTTAGGGTCGGAAAACTCTGCATGGGACAAAACCGGTACCTAGGAAAAACTGTGTAGCAGAATGATATAGGCCGAAATTCCATGTAAGTAACTAACCACAAAACAGTATGGCTCATCAAAACCTTGCCAGAGCAAACCCAATAGAAAAATCTCTGATCGAAGGAAAAAAGAGTGCAACAGTGGTAGTAGTAGGGGATCAACCACAAAACAGGTGCCTCATCAAAACCTTACTAGATTAAACCTAGTGGAAAAAACTTCTAGTCGAAGAACAAAAGAGTACACAGTGGTAAGAATTATACAACAGGATACTCCTCCTAATTTAAGCAATCTTAAGTGAGATATAATGGGAACGTGTCTCGCTAAAAACCACCAAGGAAAACCCAGTGGGAAAAACATTGGTCTAAGGACAAAAAGAGTATATAAGCATGCGACTGGATGCTTCCCCTCACTTGCACACGATAGGGTACGAGGATTTCGAATAAGTAGTAATTAGTGCAATAAGCATTCATCTGGATGCTCCCCCTCACTTACACACGACTGGGTGCAAGGATTTATTATTTTAAGAAAAAGTACGAGCATTCGACTAGATGCTTCTTTTACCTGCACACGACTGGATGCAATAAAATCTAATGTGGAATGGAATGAGCATTCGACAGGATGGTCGTAAACTTCAAATGTGAAGATTTATTTCGACGATAAATGCTAAATAGCATAATGTAGCCATGTCTCTCTTGATCGATAACAACAAGATGTCCTCAAATATGGCAAGTGTTTTATTTGGATCATGAGACAGAGCATATGTAATTAAAATATAGCTAATACTAGCTCCAAGCCATATACACTCTCTAGTCGTCTTATAGAGCACGAGTAGATCAGTGTGATTCGTTTGGAGTCATTCCAAGACCTCCAAGATATCGCCTTATTCCTAATGGTAAAGACATAACATGTTAGGAATATCCCTTATGCGGGTCTAATAAGTAACTAGCATTGATATACCGAAAGAGGGTTGTATTAATTTGAGTACCGAAGGGGGTAGGTACACTCGATGATGCAAATGGGATAAACAAGTCCACTTCCAAAATTACCATAAGGTAATGGAATATGTCTTTAGTGCCATTTCGGTCGCAGCGTGTTAGCGCGATGCTGTGTCGAGCTATACCATTCACAGCAGACGAGATGTTTGTCCTAGCACAAAAGACCATGTACAATGATGTCTTTATTGTACTTAGATATAAACATAATGGTTCAATATCTCTTCATCGTCTCATCAGGGATAGACCGGGTCTATATCAATGTCTAGTGATTGAACGATCATGGGAGAATTTAACGACTTAGCATCATAATAACTAAAGTGTCATAACACCTTCTGGGTGTAGTCTGAATCATGGACTTAGATTCAATCTTTATGGGACTCGATCATCAGGTCGAGTCACTATCGTGTCTTCCCAAGATCCTTCATCTCGAAGGCAAATCCAAAAGTGGATCGCATAATAAAACACGCAAGGGCATAATACTTGTTCAAGTATCCCAAGCTGATCAAGTACTCACTTAGGCGGGTATACCACATTCACTCGGATTTTATAATCCATATAGTGAATGTCTCAGTTAACTTAGAACATGTTCCGTGGTCAGGAACTACTTGATTCAAGCACATGAAGTCACATAGGGACATTCATCTACATATCCTTGTCTAAATCCTCATAGAGATAAAACATGACCACATTCATAGCTGCATACTCAGTTTTCTAGAAACTACTAAACTGAATAAGTAGTGGAACATATAACGCCCATTACGAGGAAACGAGTCATATCTTAATCAATTCCAAGGTGTTAGAGAACTCTTGTGCTACTAGGCGAGCATTTTACAATCTCATTATTCCCATCACTCTTCCTTACGAATAACCAAATAAACGAACTCGTTTAACATTGGTGGTGTTGGACCTACAGGTCCGAACACACTTTCGCTAAGGATTCTTCTTGGATTGCAAGTTTCCATTAGGCTAGTCTATTCTACGTTGACTTCAGGCAACGGTACATGGTTCCCTATCATAATTTTCTCATATTACCAGTCATCACCGAATATATGAAAAAGTAATCAATGACAGTATCGTTTCGCTTCAATATCGTCTAAGATATCATGATCGACAGATATTTCAAGATTCTTAGGATGAGGAGGAAATCACACATCTCCTTGATCCTTTATAATCTCGTGCGACAAACGAGTTTCAGTTCACAACCTATGAGGCTGAACGAATTAAGAACTGTTCAACTTCCTCGTATCTTGGGAAGGATGACAGACTGACGGCCGACGGAAACATCATTTGTTTGACGGGTTCAGCCAAAGCAATGTGTTACGACAGAAACACGGCAACCGACTGGGACGTCTATCCTTGCAAGCATTTTGCAGCAGGTATAAATGATCTCGTGACATCTCATAAAGTCATTAAATACACCTAAAATTTAGTTAGACTTGATGGAGTCTATGCACTTACTTATCATTAAGTGCAGTTTTGGGGATCAAGCTAAGACTGAGTGGGTTATGCCACGTTACTTCACGTCGTTCCTTATTAACGGTAACGTGCAAATCTCCCCCTAACGACGGGAAGAACAGTCTTAGCAATGTCACTTTAGCATATCATCCGGTAAAGAGATCGCTTGCCAAGTTTACTCTATCAAATGATAGGCAGGGGATTCATAATCGACTTATATGCCTTTCAGAGGTCCATATTTTTAACGCTATAGAATTTTAATCAAAATATTAATTAAACACTCCAAACACACGTTAATATGAGACTTCTGGCTCATAACCAGTAACCAGCTGGTACGCATATGGTATTTGAGTGTCTATGGGTCTCATAACGGACCAATGCAGTAAAATAGAATATCCCCACACGGAAATATAAATCTTGGTGCGTAAGATCAAGAAGTGCATGCATTCATTTGCAGTCGCATTATCAAACTTTCCAAGAGTCCATTTGGGTCTGAATATACCGATTGGATGTTCAATTTCAATTCCCAAACTCAAGTAATTCAAATCGAAATTTTGATTCTTACTCTTCGGCATTATCAAGTCGAGTAGACTTTTCAGGATAAATCCAGATCATGAGCCATCAACTTAATGATAGGTCTAAAAGTTTAGGAAATGCTGCATTTCTTCGAACAACAATAATCATGTGACCATATTGTCGATGCATCAACCATAACCATAAATATTTAATGGTCCATCTTATGGTTGGATAAGTCCATAACAACTCCTTCAATTCTTTACAAGAATTCTACGAGTCCATTTCGTGATTTTTATACATACTAGTCTTCCAAATAGAGCATTAGTGGCATGAATTTCGGATTAATCGCGAAATATATCCTCAAAGAGAATCCAAATGCGATGCGATTATAAATCAAGAATCATCTTTTGACCCGGGAATATCTCATCCGGTCAATGCCACAATATCAAAATGCTCTTATCAATCGACGACAGGCGTATGATAGTACATACAATCATTTCTTAGCATCTAAATCCTTTATCAATCGACGGCAGGCGAAATGATAAGTCAATTTTAAATACTGTAAAAAATGTGGTAGCTAACACTTGAAACATATCAACTCCTCTAAAATACGCTTTTGGTCTTATTGAGTGGAAGATATGTAAATAAATTTCTATTATTTCATCAGTTATTAACAGATAACACTGGGTTTCTCGAATATTTTATAACTCAACAAGGTACGACAAGACCTAAAAGAGTATAAGACATCATATTTGACCAATCAATTTGCTTTTACCAAAGATTTCGATTTGGAATGACATGTCCAGAATCGTTGTCACTGAGTACTCTTTTAGGAAAGTAGTTGGTGAAATTATGTGGTACATTATTACCCACTATTTTCAGAAAACCAACTACCCCACAAGTATTGCCTAAATTTTCATAATTTAAAGTTTTGTCACATTTGTTAAAGGAATCTGCTCAAATAATACTTTAAATTAATTCGAGAAATTTCGTAACCAGGCAAACCATAATCCAAAAGTTTGGTCCAAATGGAAAAATCATAATCCAAATGAAAAACATAATTCAGATGAGCGTCTAATCGGCTAAATAATTTATCAAAATCAATAAAGAAAGGTACCAAACTCATTTGAGCCACAAAATCGTGGGTCTCAAGAGTTTCCCTTCAGTTAGCTTTAACCACATTAGCATCGGCTTTTCCTCCTTTATAATAGTTTTGAACTATTTAAGGGGTAACCGTGCATGACCTTTGTCTTTATAGCATAGAGTTGTCTCCTTGAGCATTATCTATTGCTTTGGGACAACGGGCCATATTGTTCCTTTCAATGACTGTCCTGGAGGCACATGTCTTCGATTTTGACTATTGTCTAAAATCTCGTTTGTTTAGGCGATTGTCGGGATCTAAATAGTTCGAGACAAACAACACTTATCTCGGTTCTCGATTGGTAGAAAAAAAATATCCATGAAGAGAATTAATATCAGTCAAACAATTCGCTATTGACCCAATAGGATTAAAACTGTTCATCGGGGCATTTTCTAATCCCCAAGTAGATGGACGATGAAGGAATATGGTGAATATACAATTCATGATACTGCTTATGAAATACAATTTACAAGCTAGTATTTTGGTGAATGATCGCTCCAATATGTCAATTTGAGACATTTGTTCACCATAGACATCATCACGCCTCAAATGTGGCGGCGGAATAAAATAAACGCCTCAGCCTCCATCTCGTGAGTAACAACAAACTTATATTTTACTCATCAAAGATGGCATCCAAAAAAAATTGGGCATCAAATTTTCACACATCAAGGTGACTAACATGTGGTGACGGAATAACATCAACGTTTAAACTGTCCTTTCGCAAGTATGCTTTGCGATTTTTCTCATCATAGATGGCATCCAACATGTGTTGCGAGTTCTGGATTAGTTATCATATAAAACGACTGGTTTATATATTTATGGTTTGCACAAGCACAAACTTTATTTCGAAACGACATATTCGAAAACACTAGTTTTGCTTTTCAAGTGTACTGGATCTCATTGATCGAACGACATGTTGATACTGAGACACCAATTCAGCCAAACATACATCACTATATAAACACACTTGAGAAAATTATTATTTATTCAACCCCTTTCGGTAACTCTACTTGAACACGACCAGGAAATATGGTGAAGGTGGAGGGCACGAATACCACCTAAAACCTGACCTCATTAGGATATCGACTTCCGCCTATATCTTTCGTAGACATCGTATCCAAATAGGTGAGCCTATTTAGGAAAGGTTCATAATTTTTCCAACTTAAATGTGAAAATATATGATTTCGCAAATTATCATATTGTACATATGTGTACATGGCAGTGATTACATATATAGATGTTGCTATTTCTCTGATTTGCTAAAATATCATTTAAGACATAATATATCACAATTTATACTAGCAAGATCTAATTAATCTATTATTATTTACTGCCATATGTGTACATTCTAATCATGGTAATTCACAGGATAAATCACATCAAGGAAATAAATTTTAATAGTATGGTAATTTCCTGATTACATTAACAAGTTCCAGTTTCGCATGTATTGACCAAAGCATGCAGGATATCTATTACAGAGTTAGAGGTAACTGAACATATTTTGCAAGCATTGAGAAAAAATACTAAACATTCAGTCGTTTTAACTGTGATTGCGTGCGAAGCTATATACATATAGTTTATTACCAATGGGTATACGTTATAGTAGGACTGCATACATACATAGTTTTGTCTTGTACTCAACTATTATAAAATTGATTTCAATGTTCATGGATGACATAAAATTCCTAACAAATATATAGGACATGGCAAGCAGTGTCATTAATAGGTCTGATTTCTATAAATTCACGCAATAGTAACAAATATTCATGTGGATACACGACTTAATAGTTTAGTAGCATGCATTCGTTCCCTTACTGGTACGGAATAAAAAACATTAATAATTATGTACCGTACTCCGGGTATTTTGGAGAAGGTTGATAGAGCAATAAAACTTCAAAATTTGGCCGTATTTTTATAATCCTGATCTTCGAACAAATACCCCAATCTCCTAACTTTTAATTCAGTCATCAAGAGACCCCTAACACTATTTATATAATAAATGGTAGAATTACATATGATAGCAAATGCCAACATAGACCCAAGTAAAGACCCATACAGTAAGTACCAAGATGACCTATAATATTATACAGTATAATATTGTAAGCTTAATTTCCAAAAAACAAAGATAATCTATCATTATTTCACTAAACTCAAAAAGTTTCTTTCAATTAGGTCAACACTACCACATTTAAAACAAATACTCCCAAATTCAGCAAACACTATTTTATCATTTTCCGTACTATTATATTATTCAACTTATTATCTACAATCTGACAACTAGACAATTCAGGCAAACTCCAAAATGTAAGTTGCGAAACACAAAGAAAGATCTCATATTGCTGGGGTTCTGTTTACATGCCAATGATTTACGAGGTAATGAGAATTATTTATACATCTCCGGATCATTGGTATAATCTTCCTGTCATGCATGCTGAGATACTCCATCCGTTCCTATTTAATTGTCAATTACGAAAATACGTGCAATTTTGCCCGCCCAAAAACTTGTATCAAAATTGTCGGAATGAAAATTTTCAAAAGTTGATTTTTGTAGGTCAAATGTTAAATTTTATATTAGATTTAAAAAAAAATCATTTCGACAATTTTGATACAAGTTATAAACCGATCAAAATTACACGTACTTTCGTAGTGGACAATTAAATGGGAACGGAGGGAGTATATATATACTTGCATTGATACTTGGAAAGATATTGATATAAAATTAGGAAAGAGTAATTGGTTTGGGGACTTGGAAAACCATGGACAGGGTTATCCAGAAGCCGTGTTAATTGATGGAGTCCTCTATTTGAAGGCTGAACAATGATATGGTGATCCATATGTTGCTTAGTTTGACACATGTAAAAATGTATTTGATGTAAAAGAGGCCCCGTGGGATGCATATGATTTTCGTGGTGGAAATTTCTTGTGATAAATGGTGAACTTGCTGAAGATTTATTTTCCAGAAGAGTACTCACGTGGGCATTATTATTCGAAAGTTGTGATAATAAATGGGGTCTTTTAATGGATGTTTGAAGGCTTCTTCTATGGTATACTTTTTATTTCCTTTTACCTAAAAACGGGTGTTTTTCAGTTAATAATAGCCCCATGCATTATGTCTAACTGCAGTCGTTCACAACTACAAGAGCTAAAGGAAAAACTTGCTCTGTTTGTCTACTTTGGATGGTCGTTTGACTTGTGGGTACTGAATGAAGACATTCTTTGGACTAAGGAACACGCAATTAAGTTTAGCGTGATTCCAAGTAATTATCCAGAGAAACTAGAAGATAAAACCATAGTGCTTGCGAGTACTAGAAATGTTCCGCTCGTATTGGGAAAGTGGCAAAAGGAAAGTTTGAAGTTGTTTTGATATGATCTGAATAGTCAAGAAATAAAGTGTCTTCATGATGTTGATTTCTCGGGGAGAATAGATACTACTTATTTTTACAGTGTTTAACAACGGTGAACTAAGGATAAAATTTGCTCAAGATAATCAATACTTGACAAAAAGAGACATAAGTAAAAGAAACACAGTTTTATCTTTGCTTGAGACTTCGATTTTTTAGTATTGGGAACTAAGTTTACTTTATCATTTCACTGTTGGGATTGTCCATCGAGTTTATTACAATTATTTGCAAATTGATGCTTTGGCTTACTAATTCAACGGAGGTATCTTATTGCGATGCTTATTTCTTTTCGGTTGAAACTCTTCTTTGTTCACGATATAGATGATGGTTGAGTAACATGTTTTTTAAATTAATCTTACCTAGGTTATGTCTTGTTTGTTCACAGTTTCTAACAATCTTTTTCCTTGTATAGCAGTGGAGATGTACATGTTTATAAGAACATTTACAACAAGCAATGTCAATCTAAAGTTTCTTGTTACAACATCAAGCCTCTTCAAATTTATGGATGCATATGTTCAAAATGAATTCTGTACAATATATTGTTTAAAGATCATCTGATCTAATTTTGTGAATGCTCCCTCCAGCAATAAATGGTTTGATTGCGAGAAATACTGAGTAGGCTGTAATATGGAGTAGTAAATTCAAAACATCACTTGTCTGTTAATTGCATCACTTGTTCATTTTAGTTTCCATTAAAAAAATAAATTCCCTTATAGTTAATAGTTAATACATATGAATAAATCAGATCACTACTAGAAAACTGGTCAATTAAGGCATTTTTTTTCTGATGCGGTTATAAAACCGCCTTAATTATTAGCAATTAAGCCAGATTATTTAGAGTCAGAAAGCAACCGACTTGAAAGAGAACGATAGAGAAGCTTCAGAGTTAATGCCTTCAAAAATAATTAAACCACCTGTTTTTTACGAATACATTTAAGAATTGAACAACTTTAAAAAATTAAGTCACTTTTTCTTTAAAAAATGACCTTTAATTAAATTCTCAATTGTTTTATTAAATCTATTTCTTTTCAATATATTGAAACATAAGATAGCGGAAAAAATAAACTTGCTAGTTTATTTTCACTTCATGATAAGAAATAATCACTAGAATCCCGAAAAACTTCACCAAACAAAAAAGAGTATTTCGAAAACAAATTTTGGCTGAATAAACAATATTGACAAGTCGTCAAATGCTCTTATATATATATATATATATATATATATATATATTTAATTTTAATTTAGAAAATTGATATTTAGACAATTCCCATTTACAAAATAAATAACCACGAAAGTTATGTAGCATGGGTATTTCGGAAAAAAAAAACTCTGAGTACCGGGTGGGTACGAGTAAGAAACGACATTTGGAGTTCTCGGGAACTGCTGAGTTTTTTATTTTTTTTTTACAATTTGAGTACGGTACATTTGTACGCCCTACTACAGCTTCGGTGCGACAATCGATATTAAACAATTTAAATTTCAAAATAGAAAATAAAACTTAAATGTAATTATTATGATAAAAGATAAATTATCTACATACTTAAGGTTTTTGTTTATATTTCCTTTTATTTACGTAAGTTTGCATTTTATTTTATAATAATTTCTTATACTACTACATATTTATTTTAGCGACAGTTGCAAACTTGCAATCATGTTCTTCATCCCACCACTCTCTTAAAGTTAAAACCACGTCTATATTTCTCGCTCTCTTTCTCTGCACCCGATCAAGGTAAATCTATTTTTCACTCTACCTGATCTTCTCTTACTTATCATGATTATGAAATAGTTACTTACCAAACACAGAAAAACACATATGTACAAATATGTATTGTTAAGATCATATTTCTGGTCTAAATACTATTTGTTGTCTATTGGTTTGAACTAAATAATCATACTTGTTTGTTAAGAACTGAGACAACTTTTTGGTTTCAAGTAATGTTGCAACCTCAGGTACAACCAAGTAAGACAGTGTTGTTGGTTTCAAGTAATGTTGCAACCTCAGTTGCATCCACAGTTCCAACCTGCTGTTCTGCAGGATTCTATTCAGTTCTTTAAACCTGCATTACTATTCTTTAATGATGATTAAATGTTTTAAAATATGCAGGATATATTCTCATATGTTCCTAAAGATTTAGTTTATATCTATTGAGAATATTAAAGTGATAAGAAAGATGTTTCCTAAAAGATATAAGGAGATTAGTTTTTAAAGATATTGTGTACTTTAAACTAGGCAATCTATATCTCTATTTTTAGGTAAATCTTTATCAGTTGTTTCAATTTTTCTTCTTTATCAAAATCAGTATTATACGTTTAAGATTGAATGTAACATGGAGTTTATGTTTCATATATATATTTAGAAATATTTTATCTCCTAAAAGATACTATCTTAAATGTTCCTTATTTAAGGAAAAGATTAACTCCTATTTCCAAGCTAGTTATTTACAGGTAATATCTTATGAAGATTGAGGTCAATTCTACGCTGAAATATATCGTGATATATGGAAAGATTGAAGCCAATCAAAATAGTCAAAAGCAATCATCAAGATCTTGAAGAAACAAGATTGTTTTTACTTATATATATAGTTGATAATCTAGCTTGTAAAAAGTGTGTGTTCTAAATTATAAAGAACTCATTCTTGAGAGAATACACAGTGAGCTTTAAAAGGAAAACAATGGTGGGATGCCATTGATTTTTAAGTGATAGTTATAAAGTATGAGAAATATAGAGATAGGCAGAAAAACTTAGAGGGAGTCTAAGTGTTTTTCAATAAGACTTGAATCATATATTGTAAGCTTTTATAATATCATAATCTGGGTGAGTGCCCCGGAGACGTAGCCTAAGTTGGGTGAACTCCGTTGTTAAATGTGCGTGTGATTTATTTCAAGTACATTTAACCTTATACAGTTCTGTCCATTAATTTACTTAGGTTCCAACTGTGGTTGCAACATCACTTGAAACCTAACTGCAAAACTGCAACTAGAACAGCGGATAGGAATTTCAATTGGTATCAGAGCTTCACACTAGATCTTACTTAGTGTGGATCCTGTGTTATGGTAAATATGGACTTAATGAGGGAAGGAAATGCGTTCAACAAACCACCATTGCTTGAAGGAGGAGTCAACTATGGAGTATGGAAAATCAGAATGAGGTCTTTCATCAAACAGCAAAATGAACATGCATGGAAAACTGTATTGTATGGTTGGGAGGTTCCAACTGTTACTGATGGTGAAGGTGATCTAGTTTATGTACCTGAAGACAGGTGATCTGCTGATGAGGATAGAAAATCAAGTGCTAACTCAACAGCAATAAACTTGATTTTTGCTGGTGTCACTCTCAGTGTGTTCATGTATCTCTCTCATTGTGAAACTGCCAAAGAGGCATGGGATATTTTACAAGTAACCTTTGAAGGAACTGTTAAAGTAAAAACCTTTAAACTCCAACAGTTAACAACTCAATTTGAAAACTTAAGAATGGAGGAAGATGAAACCATTGAACAATTTAATGGTAGAATTTGTCATATTGCCCATCAAGCTGGAACCTTAGGTGAAAAATACAGTGATGCTAAACTGGTTAAGATAACTCTAAGGTCACTTACAGAAAGGTTTGAAATTAAGGTTACAACTATTGAAGAATCAACAGACTTAGGTAATCTAAAACTTGAAGAACTTATAGGAAATCTAAGCACTCATGAGCTAAAATTCTTCAAACAAAAGAGACCAGAAATAGGAATAGCCTTTCAGGCTAAGAAATCTGAATCTAAGGTCTGTGAGAAAATGAGTGATGAAGAACAGCTGGCCTTCTTTGCTAAAAAGGTTTACAAAAAGTTTTATAAGAAAAAACAGGATGATACTGGAACATCCACAACCTTTCAGAAAAGGGATAATCAATTTAAGTCAGAATCTAGATTTAATAATAATCCTAAAGAAAAATGGAATCCTAAAGAGAAGGATGACAGAGAGTATAAACCTAGAGAAATTCAATGCATAGAATGTAGAGGTTATGGTCACATTCAGTCTGAGTGTGCAAATATTTTAAAAAGGAATAAAAATGCTTATATAACCACTCACAGTGATAGTGAGTCTGAGAGCAACAGTGATGAAGAAAATGAATCTAACTTTGTTAATTTTATGGGAAGGATCACTGAAAAAGTTAGTCTGTTTCAACCCCAGTTACAACTGCTCTTAAAACCTATAGCAGTGATGAGGAAGAGCCCTCTGATGATAATATTACTCAGCAATATCTTGTTCTGTATGAAAAATATCAATGTCTGAGTAAGCAATCCTTGGTCATAAACAGCCTTAATGCTAATCTAAAAAAGAAGGTTAGAAATCTCACTGAGCAACTCAACACACAACTGGGTGAGCTAACTGAAACTAAGAAGAAAAGAAAATTGTTGAATGTATCTGCTTCAGAAAAATTAGATGACATGCTGTCCTATTCTAGAGGCTCTAAAGATAACAGTGGTTTATGTTACTATGGCTATGAAAGCACAGGAAAAACCACCTTTGTTAAAGCTCTAGTTAAAGCTGAAACTCATGTTTTTGATAATAAGGTTAGAAATACAGGTTGCAACCAAGAAAAAACTGAACCTTACAACCAAGAAACAACTGAATAGCTTTAAGGATAAATCTACTTTTAGGCTGAAACTTTGTAACTTTTGTAAAAGACCTGGTCATTCAGAAATCAAGTGCTATTTAAAAAGGAACAGGAAATATATTTCTCATAAAAACTGGTTGGCATCTTGCTGTCAAAAGATGAACTGGGTCTGGAAAGTTAAAAGAAAAACTACCTTAATTGCCAATAATAAAGTTGTTATCACTTCTTTAAATGCTGTTACTTCTAATGATTGGTATTTTGTCAGTGGTTGTTCTAAGCACATGACAGGTACTGCAAGTTCTCTGAAAAATGTCATTAATCTTACAGGAAACACTGTTGTGTTTGGAGGTGGAGATACAGGTAAAATTATTGGAAAAAGAACCTTTAACAAACCTGGAATGCTTGAGATTAGTGATATATTTCTTGTAGATGGTCTAAAAGCCAATCTTATTAGCATTAGTCAACTGTGTGACAACAAAATGATTGTTAAATTTAACAAAGATAAGTGTCTTATTACTGATCTTAATAATGATTTGGTCATGACAGGAGTTAGATCAGCAAATAGTTGTTATGTTTTTGAAAAATCTGAAAAAGAATTGCCTCAGAATAGGTGCAATCAAGCTATTACTAATAATGTTGATATTTGGCATAAAAGGCTTGGTCATGTGAACTATAAAACTTTGGATAAGCTTGTTAAAGAAGAATTAATAAGAGGTATTCTCAAACTTAGTTCTAAAACTCAAGGTGTTTGTGGTGACTGTGCAATAGGTAAACAAACAAAGAGTATTCACAAGAGTACCAGTCAAATCTACACTAAGAGAGTCCTAGAACTTCTTCATATTGACTTAATGGGTCCTATGCAAACTGAAAGTATAGGTGGTAAGAAGTATATCTTGGTAGTGGTAGATGACTTCTCTAGATACTCTTGGGTAGTGTTTTTAAGGAACAAATCTGAAACTTTTGAACTCTTTAAAACTCTGTGCTTAAAACTGCAACTTGAAAAAGGTTCCACCATTGGTAAAATTGTTAGGGTCAGAAGTGATCATGGAACTGAATTTGAAAACAGCAAGTTTAGAGAGTTTTACAACTCTTTAGGTATAAGTCATGAGTTTTCTGCACCAAAGACTCCACAACAAAATGGCATAGTTGAAAGAAAGAATAGAACTATTCAGGAAATGGCTAGAGTCATGCTTAACTCTAAGAAACTTGCCAAAAGGTTTTGGGCTGAAGCTGTTAACACTGCATGTCATATTGTCAATAGGGTCTATATTACAAAAGGTACTACCATGACTGCTTATGAAATATGGAAAGGTAGAAAACCAAATGTCAAGTACTTTCAAGTTTTTGGGTGTGTTTGTTATATTCTTAGAGATAGAGAACATCTTGGAAAATTTGATTCTAAGAGTGATAAAGGAGTTTTCCTTGGGTATGCTCAAAACAGTAGAGCCTTCAGAGTCTTTAATGTAAGAACAAACTGTGTCATGGAATCATATAATGTGATATTTGATGACTTAAAAGATGTAGATGAGACTGCATGTGATGATGAAGAGCCAGAAATTACAGGAAAAGAAACTGAAGAAATTCCACAAACAGGCATTCCAACAGTGGTTGGAAGTCCAGTTGCAACTGAGGTTGAAACCCAGAATGCAACAGAGTCTGAAGAAGAAGAAGAAAGATCTTCTATTCAAACTACAAGCAAGACTCGCTATGTAAGGACTCAGAAAAATCATTCTCTTGACAATATCATAGGAGAAGTTGCTTCAGGTATGAAAACCAGAGGTAAAAGAAATAATATTGTTCACTTTGCTTGTTACATTTCTCAGTTAGAACCTAAGAATATAAAAGAAGCTTTGGAAGACAGTGAATGGATTTTAGCTATGCAAGATGAACTGTCACAATTTGAGAGGAATGATGTATGGACTTTAGTACACAGACCTTCTAATAAAAATGTTATAGGGACTAAATGGATCTTTAGGAATAAAAGTAATGAAGATGGAGTCATTATTAGGAATAAAGCTAGACTTGTAGCTCAAGGTTATACTCAAATAGAAGGAATAGACTTTGATGAAACTTTTGCTCCTATAGCAAGAATATAATCTATTAGAATGCTTCTATCACTTGCTTGCTTATATGATTTTAAGCTGTTTCAACTTGATATTAAAAGTGCCTTCCTGAATGGTGTTATTCAAGAAGAAGTCTATGTGAGTCAACCCAAAGGATTTGAAGATCCAAAATTCCCTGAAAATGTCTATTTACTGAAAAAGGCTTTGTATGGCTTAAAACAAGCTCCTAGAGCTTGGTATGACAGATTAACCAAGTTATTAATTGAAAAAGGTTTCAACAGAGGGGGAGTTGATAAAACTCTGTTCACTAAGAAAACTACAAAGGATATCATCATTGCTCAAATTTATGTTGATGACATTGTATTTGGTTCCACTTCTAACAATAGAATTGTTGAATTTATTTCTGATATGAAGAATGAATTTGAAATGAGTGGTGGAGGAGAATTAACTTACTTTCTAGGATTGCAAGTTAAACAAAATGAAAAGGGCATTTTTCTATGCCAGAGTAAGTATGCTGAGAATCTTGTAAAGAAGTTTGGTCTAAGTGAGAGTAAAGAGAAAAGAACTCCTATGAGTACCACCTTAAAATTGTCCAAAAATGATAAAGGTAAGAGTGTCTGTCCAAGTCTCTATAGATCCATGATTGGAAGTCTTCTTTACTTAACTGCTAGCAGACCAGATCTTTGCTTAAGTGTAGGAGTATGTGCCAGATATCAGGCAAACCCTTTAGAATTTCACCTTCTAGCTGTTAAAAGAATTTTAAGATATGTAAAAGGTATCATTCATCTTGGTCTATGGTATTCTAAAGACACAAATCATTATCTTGTTGGTTACTGTGATGCTGATTGGGCTGGTAATATAGATGATAGAAAAAACACTTCTGGTGGTTGTTTTTATTTTGGGAATAACCTTGTTTCATCGTTTAGTAAAAAACAAAATTGCATTTCTTTATCTACTGCTGAGGCAGAGTATATTGCAGCTGGAAGTGGATGCACTCAACTCATATGGATGAAACAGATGCTAAATGATTATAATATTAAACAAGAAGTGTTAACTCTGTTTTGTGATAATAAAAGTGCTATAGATTTGGCAAAGAATCCAGTTCAACATTTCAGAACTAAACATATTGATCTAAGGCACCATTTTATCAGAGAACTAGTTGAAGAAAAGAGATTAATTTTAGAACATGTTTCAACTGAAAGACAATTAGCAGATATTTTCACAAAACCCCTTGATACAAATAAATTTGAATCCTTAAGAAGTGATATAGGGGTATGTCACTATAGATCTAATTGAATACTTTTGCTATGCATGTCTGTTTTGAGTACCTTTAATACATTTTATTTTTAAGGTAAGTCTTGATTGAGCTTTGAGGTTTTTAACTTGAAAAAAACGCTAATTGGTGTCTTAAAAACAGATGTGAGGTAACTTGTCCTAAAACCTCTCTGGTAATAGAGTTGCAAGCACAAAGTGCATATTTTACAGACTGGTTGCAAGCTCAGCTGCAACACCAGTTGAAACCACAAGTTCAAAATATTGAACAGAACAGTGATTGTATCAAGTTTGTTATACTGCCTAAAATTCACAATCAAGGTGAACTTCTTTAATAAAAAGCCAAGACAAAGTCTTGGTATTTTTGACATCACTTATACTCTTTCCTTGCTAAGGTCATCAATCTAGTTTTTGTGTAGAGATGAAAACGGATTTGCTCAATATAAGCTCCTAAAATTTAATTTTTATTAAAGTTATTCTATGATAAATATATCTTCTTGAGTAAATGGCTAGATTCTTGTTGTTCAAAGTTCTATATCTTAATATAACTGCTATCTCTATCTTGAAACAAGTCAAATTTTATTCAAAACCTCAACTTCTTAAAATTTGTAATTTCGGATAAATCTGTTTATCTTTGGAATGTATATCTAAATTATTTGCTGGATCTATCTTACTAAAAATAGTATCCTTCTTGATTTTCTTGAAATTCAAACCTTAAATATCTGTTGCAAGGAAAGTTCCTATTTTTCAGAAAATCTGTTTCAAATTTGATTTGGGTGTATCTGTTTCTAGTTGCAAAAAGATTTGGGCTAAAATACTATTTATACTAATTACTTTTACTATCCCAAACTATTAGCAAGATCAGAATTACTCTCTCTCTCTTTCTTCTGAAAAACCCTAGGTTCTCTGTAAAACCCACTGCGTAGTTCCAAGTCCAGTTGAAACCAAGGTTGAAACCATGTCTTCAAACTCTCCAAATAAATCCAATCTCAACTATGAAGATGATTGCACACTTAGAGACTTCTTAAATCAATCCCCAACTAGTACAGGCTCTAAGGCCAAGGTAAGTGAGTCTTGTTCTTCTAAGAAACATAGGTCTAAGAAAAGAGATAGGAGAAACCTACAGAATGATCCTATCTCTGTTAATTTTGCTTATAGAGGTTGATCCTCGTTTCTGGAATAGAAAAATGTTTAGGAGGTTCAGGTCTTTTGCTAGTAGGGAAATTCATTCTGAGAGGAGATGATAAAGCCATAACTTTGGTCGGTGGTGTTAGACTTTTCAACAATACTATAATAATCAGTTGACAGTAAATATTGAACACTTCTCGATCTTTATTATTTCTCGTCAATTATAATTTCTTGGTTTACAATTTCCTATTGCACTTGTGCTCGGATTCGTAATTTTATCTAATCTTGGTCTTTCTTCTTCCCTTCGGTACTCGGTTCTTTATCTTGCTCGATATGCTTTATAGTGTGATAAGCTCTGACAAGTTTTTCTATTTTCTCTTCTTCTCTCTATATTTTTTGATATGTTTTTCGGATCTCTCTTTTAAGGGGGGGTACTTGACTTTTTATAGGCAATTATGCCTCATAGGATGTTGACAAATGTCGCCATCTTAGGCGCCATCTCATGGGCTTTTCCTTTGTGGACTTGTACTACTGGGCCGGACCTTTATATATAATGGCCTGTTAGGAAAGTTCCCTTAGACCTTGGATTTTTGGGTTTTATCATTGGGTACCCTCTAATAATGGGTGGGTTGATTCATACCCGAATAGAACATTCGGATCCAATTTTTATGTTCTATCAAGTGCTCCCTGACTTCCTCGGTGTGGTCTCCACGTCGAGGGTGTCATGCTCGGTCTGTCGAGGATGCTATTTCGGTCTTGCTGTTCCCAATGCTTCATCGAAAAATGTCCATATTTATGACTGTTCCTTGGGACCCATTTAATTTCTTGGGAATCTGCAAACCTGCTATCCAACTTCGATGCGACCCTTGATATTCACCCATTTGCCTATAAAATGGGATTGCTCCCTCATAAATATTCCATTGCTTATCATTACTAAGAACGTCATGGCCTCTCCTAATGGTGCTACTGGTGACAACTCTCCCGAATACATTGCTCATTTAGAAAACGAGGTCAAGAAAGCTCGTGCTGTGAAAAGGAAGCTGGCCGTTACGATGAAGAAATTGTCAGATATGGACGCGTCCCATCACGTGACGATGGCTGATCGGGATTGGGCCTTTGAGCTCATAAAGAGGCTCGAGGCTTCTCTGGCTAAGCAAAGGGCGGCAAAAAGAGCCTATAAGCTTGCCTTCAAGAAGCTGTACAATCGGTCCAAACCGGGGTCGGATGACGTTGAAGCAAGCTTTTCCTCGGAATAATTAGCTTTTGTAATTTCTTTTGTATTGGGTATCATCCCCCAGTTGTAATCGAATTATTTGATATTAATAAAATGTTTCCAATTATCATTCTCGTCTGTTTATTATATATATATATATTTTTATTACCTCATTGGATGACTGAATTGGATTTGAACTGTTGTTAGTTGGACATAAATGTCTTTGGGAAGTTCAAGAGGGTTAGTCTTTCTTCGAGATGACCTTTGATCTTCCCCATTATTTCTTCCTATAAAAGGGGGATGTACCTGTCTTTTTTGTATAACTCTCCTTATTAACAAATCAAATGGCTTCTCCTCGTGAAACTAGTGGTGACAACCTTCCTGAATATGTTGCTCATCTAGAGGAGGAAGTGAGGAAGGCTCGTATTCTCGAAAGGAGGGTCGCCTCTTTGACCATGGAGGCTCGTCGCGCTGTTGAGATGGACGAGTGCCTGGACGCCATGGAGAGTGAATACCAGAGGTCTTTGATAGACAATATTTGGGCGCATGCTCGGATCAAAGAGCTTGAAGCTTCTAGGGATAGGCACATAGCGTCCAAGAGGGCTTATAAATTAGCCCTCAAGGAAGTGTATGCTTGGTCTAAAAAGAAGCCGGGTAATGAAGCAGATCCCTCCACCAAATAACTCTTTTCTTTTTATTTTTGTAATTTCCTTTTGTTGACTAGACCCTTGTAATGAAGTTCCAATTAATCAATGAAAATTCTTCTTTTTCTTGTTCTTATCTGGTTTATTCTTCCAATACACTGTCTTTACTGTGCGCGCATGTGGCTTCATTAATGGGTTTTATTGAGCCTTGTGTTTGACCTTATCCACTGAGTTTTCTCGAGTCCAGTGCAAAGAATATTTTCAATGTTCCTGGAGATTGTTTCACTTCCCTATATGGACATGTGTGTAACTGCTTTTCCCATGAATATTAAAATAATGGCACAAATCCAAGAGTTTCTTTTGAACAGTCGCGTCTCTTTTAATGCACACGCTTCTCCAAACCCTTTCTGGCTAACGGTTGCGATTCTTCACCTCAAGCCTTTATCAATTTCTCTATAAATACCCCTTCGAAGCTTGTATCTTTTCATAATCTCTTCATACCAGTTTCTTTCTACATATATTTTTTGTTAAACATAGAGTTCAATAATGATTTTGATTATTACATTGATTATGCGTTTAATGATTTTACGATTTCGATGATATAACTCTTGTCTTGTCCAAAAATAGAAAACGTATATTTCAGGTCTTTAAATGATAGAGCATTCGATAACGAAGCCATAGGTTCAAGCGGAACCAAAATCGGAGCTAAAACGAAGGAGTTATGAGCATTCGAAGATTTACGGGACCAGGATTACAGTCGACCGATCGACTGGACAAAAACGACCGATCGTTTTTGGTCCAATTTCTTCCAGTGAGTCTAGTATAAAAACGACCGATCGTTTTCAGAAAACGACCGATCGTTTTCTGTAAAACGACCGATCGACTATAGACAACGACCGATCGTTTTCTGCAGTTTTCGAAAACAGCTTTTCAGCTTATTCTGGAAAAGAGCTGTTATAACCTTTCAACGGTCATAACCCAGAAAAACAGACTTTGCTGTTATATAAACCACCCCAATCTCTCTCCTAACTCACCAATTACATATATCTATTAACATCCTTCAACCTCTCTCATAAAAACCCTAAAATCACCATTTTGGTGAATATATTCGAGAAAGAGGGAAATCAAAGAAAAGGAGATTCAAGCTCGATCATCATCAACAACTCACCAATTAGCTTTTTAAGAAGCAATTAGAATCGTGAGCGAAGTTACATTTTTGTAACTAAATTTGTATCGAGTGTTTTATAAACTCAATTGTGAGCGAGTGAACGGGTAGAGGCTTTGTAAGCAAGTGAAGCTTAAAAGCTCTAGGTTTTTCATTCGGGTACTCATAAATTGAGGGGGAGTCGTAGACTCGTAGACGTGTTCTCTTGCACTTGTATCAAGAGTAGGAACCCCGGGTAGAGGGTGAGCCAATCGGTCGATTGAGCTCAATAGGATTTGTAATATCCGCAAGAACATTTTTAGTGAAATACTCGGTAGTACCGAGGAGAGGACGTAGGCGCGTTTGCCGAACCTCTATAAATCGCGGTGTCAATTCCTTTCCCTTACTTTTACTTTACGCAACTTATTTTATTGCTTATTTTCTTGTTTGCGTTAAGTAATTATAGCAATTCTTTAACTCTTGTTATAACGCTTAAGCTTAGAATTGCATTAGTTGGGTGTTAGTTGCTTAGAATTTTAATTAGGCGAAAATCGCCATAAACCTTATTCACCCCACCCTCTAAGGTTAGCACACGGGCCAACAATTGGTATCAGAGCCGAGGCTCTTGATTATAGAAATCTAACGATTTAAGAGTTAAGATCCCGATGGCTAATATACTTAATTTCGCATCCGGCATGGCTTCATCACCCAATACACCTCCATATTTTGATGGAATAAATTTTTCATATTGGAAGGATAGGATGAGCATGTTTTTACAAAGCTATAACGTTAGACTTTGGATGACCATAAAAGTAGGATATTCCGCACCTACATCCGAGAATAGCGAGAACCAAATCCCCGTAGAGGACCTAGATAATGCTCAACTAGAAGCCTACTCTACCAACGCCAAAGCGATGTACGCTATTGTTTGTGCCGTTTCTCCTAACGAGTACAACAAAATTTCCGCTTGTAAAACCGCTAAGGCTATGTGGGATAAGTTAGTAGTTATGCACGAGGGAACTAACCAAGTTAAGGATTGCAAACTCCAACTTTTAGTTTATGACTACGAACTTTTTAAAATGAGCGAGGGTGAAACTATTTCCGACATGCTTGCTAGATTTACTACTATTACTAATGGATTAACATCTCTTGGTAAGTCTTTGTCTTGTAAGGAAATGGTTTCGAAGGTGATTCGGAGCTTGCCGAAGGAATGGGAACCAAAGGTCACCGCAATTCAAGAGGCGCACGACATGAACACATACTCTCTTGATGCATTGACGGGTTCGCTCATTACACACGAGATCACCCTCAATAGTCACAAGCCAATCTCGAAAAAGAGGGAGATAGCTTTCAAAGGAACAACTTGTGACGAAAGCGATGAGCTATCCAATGACGACGAAAATTCAATGCAAATCATTCGAATCGTCAAGGAAATCCTAAAGCTAAAGGACCAACGCAAACATAAAGGTAAATCGTCAAATAATTCAATTTATTCTAACGATTTTGTTTGCTATACATGTGGCAAGGAAGGACACATGGCGAGAGATTGCCTTAAGAATCGCAAGAGCAAAGGAAAGAAGAAGATATCCGCTTCAAGCTCTAGCGATAGCTCCGACCAAGATGAAGTCGCTCACCTTGGTTGCTATATGGCCATGGAAGACAAAAATGAGCCTAACAAATCGTCTTCAAGCGAAAGCGACAACTCAAGCGAAAGTGAAGCCGATGAGGTAAATGATCTATCTTATGATGAATTACTTCATATGTGCGATATTTATTCCAAAAAATTTCCTAAGCTTGTTGAAAAGGTCGACTCTCTTAAAAGGATAAATTCTTCCCTCAATGAAGAAATAAGATCCTTGAAAAGAGATAAAATTGAAAATGAGTCTATTCCGACATCGTCATTCTCTTTACATGATATAGATGACGAAAAGGAAGACTTAAAAGATAAAAATGAGTTTTTAAAAACCGAAAATGACTCTTTGAAAAATAAAAACGATGAGCTTGTCATTGCGGTCGAAAAACTCGAGTTAACAATCTCAAGGTTTTCCAAAGGGAAAACCGTGTTGGACGAAATTTTGAGTTGTCAAAAAGATGTTAATGACAAAAGCGGTGTGGGTTTCGATTCCAACTCTATTGGCTCAAGCACAACCCGCTTTGTCAAATCTCCTAG
The DNA here is from genome assembly GCA_963682055.1 of Primula veris. Taxonomy (NCBI): domain Eukaryota; kingdom Viridiplantae; phylum Streptophyta; class Magnoliopsida; order Ericales; family Primulaceae; genus Primula; species Primula veris. The sequence goes on from OY821741.1 coordinate 27,883,850, forward strand.
CTTGTCTACAACTCCTATTCCGCCTATACAAAAGGTTGTTTTTACACAAGGGAGTACTTCAAGAGTTTTGCCGAACTCTTGTAATAATAGAAGAGGTTTAGGTTTTCAATCCAAAACCGCTCATCATACTTCTAAAACTTCCTACAAAAAATCGCATAGTTCTCGTTTTACGAAAAAGTCTATGCATTGTATACATTGTAGTAGAAATGAGCATTTTTCTTCTAAATGCCCAAATCGCTTTCATGTTAGTAGAAGCGATTTGAAATGGGTAGTAAAGACCCGAGCCACTAACAATGTCGGACCCAAAAGAAATTGGGTACCAAAGGACAAAACTTGTGTTGTAGGTATCTCCATCCAAAAGGAGAAAATTAACAAGTGGTTGGCGACACCGGCAAAAGTCGTGGAAGTCAAGAAGATCGACTCCACCATCAAGAAGGAAGTGCCATTAATTGACAAAGGTGGAAGGCATACCAACAAGTGGTACCACCTATTAGGAATCGGCAACGCTCAATGCAAATGCCATTAGCGAGCGGACTCGACTCCACATCACATATGCGGTATACTCTAATCTATAATATCTACATATATGTGATTAGTTGGGTCGGGTATATGCATCATATTTACATTTTTCATGTTTTGGTTTTTCTTTAAAAACCCTTCACATAACCCCATATTTTTTTTATTATTGATTGCATTTTGATAATGCCAAAGGGGGAGAAAAATGATATATTTGGTGTATATGCGTTTTGTTAAAATGGAGGAGATATTTTTCTTGTATCTTGTAAAATCATCATTAGTTTGTCATAATCAAAATGGGGGAGATTGTTGAACATAGAGTTCAATAATGATTTTGATTATTACTTTGATTATGCGTTTAATGATTTTACGATTTCGATGATATAACTCTTGTCTTGTCCAAAAATAGAAAACGTATATTTCAGGTCTTTAAATGATAGAGCATTCGATAACGAAGCCATAGGTTCAAGCGGAACCAAAATCGGAGCTAAAACGAAGGAGTTATGAGCATTCGAAGATTTACGGGACCAGGATTACAGTCGACCGATCGACTGGACAAAAACGACCGATCGTTTTTGGTCCAATTTCTTCCAGTGAGTCCAGTATAAAAACGACCGATCGTTTTCAGAAAACGACCGATCGTTTTCTGTAAAACGACCGATCGACTGTAGACAACGACCGATCGTTTTCTGCAGTTTTCGAAAACAGCTTTTCAGCTTATTCTGGAAAAGAGCTGTTATAACCTTTCAACGGTCATAACCCAAAAAAACAGACTTTGCTGTTATATAAACCACCCCAATCTCTCTCCTAACTCACCAATTACATATATCTATTAACATCCTTCAACCTCTCTCATAAAAACCCTAAAATCACCATTTTGGTGAATATATTCGAGAAAGAGGGAAATCAAAGAAAAGGAGATTCAAGCTCGATCATCATCAACAACTCACCAATTAGCTTTTTAAGAAGCAATTAGAATCGTGAGCGAAGTTACATTTTTGTAACTAAATTTGTATCGAGTGTTTTATAAACTCAATTGTGAGCGAGTGAACGGGTAGAGGCTTTGTAAGCAAGTGAAGCTTAAAAGCTCTAGGTTTTTCATTCGGGTACTCATAAATTGAGGGGGAGTCGTAGACTCGTAGACGTGTTCTCTTGCACTTGTATCAAGAGTAGGAACCCCGGGTAGAGGGTGAGCCAATCGGTCGATTGAGCTCAATAGGATTTGTAATATCCGCAAGAACATTTTTAGTGAAATACTCGGTAGTACCGAGGAGAGGACGTAGGCGCGTTTGCCGAACCTCTATAAATCGCGGTGTCAATTCCTTTCCCTTACTTTTACTTTACGCAACTTATTTTATTGCTTATTTTCTTGTTTGCGTTAAGTAATTATAGCAATTCTTTAACTCTTGTTATAACGCTTAAGCTTAGAATTGCATTAGTTGGGTGTTAGTTGCTTAGAATTTTAATTAGGCGAAAATCGCCATAAACCTTATTCACCCCCCCCCCCCCCTCTAAGGTTAGCACACGGGCCAACATTTTTATTCTATATGTTGCGATGGCTTCCCCCTTCTCCAATTCCTCCTTGACTTTGCAAGTGGAAGCTTTCAAGGCCTCTTATGGCAATGCCTTGAAGCTTTTGAGAGATGCCGAGGTGGAGTTAGAAACAATGCATGGTTACCATAAGGAGATGGTGAGAGAGTTGACTTGGTTGAAGACCGAGTTGGATTACTGCAGGCGTGCTAATCAATCCCTGCTTGATGAGAACACCGTTCTAAGGAGGAATCCTTCGCTCCAAGATGCTGCAAGTCCAGCGGGGCCCTCTCATCATTACCGACCATCTTCCTCCTAATAACTTCTTTCTGCTTTATTTTCTTGCACTCTTCTTCTTTTCCTCTTTCTGTTTTATACTTTGTTCTCTCACATTTTTTCCTTTTTCTCTTTCTTTTTCAATTTTCTTCATTTCTTCATCTTTTCTTATCTCCTTTTCTTTTTCTTCTGTGCCTCCTTTTTCTTTTCCTCCATCTTCTGTCTCACCACTACGATGTAACAATCAACCCTGAGTTCCTCGGGTTTTTTGTTATTTTCATTTTCCTATTCTTTCTTTTTATTTTTATTTTTCACTTCTTCTTTATGTTCCTCCTCTTCGCTCCTCTTGTTCGCTTGGCTCGCTGATATGGTCGATCTTCTTTGGATATATTGTCTTCTGATGTAATAGATCTCAATGTAATAGATTTTCTTTTGATGTTGTCCTCTGATGTAATGAACACCTGTATATCCCACCATTATTAATGAAAATTATATTTTGCATTTTCCATTGTTCTTTCTTCATGTTGTATTTGTGGTTTGTCGTTTTTTTTTTGAATGTTGGATATTCGAATGTCTTGTCATTTTTATTTCTTGCTGTACTGAAGCCATGTGATATCTGAGACATGACAGGTTGGTCAAAGATGCATGTTCCCAAGCATTGTCAGACAAGGCCATACTACCTTTGCTCTATAAATACTCGTCATCTTTTCTTTTGTAATTATCACCTCTTGCAAACTTTTATTGTTTTCTTCTCTCTCATCCCCCATTTCCTCCTGTACTATAACAACTTTCCAGAATGTCTGTGCCCGTGGTGAGATATCATGCTCAGATGAAGGACTTGGATGCTGAGGTATATTGGGTCCGACACCGCATGGCCAGTCTTGAGAAGGAGTATGGTGTTTTAGCTTTGAGTTTGTTCGACTCTCATCCCGAGGAGAGAATGAAGTGGACCGAGATTTCGGCCTTCAGTCGTCAGCTTGATAAGTTGTTGTTGCGCAGAAATCACCTGGCCAACTCTTGGTACGAGGCTGAGGAGATTTAGGATCATGCTCAGGATGAGTTCGATAACTCCCCTCAAGGCCTAGCTAGTATGACGGTTAGGAATGTTCGGCTTGAGGAGCGCATCAGGGTCCTTACTAGGACGAACACCGACTCTCCATGGAGAATGAGTGCTTGGTTGTCATGAAGGACTCCTACCAAGCTCGGTTAGATTGCTCTGCTCGGGTAGCTTTCTCCCGGTCTGGCAGTTTGGTTTTCCCGCCCATTGATCCTTAATTTGATTGGGCTAGTATTCTGATGTATTTTCCATTTTGTAATTTGTATTTTCTTTTTCTTTTTCTGTATTTGGGAAGTTGTACCTTTTCATATCTCGTGCCTTCGTCCTGTGAACCGTTGCAACGCCTCGTACTTTGTGCCCTTTGATTCCTTATAAATGCTACAACGCCTCATACTTTGTGCCCTTTGATTTCTTATAAATGCTCCCTATTGTTTGTATTTCATTACCAATTCTTCCTTTCTTTCTCTTGTTTTATAATTTTTGTTTCTTCTAATTATCATTTATCTGAGATGGCTCCCATCACTAGATCTGCCTCCAAGAAGAAAGCCCTTATTGAAGAGCCTACTTTCATGCTACCCCGTCCCCCTGGTTTCGGGAAAGAGGAATTGACTCCTCTTCAGTTGAAAGAAATCGAGATGTCGTGGCTGAAAGCCGATCTCAAATATGCTCAGACTGAAGTCAGGAGGTTTAAACAATATTGGGATGAGGAGGGTACTGCTCGTTTCAAAGCCGAGCAAAAATGCAAGTCTCAGTCTTACGCCTTGCAACAGGCTGAGATGGGTATTTCTCGCTTGATCAAGGAGAGGGATCATCTCAAAGAGCTCTTGGCAAAAAGGGACGCCGAGGAAGGGGGTAGTTCTAGGGTTCAGAAATAAAGAAGTATTTTATTGTTGATGTCTTTGTAGTTTTTATTTTTCCTGTTATAACTGGTTGTTTTCCGCCTTGTGGATGAATAAAAATTCTACTCTTTTCGCAATTCGTTTATTGCTTACTTTGACTTCATATTGAAACCATACTATGCATCTCAGTATTGGTCACCGAGTTATCCCCCCGGAGAGCGTTGCTAGACTGGAGGCTAAATTTCCGTCGAGTGAGGAACGGTCTTCGTTAACCCTGTTCGATCTTCCTGTGGGAAGAAACCGTATGGCGTCGAGGAAGTTGTACGGTGTGAATCTTCGGTGGTAATTGTTGTGCCATATGGCTTTGTATGAATACTGGTAGCGTTTGCTGTAAGCTTTTTAGTGGTGGGGTTCAATAGTCGTTTATATAGGTTCAATGATGTGAACTATATGGGTCAGTGGGCTTAGTTTTGACGTGGCAAGATCTGGAGCATTGAACTTTAAAATATCTGTGGGCGTGTTGACTTTTATGTGGCTGAAAAGAGGGAAACCTCTGTGACACGAAAGCACGGTTAATATTTTATTCCCTTTATTGCGGCTCCACTCCCTTAACTTTCCCCAGTAATTCTTTTTGATCTTACCTTGCTCCTATAATATCCCCACCTTTTTCTCTCTCTAGGGTTTGTGCTGCTCTCTAGAAAAAATATCTCCGGTTATCTGTTTCGAAGAAAAAGAATATTGCCAAAGCCGTACGCCCCCTACTATAATGGCTGTAAGTACATTAATGTCTTCGATTAATTTATCCGTATTCCCATATAGGTTTGTGTTGATTCGTTGTTGGTGGTGGGTTGTGTATTTTGTACTGGAATTTTCTGTTTTAGAGTTTATGTGTAGGCTATATATGCTTGATTGGAAATTGCTGGCGTATGTGCCGTATGTGCTGCTTGTGTATTTTGTATTGGAATTACTGTTTGGTATGTGGCGTTTGATTGCTGGTGTGGTGGTTGATTTGTGGTAGGTCTCACTGTAGGTTGTTTTAATGGTTGGTTGTGTTGATATCACAGGATCTTCTCACCCAATGCCTGGCCCAACTTGGGAGTTTTAATGAGGCAAAATTTAAAGAACAAGCAGGAATACCTGCGGACGTGCACGTTCGTACACCGATGACCTTGGAAGAGGCTCAGGGGCATGTGGCCGCCAACGAGGTAGCCCTTCGGTCTTCTTCCTGTTGACCGGTGGGGTGAAACTCCCGTTGTCGGACTGGATGGTCTCCTTCTTTGAGGCCTTCCAAATCGCTCCCTGCCAAGTTGTGCTGAATACGTTCCGTATACTCAACGGTATCAAGAAGCTGTCTGAGTTGGCAGGCGTGTCAATAGAGTTGAAGGATGTCATGGGCATCTATGGGTTCCAGTTTGAGATGCGGAGCTCTTACTTGAAGTCGGTGCGTCAATTCACCCGACTTGTTATTGATCTGCCCGACATGAACAAGGAACATAACCTTGGTCTCATGATCGTGTCTGGGAATTGGTGTCCTGCTGGTCGCCATATTCCTGCTCCTGCTGAAGCTGCTCCCGAGCTTCCGATCCTTGGTGCTCCCAATCTGGATGCTCTGGTAGCTCTTTGGAGTTGGTGGGGACCTGGGTCCACGAGGGAGGCCGAAAACCGTGCTGCTCCCAAGTTGCTGGGGTATGTGGCCGAGGCTGAGAAAAGGTGCGCTAATGCGCGGTGATCCCCAAAGAGACGGTGGCTGAATTTATCTCGATTGTTAAGCCCCGTGTCGTATCGCTGAGTAAGAAGGCTGCTCGGCGACGATCGGCCGAGCCTCGGGAGGGTCCCACTAAGAAGGCTAGGGTTACCGAGTCGACGAGTAGTGATGTGGTGCCCGAAGGGGGCCCAATTTTGGACGTAACATCGGTGACCTCTATATCTGATTTCCTCCCCGTGGATCAGACACCTCAACCTGTGCGGAGCTTGGATGGGGGAGTTCAATCTCTCCCTCAGGAGAGCTCAATCTTGCCAGTCGCTACCGGGGACAAGAGCGCTGCCGCCTTGGTAAATATAATTGTCGATGTTATTTGTAATTTCATTTGCTCTCCTTTATTTGCTATTTGTCCTTCAGTCGTTGACTTCTCTGTTGGCTACGTTCGCCTTGGCCCGGTCTATGGGCGTTGTTTTGTTTCAGGGGTCGTTCAGTGACTTGTTCGATTATGTGAACCTGAGCGTGGGCATGGGAGAGAATACGATGACTCTTCCCAATATCTCACCACCGGAAGAGGTGGAGAAGGTGGTGGAGGATAAGGCCCCTAAGACTGGTGCGGTAGACGCTGAATTGCCGACTGCTGATAAGGATGTCGAGGTCGTATGCAAAGAAATGGATGTGCCCGATGAAAAGGTGGGCGAGGGGAGCGTTGAAAAGGCAGAGGTGGACCAGGAAGCTATGACCCGTTACATCGATAGGTGCAAATGCGATTTGTTGGGGAACTCCCGAGCATTGAAGATGGGGTGCACAACCCTTATGCCCCTGGCGTACCAGAATATGCTGGATATCGCTGCCCAGCCTGCTGTGGCGACCATTGACCGGGCCCACGTCGATGCTCTCCGTGTAAGCTCAGTCTGATTATTAATGTGTATGATTTCGTTTGTTGGTATCTTATTTGATATGCATGCAGATATGCCTCGCCACCGCTGAGCTGAGAAACCGGTTCACGGCCTTGGAAGCCGAGAAGGAACAGCTAGCGGCCGAGCACAAGCTTATGGAGGAACATCATGGGATCGAGGTTGAGAAGAACACTCGTCTGGCTGAGGAAAATGCTAAGCTGGCTCAGGAGAATATGCGGCTGGTCGATGAAAATAAGGTTGTTGTTGCTGAGAAGGGGGTTGTGGCCGACGAGAAGGCAAAGGTGGAGGCTGAAAAGAAGGTGCTGGAGGACCGGGTAGCCTTGTTGGAGGCTGGTCGAGCAGAGGATCGGGACCAGTTCACTAAGATCGTCAATTTCTATGCCTATAGCTATCATGTACGGGCTTTGAATGTGGCGAGGGTCCCTTTCTCTCATCCGGCCTGGGCTACCTTTACGTATCCAGCAAGTCGAGTTGCGCCTCTTTTGCCCAAAGATTGGGCTAATATACAGGATGAGGAGGTGCCTCAAATGCGGGGCCATCGTCTTCTTCCGCTCCTCGACCATATTCGGGGTCAAGCTCTTCAACTCCTCGAGCGGTGACCCCTCAGGGACCTTCCCTTCCTCAATCTCCTCCCACTTAGGTTGGTCCTTGATCTGGCTCCTTTTGTTAACGTGTTTTAGTCGAGGTAGGCATTGTTTTTGGCAGCCATATGTAGGTTGTTTGTATAAATCACAACTCTTTTGGGAAAGTTGATAATATTTTTGCTCTGTCGTCATTTGGCTGTTTTTATCGCTTTCGGTATCGTTCCTTTTCTGGTTAGTAGTTTTCGTGTGTTTGAAGGTCGTGACAATCATGTCAGGTGCCGGTTAACTCTCTGGCCATGGTGGTCTGGTCCTGACCAAGTGGCAGTGTAGGTGACCGGTTAGGTAGTTCCGAGGAACCTAGTCCTCATATGGCAGAATTGAAAGCTGCACATCGTGAGAACGGCGAGTTACAATCCCATATCGTGGACTTATCGACTCGGCTACATAAGTTGGGAGAGAAGTTCAGCAAGAAGACCGCCTATTATACTGCAAACAAGGGTAAGGCCAAAGAGCTTCTTGGTGCGCTTCGGCGCTCCCGGGACGAAGCCTGAGGCCGGGTAACGAGCTTGAACTTGGTGTTGGGGGTCGTTTATGAGGATGCCGACTTGCTACTATCTTTTGTCAAGTCATATTGGGCCCGAGGTCGTGCACTGGAGGTGTATGAGCATGCAAAAGGTAGGCGTGGTGTTGCCCGAGCAGAACGTATGGTTGATGCTATGGCTGGGGAAACTGAGACCACAGCTGCCTTGAACCGCTTGGATGCGACTGTGAAGGATCGCTTGGGGACGCAAATAATCTCGCTACGAGATATTCATTTTGCTGACGCTTTAGAGACCTCGGCTTCTGTCGAGGGCTTATCTGACTAAGATTGAGTAGCTTGTATTGCGCTTCACTTGCAGCTTATTATAAAAGTAGTCTCTATTTCGATTTCCTGCCTTTTCTTTATTTTTTGACGAATATTCATCTCCTCCCTTCTCCTCTTTTTGTTTTTATAGGCACATGCTACTACGTCACACCAGGCTGGTTCGCCGGGCCTTGTTGGACTGGTGCACGGACCTACTGGTGCTGCCCGGTACGAGGCCTCATCTGGTGTGGCTAGTGTAGTGCGTGCCGATTGGCGTTATATCAACCTAATGGGCAAAAATGACAAACTGCATGGGCGGTGTGCCCGACTTAAGGCAAAGTTGAAGGCCCAGGCAGCGTCTTTTCGTGAGTACGTTCACCATGCTGAGCATGTGGTTAAAGTTCAGGAGCGCCGGTTAAACCGATATTGGCGTTTGAAAGGCAACTACTTTGGCAAATTAAAGTCTCTGGTCGCCCGAGCCAATGTGTTGGTGAAGTATTTCCGTTTGTCCCGAGCCAGGTATGATGCATCTGCGGCTATGGCCGAAGTCCGTCAGCTTCCCTTCGACGACGCTCATCGTAAGGAAGTTGCGGATGCTCATGAGACCGCAAAAGGAGCCGAATTCGCCGCTCGGCTTGAGGTTTTGAGATGTGTTGGTTCTCATACGACCAATTTTAATGCCCTCATTCCTGAGGAACGTTTTGATGGTGAGGAGACCGATGGGGATACATCGATGGATGACGAAGAGGTTGTGCTTGGTCAATTACCGTCGTGCTCCTCATGCAGTAGCTCTTCTTAGCTGATTTTTTATTTTTCTTCAAACATTGTTGCCTCCGTAATGCGGGCGAGGACTATTTGTTTTATTTCTTCATTCATGTATTGAATCTTTTCATTGTCTTGTTGATATTTCATTGACTGGATTGAGTTTCCTTTGTTGTTTTCGTTGTCGGGTACCTTGTCGCCTCCGTAATGCGGGCTAGAACTATTCAACAATCTTGTTTGATTCTTGCTCATTGGTATCTACATATTTGCCTCTTTGCTTGGCTTTTTTTTGTTCGATTTTCGCTTATTGGTACCTGCATATTTGCCTCTTTGCTTGGCTTTCTTTTGTTCGACCTTCTCTTATTGGTATCTGCATATTTGCCTCTTTGCTTGGCTTTCTTTTGTTCGATTTTCTCTTATTGGTATCTGCATATTTGCCTCTTTGCTTGGCTTTCTTTTGTTCGATTTTTGCTTATTGGTACCTGCATATTTGCCTCTTTGCTTGGCTTTCTTTTGTTCGATTTTTGCTTATTGGTACCTGCATATTTGCCTCTTTGCTTGGCTTTCTTTTGTTCGACCTTCTCTTATTGGTATCTGCATATTTGCCTCTTTGCTTGGCTTTCTTTTGTTCGATCTTCTCTTATTGGTACCTGCATAGTTAGTAACAGTATTCCTAGGCATTCTTTTAGACATGCCATGTTGGGAATTTCACAGTATTCCTAGGCACTTTCTTAGACATGCCATGTTGGGAATTTCACAGTATTCCTAGGCACTTTCTTAGACATGCCATGTTGGGAATTTCACAGTATTCCTAGCTTTCTTAGACATGCCATGTTGGGAATTTCACATTATTCCTAGGCACCTATGCCATGTTGGGAATTTCATATCTGCACCTGTTAAATAACATGACATGCTATTCTATATGTTCAAAACATAATGTCATTAAGAAGCAGAGGTAAGGTAGTACCTGTATTGGTAGCTAGCTTACACGTAGTACTTCTTTAGGTTAGCTACATTCCAAGAATTTTTCTCTCCTCTGCTATTTTTGAACAGAACGCTTTTGATTTTGTAGGAAACTGGGCTTGTTCTTTTGACGATCTCGTATGGTCCTTCCCAGGTGGGGCTTAGTTTGCCATGTATTTCATTGCGGGTATAGACCGTTACTCGTCGTAGCACCATTTCTCCTACCATGAATTCTTTGGTCCCTTTCACCCTCTTGTGATAGGTTTTTTTGACGCTTTGCTGGTACTTAGCTAGGGTAAGGGCTGTTATCTCTCGTTTTTCGTCTAACATGTCGAGCTCTTCTCTCATTCTTTGTTCAATGTTTCCTTGCTCGACTAAAGTTGTTCGGAGGGTGGGTAGGCCGATTTCTGTTGGTATGACGGCCTCCATGCCGTACGCTAAGCTGAACGGGGTTTCCTTTGTGCCCGTCTTAGGTGTAGTTCGGCAGGACCATAAGACGTTGAGCAGTCGCTCAGGCCATCTCCCCTTTGCTTGTTCCAGGGTTGTCTTTATGCCATCTAGGACAGTTCGGTTCGATACCTCTACTTGACCGTTACCCTGTGGGTATGTTGGAGTCGAATAGAACTTTCGGATACTGAGTTCTTCGTACCAAAGCTGCAGCTTAGCGTCCTTGAACTGGGTGTCGTTGTCTGCGACAATGGCGTATGGTATACCAAACCTAGTGATGATATGCTCCCAGATGAACTGTTTGACATTTCTGGCTTTAATTTCTCTGAGAGGTTTAGCTTCCACCCACTTGGTGAAGTAGTCTGTCGCTACAATCAAATATTCAACGCTGCCGGGTGCCCTGGGAAGCTTCCCGACTAGATCAATTGCCCATTGTGCGAATGGCCATGGAGCCGATACTGGGGCCATCAAAGATGATGGGAGCCGAGGTATTTTGGCGAATCGTTGGCACTTGTCACATTTTTGGACATAAACGTCGGCATCTCGTTTGATATAAGGCCACCAATATCCCTGTGTGATGGTCTTGTTAGCGAGGGATCTTCCTTTGATGTGTGCTCCGCATGATCCTTCGTGGATCTCTTCCAAGACTGGTTGTTGCAGCTCAGGCCGGACGCACAGAAGGTGGGGCCCTCGATAACTGGATTTGTACAGTTTGTCGTCCTCGGATAGCCAGAACCGAGGCGTCTTTCTCATAATTTTCAACGCTTTTATATTGTCTGCAGGGAGCGTCCCGTCTCGCAGATAGTGAATCATGTCGTCCATCCACCCTAGCTCGTATTGGATTGACGTTACCCGGTCTATTCTTCTGGTGATACTCGGGGTTTCCAGAAGTTCCACTGTGATTGACCGTGTGTTGGCCAACGTTAATGTCGAGGCTAGGGTGGCCAAGGCGTCGGCGCGTGCATTTTCGGTGCGATTGATTCTTATTAATTCGCACTGTTCGAAGGTGGTCATTAAGCTTTGGACTCTCTCTTGGTAGAGGATCATTCTGTCGTCTTTGGCCTGGTACTCGCCGATGGCTTGATTGACGATCAACATGGAGTCAGAACTCGCAGTTAAGTGGGAGCATCCGAGGGACCGGGCAATGAGCATGCCGTTAATCATGGCTTCGTACTCTGCCTCATTGTTGGTAGCTCGGAAGCCCAGTTTGATGCTTTTCTCTATGATCGCGCCCTCGCTAGACTTGAGGACGATTCCTGCTCCTGATCCGTCCTTGGTGGCGGATCCATCGACATGTATTTGCCAGTGAGACTGGGGGGATATGGCCAATGGCTCGTCATATCCTTCGGTGAACTCGGTGATGAAATCGGCCAAGACTTGTCCCTTTATGGCATGTCGGGGTGCGAACTCAATATGAAATTGGGATAGCTCGACCCCCCATGTCGCAACTCGGCCGCTTATGTCTGTCCGTCGAAGAGATTCCTTGATATGGAATTTCGTGTAGACTTGGACCTGGTGAGCGATGAAGTAGTGTGGCAGCTTCCTGGTCGCAACGACCAATGCCAGGCATAGCTTTTCCAATGGTAGGTAGCATGTTTCGGCTTCGACCAGAGTTTTGCTAACGAAGTAGATCGGGAATTGTTCTCGACCTTCTTCTCTTAGGATGACCGCGCTCATAGCTGTAGTGGAAACTGTTAGGTAGCATGCCAGAATATCCCCTTTGTTTGGCCTTACTAGCAGTGGCAGCGTCCTCAAGTACTCTTTGAGGTTGTTAAATGAAGCTTCACAGTCCAGGTCCCACATGAACTTTCTATCCTTCTTGAGTGATTCAAAAAATGGTCGTCCCTTGTCCGCGGATCGACTAATGAACCTACTCAGTGCGGCCATCATTCCCGTGAGCTCTTGTACCTGCTTCTTATTCTTGGGTGCTGCTAGGTCCTGTAGAGCTACGATCTGATCGGGATTAGCCTCTATTCCTCGTCGGCTGACCATATGCCCCAAAAATTTCCCTTTACTGATACCGAACGCACATTTGCTCGCGTTGAGCTTCAGTTTATGCTCGCCTAGTGTTTGGAAGAGGTCCTTAATGTCTTGTAGGTGGGATGTGGCTTTTTCACTTTTGACGACCATATCGTCTATGTACACCTCCATTGTCTTCCCTATATGCTTTTGGCAAACATTCATTATCATCCTTTGGTATGTTGCCCCCGCATTGCGTAGGCCGAACGGCATTACCGTATAGCAATAGTTTCCCAAAGGCGATATGAACGATGTCTTCTCTTGATCTTCATGGGCGAGGGGGATTTGGTGATACCCCGAGTAAGCGTCGAGGAAGGTCATCCTCTCTGCTCCCGCCATTGCGTCCACCAGTTGATCAATCTTTGGGAGGGGGAAGGGATCCCTCGGGCAAGCCTTGTTCAGGTTGGTGAAGTCTATGCAGACTCTTTCCTTCCCGTTCTTCTTTGGGACGACTACCGGATTGGATAACCACTTCGAGTAGAACACCTCACTTATGGCTCCGGCTTCCAATAGCTTTCGGACTTCAGCTATTATAGCCGCTCTGTGCTGGACAGATACTTTCCTGCTCCTTTGAGCTATTGGCTTGTACTCGGCGTTAACACTTAGGTGGTGACACGCCGTTTTCGGGTCTAGGCCCGGCATGTCTTTTGGGCTCCAGGCGAATTTATCGATGTTATCGAAGAGGAACGTTTCCAGCTCCTCGGATTCCCCTTTGGGGAGGTTATCACCGATGAGAAAATAGTGTTCCTCATCCATATTAGGGATGCTCACCTTCCGGAGCGTCTCTCCCACTTGTTCCTCTACAACCCTCTCAGCTCGGGCTATTTGGTTGAGCAGCTTCCTCGTGCTTGTGCGTTGTTCGACAACAACCAGCTGTCTCTTCAGAGCTGCGGTGATGTCTTCACAACATCGTGAATCCTCTTGACATCCTCGGGCCGTCTCGACCTCCCCTCTAGCGTTAGGGTATTTCACCTTCTGGTGGTATGTCGAAGGTATGGCCAACATGGCATGAAGCCATGGTCGGCCCAAGATCGCATTATGGCCTGAATTGTCATTGACCACTAAGAATTCTACGGGGACTGATACAGATCCCGTCGTAACAGTTAGGACAATCTTTCCCAATGGTTTAGTCATCTCGGAAGTGAACCCGATCAGTGTGACGTCGGTAGGCTGCAGATCCTGCAGCTTGAGCTCCATCTTGTCAAAGAGCTCTTTGTACATGATATCACAAGAGGTTCCTTGGTCGACAAGCACTCTGCTGACCGTGTCCATACCAATTTGGACGCGGAGGTTAATGGCGTCCCCATGGGGGTATATCACCCCTTCTTCGTCAAGATCCGAGAAAGAAATGGGTGGGTGTCATTGCAGCGTGCACTGCCGCTTAGAAGTTGATGCATGTGACGCCTTGGCTACCTGCCCAAAGAACGCCAGTTGCCGCTGTTGTGATCTTTCCCCTCCAGTGGTCTTGGGTCTTGACAGATGTACGACGTTAATTGTTTTGCCTTGTCGGTTGTCGGCTCCATCGATGGCTAGCTGTTTGCCTTTGTTCCCGGCGCCCTTGATGAACTTGTTGAGGTATCCTGCGTCACCCCACGTGTTCATCTTCCACCGCAGATTGCGGCAGTGCTCGGTGAGATGGCCGTGATCCTCATGATAGGCGCAGAAGAGCTTGGAGTCTCTTAGATTGGGGGGAGTAGCGAACGGTTGTGGTCGGGAATACCAACTTTTCCTGCATATATCCTTAAGGATATCTTCAGCAGACATGTTGAAAGTGTATCGCAGCTCGACCGCTTCGAAGGTTTTTCGGCGTTCCCTCTCTTGGAACCGACCTTGTTGAAGAGGTTTGGGGGGCATTGGGTAGGCGATCCGGAGCGGTTTAGGCTCGCTGATCGGCATCGGGTATGTGAGCTTGAGTGGTTTATGCTCGGGTTCTTGGGGTTGCTCTACCCTGTCATGGACCTCGGGACCTTTGTCCCGTCTGGACGGTCTGACGGCTTCCCCCTGATTTTTCTTGGCTCTCTTGCGGCCCACTTGTGCTTCTCGGACCGACTCTCTTCTTGGCTAAGTTCGGTTAAGGAGTCGCATTTCCTCGTTCTTATCGATGAGGTGGGTACAATAGGCTAGCAGAGCGTCAGTGGTCGGGAAGCTTTTGCCTATGAACTTCCTTCTCGTACAATAGCCGCTAGGGATGGAGTTGATAAAGTTTTGGATGGCTATGTTATTGGCGTACTGCGGAGTCTGGTTTGCCACGTCAATGAAACATATGCAGTAATCATTGAGTCGTTCATTCGGCTGCATTGCCATTTTCAGAAGGGTGTCGATGTTGACCTTCTTCTTCCGATGAGCAGCATATCGGGTGAAGTACGTACGGAGAAGCTCTGTCCAGCTTCCTATGGATCCCCGTGGCAGGTTGTGATACCACGACGAAGCCTCTTGGCCCAAGCTGTTTTTGAAAAACTTGCACATCAGTGCAGGGTCATCACTGGCGCAAATGATCAATTGGACAGCTCTTTCCATCATAGAGCCTGAATTCAGGGATGATGAACCCCAAAGGATTGCGGTGCCGAGTGATATGCTCGGTGCATGGAGTTTCTTGGCATACATCCCAAGCCTGTTGGAACGCCTCATCCGGAGCTTGGTAGGTAGGGTATTCCCCATAGTGAGGTTGTGGGTAATATCCTACAATGACCCTGTGCTCTGGATATCTACCGTCGTTCGGGTTTCTGTTGGGGATGGGTCCCCTAGGGGCGTCTTGGCGATCGACGACTGTTGGGGTCGTCTTTGGGACATGTTCCCCTTGTCGAGGTATCCTTGTATCATGTGTTTGGCACGCCACTTCCATAGCTGCTCGGTAAACGGAATCTTCCACGTTATGTCGGGGGTCGGCATGTGCATTGACGGTTTGAGTGGGCGGTATCGTGATACCTGCTGTCACCATGGCCGACATGCATGCGGCCAGCTGAGCTTGAAGTTGGACGTTGTGACCCCGCTCGGCTTGTGTTAATGCGGCCTCGTTCTCTGCTTGGGGAGCGAGGGGTTGTACTTTCACCGTGGATGGGGTAATTATCTGCGGTGGGAATATTGGTGGTCGGGACGTTTGCTCGAGGACAAAGTCCTCGGGCATGTCAAACCGGTGGGCTTCGTTCGTTTGAAGATGAACTTGGTGGGAACTGGAATTGACCGAGGCTGCTGGCAGTGGGACTCTTGAGCTCGGTCCTGCCTGGGATTCGGGTAAGAATCTTCTTGCGCGCCTTAATACGGGTAATGCTCGTTCGTCATCCGAGGACGTAGGGTTCTCGTCAATGAGCCCGTCAAGCTGTTGGGGTTGTTCGGTTTGTTGTTTTTGGTGGACATTGGAGGTTGTTGGTTGGTTCCGGACTGGATAGCGTCATATCTGTCGCGGATGGCAAGTAGATTGTCGAGGTCTTGTTGGCTAATTTGTAGGTTTTGGTTATTGGTTTCGACTATATCGGGATGGGTTTCCTCTATATTGGTCAGCATTGTTGCTCGCCTGATAGAGTATTGGTGTTCGATTTCGAAACTAGTTGGGAACTAGATGATTCCAGGAGACTGCACCATTTGATAAAGCCATAACTTTGGTCGGTGGTGTTAGGCTTTTCAACAATACTATAATAATCAGTTGACAGTAAATATTGAACACTTCTCGATCTTTATTATTGCTCGTAAATTATAATTGTTCGGTTTACAATTTCCTATTGCACTTGTGCTCAGATTGGTAATTTTATCTAATCTTGGTCTTTCTTCTTCCCTTCGGTACTCGGTTCTTTATCTTGCTCGGTATGCTTTATAGTGTGATAAGCTCTGACAAGTTTTTCTATTTTCTGACAAGTTTTTCTATTTTCTCTCCTTCTCTCTATATTTTTGGATATGTTTTTCGGATCTCTCTTTTAGGGGGGGTACTTGGCTTTTTATAGGCAATTATGCCTCATAGGATGTTGACAAATGTCGCCATCTTAGGCGCCATCTCATGGGCTTTTCCTTTGTGGACTTGTACTACTGGGCTGGACCTTTATATATAATGGCCTGTTAGGAAAGTTCCCTTAGACCTTGGGTTTTTGGGTTTTAGCATTGGGTACCCTCTAATAATAGGTGGGTTGATTCATACCCGAATAGAACATTCGGATCCAATTTTTATGTTCTATCAGGAGACTAAATTTAGCTAGCTATCAGCACATACAGGTGCATGTTGAGAAATTGCTGACAGATGTTGGCTTAGATAGAACTATATGCTACCCTGACTCCTACTACCCTGAGGTAGTTAAGGAATTTTATGCAAATTTAAGTAGCAGTGTCTTTGTTGAGGGTGATCCAGCCTATGGCAAGATATTTTTGAGGGGTCTCACTTTAGATTTTACTCCTAAAATTATCAATGAATTTCTGAGTTCTCCTAGTCCCTCTGAGAGCAGTGTTGATTATGACATGGAAGTTATAGCTCTTGTTCTTACTGGAAAGAATAACAGGTTTGATGGCACTTCCATTAAGACATCCTCACTCACTCTGTGTGCTGTTGTGCTACACAAGATTGCTAGGTTTAATTCGACTCCTACTAAACAACCCTCTAGAGTGAACAAAGATATGGCAGTATTTCTCTATAATATCATGTCCACATTGCCAATTAACTTTGGTAATCATGTGTTTAATCTCATCAGAGATTTCAGTGATACTAAATCACCCTCCATTCTGCTACCCTTTCCTTGCTTAATCACTGGACTGATTCTGTCTCAAGTCATACCTATATCTTCAACACATCCTATCAGATTCTCCTCTAAAAAGTCTACAAATTGTCCTCCTGCCCTGTACATTTCTACAAAACTACTGAAGGAATGACATGTGAATGACATCACTAGTGAAAAAGGGAAAGAAAAGGAGACAACAAGTGCTCCTTCTAAGAAGAAAGGTGTGAGATGGTATCTGCTACAAAAACTGGCTTCAAATCAAGAAAGACGGGTGGAGCTAGATACAGATGATTATGAGATAAAGAAGCTGCTGGAGAATCTCACAGAAAGTGAAGATGCTGGTGACAGTAATAGTGGCTACTCACTCAGCAGTGCAGAAGAAGAAGAAGAAGATGAGGAGATAATCAGAGATGCACCTCTAAGGGAAAGAGCACCTCACTCCAGAAGACCTCTTGACTAGTTTGTCTGGGTTCTGACAAATAGGGGGAGATGAAGAAGTTTATTTTATGTTGTTTCAGTTTCAATCTCAATTTCTGTGTTAAGACTTCATGTTTATGTTTTTAAATTCAGTTTCAATTTCAATTGTTGTGTTAAGAGTATGTTGTGCCAGTATTTTTGGCCTTATAATTTCTGCAATTTCTTTCTGAGTTGTGTCTGTCTTTAAAATTGAATATGTTCTGAAACTCTGGTGAATGGATATATATTTTGTGCTTATATGATGCTTATTATTCTAACTTGCAGGGGGAGCTTAAATAGTTGTCACAAAAGCACTGATAAATGATATACAGTAAAAAGACTGTGTGGCTAACATATTTGCAGGTGGATTGGTGTGTTTATAAACTTAGATGATTTGTCAAAACCAATGACAAATGGGGAGATTGTTAGGACCATATTTCTGGTCTAAATACTATTTGTTATCTATTGGTTTGAACTAAATAATCCTACTTGTTTGTTAAGAACTGAGACAGCTTTTTGGTTCCAAGTAATGTTGCAACCTCAGATACAACCAACTAAAATAGTGTTGTTGCTTTCAAGTAATGTTGCAACCACAGTTCCAACCTGCTGTTCTGCAGGATTTTGTTCAGTTCTTTAAACCTGCATTACTATTCTTTAATGATGATTAAATGTTTTAAAGTATGCAGGATATATTCTCATATGTTCCTAAATATTTAGTTTATATCTATTGAGAATATTAAAGTGATAAGAAAGATGTTTCCTAAAAGATATAAGGAGATTAGTTTTTAAAGATATTGTTTACTTTAAACTAGGCAATCTATATCTCTATTTTTATGCAAATCTTTATCACTTATTTCAATCTTTCTTCTTTATCAAAATCAGTATGATACGTTTAAGATTGAATGTAACATGGAGTTTATGTTTCATATATATATTTAGAAAGATTTTATCTCCTAAAAGATACTATCTTATATGTTCCTTATTTAAGGAAAAGATTAACTCCTATTTCCAAGCTAGTTATTTACCGGTAATATCTTATGAAGATTGAGGTCAATCCTACGCTGAAATATATCGTGATATATGGAAAGATTGAAGCCAATCAAAAGAGTCAAAAGCAATCATCAAGATCTTGAAGAAAGAAAATTGTTTTTACTTATATATATAGTTGATAATCTAGCTTGTAAAAAGTGTGTGTTCTAAATTATAAATAACTCATTCTTGAGAGAATACACAGTGAGCTTTAAAGGAAAACAATGGTGGGATGCCATTGATTTTTAAGTGATAGTTATAAAGTAGGAGTAATATAGAGATAGGTAAAAAAACTTAGAGGGAGTCTGAGTGTTTTTCAATAAGACTTGAATCATATATTGTAAGCTTTTATAATATAATAATCTGGGTGAGTGCCCCGGAGACGTAGCCTAAGTTGGGTGAACTCCGTTGTTAAATGTGTGTGTGATTTATTTCAAGTACATTTAACCTTATACAGTTCTGTCCATTAACTTACTTAGATTCCAACTGTGGTTGAAACATCACTTGGAACCTAACTGGAAAACTGCAATTAGAACAGCGGATAGGAATTTCATGTATGCTTTTGGTTTTGCTTATTCATATTGCAATTGATATGGCTAATCGTTCTAGTTTATTAATTGTCATTAGTTTTTATTCTTGTTGCTGTAAAGATACGATTAAATTTTGATGCAGTACAAGCACTCAGAATTAAGTTTTTGTCTGGATTTTCTTGAATTTTGTCAAGTGAGCTTGATTTTTCTAGGGTTTTAATTGAAGCTTCCTCCAACGATAACATATGGATGCATATATGTGAATGTGAATTTGTATAAAATGTGAAATTTTGTTTTGTATATGTAATTATTTGGTTTGGTACGTTTTGTCTAATTTTCAACTTAACTTAATTGTTTTGGATGATAACTCCATCAATTGTTATATTTTTAAATGTATCATGGGCTTGTTTTGTCACACCTTAAAAACTTACTTTTCTGTAGTTTTAAGTTGAAGTGAATAACTATGTTTCGATTACATCATAAAAGTAGAATTTTTTAAGAATCAAAGGTGATAAAAGCATCGTTTTGAGAAGTATAACTTATAACATTAGTGACTTATGGACAGAAGTAAAAAAGTGCAACGGTTAAAGTCAATGAAATAATTAACTCGTCTTTGTGCCAATTTGTTTTGTTGTTTCTTTGAAGAGAACCAATGATCAATTCTTTTCATTACTCATTTTAACTGTCTTTGTAAATTTGTATGTACGTTAATCGAAGACTAGTAGTTTTCGAGAAAAGTGTCGAAGTATTTAATGATATTTCTGCATAAAAAAAATTTGAGGTAAAGAGTTTTCACTTATTGCCAATGCCAATTGATTTTGAATACTTTTTATTAGTTTATTCGACCGGTTGACAAGAGTTTTCCATAATTTGAGTTTTCTAGTTATAGGTTACCAACCAAGTTGAGGGTTTTTATTTATTGCAATGTGATTACCAATTCCAAAGTTATAATCTCTACAGAGGGATGATTTTATATATAAAGTCAAAATTTAGGTTTCAAAGTTTTGTAGATTAAATTCATCTGCAATAAAACTTTCACTGACAATGATTATATCATGTTTCAGATACTTCAATAATTGTCTTCGATTAGTTCAGAAGTTATTTTCAAAGTAAGGGGAGTAAAAAACCAGAGTACATTACTTAATTTGTTGTACTACATGTTCGTGAACGTAGTTATCAAACTCTTTATTGACAATTATTTTAATATTGTTGTTCTTCTGCATGACCCTATCATTGTTAGCAAATTTTGAAACCCGTATAAATTGAGAGAACCACTTGATCCTGTCAACACAACCGATCTGATGCAGCCGTACATATGTACAGATATCTACAGCCGCAAATATTAATTATGTGGACTTTGATGGTAATTTAATTAAAAACAAAAACCTAATACCTGTTGTGTGACATATTAGCTTACATATATATGTATATAGATATAGAGAGAGAATATAGAGAGAGACAACAACAAGGTATTTATTAATCAGATTGTATATGAATACAAGCGGACCCTAACCTTCTTTATATACTAGAGGTTGGGGTTATACAAGATAGAAAGCCCAACTTAGGCCCACTATGAGTAAGGCCCAATAGTCCAATAATATCCTACAACACTCCCCATTTGGACGTCTTGAATTCTTCGTCTTCATGCAGTCGATCTGAATCGAGTTCATTCGCAGTGCTAAACACATAAAAACCTTAGGGCCGGAAAACCCAGTGTGTGATAAAACCGGTACCTAGAAGAAACTGTGTAGCCGAATGATATATGCCGAAATATCATGTAAGTAACTAACCACAAAACAGTGTGGCTCATCAAAATCTTACCAGAGCAAACCCAATGGGAAAATATCTGATCGAAGGAAAAAGAGTGCAACAGTGGTAGTAGTAGGGATCAACCACAAAACAGGTGCCTCATCAAAACCTTGTTAGAGTAAACCCAGTGGGAAAAACCTCTAGTCGAAGGACAAAAGAGTACACAGTGGTAAGAAGTATACAACAGGATACTCCCCCTAATTTCGACAATCTTAAGTGAGGTATGATGGGAACGTGTCTCGCTAAAAACCTTGCCAAGGAAAACCCAGTGGGAAAAAACCTTGGTCTAAGGACAAAAAGAGTACACGAGCATGCGACTGGATGCTCACCCTCACTTGCACACAACAGGGTGCGAGAATTTCGACTAAGCAGTAATTAGTACAATAAGCATTCACTTGGATGCTCCCCCTCACTTGCACACGACTGGGTGCAAGGATTTCATATTTCAAGAAAGAGTACGAGCATTCGACTGGATGCTTCATTTACTTGCACACGACTGTATGCAAGAAAATATAACGTGTAATAAAACGAGCATTCGACAGGGTGCTCTTAAACTTCATATGTGAAGATTTATTTCGATGATAAATGCTAAATAGCATAATGTAGTCATGTCTCTCTTAATCGATAAAAACAAATTGTCTTCTATGACAAGTGTTTTATCTGAATCGTGAGACAGAGCATATGTAATTCAAATATGGCTACTACTAGCTCGAAGCCATATACACTCTCTAGTCGTCTCATAGAGTACGAATAGATCAGAGTGATTCGTTTGGAGTCATTCCAAGACCTCCAGGATATTGCCTTATTCCTAATGGTAAAGACAAACCATGTTAGGAATATCCCTTATGCAGGTCTGATAAGTAACCAGCATCGGTATAACCGAAAAAGGGTTGCGTTAATTCGAGTACCGAAGGGGGTAGGTCCACTCGATGACGCAAAATGGGATAAGACAAGCCCTCATCCACAGTTACCTTAAGGTAATGGGAAAATGTCTTTTATGCCATTTCGATGGAAGCGTGTTAGCGCGATGCTGTGTCGAGCTATACCATTCACAGCAGACGAGATGTTCGTCCTAGGACATTAGACCAAGTACAATGATGCGCTTATTGTACTTAGATATGAACATCGTGGTTCAATATTTCTTTGTCGTCTCATCAGGGACGGACCGGGTCTATATCAATGTCTAGTGATCGAATGATCATGGGAGAATCTGACGACTTAGCGTCATAATGACTAAAACGTCATAACACCTTCTGGGTGTAGTCTGAATCATGGACTTAGATTCAATCTTTACGGGACTCGATCATCAGGCCGAGTCACTACCGTGTCTTCCCAAGATCCTTCATCTTGAAAGCAAATCCAAAAAAATGGATCGCGTAATAAAACACGCAAGGGCATAATACTTGTTCAAGTATCTCAAGCTAATCAAGTACTCACTTAGGTGGGTATACCACATCCGCTCGGATTATATTAATCCATATAGTGAACGTCTCATTTAATTGAGATCGTGTTCCGTGGTCAGGAACTACTTGATTAAAGCATTATGAAGTCACACAGGGACCTTCATCTATATTGCTTTGTCTAAATCCCCATAGAGATAAAACCATGACCACATTCATGGCTGCATACTCAGTTTTTCGGAAACTACTAAACTGGTAAAGTAGGGGACTGTTATAATGTCCATTACGAAGAAATCAACCATCTCGTAATCAATAATAAGTGTGAGAGAAGTCTTGCGCTACTAGGCGAGCATTCTACAATCTTATTATTCTCATCACTCTTCCTTACAAATAACCAAATAAAAGAACTCGTTTAACATTGGTGGTGTTGGATCTACAGGTCCGAACACACTTTCGCTAATGGGTCTACTTGGATTTCAAGTTTCCATTAGTACAGTCTATTCTCCATTGACTTCAGGCAACGGTACATGGTTCCCTGTCATAATTTGTTCATATTATCAGTCGTCACCAATTATATGAACAGGTAATCACTGACATTCTCGTTTCGCTTTAATATCGTCTAAGATATCATGATCGACAGATATTTCGAGATTCTTAGGATGAGGAGGAAATCACACATCTCCTTGATCCTTTATAATCTCGTGCGACAAACGAGTTTCAGTTCACCACCTCTGGGGCTGAACGAATTAAGAACCTATCAACTTCCTCATATCTTGGGAAGGATGACAGACTGACGGCCGACGACAGCGTCCTTTGCTTGGCGGGTTCGGCCAAAGCAACGTGTTACGACAGGAACACGGCGTCCGACAGGGACGTCTATCCTTGCAAGCATTTTGCAGCAGGTATAAATGATCTTGTGACATCTCATAAAGTCATTAAATGCATCTGGCATTTAGTTAGACTTGAGGGAGTCTATGCACTTACTTATCACTAAGCGCAGTTTCGGGGATCAAGCTAAGACTGAGTGGGTTATGCCACGTTACTTCACATCGTTTCTTATCAACGGTAACGTGCAAATCTCCCCCTAACGACGGGAAGAACAATCTTAGCGATGTCACTTTCGCATATCATGCGGTAAATAGATCGCTTGCCAAGGTTACTCTATCAAATGATAGGTATGGGATTCAAAATCGACTTATGTCCCCTTCAGAGGTCCATATTTTGAACGCTATAGCGGCTCAATCAAAATATTAATTAAGCACTCCAAACACGCGTTAATATGAGACTTCTGGCTCATAACCAGTAACCAGCTGGTACGCATATGGTGTTTGAGTGTCTATGGGTCTCATGACGGACCAATGCAGCAAAATAGCATAACCCCACACGGAAATATAAATCTTGGTGCGCAAGACCAAGAAATGCGTGCAATCATTTGCAGTCGCATCATCAAACTTTCCGTGAGTCCATTTGGGTCTGAACATAAACGACAGGATGTTCAATTTGAATTTCCAAACTCAAGTAATTTAAATCGAAATTTCGATTTTTTACTCTTCGTAATTATCAAGTCAACTAGACTTTTCAAGATAATCCGGATCATGAGCCATCAACTTAATGATAGGGCTAGAAGTTTAGGAAATGCTGCATTTCTGTGGACAACAATAATCATGTGACCTTATTGGCGATGCATCAACCATAACCATTTATATTTATGGTCCGTCTTATGGTTGGATAAGTCCACAATAACTCCTTCAATTCTTTACAAGAATTCTACGAGTTCTTTTCGTGATCTTTACACATACTAGTCTTTCAAAGTGAGCATTAGTGGCATGAATTTCGGATTAGTTACGAAATATATTCTCATAGAGAATCCAAATGCGATGCGATTATAAATCAAGCATCGTCTTTTGACCCGGGAATATCTCATCCGGTCAATGCCACAATATCAAAATGCTCTTATCAATCGACGACAGGCGAATGATAGTACAGACAATCATGTCTTAGCATTTAAATCATTTATCATTTCGACGACAGGCGAAATGATAAGGTAACTTTAAATGCTTTAAATAATGTGGTAGCAACCACTTGAAAGACATTTCAACTCCTCTAAAATACGCTTTTGGTCATATTGAATGGAGGCTATGTAAAGAAACTTTAATTCTTTCATGAGCTATTACCAGATAACACTGGTTTTCTCAAATATTTTATAACTCAACAAGGTATGGTAGGACCTACATGAGTATAAGACTTCATATTTGACAAATCAATTTGGTTTTACCAAAGATTTCGATTTTGGAACGACAGGTCCAGAATCATTGTCACCGAGTACTCTTTTAGGCAAGTAGTTGGTGAAATTATGTGGTACACTGTTACCCACTATTTTCAGAAAACCAACTACACCACAAGTATTGCCTAAAATTTTATAATTTAAAGTTTGGTCACATTTGTCAAAGGAATTTGCTCAAAACACTTTAAATTATTTCGAGAAATTTCGTAAACAGGCAAACCATAATCCAAAAGTATGTCCAAATGAAAAAATCATAATCCAAATGGAAAAACATAATCCAGATGAGCGAAAAAAAGGCTCAATGATTTATCAAAATCTATAAAAAAAAAAGGTATCAAACTCATTTGAGCCACAAAATCGGGGGTCTCAAGAGTTTCCTTTCAGTTAGCTTTAACCACATTAGCATCGGTTTTTTCACCTTTATAATAGTTGTGAACTATTTAAGGAGTAACCGTGCATGACCTTTGTCTTTATAGCATAGAGTTGCCTCATTGAGCATTATCTCTTGCTTTGTGACAACAGGACATATTGTTCCTTTCAATTACTGTCTTGCAGCCACAAGTTTTCGATTTTGACGATTGTCTAAAATTTTGCTTGGCTAGGCGATTCATCAGGATCACGACAGTTCGAGACAAATAACACTTGTCTCGGTTCTCGATTCGTGGGAAAAAAATGTACACGAAGAGCATTAATATCAGGCAAACAATTCGCCATTGACCCAATAGGATTAAAACTACTCACCGGGGTAATTTTCTTATCCAATAGCAGATGGGCGATAAAGGAACATGGTGAATATAAATTCACGATACTGCTTATGGAATACAATTTCCAAGCTAGTATTTTGGTGAAGGATTGCTCCAATATGTCAATTTCAGACATTTGTTCACCATAGACGTCATTACGTCTCAAATGTGGCGGCGGAATAAAATCAACGTCTTAGCATTCATCATGAGGGTAACAACAAACTCGTGTTTTACTCATCAAAGATGGCATCCAAAAAAAATTGGGCATCATATTTTCACACATCAGGGTGACTAACATGTGGTGACGGAATAACATCAACGTCTAAACAGTCATTTCGCAAGTATGTTTTGCGATTTTTCTCATCATAGATGGCATCCAAGATGTGTTGAGAGTTCTGGATTATTTATCATATAAAACGACTGGTTTATATGTTTATGGTTTGCACAAGCACACACTTTTTTTTCGAAACGACAGGTTCGAAAACATTAGTTTTGCTTCTCATGTGAATCGGTTCTCATTGATCGAACGACGGGTCGATACTGAAACACCAATTCGGCGAAACATACATCACTATATAAACACACTCGGGGAAATTATTATTTAATCAACCCCTTTCGGTAGCTCTACTTGAAAAACGACCAGGAAAGACGGTGAGGGTGGAGGGCACGAATGCCACTTAAAACCCGACCTCATTAGGATATCGACTTCCGCCTATATCTTTCCTAGACATCGTATCCAAATAGGTGAGCCTAGTTGGGGAAGGTTCATAATTTTTCCAACTTAAATGTGAAAATATATGATTTCGCAAATTAACATATTTTACACAAGTGTACATGGCAGTAAATAAATACATAGATCGTACCTGCTTGCATGATTAAATAATATAGCAGTAGCATGGTAGTACATATTAGCACAATCTAAATTTACCAATTTACACTAAGCAAGATATTACTCAATATTTAATTATTCTATTGCTATATGTGTAAGTTCTATACATGGTAACTAAATCATTTATGTACGTAATATATTTTATTTACCAATTTACAATATACACGCAAGTTACATACATGGTAATTCACAAGATTCATTATATCATGAAAGGAATCAAATATTAACTCATGGTAATTGACTAATTACATTAATAAGTTCCAAGATCGCATGCATTGACCATATATTAGACATATTTGAACTTGTATACTATTCTGTGTATAGGGTTAAACTATAGGGACCGTAACATAATATCAATAAACTTACTGTTACTAAGTATTCTCTTACAACATTATTACTAAGTCAGCCCACAAGTTTCAACATGTTTCAAAACTGGTCCTATTTCTTCTGAAAGTAATAGGTTTGATTCTACAGGTTTATATACTATCAATTCCATCACAGTACATGCATGATGATTTATTTATTTACATGGCATGATTATACAAACATATATATTGCAATATCCATATTACACAATCACTAACAATAATATTTTAAGACAATTTCAAAATCCCAGTATGCTATTATGTTATTCGAGATCAACTTACGTAGGTTGCATTGTTTTATTTAACATGCAAAAAATATTTAACTCATGCTAGTTAAACATAATCTTCATACATACAATTCTTTTCATACGTAGTTCCATTGAATCCATAACATGGGATAGTATGTTACTCTTATTACTATTAACGTGTATTGGACAGTATTAGCAATGGTTTATAGGGTTTAGAATTTATGTACCTTTCAGATGGTATGTTGGTAAAGGTCGATATAGCAAAACCCTAAAAAAACCAGGATAAACCTCAAGGTTTATAGATATGCGTTTACCAAAAATCTCCAAGCAAATACTTCAATCTCCATGAGCAAGGTGTTGATAACGTGTTGTGTGACAAATTAGCTCACATATATATGTATATAGATATAGAGAGAGAATATAGAGAGAGACAACAACAAGATCTTTATTAATCAGATTGTATATGAATAAAAGGGGACCCTAACCTTATTTATATACTAGAGGTTAGGGTTATACAAGATAGAAAGCCCAACTTAGGCCCACTATGAGTAAGGCCCAATAGTCCAATAATATCCTACAACAATACCTAAATACATATATACTTATATAAATACACAACCGTACATGTGTACAGATACATACATACAGCAAATACATATATACATATATATAACGGAGAGATAGAGAGAGAAGATAGGTCGGGGAGAGAGAGATCGAAGTCAGCGAACTGGCGGCCCACTCCGATGACCAGTCCGGCGAGTATAGACGGCGGTGGTGGTGGCTTTATCGGGTTTTAGGACATGCACGTTTCGGCTAATATCGGGTGCATTCGAATTCTATTTTCACAATCCAATACATTTTCTTAATCTACTCTTCGAGATCTATCTATCTGTGTCAGTCTGTTTATTTGATTTTCACTTTTATAAAATCATGTTTTTTTTGGGGTTTTACCCTAATCCGAGTTTACATTAATTATATTAATCCGTGTCATGTTTTAATCGTAGTTAGGGACAGTTTTAAGGGTAATAAAGTTGCTGTCCAGATCTGGTCTTTCTGTTTTGTCGGGTTTTCGGCTCCGTTTGACGGTTTACAAACGAGCTCTCGTTTGGTTCGGTAAGGGGAAAGAAACCAATTTTAGTTTAATAGGTTTTATTTATGGGTTTGTTTGTTATTTGTGTGTTTGCGTATTTGTGTAGAATATAACATGCGCCTGCTACATTTCATGATATTGGGTTCTACGTGAATTAATGTTAAGGGTGAATTGCGATTATTAATTTTTGTAAAAAATTGAAGTTTGATCTAAAATATTTGAAGTGTTCAGTTGGAAAATTTTTGATACCATGCACAGTGTATGTGGTGATCTTGTGTAACTATAATGGTGAAACTGTGGACAGTTATATGTGATTAAAAGTGACCAGGTTATATTGTGTTTTATTTATTTAATTATGGTGATTGAGTAATAATGGTTTTCGGGGTTTCATATATATATATATATATATGTATATATATATATATATGTGTGTGTATATATATATATATATATGTATATATATTGATTTTGAGATTGTAGTACCGGTGGATGTGTGGGGTAACATTGCATTTTGGGTCCCTGATTAGTAGCTCTAAAGGTGGGTACATTCGTACCAGTGTGGGGTACCATTGTAATTTGGGTCTCTGGGCAGTAGCTCTAAATGTGGGTATATTTGTACGAGTGTGTAGGGTACCATTGCATTATTGGTCATTGAGCAGCGGCTCTAAAGGTGGGTACTTTTTAGTACCGGCACACGTGTGTGTGGGGTACCAGTACACTGGGTCCCTGAGCAACAGTGGCTCTAAAGTTGGGTACGTGTGATGCAATTCCGAATATATTTTACTATTGTGTTTTATTTTTAAATAATTATTATTTAGTTCTTTGGATTATATGTTGATGTGTTGAACATTGTGTTCGGTATAGCATTTTGGATATCATGTGTCATATTAATAATGTGTTGATAATTGTGATGTCGTGATATAATTCCATGTTTAGAATTGTGTGCGCATGGCAGTGCTATTAAAGTAAGATTGTTTTCGTACCTCCTCTTTGTTGTTTTTGTACATTTTGTCTAATCCTTATTTGGAATTTGCTATGTTTTTTTTTCTTTGTGTAGGTTAAGAAAATTTTGACTTATATTTCTCTTTCCGAAACGAGCTTTGCGGACGTTGTTAAGTGAAATGTTATAGTGGTTTCAAGAATAGATTTATATAAGCATTTGTACATATTGCAATCTTACATGAATCGTTTTTTGTTTTTGATAGAATTAGTTCGGTTAAAACGATTTTTGATGTTATTATTAAATTCTATATATGGATCAAACGTTTGTATATACTTTTTTTATCTTTCTTTTTGTTATCAGGTTGAGATGTTGAGCGTTTGATTATATATATACACACGTGCATACATATACATACATATGTTTGAGCAAAAAATTGAAAGCGATACGACTAGCGTCCAAATTGAGTTATACTTGCATATATTTTAAGAATTAATGGTGTTATTAAACTATTGAAGACGGTTTGTTATTGCCTTAATTGCAATATTAACAGTGGTTATGTTGCATCGGTCGTAAAAACTAACATTTTCAAGGAAGCTCATTGAAAACCGTCTTATTTCTTTAGCGGCGGTTTTAAACCGCCTTAAAACTTTTAGGAACGACTGCGGAAATGGCGGTCCACAAACCGCCTCAGAGACCACCTCAAAAAATTTTAAAGGTGGTTTTATTACTTTTTAAGGCGATTGAAAATCACCTTTATTGCCCTGTTTTCCAGTAGTGAGGAGACCGTCATGAGCCGAGCATTCATTATAGTCGTAATTAGTTCGTTTACTAGACGACGCCTATAATATTGTGGTACTGAATACTAAATAATGGATGCAAATCGAGCTATTAGCGATCCTTACAAGATTGTTCCTTGAAAATTTTGGGTCATTTGTTGGAGTGTTTTGGGAACGGTACCAACTTACCATTTCTATTTAAGGATTAATACTGATTTAAAAAAACTAATTGGAAAATGGAACGCCAATTAGAAAAACACATTTGTCCAAACACCCTTGAACCAATAAGTTTGACCGAGACCGTTGATCAGTCTTCGGCTATTGACCCGGCGTTAACCAAAAATTAAAAAAAAATACGTAAATATGAAAAAATTCAAAAAAATCGTGATTTTTTTATATAAAATCTTAAAAAATAGGACGTTCTATTGGAGAGTCGAATGTACATCGAAATACACTAATGGAAAGTTTCGTGAATAGTTTAATAGACATTATAATAAACATTTTAATGCACAATCTAATACAGAACTAATGGATAGTGGATTAGACATGTCTAATACAGTTTACATGTTAAGAACCAAATTTGTATTATAAGGCCAAATTTAGAATTATTTAAAACTCTTCACATCATAAGTGTTCACTTTAGATCTTACGAACCAAATTTACCCCAAGTTTCAATATGAGCTATAAAATATTATCCTAAATACCAAATTTATTGATAACAATATAAGAAACATACTGTAACTCAAAAGTGTTAGCTAAATATCTATACAAAAATACAAGTCAAAGTTAAGAAAAATCAAGAAATGAAAAAAAGGGAGCAAGGAATTGTTAAAAGTAACATACGATGGAACCAAATTGATAAGAACTCATATTTGTAGGTTGTTTATTTGGAAGAACATTTTGTTGAAGTAAAATGGCCGTCGTAATTAACAAAACTTGCCGTGGAATCTCATCAATGTTGTATCTAGTAGTAGTACTACTACTACTATAATTTTACATTTATAATAAACTTAACTCCATTTCTAATAAGTTTTTACTTTCGACCTTCCAAATGACCCACCTACTTTGAAAGAAAATATAATAGTATTGAAAAGGGAATTTTTTAATTTCCTTGTAAATAGGTAAGTTTTGTAAAAGTTACAGTACTAGTTTTACTAATGCTAAGCGTTAATCATAAACGTTTTTTTTTTCTAATTTAATTTTTTTACTTGATGCAATTCATATCCAACAATTTAACTAATGAGGTGTAACGATAATTAATATGTGCCGTTTCCAATTTTTTCCACATGTTACTTAAAATTTAATGTGACAACACATTAGTTAGGTGAAATAAAGAGAAAAATAATTAGTAGCCACTGGGATGATAATGAACAAACCGTTCATGGAACACCTCCTGTTTGGTCCAAAAAGTGTTTAGTTCGTGCGTGGACCTAAGTTGTAGAATTTTTTGGGCGCTTTTTTTTTACTTTCTCCGAAAAATTATATTATGCATAAAAAAATCTTGAAAAATTACAATTCTGAACCATCTCGTAATTAAATAAATTATTGTTTTTCACTACATTACACAAAATAGAGCATAAAATAAAATATATTTTTTTTTGTATTTTATCATGGAGGAAACGATTTGGTTCTGGAAAAAACAATTATTACTATTCAGCTTACTTGCCTTATGCTAAAATCGGTCCGGTGTTACAATAATCAGATGGAAATTTCCATGTTCATTGTTCAACTAATTCATAAAAAAGATATCAAATGTATAGTCATTACATTTATTACTATAAACTAAGTAGTTAGAATACACTGCAAATTCAAACCATGTAGTACTTAGAGTACACGAAGTGATAAGAACATACGGAGTAATAAAATGGAGTGATAGCGCTAAATAAATTTATTCTTATCATGGTTTGAATTTACTCGATGTAGTAACCACCATCCTAATTAAACACTGGAAAAAAAATGACGTATCTTATATGTAAAGCAAGTGGGTAATTAGACTTTTTGACGTATATTTATGAATACTCATAGATCATTATCCTCTTTCATATCTAGGAGATGGTATGTCATACGGAGTATATTCTTAGAGTAAAATATACCCCTGTACAGTTACTTTATTAGGATCATAAAAAAATATTACTTATAAAACTTATTCGTAGAGGTTATAAATAAAAATATATAAATTTAAAAATGAAAATGTAGAATTTCTGTAATTAATTGATAATGGCATAATGATTTCAAATTTAATTGTGATAGTAGGTGGTTGAGTATTATTATGTTAGTTATGAGTTAATAGTTAATAAATAGTTGTTAATATTTAATTACTTTCTTAACCTATAATTAGTATTCATGTAAATTTGCTTATCCAGGAAAAGTATAATATTTCTCCCTAATATTACATGGTATCAGAGCAGCCTCTGTAAACCTAACAAATCTCGTCGACAACTGCATGGCTTATGAAAATGAAACCCCGATCATCTCTTCCAAGCCTGAAGGTTTTGTCGCTAGTTTTAATGGTGGATTAGAGACCTGTCATGCTCTCATCACTGGCCACAAACTAAATGGAGACGATTATCTTCAATGGTCACAGTCCGTGATGATGTTCATCTGCGAAAAAGGGAAGGAGGATTATCTCACCACAGAAGTTGCATCTTCATCAACCACATACTCAGAATTCAAACCGTGAAAGTCAGAAAACAACACGATCATGTCGTGGCAGATAGATTCCATGATAAATGAGATCAGAGAATTTTTTTTACTCTATAACACGACAAAAGATATTTGGGATGGAACAAAAGAAGTTTACTCCATCAATTAAAATAGTTCAAATTTGTTTGAAATTGAAACTATTCTTTACAATCTTCGTCAAAAAGATCTATTAGTAAGTCAATATGTCAATATTCTTAATCGTCATTGGAAATAGTTAGATGTCTTTAAGAAACACGATTAACTGTCTTAGCTATGCGAAAAATTACAAGGCAATTGTTGAGATTAAAAGAAATTTTCAATTCTTAATGGGTCTTAACAAGAACCTTGATGAGGTTAGATGAAAGACTCTAGGATCGAAGTCATTATCTAATCTTAAAGAGGTGTTTTCAGAAGTACGACATGAAAAAAGTAGAAAAAAGGTGATGCTAAGTTTTCCTTCAATTGTTCCGACCATAGAAAATATAGCTCTTTCGGTTTATGGAGCACAATGCTATGGCATTAACAATCCATAGAAGAAATACATACCATTTTGTAATAATTGCAAAAAATCAAGGCACACATAGGGAACATGCTGGAAGATACACGACAAACCTACCGACTAGAAGCCCTCAAGGACTCCATTTACTAAATAAATTCGAGGTAAGCATGTCCCAAGCGACGAATTTGCAACAAAATATGAACAAAGTACATTAAGCAAAGAGAAACTTTAACTTTTTTAGAAGATGTTCTCACAGTCTCAACAAGCCTAAACTACTAGCATAATTGAAAATGGGTCATCAGTATACAAAGGTAACTTAGCAAATGCTCTTACTGTTCACAAAGAGAAAACTAGTACATGGATAATAGACTCTAGAGCATCTGATCATATGACTGGAAATATTGATTTTTTTTTAATTTATTGTTCATGCCATGATAATCTTATCGTAAAGATAGATGATGGATCACTCTCTAAAGTGGCCGACACATGTTCTATTTGTGTTTCAAAGGATATTACTCTCAATTCAGTTTTTTTTTTTCCAAAAATCAATTGTAACCTACTATTCATTAGTAAGTTCACTCAACGGCATAATTGTGTTATTAAATTTTATGGTTTAAGAAATTAAATCGGTTTGCTGAAAAATCCATTATTGTTTAGTTAAGACCTATGTGACTTAGAGCCACTGTTGTAGTAAAATATAAGAAAACAAACAATGAAATCCTTATTTATAATCTTCCTAACATGCTATTTAAATTTTACACAACCCAAAATAAACCACAACTATAGGGAAAAAGAAGTAGACACCTTATAAATTTCATAACCATTTCTTTAATACCCCACCTCTTGTACAGGGGTGGTATCCCTATATGACCAGGGTTGCCAAGGCAACCCCATAATTTCAGAAAATATTTTTTTTATTAATATTTTTCATAATAATTTATATATATGGTATTCTGACAACCCCTTAAATATTTTTTTTGGCAACCCCTCCCAAAATTATATATTTTAGTGCAATAACATACCATAATTTTGTATGTGCTGATAATATATAAGTAATACTTAAAAAATTAATAAAAATATTTTACACCAACTTATCATGTTAACATGTAACACATATCTTTAAAAAAAATTAAACAAAAATAATAATTAGAGTAGTGGTGAGTGCAAACAAAATTTATAAAAGAATTTTTGGTTGTTTATATTTTAATTGAAGTGAATACACTAAAATTGTGTATTGCTTTGATTGAATAAACGTATTTATTTTTAAATATGAGGTTATCACTTCACAATGTTGTTTAATTAATTTTGATCTGTTGATACAATCGGTTATTGTTGTTTCAATATTTCATTTTCTTTTCAACAAGATACATTGTAGTTTTGCTCTTATATATATTCAAGGAAAATTAAAAAGGAAGCTACAATGCTTACTCTTCGTTTTTACTTGTTATGGTGTAAAAACAGAATTTATTCTGTGCGGCACTCTATTTAAAAAACATGCAATGCATTACTAATGAGTAATTTGTTCACTGGATTTGAGTGTTATGTCCACACACACATATACACACACAAAACACTTTTTAAAGTTAATTAGATACAAACACTTGATTATTTTATTTTTTATTTTTCAATTGTAAATTGCTTTGATTGAATAAACGTATTTATTTTTAAATATGAGGTTATCACTTCACAATGTTGTTTTATTAATTTTGATCTATTGATACAATCGGTTATTGTTGTTTCAATATTTTATTTTCTTTTCAACAAGATACAATGCAGTTTTGCTCTTATATTCAAGGAAAATTAAAAAGGAAGCTACAATGCTTACTCTTCGTTTTTACTTGTTATGGTGTAAAAACAGAATTTATTCTGTGCGGCACTCTATTTAAAAAACATGCAATGCATTACTAATGAGTAATTTGTTCACTGGATTTGAGTGTTATGTCCACACACACATATACACACACAAAACACTTTTTAAAGTTAATTAGATACAAACACTTGATTATTTTATTTTTTATTTTTCAATTGTAAATTGCTTTGATTGAATAAACATATTTATTTTTAAATATGAGGTTATCACTTCACAATGTTGTTTTATTAATTTTGATCTATTGATACAATCGGTTATTGTTGTTTCAATATTTTATTTTCTTTTCAACAAGATACAGTGTAGTTTTGCTCTTATATTCTAGGAAAATTAAAAAGGAAGCTACAATGCTTACTCTTCGTTTTTACTTGTTATGGTGTAAAAACAGAATTTATTCTGTGCGGCACTCTATTTAAAAAACATGCAATGCATTACTAATGAGTAATTTGTTCACTGGATTTGAGTGTTATGTCCACACACACATATACACACACAAAACACTTTTTAAAGTTAATTAGATACAAACACTTGATTATTTTATTTTTTATTTTTCAATTGTAAATTGCTTTGATTGAATAAACATATTTATTTTTAAATATGAGGTTATCACTTCACAATGTTGTTTTATTAATTTTGATCTATTGATACAATCGGTTATTGTTGTTTCAATATTTTATTTTCTTTTCAACAAGATACAGTGTAGTTTTGCTCTTATATTCAAGGAAAATTAAAAAGGAAGCTACAATGCTTACTCTTCGTTTTTACTTGTTATGGTGTAAAAACAGAATTTATTCTGTGCGGCACTCTATTTAAAAAACATGCAATGCATTACTAATGAATAATTTGTTCACTGGATTTGACTGTTATGTCCACACACACACACACAAAACACTTTTTATACTTTCCTCGTTATTTTCGACGTTATGATAAATTAAAATTATGTTTCCCCACTATTGATATAAAAAATAGAAGAGGCTGAATTTTTATACTACACTTTTTCGAAAAAATTCACAAACCGTACAAAAAATCTACGGTTTACAGTGATTCAGTGCAAACCGTAGATTAAATGTACGGTTTGTAGCTCAGAAAATTTCAGTGCAAACTGTAGATTTTTTCTACAGACCGTAGATTAAATCTACGGTTTGCACTGAAATTTTCAGAAATTGCAGAACAGTCCCTGTATTTCGTAAAAACTGCATATTGGTCCTATCAATAAAAATACTGAATATTTTTTTAAAAATTAAACATGAATTTTTTTTATAAAAAACTAAATGGCATATTCTTAAAAATATACATAAAATAAAATAAAAAATTAATAAAATACTAAATCTTTTAAACATGAATATTTTATAATTAGTTGAAATATTGGTTATATCAATAAAAATACTCCAATTTTAGACATGAATGATTTATAATTAGTTGATAGTTTTTTTTAGTTTATTAGAGTTGTAATATTGTTTATATCAATAAAAATACTCCAATTTTAAAAATTAAACATGATTTTTTTTAATTAACGATGAATTTTTTTATAAAAAACTAAATGCCCTATTCTTAAAAATATACATAAAATAAAAATAATTTATTTATAAAATACTAAATCTTTTAGACATGATTTTTTATATATATAAATTTGGTCAATTCTAACAATCTCTCAAAATAAATACAAAATTTAGACAAAATTTATCCCAAAAAAGTTGATTTTACAAATTTCACGTTTTTGGTTCATCATATTACCTTTCTGTGAAGTGTATAAGTTGAGATTTATTGATTATTTTAATTTCACTCTTTTTGCAAGTTTTAGTAGGTGAAGTAAGAAATACGAAACAGTTGAAATCATACATTTTCATATACATACGGGATAGTTTTTAGAGCTCCAATATGATAATATTGGTTTGTTTTTCAACACCAATATGAAAGATTAACTAAATCATCAATTTGGTGCCAATCGTCAATATGCAAACATTAACTAAATTTCATAAAACTTATTAGTTAAACATGATACATCAAATAATTTTATTTGAGTCTCATCAAAACCAGTTTACAACAACATGGAAAAAAGAGTACTCTACATAAAAATAATAATAATAAACTAATTATGGACTTGATACGTTTATAGCATCTTATTCATTTAGGATTTGCTTTCCCGATTGCCTTTCTAGCGCTATGTATAAGTTGAAATTTGCTCGAAAAAGTTCCTTCTATGGCTCAGCAGTCTCAGTGCGTGTTTGTTCCCACCATGCTATAATTATTGGCATTGGGAAGATCCGTTCTTTAAGAATAACTTTAGCATAATGACAATTGTTGACGTACACCATTACAGTAGGGATGTAATATGTCGTTCCAGGAGACTGACCAGTATAAAGAGGTAAAAAAGTGGCATTCCATACTTGTACCCCTCCATTTTTGTTTGGTCATAATGACAGCAATATAATTGGGATATTATAATGAGATGCAATTAAAAAACCATAAGCTGGAAATCTCATCCATTTTTCAAAAGCGGCAGGATTTGTAGGATGATAAAAATTCAAACTGGATAGAATATAATCATAATGATAACTTTCAAAATCGAGATTCTCAAACAGATCATAATAAACACCTTTCATTTGCTGCAGCACTAACTCACATCTAATTGCTTACCAATCATTTTCCCCATGTTCTTTACCCATGACCTTTGTAATTACTCGGAACCCACAGTTACCATCTGCACGCACATCATAAACCGTATTAATGTAATTATGTAACATGACCCATATTTGGTCATTGTACGGGAATTTTTGCCTAGTAGTGGTGGGCTTATTTGTTTGGTTTTGCGACCTCCTAGTTGTGTTTACCTTTACCTTCGGTGTTTTTTCCGCTTTGCCTTTCCATTTATCTCTACTAGCACTAGCACTCTGTTCCTCCACATACACCCATCCCGACTTATCTCTCTTACTAGAATTGTCTCCTTTTCTAGGTCTCCCCCTAGTTTGTCTCACTTCAGGATCATTCATGAATGTTCTAGATGGTAAGGTTATCTCTCGGAGTTGTGTTTTCATACGCCGTTTTTCAACATTAGTTTTGGTAGAATAAACACTTTTAAATTCTTCTAGATCACCATCTACCCCATAATCATCGTTTTTCCCATTATCATCAATAACATCTATTTTTTTCCAGAATGTATGGATATATTCTAGTCGAAGAGCCTTCTCGAATAAAATATGTTCACTCATAATATGATGACAAGATAACCCGGTTCAGGTACGAAAGTCTCTTCTTCTCCCTCATTCACCTCCTCATACACATTCTCAGCCTCTACCTCCTCCTCGGGTTGCTCTGGTGGTGGGGCACTAACGTTACCTCTTCCCCCACGACCTCTAGCAGCCCTTCTTCCTCTAGTTGCTCCCCTCCCCCTTGGAGCTCTTATTCCTCTTCCATTTGCCCCACCTCGGGCAGCTGCACCACTTGATGGTGGTACGCCCCCGCGTGTAGCTGGTCCCCGTCCACTAGTCCTTGTGGTAATAGCCATGACTACAAACATTTTAAACCGAAATTTTAGTTGCCTCACTTGACATTACTACTCATACATGAATACTATACTTAGTCGTCTTTACTCCTATCACTTAACAAAATCTACGTCCCACCAAAAATTTCAAATTCCGCTACTCATACAATACAACATTCCGCACATTACGCGATAATCACAAAACATGTAAAACATGATAAAAGCTCGTTTTGCATGCTAATACTTTATCAAGATTTCTAAGGTTCAAAATTATAGAGTACTGAAATACAAATCCAACGGTTCAAGCGGAATCAAAATCGGAGTACAAACGAAGGAGTTACAAGCGTTTGATGTATAGCGAGAAAACCGCAAAATTGCCAGAACACGACCGATCGTTTTGGTCCAAATATGACTCGACAGGTCTGAAAAATACGACCGGTCGAAATAGGGATACGACCGATCGTTTTGGTCTAAATATGACCCGAGAGGTCTGAAAAATACGACCGGTCGAAATAGGGATACGACCGATCGTTTTTCTGCAGAAAATTAATGTTACAAAAACATAAAATTTCTCAACACTTGTAAATTCTTTACATGGCACATATCACACAAATAAACCATTTTAGTCTACAACATTTTTACGATCAACATCCATTCGCATAAAATGTTCATTACCACACAAGTTAATAATTTGAAAACATACTACATAAAACCATCAACTTCACAATTCTCGCACTCTAATAGTTCGCTACTACTTGACATGCAAACTTATACCTCATACACACTATATCAATCTTCACACGCATACAAAGAACACAAAAGTGCGAGGGATAACCCATCACGATACGTTATCCTAAAGCACCCGAGCGTCCTCGCATACTCTAGAACTCCACATCGCTAAGGTATTCCTTTACACATACCGACGAGAGGTCCACCCACTAGTTTGGCGAGCCGGGATCAACAAGCGTCCTCATTGTCCCCAATTTGCCTCACATGTGGACTTTCCTTTCACCAAGTACTACTAAACTCTAGCTACATGTCTTACCCTAAATGCAACCCCCCATTTTAGAAAAAGTTTGAGTTTTTGGAAAAAAATTTGTGAAAATGATATGATGGATCTTGGTCCAATGGTTACCCATCTTCCCGTCGTCCCAAAGTATACAAGAACCTGGTTAGCTCTGATACCAACTTGTCACGCCCCAAAATCCGCAAAACACGAACATCAAGGCGTGACCTTTTTAAACAAAAAGAAAAAGAACCTGCTAACACAAAATTTAACTTTTAAAAGAAAAAGACTTGCGAGCTAAAGGAACAATTAAACAATTAAATAAAAATGTTTGCCAAACGCGGCTACAAGACGAGATGGTTTTAACAAAGTTATATAAAAAGAAAACAACGAATGTAATTTGCCCGTAGGCTACAACCTCAAAAATGATCTAAGTAAAAAGAAAGTGAAATCCCCGAACCCATGTGATGCATTGCAATAGCGCTTATCCAAACGTCTCAACCTAAGTTGTACCTGAAAGACAAAACTATAACGGTGAGTCTCACGCACATACATAGACGGGACGGCGCCACACAAGATACCGTTACTTCATCCCATAAATGCAAGAACTCACAAACAACAACTACACAAACAACGTATAAAAAGAAATATAATAACATCGTACAACGAAATAAATTAAGTAACTCCAACACACATCTATAACAAACATGGACCTCTCACGCCACTCGCCCCAGTCCGTAAGGCGAGTCATTCCCTATACCCCTCGGCCGTCTTATGTCCCCGGTATAGGAAGAGACATAGACCAATGCTAACATAAAAATAGATTTAAAGTGCACACTTGGACCTCTCACGCCACTCGCCCCAGTCCGTAAGACGAGTCATTCCCTATACCACTCGGCCGTCTTATGTCCCCGATATAGGAAGAGACATAGACCATTGATAACATATAAATAAATAAAGTGCACACTAGGACCTCTCACGCCATTCGCCCCAGTCCGTAAGACGAGTCATTCCCTATACCCCTCGGCCGTCTTATGTCCCCGGTAAAGGAAGAGACATAGACCATTGCTAACAAATAAATAAATCACAAGGCCTCGGCCATTGATATTCAACCATTCAATTATCACATTCTCATACGTCACTTGAACGTAATTCAACATAACACATAAGCATAAGTACTAGATTCACAACTAGCCAAACAAGTCCAACAACATAAAATCTCATTCAGGCATTTTAACAAACACCTTGTATGCATAAACTACAACTCTCATTCAGACATTTTAAAAAACACCTTGTATGCATAAACTACAACTCATCTTTATTCAACAATAATTTACCCAATTTCATCAACAACTATAATATCACATAATCAACACATGAAAACACGGAAACCCATCCATATTCTCATTAATTCGAAATTAATATGTCTAAATTCTCAACTTCTCCAATTCAAATAAGTGAATTAAAAGTGCAACAAATAAAACCCAATTAACAATTTAAGAACATAATTAAGATAAAAGGAAAAACACCCAATTTAAAATAAACGCAAGACCTAACCCTAACATACACTCTCGTTTAGTCGCAATAGATAACCTCTGTTACCTTAGTGCGTAGAGGAGATGCTTCCGGTAAGAATCCGCTACCGTGGTTTTTTCTTCTTCTTCCTAAGCTTGTAATCTCTCTTTTCTCTCTTTTCTCTCTTGTTTTAGGTTTTTCTCTTTTGAAAGTGGGCTGAATTGAAGATGTTAAAACTGTATTGAGAGAGTTTGTGGAAGCGAACTATTTGGTCCCAAAGTTTTAAAAGTTAACTCATGATCCAAAAATATTATTTTACTACTCAAAAATAACAAATTTTTAGAAACAAATCTATTGGGTCCTTTTTATTTATAAAATTAGTAATAGGTTTTTAAAATAAAGTTTTTCGGAAGAATTTCGGTTTTTGGCTAAAAATTAGTCGAGTGACCGGTTTTTTTGGTAAAATTTGTATAAAACGTTTTTGGATAAATTAAATCATAAATAAAACCATTTATAAAAATACGGGATGTTACAATATGTTTGGTTCATTGATGTCATCCCTACGACCTCTAGAAATGACATATTAAAACGTTTTCCTATATGTACAGTCCATTAACAATACATCAGGAAAAGTTTTGAACATCCTTATAGAATCGGGGTGGACAAAAAACAAGTTCTCTAGGCTATTAGTTGTTGGGTTCATATTATAGAAGAAATTATACCGATGTCTATCCAACAAATTAAACAGTTCTTGTATCGGGTTTCTACCATCTCTCTCTTTAACTTTCAGACCAGCCAAATAATTATGTATCGTTTTAGTGTTTGATACATTGTCAGAATTTCAATTTTTTATGGCCTCTAATATTGCACTAACTTTAAAACTATTTTGACTTAAAGTTTTACCCATTTCTTTTTCCTCTTGTGTTAAACAAGCACGTCATGCTTGCCCTTGAAGGTAAGTGGGAAGTGGGTGGTTATGATGTCCATTTTTTACACGACACATCCATTCATCATTAACTACGTAACCCTTAATGAAAAATTGACAATATTTTTTTTTGGTACCTAAATTTGTGGAAGACGGCTTCTTCTTTTCATAAACCCCCGATTTATCACACACAATATCAACATACGGTGCTCTTCTCCCATCACC
Source organism: Primula veris (assembly GCA_963682055.1). NCBI lineage: Eukaryota > Viridiplantae > Streptophyta > Magnoliopsida > Ericales > Primulaceae > Primula > Primula veris. The sequence goes on from OY821741.1 coordinate 27,925,765, forward strand.
CCCCAGACCTACGGATCGTAAGAATAAAACCCCAATTTCCAGCCACGTCACTAAGATCAGCAAGCATTTCATCCCTTGTATACCAAGTCAAATCATCAACTTCAAAATGTTCTGTATAGTCAGTTACTTCCTCGTTTGAGCTACGGGAGGAATCAACATAGTTGTAGTTCCATTGGTTGTTGTCATAACTATAATCGTAATTCATTTTCGAAGAGTGTTTGTGTATGTTTTTGTTTAGATAAATGAGTATTTTTGAAGAGATTCGAGTGTTTGTGTTTAATTTAAGAGATGGTTAGGATTGGCAAACATATACCATATTTATATTCAATTTAAAAAAAAAAAATCATGTCTAGTCATTATCAAACTTTAACAATGCATTGAGAAGTCATTTTCGGATAGGGTTGTCATTTCATAATAAAGACGAACTTGTGTGTTGTCAAATCAATCAAAATAATTCAAAAGTGAGTAAGTGTTATTGGCGGATTTTTATAGATAAGGTATCTAAGGACGTTTACACTACAAACCGTAGATTTAAGTTACAGTTTGTATTTTTTTTTTACGGTTCGTTATTTAAAAAAAAAATCATTTCTAGTCATTATCAAGCTTTAATAATGCATTGAGAAGTCATTTTCGGATAGGGTTGTCATTTCATAATAAAGACGGACTTGTGTGTTGTCAAATCAATCAAAATAATTCCAAAGTGAGTAAGTGTTGTTGACAGATTTTTATAGATAAGGTATCCAAGGGCGTTTACAATACAAACCGTAGATTTAACTTACGGTTTGTATTTTTTTTTACGGTTCGTTATTTAAAAAAAAAATCATTTCTAGTCATTATCAAGCTTTAATAATGCATTGAGAAGTCATTTTCGGATAGGGTTGTCATTTCATAATAAAGACGAACTTGTGTGTTGTCAAATCAATCAAAATAATTCAAAAGTGAGTAAGTGTTGTTGGCGGATTTTTATAGATAAGGTATCTAAGGGCGTTTACACTATAAACCGTAGATTTAACTTACGGTTTGTATTTTTTTTACGGTTCGGGTTGTCATTTTATATTATGAAAAAACTCAAAATTTTGACATGACCTTTAATGTTTTTTTGTGCTACCATAATAACAAACCTGTAAAAAACATATACGACAATACTATAATATTCCAACCCAGCTACAAATATAACATATAAACCAAGTTCAATAACTTACAATTCAACATACAAATCAAGTTTAACTGTCAAATAATTAGTATCAACTTGATTGTCAGCAAGTCTAACACCCAACAAGCTCTCTACCAAATTCAACCTGCTTGCCTTGGTATCATTCCTCTCCGATCGGGTAACAGCAAGATCATCCACCCTCAGACCAAGCATGATCTCTATATCCTGTAACGATATCCCCAACTCTCCACCGACAAAATGGAACGAGTAGTTCTCATCACACCACCTATCAACTAAGGCTGTAAGCAAGGCTCGATCTACGGTATAATTACCTATTGTGTGAATACCGTAAAAACCAGCTCTAATCATATTTTGTACCACTCTTTCAGGCGTCGGTATCTGCCAACTATAATTATATAACCGTATCTTATTCGCATCCCCTCTCCCCGCTTCTCTCCCAGCCTCCCAAGTCTGATTTGAAATATGACCGGTCTGGCGTAAATTGCCCATCTCACCTTTAATCTGTGGACCTGGCTCAGCCATGAAGAACCTGTATTAAACATTATATAAAATTAAACAATTTTTCGGAAAATGTTATGTAGTTGGTAAAATATATCCATCTAGAGAGTAATTAGGACAACAAATCATGCTCGCTTTTCTATAGTGTTAGATTAGCTAAAACTCCACAAAAACAAGTTACAACTAATATTTATGAAAACAAAGTAATTATAAAAAAACTAATTTTATAAAACACCTAATTTTCAAAACGGGTAAATATTAATAAACCCCAACTATTTTTATTTTATTTAATTAATATAAACAAACAACAATCAATTATAATCACTAAGTGAATAATCAATTGGCATATTTTATATCTTTTTTCCTATTTTACAAATTGAAACTACATAAAATAAATAATAAATTATGAAATAAATAAATAACTTGAATTAGGGTATCTTTTTTGATTAGTGATTTGGGCAAACAAAGTAATTAAAAAAAACCTATCTGTTTTAAACCAGCTTCTAAACTGTTTTAAACCCAGCTTAAAAGTTGTACTGTAAACAGCTTGAAAAAACACTTTACAAGCTGGTTTAAAAACAGTTTTTAAGCTGTAAAGTTGTACTATAAACATCTTAAAAGTTGGCTTAATAGTTTTTTTTAAACCAGCTTGTAAGCTGTTTTTACAAGCTAATTTAAAAATAGCTTTTAAGCTGTTTACAGTACAGCTTTTAAGATTGGACGTCTGTTTTATTAGAAATGGAGACATTAATCTCTCTGGTGCATTGTGGACCTGTCATGTGTTTTCTTGGTATAAGGTGTGCGAAAGTCTAAAAGCTTATAAAAAATTATCGCAGTATATAAGGTGTCTCACCAAACGAACTTTTACATTGTTGCACTTGTTATTATAAAAAGTTAAAATAAAATTGAATAAAAACCCTATTTTTTTATAAAACGGGAAAAATATCAATAAGCCTAATTTTTTTTAAATTAATATACGGCTAATATCAAACAAAGTAATTAAAAAAATTCTAATTTTATAAAACACTTAATTTTTAAAAGGGTAAATATTAATAAATCCTAACTATTTTTATTTTCCCAATCAAAACAAGATAAGGAACATACACATTTAATGATAACCAAACAATTAGTAATAAATATCTAAATAAACAAATTTTAATAAAAACTCTTTTTTTTTAAAACGGGAAAAATATCAACAACCCTAATTTTTTATAATTAATATAAAAAAACAACAAAAAATTATAAACACTAAGTGAATAATCAATTAATCAAATTACATATTTTATATCTTTTTCCTTATATTGCAAATTAAAACTATATAAAATAAATAATAAATTAGGGAATAAAGAAATACCTTGAATTAGGGTATCTTTTTTTAATTGGTGATTTGGGCAAACAAACTAATTAAAAAACCTAATTTTATAAAACACCTAATTTTTATAACGGTTAAATATTAATAAAGCCTAACAATTTTTATTGTTCCCAATTAAAACAAATAAGGAACATAGACATGTAACATGATAACCAAACAATTAGTAATAAATATCTAAATAAAAAAATTTGAATATAAACCCTATTTTTTTATAAAATGGGACAAATATCGACAATTCTAATTTTCTATAATTAATATAAACAAATAACAAGCAATTATAATTGTTAAGTGAATAATCAATTGACATATTTTATATATTTTTTCCTATTTTACAAATTGAAACTACACAAAATAAATAATAAATTAGGGAATAAAGAAATACCTTGAATTAGGGTATATTTTTTGATTGGTGATCTACGGTTTTTGTAGGGCGAAATTTGATTGATGATTTGAGGTTTTTTTGTTGAGAAATTTGATGGTTATTGTCCTTGATTGATTTGGTTTTTTTTTTGGTTGAAAAATTTGGGTTTTTGAGAAAGAGAAAGAAAAAATCTGTGTACTTTTTTCAAGGACTGACTATGTAAATTGACACAGGGACTGACTGTGTAATTTTGATGCAGGGACTGATTGTGTAATTTTTTAGTACAAACCGTAGATTTAATCTACGGTCTATAGAAAAAATTTATGGTTTTGCACTGAAATTTTCTCAGCTGTAAACCGTACATTTAATCTACTGTTTGTACTCAATCACTGCAACCCGTAGATTTTCTTATACGGTTTGTGCGTTTTTTCAGAAAAAGTGTAGTATAAAAATCCAGCCTCAAAATAGAATATTTTAAACTCCGTTACTCAGTAAAAAAATTTGAATTTGTTGTAAGATTATTGGACTCTTGGGCTTTTACTTAATGGGCCCAGGTGGGCTTGTAACCCTAACCCTCTATCTATATAAAGAGGGCTAGGGATCTTGTATTTTACATACATTCATATTCCTTCATTAATAAAGATCATACTGTTCTTCTCTCTCTATATTTATATACATATATATGTGAGCTAATATGTCACACAACACGTTATCAGCACTGCTCTCGGAGATTGGAGTAAGGATTCTGGATTCAATAAACCTTGAGGTTTATCCGGATTTTTAGTATTTTACTATATCGACCTTCACCAACATACCGTGCGTAAGGTACCCGGATATAATTTTTTTTAACTGTACAAGTCACATATAACATGTTATATGATATGATTACAGAACCTACTATACACGAATTGCTATGCCATTTGAATGGATGTAAAAAAAAAAATAAAAAAAATTGCATGATTACAGAACCTACTATGTATGATAGATATTTAGTAATCTAAATATACTTGTGTATACCACTAAACTTGTAACATTTTTTTTGGAATAAAACTGTTAAAGAGTAAAACATGGTACTGAGTATTACATACATACATTATCAATTACAGGTTCTTAAACTATTAATGATGTAATTGCAAAACATGTATTAATCTGTCGGATTAAATCTGCAACAAACTGAAACGTATGTACTGATTTGTAATTCTCTGAAAGCTGTAAACTATTCTGGAAATTACTCAAGGACTAAACTGAAACTTGTCTGAAATTCTGGACTGTATATGTAATAATGCTGTAAATAGATATATAGTTTGCTGTAATTACATGCATGGTCTTGTAGTATAATATTTATACAAAAACAGTACATATGGTTGATAAGTTATAATATTTGGTAAATATACACACACATGCATATAATTTTTTTTATTAAAAGGCAAGCGAATAAAAAAAATTGCATGTTAAATTGATTTGATTTGATATGTTAGAATCTTTATAGATTGATTGATAATATTAAATTGATTTGATTTGATATGTTAGAATCTTTATGGATTGATTGATAATCTTAAATTGATTTGCTTATAACACCAAATCTACTGCATGATTAGATAGATCATAAAATATATTTACTGCCTGTTTATATATATGTGGTTAATCTAGATAGATATTCTCTATCCTGTTAATATTATTGCCATATATAAAATGCGAAAATCGTATATATTCACATTTAAGTTGGAAAAATTATGAATCTTCCCCAAATAGGCTCACCTACTTGGATACGGTGTCTAGGAAAGATAAAGGCGGAAGTCGTTCTCCTAATGAGGTCGGTTTTTAAGAGGCATTCGTGCCCACCCCCCTCACCGTCTTTCCTGGTCGTGTTCAAATAGAGCTACCGAAAGGGGTTGACTAAATAATAATTTCCCCGAGTGTGTTTATATAGTGATGTATGTTTCGCTGAATTGGTGTTTCAGTATCGACCTGTCGTTCGATTAATGAGAACCGATTCACATGAAAAGCAAAACTAATGTTTTCGAACCTGTCGTTTCGAAAAAAAGTTTGTGCTTGTGCAAACCATAAAAATATAAACCAGTCGTTTTATATGATAAATAATTCAGAACTCCCAACACATGTTGGATGCCATCTATGATGAGAAAAATCGTAAAACATATTTGCGAAATGACTGTTTAAATGTTGATTTTAACCTGTCACCACATGTTACTCACCCTGATGTGTGAAAATGTGATGCCCAATTTTTTTTTGGATGCCATCTTTGATGAGTAAAACACAAATTTGTTGTTATAATCAGGATGAATGCTAAGGCGTTGATTTTATTCCGCCGCCACATTTGAGACGTGATGACGTCTATGGTGAACAAATGTCTGAAATTGACATATTGGAGCAATCTTTCACCAAAATACTAGCTTGGAAATTGTATTCCATAAGCAGTATCGTGAATTTATATTCACCATGTTCCTTTATCACCCATCTGTTATTGGATAAGAAAATTACCCCGGTGAGTAGTTTTAATCCTATTGGGTCAATGGCGAATTGTTTGCCTGATATTAATGCTCTTCGTGTATATTTTTTTTTTCACGAATCGAGAACCGAGACAAGTGTTATTTGTCTCGAACTTTCGCGATCCCAATGAATCGCTTAGCCAAGCGAGATTTTAAACAATCGTCAAAATCAAAAACCTGTGGCTCCAAGACAGTAATTGAAAGGAACAATATAGCCCGTTGTCACAAAGCAAGAGATAATGCTCAAGAAGACAACTCTATGCTATAAAGACAAAGGTCATGCACGGTTACTCCTTAAATAGTTCACAACTATTATAAAGGTGGAAAAACCGATGATAATGTGGTTAAAGTTAATTGAAAGAAACTCTTGAGACCCCCGATTTTGTGGCTCAAATGAGTTTGATACCTTTCTTTATTGATTTTGATAAATCATTGAGCCATTTTTTCGCTCATCTGGATTATATTTTTTCATTTGGATTATGATTTTTCCATTTAGACATACTTTTGTATTATGGTTTGCCTGTTTACGAAATTTCTCGAAATAATTTAAAGTGTTTTGAGCAAATTTCTTTGACAAATGTGACCAAACTTTAAATTATGAAATTTTAGGCAATACTTGTGGTGTAGTTGGTTTTTTGGAAATAGTGGGTAACAGTGTACCACATAATTTCACCAACTACTTGCCTAAAAGAGCACTCGGTGACAACGATTCTGGACCTGTTGTTCCAAATCGAAATATTTGGTAAAGCCAAATTGATTTGTCAAATATGAGGCATTATACTCATGTAGGTCCTGCCGTACCTTGTTGAGTTATAAAATATTCGAGAAAACCAGTGTTATTTGGTAATAGCTCATGAAAGAATTAAAATTTCTTTACATAGCCTCCATTCAATACGACCAAAAGCGTATTTTAGAGGAGTTGAAATGTCTTTCAAGTGGTTGCTACCACATTCTTTAAAGAATTTAAAGTTAGCTTATCATTTCGCCTATCGTCAAATGATAAATGATTTAGATGCTAAGACATGATTGTCTGTACTATCATTCGCCGGTCGTCGATTGATAAGAGCATTTTGATATTGTGGCATTGACCGGATGTGATATTCCCGGGTCAAAAGACGATGCTTGATTTATAATCGCATCGCATTTGGATTCTCTCTGAGAATATATTTCGTGATTAATCCGAAATTCATGTCACTAATGCTCACTTTGAAAGACCAGTATGTGTAAAGATCACGAAATGAACTTGTAGAATTCTTGTAAAGAATTGAAGGAGTTATTGTGGACTTATCCAACCATAAGACGGACCATAAATATAAATGGTTATGGTTGATGCATCGACAATAGGTCACATGATTATTGTTGTCCACAGAAATGCAGTATTTCCCAAACTTTTAGCCCTATCATTAAGTTGATGGCTCATGATCCGGATTATCCTGAAAAGTCTAGTCGACTTGATAATTCCGAAGAGTAATAATCGAAGTTTCGATTTGAATTACTTGAGTTTGGAAATTGAAATTGAACATCATGTCGATTATATTCAGACCCAAATGGACTCACGGAAAGTTTGATGATGCGACTGCAAATGATTGCATGCACTTCTTGGTCTTGCGCACCAAGATTTATATTTCCGTGTGGGGTTATGCTATTTTGCTGCATTGGTCCGTTATGAGGCCCATAGACACTCAGACACCATATGCGTACCAGCTGGTTACTGGTTATGAGCCAGAAGTCTCATATTAACGCTTGTTTAGAGTGATTAATTAATATTTTGATTGAGCCGCTCTAGTGTTCAAAATATGGACCTCTGAAGGGGACATAAGTCGATTATGAATCTCCTGCCTATCATTTGATAGAGTAACCTTGGCAAGCGATCTCTTTACCGCATGATATGCGAAAAAGTGACATCGCTAAGACTGTTCTCCCCGTCGTTAGGGGGAGATTTGCACGTTACCGTTGATAAGGAACGACGTGAAGTAACGTGGCATAACCCACTCGGTCTTAACTTGATCCCCAAAACTGCACTTAGTGATAAGTAAGTGCATAGACTCCCTCAAGTCTAACTAAATGCCAGACGCATTTAATGACTTTATGAGATGTCACGAGATCATTTATACCTGCTGCAAAATGCTTGCAAGGATAGACGTCCCTGTCGGACGCCGTGTTCCTGTCGTAACACGTTGTTTTGGCCGAACCCGCCAAGCAAAGAACGCTGCCGTCGGCCGTCAGTCTGTCATCCTTCCTAAGATATGAGGAAGTTGACCGGTTCTTAATTCGTTCAGCCCCAGAGGTGGTGAACTGAAACTCGTTTATCGCACGAGATTATAAAGGATCTAGGATATGTGTGATTCCTACTCATCCTAAGAATCTCGAAATATCTGTCGATCATGATATCTTAGACGATATTGAAGCGAAACGAGACTGTCATTGATTACTTGTTCATATATTTGGTGACGACTGATAATATGAGCAAATTATGACAGAGAACCATGTACCGTTGCCTGAAGTCAACGTAGAATAGACTGGACTAATGGAAACTTGCAATCCAAGTAGACTCCTTAGCGAAAGTGTGTTCGGACCTGTAGCTCCAACACCACCAATGTTAAACGAGTTCGTTTATTTGGTTATTCGTAAGAAAAAGTGATGAGAATAATGAGATTGTAGAATGCTCGCCTAGTAGCGCAAGGCTTCTCTCACACCTTGGAATTGATTACGAGATGGTCGATTTCCTCGTAATGGACGCTATAACGGTCCACTACTTTATCAGTTTAGTAGTTTCCGAAAACTGATTATTCAGCATGTGATTGTGGTCACTGTTTTATCTCTATGAGGATTTAGACAAAGAGATATAGATGAAGGTCCCTGTGTGACTTCATAATGCTTGAATCAAGTAGTTCCTGACCACGGAACATGATCTCAATTGACTGAGACGTTCACTATATGGATTAATATAATCCGAGCGGATGTGGTATACCGCCTAAGTGAGTACTTGATCATCTTGGGATAGTTGAACAAGTATTATGCCCTTGCGTGTTTTATTATGCTATCCATATTTGGATTTGCCTTCGAGATGAAGGATCTTGGGAAGACACGGTAGTGACTCGGCCTGATGATCGAGTCCCGTAAAGATTGAATCTAAGTCCATGATTCAGACTACACCCAGAAGGTGTTATGACGTTTTAGTCATCATGATGCTAAGTCGTCAGATTCTCCCATGATCGTTCGATCACTAGACATTGATATAGACCCAGTCCGTCCCTGATGAGACGATGAAGAGATATTGAACCATGATGTTCATATCTAACTACAATAAGCGCATCATTGTACTTGGTCTAATATGCTAGGACGAACATCTCGTCTGCTGTGAATGGTATAGCTCGACACAGCATCGCGCTAACACGCTGCCATCGAAATGGCACTAAAGACACATTCCCTTACCTTATGGTAATTTTGGAAGTGGGCTAGTTTATCCCATTTGCGTCATCGAGTGTACCTACCCCCTTCGGTACTCGAATTAACGCAACCCTTTTTCGGTTATACCGATGCTGGTTACTTATCAGACCCGCATAAGGGATATTCCTAACATGGTCTGTCTTTACCATTAGGAATAAGGCAATATCTTGGAGGTCTTGAAATGACTCCAAATGAATCACTCTGATCTACTCGTGCTCTATGAGACGACTAGAGAGTGTATATGGCTTCGAGTTTGAATTACATATGCTCTGTCTCACGATCCAGATAAAACACTTGTCTTATTTGAGGACAACTTCTTGTTATCGATCAAGAGAGACATGACTAGATTATGCTATTTAGCATTTCTTGCCGAAATGAATCTTCACATATGAAGTTTAAGAGCATCTAGTTGAATGCTCGTTCTATTACACGTTAGATTTTCTTGCATCCAGTCGTGTGCAAGTAAATGAAGCATCCAGTCGAATGCTCGTATTCTTTCTTGAAATAGGAAATCCTTGCACCCAGTCGTGTGCAAGTGAGGGGGAGCATCCAGGCGAATGCTTATTGCACTAATTACTACTTAGTCGAAATCTTCGCACCCTGTCGTGTGCAAGTGAGGGGGAGCATCTAGTCGCATGCTCGTGTACTCTTTTTTGTCCTTAGACCAAGGTTTTTTCCCACTGGGTTTTCCTTGGCAAGGTTTTTAGCGAGACACGTTCCCATCTTATCTCACTTAAGATTGCCGAAATTAGGGGGAGTATCCTGCTGTATACTTCTTACCACTGTGTACTCTTTTGTCCTTCGACTAGAGGTTTTTCCCATTGGGTTTACTCTAGCAAGGTTTTGATGAGGCACACTGTTTTGTGGTTGATCCCTACTACTACCATTGTTGCACTCTTTTTCCTTCGATCAGAGATTTTCCCATTGAGTTTGCTCTGGCAAGGTTTTGATGAGGCACACTGTTTAGTGGTTAGTTACTTACATGATATTTCGGCCTATATCATTCGGCTACACAATTTCTCCTAGTTACCGGTTTTGTCCCACACTGGGTTTTCCGGCCCTAAGGTTTTTATGTGTTTAGCACTGCGAATGAACTCGACTCAGATCGACTGCATGAAGACGAAGAATTCAAGACGTCTAAAGGGGGAGTGTTGTAAGATTATTGGACTCTTGGGCTTTTACTTAATGGGGCCAGGTGGGCTTGTAACCCTAACCCTCTATCTATATAAAGAGGGCTAGGGATCTTGTATTTTACATACATTCATATTCCTTCATTAATAAAGATCATACTGTTCTTCTCTCTCTCTACTTCTGTCTCCCTATATACGTAGCTAATAGTGTATTACAACAGAATTAAAATTGTTATTTTTCCTGGCATCATTTATTCATACACAAAAGTCTTAAATTTTTTTATTCATACACAAAAATTGTTATTTTTCCCGTCCCATAGAGGCTTATATAGTTGTAGAGTTCTTGTGAACATTAAGTCTAAATACTTGTATGTATTGGGAAATTTTTGTAACTAAATATCTGTACCACATAAAAAGTCAAAAGTTTAGATTATCAAAAAATAGAAGTCAAAATGCAAAAAAGACCGAGGAATTAATAAAATAAATCCGTCCCACTTTATAATTATCTCGTGAAACCACGTGCAAAAAATAAAAATTTCAAGTTTTTATTTCACGATACTAGTTATTTGCTGGTCGGATGGTTTAGCGCATCCGTACCACCTAACTCAACCGTTTCCTCAGAACTAACACATTTTATAGGAATCGTTTACATTTACACAAAATTTCAGCTTCCTTATTAATTTTCTTATAATAACCCTACATTATTTGTTTTTATTTTTTTATTATCTTTTAATAATCATAACAATATTACAACCACAAAAATGTGGACCCCATGATAGTTTATTACTATTATACTCCCTCCGTCCCTAAACAAATATCACCTACAAAAATACATGCAACTTTGACCATCAAAATTTTCATATCAAAATTACCGAAATGAAAAAAATGAAAATTTCATCATATAGTTCTAAGCATAAACTAGTGATTAACCTTTGGAATAAGTTTTTCCGACAATCTAAATATGAAAAAATTATCGGTCAAAATTGTACGTATTTTCATACGGGACATTTGTTAAAGGACGGAGGTAGTATTAATCTGGGAAATCATATGCATTTCTCGTATATTCGGTCAATTTTGTGTCCCGTTGAATTTAGGAAATTTATAGGCTCATGTCACTTTTTATAAAAAAAATCTTTTGATGAAGCACGGATGCTCTTGTTACAGCACTTTGTGGGGACGAATGGAGTATTATAGAACCAAATTGATAAGAACCCATATTAAATGTCCTGGCTATGCGAAAAATTACAAGGCAATTGTTGAAATTAAAAGAAATTTTCAATTCTTAATGGGTCTTAACAAGAACCTTGATGAGATTAGATGAAAGATTTTAGGATCGAAGCCATTATCTAATCTTAAAGAGGTGTTTTCAGAAGTACGTCATGAAAAAAGTAAAAAGAAGGTGATGCTAAGTTTTCCTTCAATTGTTCCGACCATAGAAAATATAGCTCTGAGTTTATGGAGCACAATGCTATGGCATTAACAATCCATAGAAGAAATACATACCATTTTGTGATAATTGCAAAAAATCAAGACACACATAGGGAACATGCTGGAAGATACACGGCAAACCTACCGACTAGAAGCCCTCAAGGACTCCAATTACTAAATAAATTCGAGGTAACCATGTCCCAAGCGACGAATGTGCCACAAAATATGAACAAAGCACATTTAGCAAAGAGAAACTTGAACTTTTTTAGAAGATGTTCTCACAGTCTCAACAAGCCTCAACTACTAACATAATTGAAAATGGGTCATCAGTATACAAAGGTAACTTAACAAATGCTCTTACTGTTCACAAAGAGAAAACTAGTACATGGATAATAGACTCTAGAGCATCTGATCATATGACTCGAAATATTGATTTTTTTGAATTTATAGTTCATGCCATGATAATCTTATCGTAAAGATAGATGATGGATCACTCTCTAAAGTGGCCGACACATGTTCTATTTGTGTTTCAAAGGATATTACTCTCAATTCAGTTTTTTTTTTCAAAAATCAATTGTAACCTACTATTCATTAGTAAGTTCACTCAACGGCATAATTGTGTTATTAAATTTTATGGTTTAAGAAATTAAATCGGTTTGCTGAAAAATCCATTATTGTTTAGTTAAGACCTATGTGACTTAGAGCCACTGTTGTAGTAAAATATAAGAAAACAAACAATGAAATCCTTATTTATAACCTTCCTAACATGCTATTTAAATTTTACACAACCCAAAATAAACCACAACTATAGGGAAAAAAAAGTAGACACCTTATAAATTTCATAACCATTTCTTTAATACCCCACCTCTTGTACATGGGTGGGATCCCTATATGACCAGGGTTGTCATGGCAACCCCATAATTTTGAAAAATAATTATTTTTTTAATACTGTTTTTCATAATAATTTATATATATGGTATTCTGGCAACCCCTTAAATATTTTTTTTGGCAACCCCTCCCAAAATTATATATTTTTAGTGCAATAACATACCATAATTTTGTATGTGCTGATAATATATAAGTAATACTTAAAAAATTAACATATTCAAGTGATTATAAAAATATTTTACACCAACTTATCATGTTAACACGTAACACACATGTTTAAAAAAAATTAAACAAAAATAATAATTAGAGTAGTGGTGAGTGCAAACAAAATTTATAAAAGAATTTTTGGTGGTTTGTATTTTAATTAAAGTGAATATACTGAAATTGTGTAATAAATATTTAATTGTTCGTATATATCTATTATTTAATATACGTTTGGTTTTTTCAGGGTTTTTTTTAATATTTTTTTACCTCCATGTCTTAATCTTTTTACTTGTTATACATTGATTTATTAAATTTAACTTTTGTATTTTTTGATTTTTTATTTTATTTATTTTTTAGTCAATTTTGAAATGTTGAAACTTTCGACACATGAAGTCGGTTTTTTTGGAAGTTTGAAAATAAAGTCGAAATTGAGCGAAATGAAAAAAAAATAGAAATCAAATACATTTTAATAAAGAAAACAAGGTAAAAAAATGAAGAAAATAGGGTAAAAAAGGTATAAAAATCCGGCTTTTCCGTGTTTATACTTTGAAAGATATTATGCATTTTTATTAATTTTGACAACCACACACATTTGGTTCTGGTTCCGCTCTGTTCTTTTATTGTCCACTTGTCCTTCTTTCAACCTTGCATATTTTATATTATTGGATATTTTTTTCTCTTTGCGAAGTGTAATTTAGATTAGATTTTTTTCCATATTTTGACAATGAAAAATAAAATCCAATCTTTTTTAAAGTTAATTAGATACAAACACTTGATTATTTTATTTTTTATTTTTCAATTGTAAATTGCTTTGATTGAATAAACGTATTTATTTTTAAATATGAGGTTATCACTTCACAATGTTGTTTTATTAATTTTGATCTATTGATACAATCGGTTATTGTTGTTTCAATATTTTATTTTCTTTTCAACAAGATACAGTGTAGTTTTGCTCTTATATTCAAGGAAAATTAAAAAGGAAGCTACAATGCTTACTCTTCGTTTTTACTTGTTATGGTGTAAAAACAGAATTTATTCTGTGCGGCACTCTATTTAAAAAACATGCAATGCATTACTAATGAGTAATTTGTTCACTGGATTTGAGTGTTATGTCCACACACACATATACACACACAAAACACTTTTTATACTTTCCACGTTATTTTCCACGTTATGATAAATTAAAATTAGGTTTCCCCACTATTGATATAAAAAATAGAACATTTTAAACTCAGTTACTCAGTAAAAAAAAATTGAATTAAAATTGTTATTTTTCCTGGCATCATTTATTCATACACAAAAGTCTTAAATTTTTTTATTCATACACAAAAATTGTTATTTTTCCCGTCCCATAGAAGCTTATATAGTTGTAGAGTTCTTGTGAACATTAAGTCTAAATACTTGTGTGTATTGGGAAATTTTTGTAACTAAATATCTGTACCACATAAAAAGTCAAAAGTTTAGATTATCAAAAAATAGAAGTCAAAATACAAAAAAGACTGAGCACTATAGGAAAATTTATCTCTGCCGACAAAAAATTGCCAACGAAAGAAAAATTGTCGGTATAAACAGATTTAGCCGACGAATTTGAAAAATTTTGTCGGGAAAACTTTGGCGCGAAATTATGGGTCTCTGTCGACGAAAAAGTGCCGACGAACAAAATGTTTGTCGGGCAAAATAAATTTTAGCCGACAAATGTTTAAACTTTGTCAGCAAAAATTAATTTAAGCCGACGACTTCTGAACTTTGTCGGGAAAAGTCAATTTCAGCCGATGAAATTCAAAACTTTGTCGGGTAAAATCTCAGCGGAAAATTATGGGATGGGGTAAACTTCTACCGACGAAACTAATGACGAATTGATTTTGTCGCGTCAATTCTCATCGTCTGAAATTAAAAGGAATATTCCTATTTATTTGAAGTGACAAGTAGCAACAACGTATATTTAAACATCTGAAATTAAAATCATATCCCGATCGAATATTTAAGAGCTATTGTTCGAATATTTGAAGATGTAGATACTAATCCCGACGAATTCGTTCTATTTTGTTGGCTCGTTTTATAATTATACAGGAAATTAAAGCGATGATGAGGTGATTGGAGTCTACAAACTCGATTATAAAGTAGTATACTCGGGGTGTAAAAGTATATTTTTTTGCTGCTTTTGTGGCTTCTGGGAAGTTAAATAAACTTTATTTCGCAACAATTTGTTCATTTGTTAATTTGATGATACTGAGCCAATTAATTTTTGTTTTTTGTTAGTAAAGATAACTAGGAATGTTAGTGTTATTTTTTCCTTTTTTAAGTTTTGAAATTTCATTTATTATATAATTTTTAATAATATACTATATGAATATGATGTACAAATACTGTTATAATTTTTAAAATAGAATATTATACTTGGATTTTATTGTGTAAAACTAATGATTGAGATATATTTAAATCTCCACAAAAGATTCATCAAAAAAATTCCTTCACGCCAAACACCAAATATATTTAAACTCCTGCCGATGAAACGGCGACGAATTACTTTTGTCGCGTCAATTCCAACCAACGAATTTATCGAGTTTTGTCGGTCTACAAAAAACAATTGCAAGCCGACAAATAGCCTGAGACATATTTCGTCGGGTGAAGTATTGTTTGAGTTAAAAATTGAATTTGATTTGGCTATATACAGGGTGTGTCTACTATCATGAGGTCCAATTGTAATCATTAATATAGGAAAAGATAATTACTAATGAGATCATGATAGAGGATTAAATTTAATTATAATATTTTTGTAACTAACATGATAATGTATAAGATAGATAATATTTTCATATAATTATTTAGTAATAAATCTTATACATATATTTTACACGAGAAGAAAACTAATTTTTTAACTCAATCTTGTAAATTTGGATGATGAAAATATTTTTACGTTAATAGCATCTAGACATTCAAATAAATAACTATCAAAGTAAATTCAAGTTTACTCACTTAAAAACTAAAGTTGGTGATACAACTTAAAATTATAAAAACAACTAAAATTTATGGTTTTCGCTTATCTTACTTTTTTTTTTTGTAAAATGTACTATTTTTATATGTATGTATAAATTCTATGGTTTCTTCTGGATATTATTTTTGTTTATTTTAGGTGATCGAATTTGATATAAAGATATCACTACAGGAAAATAGGTCAATTAAGACGCTTGTCAACCGCCTCGAAAGCCTTTTGAGACGCTTCACAAGGAGGTTTGTAAAGCGTCGTGAATGTCTGCGTTGCGAAAGGTCTTGAGGCGGTTTACAACCGCCTCTAATGATACGAGGCGGTTTTGAGCTATTTTTTATGGTGGTTTCAAACCGGCTCCATAGACCACTTTGGAGGCTTCCAAATAAGGCACTTATAATGAAACCGCCTCTAAAAGTATAGAGAATATTTCAATTGCTACCATTTTTTGTCTTAAAATTCATAAGAACAAACAATTTAAGATGCCATTGTAGACAAAAAACCAAAAGATCAACTTAAATCGTCATTTATATTGAATAGGAAAAATATGTAATCATATTTATATTTCGAATATCACCGAAACACCATTTCTAAAGTTACATCCCAAATGACGAATAAAAAACCCTTAAAAAACTATAAGACGAATGTAAAAAAAAAGTTCACAACATCATATATGTTTATCCTATATAATCTCGACGGCTCGATCAAACTTCATAGTCGTTCAAACCAATCTTGTAGATTTCAATCTCCTTATCTCCGCAAAAAGATCAAAATTTTCTGCACTTGACAATGAAACAAAGACCGGATTAGATTCAAAGTCTTTTACTCTAAGTTCTGTACTTCATTGGCCTAATTGATTCCCTTCACATAAATACAATAATGTTGAACAACAAAATTAGAACCTGAGAAGAAGAATGAATCTTGTGAATGGGTAACAGATTGTCTCATATAACTTCTATCATTAAAAACAATGGAATGCCTACTTGCAGAGTCTTATGTTAAACATCATTAACTAGTCACTACATAGTTCCTATTTTAAAACGCCAAATCCCATATGTGAAACAAAGATAATATGCATTTTAAGTACGTAATAAAACAAATTTGACATAAATACATGTTAATATAAAAGCAAAGCGAGTGTCAGACATCTAACTTCACGAGATCTTCTTTGGACAACAATGCAGGTTATGGTTTCAGAATTACAAACAAGCTCTTGTAATCTCTGCCAAAGACGAGAGCGATTGAGAGTAACTTTCTGCACAAAATCATAACAAATAATTAGCAAACAAGCAAATGTTAGGAGCAGATTTCATACATGAACATGATATGTCCAACTACTACTTTAAAAAGCTACAAGTACAATAGAGAACAATTTGGAAGTTGACAAGCATTGATAGCTTCTGCACTTGAAATAGTACTAAAATATCTTCTATTTTTTCATATGACCAACATAGGCTTGAAAATTTGTAAAATATCATTAATCTAACAGATAATTTATACTTGAGAAGAACAAAAACCATGCATGAAGAGCTCATATTACTCCAACAATTATGGCTGGTATTAGATTATTAGTTTTAGAGTATCGGCCAGTACATATTCATAAAAAAACTCCTAGAAAAGAATATAGTTCTAAAAACACAAGTCTAAAATACCAGAATTTGAAAAGTTAGAAACTTAGCATCATTGTTTTTTTATACAAATCCAGTAACAAAATCACCACTGCAACATCGAACCATAATCCAATCCTTCTCCAAAGTAGAAGTTATTTACTGCCAAGCTCTGAAAATTAAAAAAAGAAGAAGTAAGTTTCAGTACTGAGAATGTTAAAAAAAAAGTGAAGAAGTGACTGAATAGTTTCTTTACAATTGTACATAACTTTCTCAGATTAAATAATGTTCTAAACATTGGACAGATTATCAAGTATATGGAGATTGAAACAAAATTGAATTAAATTAGAAATCTAGATTATAACTTATCCTCTAATCATGCCAGCGAAAAAGCTGAAAAAAGTTCATTTTTTCTATCTAATTCCAGAGGACTACTACATAGAAACAGCAGCACTTATAGTGAATGGCAGTAACTGTTTACACTAGAATATGTACCCCCTTTACATGGATTTTGAATTCAGAAAACTCGCCAGTCTGTAATGTTACACTAACAGCTAGGAAATTTTCATTTTGCAAAAGAGGGTACCTTAGTTATCATGACTCGTGAGTCGTGATACTAGTTCAAAGTCGGAACCAATCTCTAGTATAATACTTACCAAAATTAAAATGCGATATCAAATGTTTTATCACAAATGTGTACAGAGCTATGTTTGAAAACAAAAAATCAAGTACCGATGTTATTCAACTAAAAAAAATATGTCCATCTTTATTTCCCCAACCAAGATTAAACTACTTACCTAAATATCATGACAATATTCTGTTTTATTTCCTACACTATCTCAATAACCATTCCAATAAAACCATGCCAAACTTAAAACAACGAACACAAAATTCAAACTAATAAAATCAAAACAAGTACCTTAACTACTACACGAGAAAGTCGTCTATTTACCATATACTTGTAATTTTTTTTTACATATTTTAAACTTTCACCACCCCGTATAATAACAAAAAAAAATCATATATACATATCAGTCCATCCTATAGTGAGATCATGGTTTTGCCACTGAAAACAATTACCTTAACCTCCACACGAGGCCTATAAGGCGTAGCGACACCCCAAATAACCAAACCAACCAAACCGAATGCCAACAAGACCCAAACCATCCACTGCCACCTTACACTCTCTATTTCCTCCTCTACCTCTTCCTCTTCCACGATAACGTAACACTGGTTCCACCCCTTCTCAGGCCTGTTCCAGTTCCAATTCAAGTTCCTCCTTGCACCAGAAACCCTACTCTCAGAAGAGGAAAAAGTCGAAGATACCCTCGATGGTGAGTCCGCAGAGGGGCTTTGGACAGTGTAAGCGGGGCCTATTCGATTGGAATTAACGCTGGATTTATCTCCATCGTTGGATAGTGTAGAGGGGCATTGGACAGTGTAAGCGGCGCCAATTTGGTTGGAATTAATGCTGGATTTATCTCCATCATGGGATTGTGACGAGGGGCTTTGCACTGTGTATCGGTGGTGGTGAATGTGTTGTAGGTGGATTGGCGACGATGATGATGATGATGACGACACACTTGATATGTCTGTCGATAATTCTTCATGGTTTATCATATTAGTCTGTAATTGCAGAATCAGGAATGGTTCATGGAGCAATTCACATAAAAAAAATGACAATTAGAAGATTATTTGGGGTGTCAAATCACTGTTTCCAACAAATTAGAGTGAATATATATATATGAGAAAACAAAATTGGTGATTACTTAAATTCAGCACAACAAAAAACAGTTTTCTTGTTTTGGCAATCACAGGATTGTAAATGTATCAATTATCAACATTACCTTCTTTTAGTATATACCAAAAAATTGCAGATAATCACTTTCAATTTTTTTTTAAAAAAATTTACAGCAGCATATATCCTGGGATATGATTAAGCTAAAAACACAAATCGTTCCATAAAACTAAAACTAGCCTAACCACGAATAATATTAATTATCTCTTACAATCGTAAGATTAGGCTGAGTAAACATTAGCGAACCTAAGCGAATCAATAGCCCCCCTTTGTAACCAAAAACTTCACTTATATCATGTAACATTAGCAAAATAATGAAAATATAGCATATCTTCACCAATTTCTGAAAAATCATGCTTGATCTATTATTTACAACCACCCACCAACTTTTATTAATACTGTTCTAAGTATGGATCCTAACCCTTTCAGTCCAAATTCATGCTCCTCCGATGATATAAAATCAATCAACTATCAAGAGACCGGAAATATTAGTATAAACGGTGTATATGCAGCCACATCAATAGATTTGATACATTTCAAGATAAAAAAGTCTACGGTGATACAACTTGGTACGCTAAGGAAATCTTAGAAGCTAAAAAATATGAAAGGCATAATTGCATCACTAAAATCTTAAATAAACCCGCCGTTGACAAATTACGACAGAAAATCAAATATTTCCCAGTTTCCACTGCTCACAATTCCTCAAACAGCTGATATGCGTCTTCGTTTCGAAATTCTTTTCAATTTTCCAAGTAGATTAAGATTTTTTAAGGTTAGTTTGTAAATTCAGGTATCTTATCCTCTGTTAATATTTTGGGAAATTTAACCTGAAACATAAAAGAAAAACATCGCCACCTATAGCAAATATCGCTTGATTGAACCAAGTTAACCAACAAATCTCCTTCATACAGGACAAAACAGTATTCCAAATTAGATTTGTAAACTAGCCTACTCAAAAATATTTTAACATGGTATGACTGATCTAGCAATATTGGTACCTGAATCTTGATAAATAAATAAATAAAAACTACCCAGTAAACAAGAACAATTTTAATTTGTGAAGCAATTGTAAATCTCGTTTAGGAATGCAACAAATTATGTAGAACACAAATGAACCAAAATTAGAATCCATAAAAAGATAGTGAATAAAAAACTAATAACAAATACGCAAGGATCAAACCCTAGAAAAGTATATATGTCAATCAATTGATGCCAAATAAAGATAATTAGGCTAATCATAGAACAAAAGGATTTAGGGAATAAAATCCCTAGAATTGAACTTATAAGAGGGAGAGTGAAACTGAGAGAGAAAGGTGTATTTCGGAAAAGACCCGAACCGATATGAAACTGAGGAAAAAGATTAAGGAGTAGACGTACCTGAGGCAGCCAGAGATCGATTTAGAGAGAGAGAGAGAGAGAGAGAGAATCATGTTCTCCTTCTTATCATCATTTGAAGGCGTTTAATCTTATCACCTTTAGCAAAATAAAGGTTAAACCGCCTTTAATCTTATCTTTGAAGGCGTTTATGTTATTGCCTCTAACAAAAGCGTCCTATTTTGTACTAGTGTATAGAATAAAAGTTATTTATACTGTAGATATTCATTAATTTTATATAAATTAAATATTTTTTTTAATATTGTAATAGTTAGTTTCTGTTGTAAGATTAGTGAACTCTTAAGCTTTTACTGATTGTGCCCAAATGGGCTTATAACCCTACCCCTCTATCTATATAAAGAGGGCTACGGGTCTTGTATTTTATTCATTCAGATATTCATTCATAATAAAGACTATACCGTTCTCCCCTCTCTCTACTTCTGTCTCCCTATATACGTAGCTAATAGTGTATTACAACACGTTATCAGCACTTTGCTCGCGGATATTGGAGATTTTGGGTAAACGCACGGATATTGGATATTTATAAATATTGAGGTTTATCCTGCTTTTTAGGGTTTTGCTATATCGACCTTCACCAACATACCGTGTGTAAGGTACCGAATTCAAAACTTAATTTATTTCGTATATGAAATTGCACGTATATAGAACATGGATATATTTGTGTAGTTGTACCATATCTAAATAATGAAATCTCTGGTACTAATTGATTGAATTGTGAATATGAAAACTTGCGTAACTAAAGATTGGCATGCCATATATCATATACATGTAATCAAGAAAAATAAATCCACTTTCATGTTTACTAAGAAACTGCATGTTTGACTAGTAAATCAATCAATTCCATAAATCATGAGTTGTCAAACAAATTGATATCCAGTGTATATTATGAACTAGTTTAACAATTGCACATGTTTTGATTTCATACGTGTAAATAGAAAATCTGGTGAATAAAACCATGGAAATACATGGCATGTGTTAGTATAATTTTGGGAATTAATCCGCGAAGATCATGTTAATGCTGCCATAGAATATTTGTTTGTAAATTGTAATACACTGTATTAGGTTTAATTAAAGCACATATAGGCAGCGAATATTGACATGTATGATTAATCCTTGACTTATTTGCATGTTTAGTTACCATGTATAGAATTTACATATATAAAAAAAAATAAAAAATATTGTGTTAGATATTGCTAGTGTAAAATTGGTAAATTAGATTTAAATTACCATCAATAGAACCTACATATATAGCAGTAAAATAACATGATTAATTGTGATAGATACTGTTCTGATTGATAATATATGTATAAATGTAATATTTACTGTCATGTGTAATATATGTTAATTTGCGAAATCATATATTTTCACATTTAAGTTGGAAAAATTATGAACCTTCCCCAAATAGGCTCACCTATTTGAATACGATGTCTAGGAAAGATATATGCGGAAGTCGATATCCTAATGAGGTCGGGTTTTAAGTGGCATTCGTGCCCTCCACCCTCACCGTCTTTCCTGGTCGTTTTTCAAGTAGAGCTACCGAAAGGGGTTGACTAAATAATAATTTCCCCGAGTGTGTTTATATAGTGATGTATGTTTCGCCGAATTGGTGTTTCAGTATCGACCCGTCGTTCGATCAATGAGAACCGATTCACATGAGAAGCAAAACTAATATTTTCGAACCTGTCGTTTCGAAAAAACGTTTGTGCTTGTGCAAATCATAAACATATAAACCAGTCGTTTTATATGATAAATAATCCAGAACTCCCAACACATGTTGGATGCCATCTATGATGAGAAAATTCGTAAAACATACTTGCGAAATGACTGTTTAAACGTTGATTTTAATCCGTCACCACATGTTACTCACCCTGATGTGTGAAAATGTGATGCCCAAAATTTAATTTTTTTGGATGCCATATTTGATGAGTAAAACACGAGTTTGTTGTTACCATCAGGATGAATGCTAAGGCGTTGATTTTATTCCGCCGCCACATTTGAGACGTGATGACGTCTATGGTGAACAAATGTCTGAAATTGACATATTGGAGCAATCCTTCACCAAAATACTAGCCTGGAAATTGTATTCCATAAGCAGTATCGTGAATTTATATTCACCATGTTTCTTTATCACCCATATGCTATTAGATAAGAAAATTACCCTGGTGAGTAGTTTTAATTCTATTGGGTCAATGGCGAATTGTTTGCCTGATATTAATGCTCTTCGTGTATATTTTTTTCCACGAATCGAGAACCGAGACAAGTGTTATTTGTCTCGAACTGTCGCGATCCCGATGAATCGCCTAAGCAAGCGAGATTTTAGACAATCGTCAAAATCGAAAACCTGTGGCTCCAAGACAGTAATTGAAAGGAAGAATATGGCCCGTTGTCACAAAGCAAGAGATAATGCTCAAGGAGGCAACTCTATGCTATAAAGACAAAGGTCATGCACGGTTACTCCTTAAATAGTTCAAAACTATTACAAAGGTGAAAAAACCGATGTTAATGTGGTTAAAGCTAACTGAAAGGAAACTCTTGAGACCCCCGGTTTTGTGGCTCAAATGAGTTGGTTACCTTTCTTTATTGATTTTGATAAATCATTGAGCCATTTTTTCGCTCATCTGGATTATGTTTTCCATTTGGATTATTATTTTCCATTTGGACCATACTTTTGAATTATGGTTTGCCTGTTTACGAAATTTCTCGAAATAATTTAAAGTGTTTTGAGCAAATTCCTTTGACAAATGTGACCAAACTTTAAATTATGAAATTTTAGGCAATACTTGTGGGGTAGTTGATTTTTTTTGGAAATAGTGGGTAACAGTGTACCACATAATTTCACCAACTATTTGCCTAAAAGTGTACTCAGTGACAACGATTATGGACCTGTCGTTCCAAATCGAAATCTTTGGTAAAACCAAATTGATTTGTCAAATATGAGGTCTTATACTCATGTAGGTCCTGCCGTACCTTGTTGAGTTATAAAATATTCGAGAAAACCAGTGTTATCTGGTAATAGCTCATGAAAGAAATGAAATTTTTTTACATAGCCTCCACTAAAAAACGTATTTTAGAGGAGTTGAAATGTCTTTCAAGTGGTTGCTACCACATTCTTTAAAGCATTCAAAGTTACCTTATCATTTCGCCTGTCGTCGAATGATAAATGATTTAGATGCTAAGACATGATTGTCTGTACTATCATTCGCCTGTCGTCGATTGATAAGAGCATTTTGATATTGTGGCATTGACCGGATGAGATATTCCCGGGTCAAAAGACGATGCTTGATTTATAATCGCATCGCATTCGGATTCTCTCTGAGAATATATTTCACGATTAATCCGAAATTCATGCCACTAATGCTCACTTTGAAAGACTAGTATGTGTAAAGATCACGAAATGAACTCGTAGAATTCTTGTAAAGAATTGAAGGAGTTATTATGGACTTATCCAACCATAAAACGGACCATAAATATAAATGGTTATGGTTGATGCATCGAAAATAAAGTCACATGATTATTGTTCTCCACAGAAATGCAGCATTTCCCAAACTTTTAGCCCTATCATTAAGTTGATGGCTCATGACCCGGATTATCCTGAAAAGTCTAGTCGACTTGATAATTCCGAAGAGTAATAATCGAAATTTCGATTTGAATTACTTGAGTTTGGAAATTGAAATTGAACATCCTGTCGATTATGTTCAGACCCAAATGGACTCACGGAAAGTTTGATGATGCGACTGCAAATGATTGCACGCATTTCTTGGTCTTGCACACCAAGATTTATATTTCCGTGTGGGGTTATGCTATTTTGCTGCATTGGTCCGTTATGAGGCCCATAGACACTCAAACACCATATGCGTACCAACTGGTTACTGGTTATGAGCCAGAAGTCTCATATTAACGCGTGTTTAGAGTGATTAATTAATATTTTGATTGAGCCCCTCTAGCGTTCAAAATATGGACCTCTGAAGGGAACATAAGTCGATTATGAATCCCATGCCTATCATTTGATAGAGTAACCTTGGCAAGCGATCTCTTTACCGCATGATATGCGAAAGTGACATCGCTAAGACTGTTCTCCCCGTCGTTAGGGGGAGATTTGCACGTTACCGTTGATAAGGAACGACGTGAAATAACGTGGCATAACCCACTCAGTCTTAGCTTGATCCCCAAAACTGCACTTAGTGATAAGTAAGTGCATAGACTCCCTCAAGTCTAACTAAATGCCAGGCGCATTTAATGACTTTATGAGATGTCACGAGATCATTTATACCTGCTGCAAAATGCTTGCAAGGATAGACGTCCCTGTCGGATGCCGTGTTCCTGTCGTAACACGTTGCTTTGGCCGAACCCGCCAAGCAAAGGACGCTGCCATCGGCCGTCAGTCTGTCATCCTTCCTAAGATATGAGGAAGTTGACCGGTTCTTAATTCGTTCAGCCCCAGAGGTGGTGAACTGAAACTCGTTTGTCACACGAGATTATAAAGGATCAAGGAGATGTGTGATTTCCTCCTCATCCTAAGAATCTCGAAATATCTGTCGATCATGATATCTTAGACGATATTGAAGCGAAACGAGACTGTCATTGATTACTTGTTCATATATTCGGTGACGAATGATAATATGAACAAATTATGACAGAGAACCTTGTACCGTTGCCTGAAGTCAACGTAGAATAGACTGGCCTAATGGAAACTTACAATCCAAGTAGAGTCCTTAGCGTAAGTGTGTTCGGACCTGTAGCTCCAACACCACCAATGTTAAACGTGTTCGTTTATTTGGTTATTCGTAAGGAAAAGTGATGAGAATAATGAGATTGTAGAATGCTCACCTAGTAGCGCAAGGCTTCTCTCACACCTTGGAATTGATTACGAGATGGTTGATTTTCTCGTAATGGACATTATAATAGTCCCCTACTTTACCAGTTTAGTAATTTCTGAAAAACTGAGCAATGCAGCCATGAATGTGGTCACGGTTTTATCTCTATGGGGATTTAGACAAAGTGATATAGATGAAGGTCCCTGTGTGACTTCATAATGCTTTAATCAAGTAGTTCCTGACCACGGAACACGATCTCAATTAAATGAGACGTTCACTATATGGATTAATATAATCCGAGCGGATGTGGTATACCCGCCTAAGTGAGTACTTGATTAGCTTGGGATACTTGAACAAGTATTATGCCCTTGCGTGTTTTATTACACGATCCATTTTTGGATTTGCCTTCGAGATGAAGGATCTTGGGAAGAAACGGTAGTGACTCGGCCTGATGATCGAGTCCCGTAAAGATTGAATCTAAGTCCATGATTCAGACTACACCCAGAAGGTGTTATGACGTTTTAGTCATTATGACGCTAAGTCATCAGATTCTCCCATGATCGTTCGATCACTAGACATTGATATAGACCCGGTCCGTCCCTGATGAGACGACAAAGAGATATTGAACCATGATGTTCATATCTAAGTACAATAAGCGCATCATTGTACTTGGTCTAATGTACTAGGACGAACATCTTGTATGTTGTGAATAGTATAGCTCGACACAACATTGCGCTAACACGCTGCCATTGAAATGGCATAAAAGACATTTTCCCATTACCTTAAGGTAACTGTGGATGAGGGCTTGTCTTATCCCATTTTGCGTCATCGAGTGTACCTACCCCCTTCGGTAGTCGAATTAACGCAACCCCTTTTCGGTTATACCGATGCTGGTTACTTATCAGACCCGCATAAGGGATATTCCTAACATGGTATGTCTTTGCCATTAGGAATAAGGCGATATCTTGGAGGTCTTGAAATGACTCCAAACAAATCACTCTGATCTATTCGTGCTCTATGAGACGACTATAGAGTGTATATGGCTTCGAGCTAGTATTAGCCATATTTGAATTACATATGCTCTGTCTCACGATTCAGATAAAACACTTGTCGTAGAAGACAACTTGTTGTTATCAATTAAGAGAGACATGACAACATTATGCTATTTAGCATTTATCGTCAAAATAAATCTTCACATATGAAGTTTAAGAGCATCCCGTCGAATGCTCATTTTATTTCACGTTATATTTTCTTGCATACAGTCGTGTGCAAGTAAATGAAGCATCCAGTCGAATGCTCGTACTCTTTCTTGAAATATGAAATCCTTGCACCCAGTCGTGTGCAAGTGAGGGGGAGCATCCAGGTGAATGCTTATTGTACTAATTACTACTTAGTCGAAATTCTCGCACCCTGTCGTGTGCAAGTGAGGGGGAGCATCCAGTCGTATGCTCGTGTACTCTTTTTGTCCTTAGCCCAAGGTTTTTTCCCACTGGGTTTTCCTTGGCAAGGTTTTTATAGAGACACGTTCCCATCTTATCTCACTTAAGATTGCCGAAATTATGGGGAGTATCCTGTTGTATACTTCTTACCACTGTGTACTCTTTTGTCCTTCGACTAGAGATTTTTTCCCACTGGGTTTACTCTAGCAAGGTTTTGATGAGGCACCTGTTTTGTGGTTGATCCCTACTACTACCATTGTTGCACTTTTTTTCCTTCGATCAGAGATTTTCCCATTGGGTTTGCTCTGACAAGGTTTTGATGAGGCACACTGTTTTGTGGTTAGTTACTTACATGATATTTCGGCCTATATCATTCGGCTACACAGTTTCTCCTAGGTACCGGTTTTGTCCCACACTGGGTTTTCCGTCCCTAAGGTTTTTATGTGTTTAGAAATGCAAATGAACTCGACTCAGATCGACTGTATGAAGATGAAGAATTCAAGACGTCCAAAGGGGGAGTGTTGTAAGATTATTGGACTCTTGGGCTTTTACTGATTGGGCCCAAGTGGGCTTATAACCCTACCCCTCTATCTATATAAAGAGGGCTAGGGGTCTTGTATTTTATTCATTCAGATATTCATTCATAATAAAGACTATACCGTTCTCCCCTCTCTCTACTTCTGTCTCCCTATATACGTAGCTAATAGTGTATTACAACAGTTTCGTTTTACTAAGGACACCCTCCATTAATTGCAAAGAGTTGGGTTATCATAGGAATATCATTATTATTCATTATTTTATCAGAGTTGAATTAAAAAATTAAGTAGAGTCTTAATTATATCATATTTTGTATATTCAAACAGATCATCCCTTTTCTATCACCACAATCCTCTAACCTCTATTCTTCCTGATCACCCATCACCGTTTATTCGTGTATAGGTACGTTTTTTTTTATTACTTTTATCACTTTTCAAATTGATTTAATTTTGACAAACTATGCGGTTATATCTTGGTTTTGTTGGTAATTTTATTGTCTAATTTAATAATCATTATTGAAAACCCAAAATACACTAATCAGGTGGAAATTCAGTCCCAGTAATACGTATAAGTATTTGATAATGTACTTTGTGCCTCTTTTTTTTTTTTTATTTATCACTTTCCCACATCTGCTTATACCCTTCACAATTTCATCTATAAATTATTGTAAATCACGTATAATAATTTTAGTCTCTTTGTATTCACGTTCATACTAAATTATGCTAACAAGGTGTTCGATAAAATGCTTATACTATTATATATTGGTTTCAAACTACTCTAGCTACTTTGGGTGTTTTTAGATTTTATTTTTATTAGCTTACGATATGAAATCCAATTTGGTTATACATCCTCTTAATTTTGTTAGGTGATATCAATGTTATTATATGGACGTGTTTTAATGATTTATAAAAATATTTGATTTGTATTATATTTGTGGCGTCTAATTTTTAATCTTTATTTAATTGGCTTAGTACAACTTTTTTCTATTGTGTTTCGACTTTTATTTTTATGTGGTCAGTTTTACCCATCTTTTCGTGTTGGTCATTAAATAAATATTTTTTAGATGGTAAAACAAGTAATTTACAACTTACTATAACAAATAAAGTCATATTTTATTAATATATTAATTTCTTTCTCCAAGAGTTGGTGATAAAAATATATTTTGGTAGTAGATTTATTTTAATGGGGTTTTCAAGAAAAAAATTGTTGGATCATTCTAGTCAAAGTTATTTGTTTGATAATTTCATTAATGCTTTTTTTTTTTACTTTTAGAAATTGGATTGTCAGGTTTTGGGTTTTCATGCTTCTTTGAGCTTAAACAATTTTTTTTCTTTTGTACAACATAAATTCAACGCTACAAATGGATAGAAGTTGGATGCGCAACCCCAACCGTGTGAGTACTCAATATGAAGAAGGGATCAAAGATTTCATCGAGAATGCCAAAAACCATTTAGATCAACAAAATAAAATCAAGTGTCCATGTATGCAGTGTAGTAATTTAAAGAAGTGGAATTGGAAGCAGTTCATAAACATTTATTTAGATATGGTATTTAGCCTTTCTACAATCCATGGATTCATCATGGTGAAGGCCCGTATTGTAATGAAACACATTCAAATACCATCTGACAATCAGATGATTGCAATAATGATGAGGCTTTGAACATGGTTAACGATGCCTTTCCCTATGCATCAGGTGTATCTGGAAATCAAAATATGGATTATGATGATGATTTTGATAATGTAGAAGGGTGTAGGTCAACTTTTTGTACTATTGAGGATTATAAAAAGTACGAGAGGCTGTTGAACGAGGCTCAACAAGAATTGTATCCTGGGTGCGATGAGTTTTCCATTTTGTCTGTGGTTGTAGAGCTGATGCACATGAAAGTCACATATCTAGTGTCTAATAAATGTTTTGATGTCATGCTAGATATAATGAGGCGTATGCTTCAACGAAATCATCGATTGCCTCAGACTCATTATCATTGTATGAAGATATTAAAAGATCTTGGGTTAGGGTATGATAAGATTGACATTTGTCCCAATTATTGTATTTTGTTCGATAAAGAAAACGAAGGAAAGGAAAAGTGTCCTGTTTGTGGAGAGTCACGATACAAGAATAAAAAAAGCAATGTTCAAGACGATGATGGGAAGGATCAAAAGAAAATTCCTCAAAAGATTTTGCGCTACTTTCCATTGAAGCCTAGATTACAACGTCTTTACATGGCAAACCACATATCTTCTAGTATGAGATGGCATAAGGAAGAAAGAGTGGAAGATGGTATAATGAGGCACCCTGCAGATAGCGAGGCTTGGAAAGAGTTTGACCGTATGTATCCTGATTTTGCTGAAGACCCACGTAATGTGAGATTGGGACTCACTTCAGATGGATTTAATCCTAATAATAATATGGCTAAGTCATATAGCATGTGTCCAGTCATTACTATCCCATATAACCTTCCTCCTTGGCTGTGCATGAAAAAAGAATTTTCCATGTTGTCTTTATTGATTCCTGGACCTAAAGCTCCGAGTGGGCGGATTGATATTTCCTTAAGGCCATTAGTCGATGAGTTAAAAGATCTGTGGGAAAATGGTGTGAAAACTTATGATAAAACCACAAATTCTACATTTATGTTGCGAGCAGCTCTTTTATGGACAATCAATGACTTTCCTGCTTATGGAAATTTATCAGGTTGGAGAACTAAGGGTTATCATGCATGTCCAGTTTGTAATAAAGATATCACATATTTGGGGATAAGGGGAAAAATTTGTTACATGGGACATCGTCGTTGGTTACCATATGATCATCCATGGCGTTTGAATGGTGAAGCATTTGATGGCAGTGTTGAACATAGAGGTCGACCTAGAGAGTTCTCAGGAGGTGACCATTTGGACCAATTAAATAAAATAACTGACTTTGATCAGAAAGAGAAGAATCCTACTTCCGATGGTAAAAAAAGAAAGGCTCCTATGGAAAATGCCAAAAAGCCTATGTGGTCCAAAAAAAGTATATTTTTTGAGTTGCCGTATTGGTCCAAGCTTAAAATTAGACATAATCTTGACGTGATGCACATTGAAACAAATGTGTGCGACAGTGTCGTTGGCACCATTTTGGGCATCGAGGAAAAAACAAAAGATACATTTAAAGGTAGGCAAGTCTGTATGGATTTAGGCATCAAGAAAAAGTTATGGTTGCAATATAAAGGAGATAAACTTTTGAAAAGTCATCCTTATTATACAATGAAGCCATCTGATAAACGTGACTTCATGCAATTCTTGACCTCAATCAAATTTCCCGACGGGTTTGCTTCTAATATTGCCAGTTGTGTTAATACTGAAAAAGGAAAACTAACAGGGTTAAAGACACATGATTGCCATATACTTTTACAACATATTTTGCCTATTGGTATTCGTAAATACTTGCCACCAGATGTGGTTGATCCCATCATGCACATTTCAAGTTTTTTCCAACAGTTATGTGCAAAATCTGTCACAGTGTCTGATATGGAGAGGTTGGAAAATGAAATTGTTCTCACTCTATGCAAAATTGAACAAGTATTTATTCCAGCCTTTTTTGATGTAATGATCCATTTGATGGTACATATTGCACGTGAAGTCAAGATAGCCGGCCCTGTAACTTTTCGATGGATGTATCCAATTGAAAGGTAAATTTAAATTATTACATGTTTATTGTGAATATGATATTATTTTACTTAGTTTGTAGTATAATATTTTTAACTCTTAACTTTTTTCCATTGTAGATTGATGGGAACTTATAAGAAGTATGTGCGCAACAGGGCTCATCCTGAGGGTTCTATAGCGGAGACATATATCGCTAATGAGGCTTTAACTTTTTGTTCAGAGTACCTAAGAAACGTGGAGACATCATACAACCGCACTTATAGACATGATGATGGCGGTGTTCGATCTCAAACAGTTGATGTGTTTGCACAAAGGGCTTGCCCGTTTTCTTGGAAGTCAACTAAACAATTGTCTAAAAAAGAAATCGAGGTGATTCAATGGTACATATTGGAGAATTGTGAAGAAGTGAAGGATTATATGGAGTAAGTTATAATATTTTTTTTCTTTAATTTTTTTAAATATTAAATTTACACTTATGAATAAATTAATGTTTTATAGGGAACACGCAAGCTTATTAATGCAGACTTCTACGTATGATATTGAAGGCAGACAAATGAGAGAATTTCCATCTTGGTTTAAGAAACGGGTATGTATTTAATTGTATCATTTTTATCTTACTTGTTATTATTATTTTTCACTTTTCAGTATAAATTGTTGCCATTATCATTGATTTTTTTTTATTAGATGGAAGCTTTACGAGAAAAATCTTCCCCAATATTCAATGTGGAATTACTTGAGCTGGCAGCAGGACCTATTAGATTTGAAACATACATGAGCTCCGTTGTTAATGGAATCAAGTTTGTCGGCGAGGCGCGTGATGACAGGTTGAAAACGCAAAACAGCGGTGTATATGTTCTCGGATCCTCAGAAACTGGGTCGATACATTACTATGGGAAGTTACTGGATGTGGTCGAAGTGTTGTACAGGCGACGCTATCGTGTGATTCTGTTTAGGTGTCACTGGTACAACACAAATCCTGAAGTTAGAGGAAGCGTAAGGAACAATTACCATCTGAAATCGGTTAACACAAGCACCCGATGGTTTGAAGATAATCCATACATTCTTGCAACACAAGCTCAACAAGTATTTTATTTAGACGACTGTAAGGCAGGGTCTGGTTGGAAAGTGGTTCAAGAGATGAGACATCGAAACGTATGGGACATTCCAGCCAAAAAGACTGTCCAACCAAATAAAGAAGTTGATGCGTATCAAGAACATTCATCTTCGATTGAACTGCAACAAAGGACATTCCCTACAGACAGTATACATGTCGTAGTACCCGATATTAGAATGGATGTTGACGCTATTGCTATAGATGCTATAACTATTGATCTTGGCCCATTACCAAAAAGGCGTAAGGTTAATCATGAAAACTTCATTGCTGATGATGGTAACAACGATTATGAAGATAGTGATGACTATGAAGACGAGATGAAGATGAGAATGATGATTCTAATAGTGATAATAATGATGGTGATGATGATGATGATGATGATGATGATGATGATCGAGATTATTATTAGGAGTTGCTGTGTTTTCTTAGGTTCAAAATATACTCTGCTCTCTTTTTATTTTTGTGAATATGCTGAGAAACTATGAAATACCTAGCTATCTGGCAGATTTGAAATCTTAATACCCAAATTGGCTCATTACAGGTGTCTGCTTGGTTCTTATGCGTGGATACCTGAAAAACAAAAAAGTTTAAATGATTGCTTCAGTGGATGTTAATAGTTTAGTGCTAGTGCGTGCAACCATTTGGATTATCTTTTTGCTGGGTACATTTTATTTCTGACTACGACCATTTGAGTTATAAACTTTATTTCGCAACAACTTGTTTATTCATTTTATTTCATAACAATTTGTTTATTCATTTGATAATACTGAGCCAATAAATTCTTGTTTTTTGTTTCTCTTGAGTTCGTGTTGGATTCTAAATCAATTATGGCCTTTGATTCTTTTATACTGTATTATTAGGCATGTTTTTTTTTCTTGTGGAGAATTTGAAAACGTACACGCGTGAGATGTTACCGATAATTTATCAAGAACGGAATTGTGGTCTGATAAAGCTAAGAGCTTTAAGCGATTTTTTTCCAACTTCAGGAAGTCCGTTTATTTGCTTTACATAAGCCATAAAAACAAATCAAAATAAAAACATAATGAAATTATAACTTAAAAGATTCAAACTTATGATCTTCTAGGTAAACTACCAATCTACTCTACCATCTGAGCTATTGCAACACATTTTAAACAAATTGGTGTTTAAAATTTTCATTTTAACTACCAAGTATATTAAAAATAAAGCTGATATTGTCCATAATTTTTTTCCGAACACATTACCCAAGTATTACCCGATTTGGCATAGGCCGCCCCTGTTCGTTATTCATACAAATTATTAATGAAAAATAGTGTCAGAGTCTAAAATGAAAGTTGGATTCTCAAAACACATATTTTTAAGTCATAAATAATTTGATTATTTATATTATAAGCTAAAAATATCATGTATCTAAAAATAATATGGTGGTGAATATTAAGTTGTAACAGGATGGTGAATAAAAATTTAATTATTTATTTTTATAAGTATTATTTTTATTTTGAGCGGGAACTTAACAAAAAATTTCCCACCATAGCACCACCTGAACACGTTCTTTAACTGTCCCCCAAATTACTCCCTCATCCTCTCTCTCTTAATTACATTATCATCAACTAAAGCTCCAAATTACTCCGTCACCTTCTCTCCCTCTCAATTCCATTATCATCAACTAAAGCTTTCAAAGGTAAGCTTCTTATTTTTTATGTAATTATTATTATTATAGATTTTTTTAGTGATTCAATCAAATAAACTAAGATTGGCTGCAGTATTATAGCTATTTCATCAATTAAGGCTGATTCTTTCCAATTGGTTTGGCCATTTATTATGTAAAGTAGTTGTTTCCTTAAATAAAAATAAAAAATAGGAAAAAACAAATAAAATAAAATAAAAAAAGATGGGGAGAACGGTGGTGGTGGGAGTAAAGGTGGATACAGAGAGTCGGGAACTACTGACCTGGACACTAATAAATATTGCTAAGCCCGGTGATCGTATTATTGCCCTACACGTGTTGAATAAAAATGGTAAAATTATTTATGGTTCATTTTCATGATATTTGGTTAATTATATATATATATATATATATACTTAAAAAGTTACTTAATTACTATTAGTGAATTTGATGGTTTTCGTTTACTAATAGTGAATTTGATGATTTTTGCTTAGTAATAGTGATTTTGATGTTTTTGGCTTTTACATAGTGAAATTGATGATTTTTGTTTTAGGTGGTGAATTTAGTAGATTTTTTGTTTTTGTTTATGAATAGTATATTTGATGATTTATAAAAAAAATTAAGTTAGTGAAATTGTTGAGCTTTGTTTATTCACAGTGAAATTGATGATTTTTATTTATTAATAATGAATTTGATCATTCATAGTGAATTTGATGATTTTTATTTATTGATGGTGAATTTGTACAATTTTGTTTATCAATGATGAATTTTTTGGTTTGTGTTTACTAGCAGTGAATTTGGTGATCTTAGTTTATTCATAGTGAATTTGATGACTTGTCAACCTCAACTAATTTTCCATTCACTTTTCTAAAAAACTTGTTGGATTTTGAAGCCTCCCCTGGAACCTTAATGCTATGTGGCTTCTTAGCCATATATTGTTGTTTAATCCCATCATTCTTACCCATATTCTGCACCTTATTCTTATCTTTTTTACTATTCTGTTCAAACTGATAATTATTACCCTTTTCATTCCCTGTTTGCTCAATTCTCGTTTCACTAATTTCGGCTTGAGCCTTAGGTTGCTGCTGAGTTTCTCCACTAGTGAACTTTTTACATTCAGAATGCGAGTGGCCTTGAAGCCAGCACCTATCACAGTATTTCGGGAGCTTTTCGTACTCTACTCTTTGCTAGAAACCCTCCTCATAAGAAGAACCAATCCAAATTAAATTGTCTCTCTTATTTAAAAGATCCAACTTTACACAGACTCTAGCATAGGCAGGCTTAGCGTGAGTAAGTGTGGCTAGATCTGCCACCAAAAATCTACCAAAAGATTGGGTAATGACTTTTAAATAGGAGAGAATACAATAATTTAGCAGCAAAAGTGGGAGTCTAATCCATACAGGGGCTATTGAAGATTCCTTTCTCAACTGAAAATCAACTGTCCATTTGAATATTCGAAACAGAGCACCCTCTATCTCA
The DNA here is from genome assembly GCA_963682055.1 of Primula veris. Lineage (NCBI taxonomy): Eukaryota > Viridiplantae > Streptophyta > Magnoliopsida > Ericales > Primulaceae > Primula > Primula veris. Next base: position 27,961,230 of record OY821741.1, read on the forward strand.
TGTTTATTTTGTGTCCAGACTTTGGTGAAATCCGTAGAATTCTTAGTTTTAATGAACACATGTCTGTAATCAATAAGACTCACTATAGGTGGTTGAGATAGACCTCAATTCTTTTCGATATGTTCTCTAATAACCTCAAGGTCCATCTTCAGCTTTGCTACCATTTGGTTTTTACCTTGTGTCCCATAGTAACCATATCATGCTTTTGAGGTCTTTTAGCTTGAAAATCCGATAGATTCCCGTACCCATCCAATGAAGAATACTCATTTTCAACAAAACAGCAAGGGTCTAGGTTATAATCCCCCATAAAATCCTCTAAAGTATTGTTATATGGTACATAACCTTGACTACTAGAATGAACCTTAGAGACGGAAACTTTTGTGGACTGTACGACAGCCTTCTTTTTCTTTTTTTCTTTCTGCTTTTCCTTTTTGTTTCTATTTTTCTCTTGATTCCTTAACAGGAGGCACATTTTCCTTATCTATAACTTTTGCAGAGTTAGTAGCCATATGACCCGGATTAAAACCTTTGACGTATGGAGAAAGAGCAGATTCATGCTCCTCATTTAAATTAGATTCTGGAGTCGAAAACTTTTTATTCGTCATATCACTACAAGTCTGTTTGTTAACCTCTTCCTCAACCATTTTTTTGACCCCATTTCTTCACACAAATGTTCAACTCCTTTATGTTCAGCCTCTATTTCATTTGTTTTTTCCTCAATATCTAGAGATATTTGAACTTCCACCTCATCATCACTGTCAACCTCAGCTAATTTTCCATTCACTTTTCTAAAAAACTTGTTGGATTTTGAAGCCTCCCCTGGAACCTTAATGCTATGTGGCTTCTTAGCCATATATTGTTGTTTAATCCCATCATTCTTACCCATATTCTGCACCTTATTCTTATCTTTTTTACTATTCTGTTCAAACTGATAATTATTACCCTTTTCATTCCCTGTTTGCTCAATTCTCGTTTCACTAATTTCGGCTTGAGCCTACATTCAGAATGCGAGTGGCCTTGAAGCCAGCACCTATCACAGTATTTCGGGAGCTTTTCGTACTCTACTCTTTGCTAGAAACCCTCCTCATAAGAAGAACCAATCCAAATTAAATCGTCTCTCTTATTTAAAAGATCCAACTTTACACAGACTCTAGCATAGGCAGGCTTAGCGTGAGTAAGTGTGGCTAGATCTGCAACCAAAAATCTACCAAAAGATTGGGTAATGACTTTTAAATAGGAGAGAATACAATAATTTAGCAGCAAAAGTGGGAGTCTAATCCATACAGGGGCTATTGAAGATTCCTTTCTCAACTGAAAATCAACTGTCCATTTGAATATTCGAAACAGAGCACCCTCTATCTCATGTTTATTTTGTGTCCAGACTTTGGTGAAATCTGTAGAATTCTTAGTTTTAATGAACACATGTCTGTAATCAATAAGACTCACTATAGGTGGTTGAGATAGACCTCAATTCTTTTCGATATGTTCTCTAATAACCTCAATCCTAGGTCTTCCCCTGGAAAATTTTGCAACTAATGCAAGCTGCAAAGGTGCGCCAGACCTTTGAAGCTCTAATGCCGAAAAAAACACAGTTGGCCTAGATTCTTTTACATGAGTTTGCTTAAGAGTCAACTGTATATTCCCCTTTAGCAATTACTCCTACTTTATTTATTTTATGATTTGCCCAATGATGTTGAATAGTGTGTTACTAATAAAGAGGCAATTTTTATTTCCCTTTCCGACCTTTATTTCAGTAGCCAATGAGCTAGTATTGTGATAGTAGAACAGAGTTATGCAATTTTTTACATATATATTGTTATCAGAACAAGATTTTTATATTTAATCATCTGTGTAATGTAATATTGTTATAGGCATCTGTTGGCTGAACTATAAACACAACAACGCTTTCGATCTCTTTCTTCCGAATCTACGATCAACATCCTCCGCCATGGTTGACCCTAAGGTGTATATTCTTCTTTCTTTTTTTCTTTTGAAGGATGTTTCCTTTTATAGGTTGATGCTACTGGCTTGTTGTTTGAATAAACTAGGGTCAAATAAAGGCTTATTTGCTTAAAAGTTGTAGTAAACTAGAATTCTGAGATTAGTTGTGAAAATAAGTTATTTGAACTCGACTGAAGTGTATAGTTTTTGACATGCATGTAAAGTATTTATATTATATCAAAGTTTGGTACCAGTGGTTAGGTCCAAGCGAATAAAGATGAGTTGGATTTTTATATATAATTAGCAAATACCGAGGCTCCTAGATGAACTTTTAAGGAATTATATAAAAAAGCTAACTTGTGGTAACTATTACACGAGTTTGTTCCGATATAATATCATGGTATATTCATTTTTGGTTTCATCATTGCTCAACAGGTTTCCACAATTTCTTTGAATCTCCGTGGTTCTTCAATGCGTGCATCGTCACAGACAACAGTAACTAGCAATTCACGCCTTAGATATATTAAAATTGAGCAAGGCACAATTCTCAACAAACCTATTGTTGATCGATCTGTTTCCGATGACGTTGAACATGGGTCAGCAATCCAGCGTAATGTACGTGGAAGGAACGTTATTTTTCAATTTTGTGTTCAGTAAAATTCGAATATGTTTATACCTCATTATCCAATATATAAAAGCGACTGATACCATATACTTACGAGTATTTGAACATTATAAAAACCTCATATATGAAAATTTGTGATCCGTATAATGTTTAGGAGTCAAAAGAATTGAACTAAAATTAAACTCTAAAATAAAAAGAGGAGCAGCAACTTAGACTTGTCTTAGGTGTTAAAAGCACTAGAACCAGCCATGTTTACATTTATTGTGGTATATTTATTTTTAGTTTCATCATTGCTCAACAGGTATCCACAATTTCTTCGAAATTTCGTGGTTCTTCAATACGTGTATCGCCCCAGACAACCATACCTAGCAGCTCACATGTTAGAGATACTAAAATTGAGCAAACCAAAATCCTAAACAAACCTACTGTTGCTCGATCTATTTCCGATGAAGTTGTATGTGGGTCAACAATCCAACGTAATGTACGTGGAACAAATGTTATTTTGAATACAAATCATCATGATCCACTTGTTTCCAATGTGTCTCAGCATGAGTCAAGAGTTCAACGTAAAGAAAGTGGGACACGTACTAATCCTACAAGAAATAATCATGATTCAAATATTTCTAATGAGTTTGAGCGCAAGTCTGCAGTTCGGCGTAAAAAAAAACGCCCTATCATTGAACCAAATAGAAGCGATGCGTCCATTTCTGAAAACAACGATGATGTTTCCTTGCTCGAAAACAATGGTAAGGTTGAGCGCAGGTCTGCAGTACGTCGTCATAAAAAACGCCCTAGTACAAATGATATTTCCATTCCTGAAAACAGCGATGATATTTCCATGCCCGAAAACAATGATGATGTTTCCATACCCGAAAAAAACGATGATGTTTCCATGCCCAAAAACAATAATGATGTGCCTGAAAACAACGATGATATTGTCCACGCAACAGATGGAGTTGGTGGTAAGAGTTAACTAATGTAACAATGATGTTTACAACTAGATTTTACTTTAAATGTTTCGATTAGACTGATTTAATTTGTAGGTGGTGGTTACTTCCCTACAAGCGGAAATGCTCGTAAGAGACAGCGTGGAGCATGCAATTCCTCAAAGATTGCACAAATGACAGAACAATTCAAGTCCGGCTTGATGTTTATCACGGGCGACCAACTGGTCATAGAATCTCGAGTTTACTTTCACATGCAATAGGGGTCCAGACTAGGAAGGATCTCCCTATGCATGATGGTTATTGGAGCAAAGTGGATGCGATAAAGAAGGATGAAGCTATCCGAAGTCTGATGGTATTGAGTTTTAAATCGCTTACTAAATAAATTAATTCATTTGTTATCTTTCCTTTATGTATCTTGATTACTTAATTGCTTTTTCCTTGCCTGAGGTTGCATATCCTTTTTGTTTAAATTTTACAAATAGTTTGCATTTTAAGGTTTCCATTTTAAGGTTCATACTAAAATAATTTGCTACTTAGATCACCTATTGTAATGGTAAATATTAATAAGAAAAAGGGTAGAATAGTCATTTTCAACATAAAAATAATAAGAAGTACACAAATAACACCAAACTGTTGTAATACACTATTAGCTACGTATATAGGGAGACAGAAGTAGAGAGAGGGGAGAACAGTATGATCTTTATTAATGAAGGAATATGAATGTATCTAAATGAATAAAATACAAGACCCCTAGCCCTCTTTATATAGATAGAGGGGTAGGGTTATAAGCCCACTTGGGCCCAATCAGTAAAAGCCCAAGAGTCCAATAATCTTACAACACTCCCCCTTTGGACGTCTTGAATTCTTCGTCTTCATACAGTCGATCTGAGTCGAGTTCATTCGCATTGCTAAACACATAAAAACCTTAGGGACGGAAAACCCAGTGTGGGACAAAACCGGTACCTAGGAGAAACTGTGTAGCCGAATGATATAGGCCGAAATATCATGTAAGTAACTAACCACAAAACAGTGTGCCTCATCAAAACCTTGTCAGAGAAAACCCAATGGGAAAATCTCTGATCGAAGGAAAAAGAGTGTAACAATGGTAGTAGTAGGGATCAACCACAAAACAGGTGCCTCATCAAAACCTTGCTAGAGTAAACCCAGTGGGAAAAAATCTCTAGTCAAAGGACAAAAGAGTACACAATGGTAAGAAGTATACAACAGGATACTCCCCCTAATTTCGGCAATCTTAAGTGAGATAAGATGGGAACGTGTCTCGCTAAAAACCTTGCCAAGGAAAACCCAGTGGGAAAAAACCTTGGTCTAAGGACAAAAAGAGTACATGAGCATACGACTGGATGCTCCCCCTCACTTGCACACGACAGGGTGCGAGAATTTCTTCTAAGTAGTAATTAGTACAATAAACATTCACCTGGATGCTCCCCCTCACTTGCACACGACGGGGTGCAAGGATTTCATATTTCAAGAAAGAGTACGAGCATTCGACTGGATGCTTCATTTACTTGCACACGACTGGATGCAAGAAAATCTAACGTGGAATAGAACGATCATTCGACAGGATGCTCTTAAACTTCATATGTGAAGATTTATTTCGGCAAGAAATGCTAAATAGCATAATCTAGTCATATCTCACTTGATCGATAACAACAAGTTGTCCTCAAATAAGACAAGTGTTTCATCTGTATCGTGAGACAGAGCATATGTAATTCAAATATGGCTACTACTAGCTCGAAGCCATATACACTCTCTAGTCGTCTCATAGAGCACGAGATCAGAGTGATTCGTTTGGAGTCATTCCAAGACCTCCAAGATATCGCCTTATTCCTAATGGCAAAGACATACCATGTTAGGAATATCCCTTATGCGGGTCTGATAAGTAACCAGCATCGGTATAACCGAAAAAGGGTTGCGTTAATTCGAGTACCGAAGGGGGTAGGTACACTCGATGACGCAAAATGGGATAAGACAATCCCTCATCCACAGTTACCTTAAGGTAATGGGAAAATGTCTTTTATGCCATTTCGATGGCAACGTGTTAGCGCAATGTTGTGTCGAGCTATACCATTCACAACATACGAGATGTTCGTCATAGCACATTAGACCAAGTACAATGATGCGCTTATTGTACTTAGATATGAACATGATGGTTCAATATCTCTTCATCGTCTCATCAGAGACAGACTGGGTCTATATCAATGTCTAGTGATCGAACGATCATGGGAGAATCTGACGACTTAACGTCATGATGACTAAAACGTCATAACACCTTCTGGGTGTAGTGTGAATCATGGTCTTAGATTCAATCTTTACGGGACTCGATCATCGGGCCGAGTCACTATCGTGTCTTCCCAAGATCTTTCATTTCAAAGGCAAATCCAAAAATGGATCGCGTAATAAAACACGCAAGGGCATAATACTTGTTCAAGTATCCCAAGCTGATCAAGTACTCACTTAGGCGGTATACCACATCCGCTCGGATTATATTAATCCATATAGTGAACGTCTCAGTCAATTGAGATCGTGTTCCATGGTCATGAACTACTTGATTTAAGCACATGAAGTCACACAGGGACCTTCATCTATATCTCTTTGTCTAAATCCCCATAGAGATAAAACCGTGACCACATTCATGGCTGCATACTCAGTTTTTCAGAAACTACTAAACTGGTAAAGTAGGGGACTGTTATAATGTCCATTATGAGGAAATCAACCATCTCGTAATCAATTCCAAGTTGTGAGAGAAGCCTTGCGCTACTAGGCGAGCATTCTACAATCTCATTATTCTCATCACTTTTCCTTACGAATAACCAAATAAACGAACTCGTTTAACATTGGTGGTGTTGGAGCTACAGGTCCGAACACACTTTTGCCAAGGAGTCTACTTGGATTGCAAGTCTCCATTAGTCCAGTCTATTCTACGTTAACTTCAGGCAACGGTACATGGTTCTCTGTCATAATTTGCTCATATTATCAGTCGTCACCGAATATATGAACAAGTAATCAATGACAGTCCCGTTTCGCTTCAATATCATCTAAGATATCATGATCGACAGATATTTCAAGATTCTTAGGATGAGGAGGAAATCACACATCTTCTTGATCCTTTATAATCTCGTGCGACAAACGAGTTTCAGTTCAACACCTCTGGGGCTTAACGAATTAAGAACCTGTTAACTTCCTCATATCTTGGGAAGGACGACAGACTGACGGCCGACGACAGCGTCCTTTGCTTGGCGGGTTCGGCCAAAGCAACGTGTTACGACAGTAACACGGCGTCCGACAGGGACGTCTATCCTTGCAAGCATTTTGCAGCAGGTATAAATGATCTCGTGACATCTCATAAAGTCATTAAATGCGTCTGGAATTTAATTCGACTTGAGGGAGTCTATGCACTTACTTATCACTAAGTGCAGTTTTGGGGATCAAGCTAAGACTGAGTGGGTTATGCCACGTTACTTCACGTCGTTCCTTATCAATGGTAACGTGTAAATCTCCCCCTAACGATGGGGAGAATATTCTTAGCGATGTCACTTTCGCATATCATGCGGTAAAAAGATCGCTTGCCAAGGTTACTCTATCAAATGATAGGCAGGGGATTCATAATCGACTTATGTCCCCTTCAGAGGTCCATATTTTGAACGCTAGAGCGGCTCAATCAAAATATTAATTAATCACTCTAAACTCGCGTTAATATGAGACTTCTGGCTCATAACCAGTAACCAGCTGGTACGCATATGGTGTTTGAGTGTCTATGGGCCTCATGACGGACCAATGCAGCAAAATAGCATAACTCCACACGGAAATATAAATCTTGGTGCGCAAGACCAAGAAATGCGTGCAATCATTTACAGTCGCATCATCAAACTTTCCGTGAGTCCATTTGGGTCTGAACATAATCGACAGGATGTTCAATTTGAATTTCCAAACTCAAGTAATTTAAATCGAAATTTCGATTATTACTCTTCGGAATTATCAAGTTGACTAGACTTTTCAGGATAATCCGGATCATGAGCCATCAACTTAATGATAGGGCTAAAAGTTTGGAAAGTGCTGCATTTATGTGGACAACATTAAAATGTGACCATATTGTCGATGCATCAACCATAACCATTTATATTTATAGTCCGTCTTATGGTTGGATAAGTCCACAATAACTCTTTCAATTCTTTACAAGAATTCTACGAGTTCATTTCGTGATCTTTACACATACTAGTCTTTCAAAGTGAGCATTAGTGGCATGAATTTCGGATTAATCACAAAATATATTCTCAGAGAGAATCCAAATACGATGCGATTATAAATCAAGCATCGCCTTTTGACCCGGGAATATCTCATCCGGTCAATGTCACAATATCAAAATGCTCTTATCAATCGACGACAGGCGAATGATAGTACAGACAATCATGTCTTAGCATTTAAATCATTTATCAATCGACGACAGGCGAAATGATAAGGTAACTTTAAATGCTTTTAAAAAATGTGGTAGCAACCACTTGAAAGACATTTCAATTCCTCTAAAATACGCTTTTGGTCGTATTGAATGAAGGCTATGTAAAGAAATTTTAATTTTTTCATGAGCTATTACCAGATAACACTGGTTTTCTCGATTATTTTATAACTCAACAAGGTACGGCAGGACCTACATGAGTATAAGACCTCATATTTGACAAATCAATTTGGTTTTACCAAATATTTTGATTTGGAACGACAGGTCCAGAATCGTTGTCACTGAGTACTCTTTTAGGCAAGTAGTTGGTGAAATTATGTGGTACACTGTTACCCACTATTTCCAAAAAAAATCAACTACCCCACAAGTATTGCCTAAAATTTCATAATTTAAAGTTTGGTCACATTTGTCAAAGGAATTTGCTCAAAACACTTTAAATTATTTCGAGAAATTTCGTAAACAGGCAAACCATAATCCAAAAGTATGTCCAAATGGAAAAATCATAATCCAAATGGAAAAACATAATCCAGATAAGTGAAAAAATGGCTCAATGATTTATCAAAATCAATAAAGAAAGGTATCAAACTCATTTGAGCCACAAAATCGGGGGTCTCAAGAGTTTCCTTTCAGTTAGCTTTAACCACATTAGCATCGGTTTTTTTTCACCATTATAATAGTTTTGAACTATTTAAGGAGTAACCGTGCATGACCTTTGTCTTTATAGCATAGAGTTGCCTCCTTGAGCATTATCTCTTGCTTTGTGAGAGCGAGCCATATTGTTCCTTTCAATTACTGTCTTGGAGCCACAGGTTTTTGATTTTGACGATTGTCTAAAATCTCGCTTGGCCAGGCGATTCATCGGGATCGTGACAGCTCGAGACAAATAACACTTGTCTCGGTTCTCGATTCGTTGAAAAAAATGTACACGAAGAGCATTAATATCAGGCAAACAATTCCCCATTGACCCAATAGGATTAAAACTACTCACCGGGGTAATTTTCTTATCCAATAACAGATGGGCGATAAAGGAACATGGTGAATATAAATTCACGATACTGCTTATAGAATACAATTTCCAAGCTAGTATTTTGGTGAAGGATTGCTCTCATATGTCAATTTCAGACATTTGTTCACCATAGACGTCATCACGTCTCAAATGTGGCGGCGGAATAAAATCAACGCCTTAGCATTCATCTCGAGGGTAACAACAAACTCGTGTTTTACTCATCAAAGATGGCATCCAAAAAAAATTTGGGCATCACATTTTCACACATCAGGGTGACTAACATGTGGTGACGGAATAACATCAACGTCTAAATTGTCATTTCGCAAGTATGTTTTGCGATTTTTCTCATCATAGATGGCATCCAACATGTGTTGAGAGTTCTGGATTATTTTTCATATAAAACGACTGGTTTATATGTTTATGGTTTGCACAAGCACAAAATTTTTTTCCCGAAACGACAGGTTCGAAAACATTAGTTTTGCTTCTCATGTGAATCGGTTCTCATTGATCGAACGACGGGTCGATACTGAAATACCAATTCGGCGAAACATACATCACTATATAAACACACTCGGGGAAATTATTATTTAGTCAACCCCTTTTGGTAGCTCTATTTGAACACGACCAGGAAAGACGGTGAAGGGGGTGGGCACAAATGCCTCTTAAAAACCGACCTCATTAGGAGAACGACTTCCGCCTTTATCTTTCCTATACATCATATCCAAATAGGTGAGCCTATTTGGGGAAGATTCATAATTTTTCCAACTTAAATGTGAATATATACGATTTTCGCATTTTATATATGGAAATAATATTAGCAGCATAGAGAATATCTATCTAGATTAACCACACATATATAAACAGGCAGTAAATATATTTTAGAATCTATCTAATCATGCAGTAAATTTGGTGTTATAATCAAATCAATTTAAGATTATCAATCAATCCATAAAGATTCTAACATATCAAATCAATTTAAGATTATCAATCAATTCATGAAGATTCTAACATATCAAATCAAATCAATTTAAGATTATCAATCAATCCATGAAGATTCTAACATATCAAGTCAAATCAATTTAAGATTATCAATCAATTCATGAAGATTCTAACATATCAAATCAATTATCTATATTTATCGCCATATTAATAATTCTATACATGGTAGTTTTAACATGCAAGCAAACAATATATTTTTAATTTACCAATCAATTCTATATATTGTAAAAAAAATATTTTAACATGCAAAGGGGTTAAATTTACATGGAAACATATCAATTTATTCAATTAACATGCAATTTTTATTCGTTTGCCTTTTAATAAAAAAAAATATATGCATGTGTGTGTATATTTACCAAATATTATATCTTTATCAACCATATGTACTGTTTTCGTATAAGTATTATACTACAGGACCATGCGTGTAATTTCAGCAACTATATATCTATTTACAGCATTATTACATATACAGTCCAGAATTTCAGACAAGTTTCAGTTTAGTCCTTGAGTAATTTTACAGCTTTCAGAGAATTACCAATCAGTACATACGTTTTAGTTTGTTGCAGATTTAATCCGACATATTAATACATGTTTTCCGGGTATATGTGTGTTTTCTACACTACCAATTGACATATATGGTTACAGGAAAACATGCAACATACAAATTTCTATGCTATATTAAGAGATTAAGATAACAGTACAGTCATGGTATATTAAGAGTCAGGAAATTGATGATGGCTAGCATAAGGTTTCAATTTCATCACTACAACTACTGGAATTGTAATCATGCTATGTACAATATAACATACAAACATGCAGGAAATTGTAATCATGCAATTTCATAGGTACAGTACAACATACAAACAAGTACAGTACCATACAAACATGTAATTCGTGCATAGAACTATACAAACATGCAATATCAGTTTAAAAAAAATATTATATCCGGGTACCTTACGCACGGTATGTTGGTGAAGGTCGATATAACAAAATTCTAATAAGACCCGGATAAACCTCAAGGTTTATTGAACCCAGAATCCGTACTCCAATCTCCGAGAGCAGTGCTGATAACGTGTTGTAATACACTATTAGCTACGTATATAGGGAGACGGAAGTAGAGAGAGGGGAGAACAGTATGATCTTTATTAATGAAGGAATATGAATGTATCTGAATGAATAAAATACAAGACCCCTAGCCCTCTTTATATAGATAGAGGGGTAGGGTTATAAGCCCACTTGGGCCCAATCAGTAAAAGCCCAAGAGTCCAATAATCTTACAACACAAACAACATTTTTATGTGAAATATTTTTTTGCTGTTAACCAAATAGTATAAACATACTTAAGAATGAACACTAAAAGTATACGTTTTTAGCTTCACCAAATAAGTGTACTTTTTTACTTATAGGATGCAATCAAACGAGACTATTGTGTAGTTAAACTAATGGCAGTTTTAATTGTGGATTTAGGAGAAGAAAAACAAGTGAGTTGGATATGAAAATACATTTGTGTGGTTAAAATTTCAGAATTATTAACATTAAAAATTTAATTTTGTAGTTGCATTTTGACTTCGAAATTGACGAGAAGGGAAAACTTGAAGCTCGGATATCTAAGTACTTGGACAAGCAGTTTGCAAAGACTTTTCGTGAGTTCAAAAGTGAATTGCACGAGTATTTTCAAGATTTCACTCCACAAGATGCAAAATCGCACCCACCTCTAGAGTGGCAGGATAGGGAAGAGAAAGATTGGGTTAGCATGTGTGATCATTTTATATCAGAAAGATTTCAGGTTATTTAACTCAATTGTTTTAATAGTTCAATAAATGTAATTTTTGGTTGTCAACTTAAGATAATAAATGTAATTCTTGGTTGTCAACTTAAGATAAATGTTTACCTATTTCAGAAGCAGAGCACAATTAACAAAGAAAATCGAGGGAAAAAACAGTATGAACATCATGGTGGATCAATGCCTATGTCCTTGAGATATGAGAAACAAGTTGAGGTACTAGAAAAAACAAGTTGATTTTTAATTCAATTCAAAGACTTATCATTGTTATTTTACTTGATCAAATTTATATTATTTCGCAGAAAGGTTCGCAATTCCCTGATATTGATACGTTTAAAGAGGCGTATACAAAATCTGGTGTATGGACGAATGACGTGGCTAAAGAGAAATATGTAAGTTTCTTAGACTTTATACAATTTAAAAGTTTCATTTAATGACTACTACATCGCTGGCTAGTTTTGAATATAACTATATTATTGCCTTATTTTTAGGTTTTTTGAGAATTTTGTTTGTCTTAATGTAGTATTTAACTTTATTTGTTTTGTTCTTTGACGCTTTTGATACGTACTGTTTGGTTGTAATTAGTCAAGTTGTTTGTTTAGGCAAGAAATAGAAAAGCTGTCTGGTCATCCATTCTTAAAAGTTAATTAATTTGAATAATATTTCTTTTTTCGGATAAATCTTTTGTTTTTCGATTCACAACTTTATTTTAAATGACACTGTTAATCAAACTATATTTCCAACTAAGTTTTATTTTATTATTTATCAAATAGGCTGTTTTTCCGGATATTGGGAAAAACGTTGTGTTCATTCCCAACTTGAACATTATCCATCAAAGGAACTAAAAACATGCTTGCAATTTATCTCAATTTATCATATATATGAACTATTCATATTTGTTTCCAACCGATATAGTTTATTAAACAGTTTTTTTTTTAATTTCTAAGATCCATGAGGTCTGTTTTTTTATCTCTCCAAGTGTTATCTTACTTAGAATTTAGCTATGTTATCCTACGTATTATAAGTTCTGAAACGTGTTTTCCGAATATACTTCTTTGGTATATTTTTTGTGTTATTAAGCTTGATTATAAACATTAAGCAAAAAGGTGAAGTTACTAAGTGACTAAAATATAAAATTGAAAGTTTTTGGAATGGAGATATCATGGGACCTTGTATTACTGATTTTTGCTTATTACTACTTGGTTTTCTTGAGGGATATATAGAAATATCGATTTCTTATAAGGAAAAAAAATGCTCGTAAAAGTGTAACTTTTTCACCTTGTTACACTCTTTGGCGATGCATTTGAAATTCTCATATTAGTAAGTTTGCTCATGCTGTTAATTTTGTAGTTGCATCTTTCTAACCGTTCTAGTTTTTTCTGTTTGATTTTTTCTAGAGTGGCTGACTTATTTCTTGGTTGTCGTAGCAGTTGAGAAATTTCTTGGTTGACGTAGCTGACTTATTTTACTTGTGTGGTGTTTCATTTTAAATTCATATGTTGACTAAAAATAACTGATTCCTCCGGACAATTAAAAAAAAATACAAATATATGAACTTATCGACCAAAAAAATAGAAGGACAAAGTTATAGACACAGATCAAGTAATAAATTGTTTGATTAAATCATGTGTCCAAGACTCTAGACATATTGATATAAAAATGGTTCAACAATGTTCTTTTAATGTAACATTTTTCATTCTTTATATAGATAAATCTTAATTTCTAAATCTACGATTAAAATTATATATTTAAGGTTATAAAAATTATGTATGGGTATAAATTTAGCATCGAGTAGTTTCTTTCATCTTATACTTCTAATGATTATTAATGGTTATTTTTTATGTGTGCTTAGGAGGAGATGATGTCCCAAGCAAAAGCATTACTGGAAGAATTGGCTATTGGATATCCTGAAGGTACAAAAGTTGAGAAAATTATTGTTCCCGTGGATGCTGGTCAAAAAATATTAATGAAGACGCTAGGTACAAGAGCTGGAAAGGAAATTCGTGGGTTGGGTTTTGGAAGGTATCGAGACCCGGAGTAATCTAAAACTACACAAGGCGGGTACATCGTCTCGTATCAATGAGTTAGAGCGACAATTGGCCGATGAGAAGACTGCTAGGGAAGACACGGAACGACGTCTGCATGCATCGGAAAGAATGACATACGCATTAGCAAAATCTTTTTACAGTCAAGGTTTTACACTTCCGGAAGAAGGGTTCGAAAAAATTGTAGAGGATAAGCACGATGATGACAGTACATCAACATGATAGATGTTTCATGTTTTTATGATTTAAAATTTATATTTAGAATTATTCATTTTTATTACTCGTTTTGTAAATATGTGTTGTTTGGATCTTTAATATGGAATTTATTTTATTGATTGTTTTCATAATATTGATCTTAATATTCGTTTAATTAATTATTAGATAAAAATATATTTTGTAATGATTAATTTTAATAATATACTATAGATAGACTAAATTATTTTAATAATATACTATAGATAGACTAAATTATCGCCGACAAATCATTTCTCCAAAATCGAAGTGAAATGTTACATAATAAGAATTGTGTCGACAATTTTTTTTTCAAACAATGAGTTAGATTCATCGTTAAGATCTTTCTGCCGACGCAGTATTTGTCGGTAAGTCAATTCTTCGTGACCTTATGATTCACATATAGCGACGAAATTTTTCGTCGGAACAAATCTAGCGATGAACATTTTTTATCGCCCAATTCGTCGGCAAAAATTAAACTTGCCCGACGAAAAAGTTTTTGTTGCCAAATTCGTCGGCAAAAGTGAAACTTGCCCGACGAAATTTTGTCGCCCAATTCGTCGGCAAAAATTAAACTTGCCCGACGAAAAAGTTTTTGTTGCCAAATTCGTCGGCAAAAGTGAAACTTGCCCGACGAAATTTTGTCGCCCAATTCGTCGGCAAAAATTAAACTTTCCCGACGAAACATTTTTTGTCGCCCAATTCGTCGGCAAAAGTGAAACTTGCCCGACGAATATAGTTTTCGTCGCGAGGTTCCCGCCCGACAGTACATACGCGACAGAGTCTTAGCGACGAAATTTTTGTCGCCTAAATGTTTAGGCGACGAAATATCATCTTTAGCGACGAAATTTTTTTGTCGGCCTAGAGTTTTTTTCTTGTAGTGGAGGAATTAATAAAATAAATCCGTCCCACTTTATAATTGTCTCGTGAAACCACGTGCAAAAAATAAAAATTTCAAGTTTTTATTTCACGATACTAGTTATTTGCTGGTCGGATGGTTTAGCGCATCCGCACCACCTAACTCAATCGTTTCCTCAGAACTAACACATTTTATAGGAATCGTTTACATTTACACAAAATTTCAGTTTCCTTATTAATTTTCTTATAATAACCCTACATTATTTTTTTTTATTTTTTTATTATCTTTTAATAATCATAACAATATTACAACCACAAAAATGTGGACTCCATGATAGTTTATTACTATTATACTCCCTCCGTCCTTAAACAAATATCACCTACAAAAAGACATGCAACTTTGACCATCAAAATTTTCATATCAAAATTACCAAAATGAAAAAAATGAAAATTTCATCATATAGTTCTAAGCATAAACTAGTGATTAACCTTTGGAATAAGTTTTTCCGACAATCTAAATATGAAAAAATTATCGGTCAAAATTGTACGTATTTTCATACGGGATATTTGTTAAAGGACGGAGGTAGTATTAATCTGGGGAATCATATGCATTTCTCGTATATTCGGTCAATTTTGTGTCCCGTTAAATTTAAGAAATTTATAGGCGCATGTCACTTTTTATAAAAAAAAATATCTTTTGATGAAGCACGGATGCTCTTGTTACAGCACTTTGTGGGGACGTAGAGAGTATTATAGAACCAAATTGATAAGAACCCATATTAAATGTCCTGGCTATGCGAAAAATTACAAGGCAATTGTTGAAATTAAAAGAAATTTTCAATTCTTAATGGGTCTTAACAAGAACCTTGATGAGATTAGATGAAAGATTTTAGGATCGAAGCCATTATCTAATCTTAAAGAGGTGTTTTCAGAAGTACGTCATGAAAAAAGTAGAAAGAAGGTGATGCTAAGTTTTCCTTCAATTGTCCGACCATAGAAAATATAGCTCTTTGGGTTTATGGAGCACAATGCTATGGCATTAACAATCCATAGAAGAAATACATACCATTTTGTGATAATTGCAAAAAATCAAGACACACATAGGGAACATGCTGGAAGATACACGGCAAACCTACCGACTAGAAGCCCTCAAGGACTCCATTTACTAAATAAATTCGAGGTAACCATGTCCCAAGCGACGAATGTGCCACAAAATATGAACAAAACACATTTAGCAAAGAGAAACTTGAACTTTTTTAGAAGATGTTCTCACAGTATCAACAAGCCTCAACTACTAACATAATTGAAAATGGGCTCCACCTGACTTTCTCTCACTGGGGTGGAAACAACAGCTCTTTTGGTCACTTCACGCCTCTTTGGTATCGTCTTTTGGACAGATTCGACCCCAACACCGAAATCATCAGCAGTTAAATGTTCTTTCTCTACTTCGGTTTGTCCCCTTTTCCTTTTCAGCCTCTCGTTCCTTTTAGCAGCATACTCGTCATAGAACCTTCCCCTCTCGAAAATCACATTAGAAAGAGAACCAGATTCTAGAAAACCCAAGTCTGGTTTTCCAAATTCGTGGTTAACCATTTTAGCTAATGCTTTCATCTCGCACGAAATTGTTTGGTATTCAGGACGAAGCTCGATTTCCTCCACATTTGAGCTGCGTTTCGCTAAAGGAGTTCTGACCAAAGAGGCTGTTACAAAAAACACAAATACACATACACATGAACTAATTACAGACAATCTTTCACTAGACACGTGAAACTTATATAATATCGGATAACGAAATTGATTTTTTACTAAAAGTACTCCTATAGGGCTTGTTTGGTCCCTCATTTGAGCAACAAAATATTTTGAGATTCAGAAAAAAGAAACCAGGCCAAACCAAACCAGTTTAAGTATTCTAGCATTCATAGTCCAGAAATCAGAAAAACACACGATTGCATACTAAAGAAATAGTGAATTGACCAATTGCATACTAGTTTAGTCAATTGTGTACAAGATCCCAGAGTAGACAAATTGGGTATTGAAAAATGACACCAAGTAAATAATCAATTAATCAAATGACATATTTTATATCTTTTTCCCTATTTTGCAAATTAAAACTATATAAAATAAATAATAAAATAGGGAATAAAAAAATACCTTGAATTATGGTATCTTTTTTTTATTGGTGATTTGGACAAACAAACTAATTAAAAAACCTAATTTTATAAAACACTTAATTTTCAAAACGGGTAAAATATTAATAAAGTCTAACTATTTTTATTTTTTCCAATCAAAACAAATAAGGAACATAGACATGTAACATGATAACCAAACAATTAGTAATAAATATCTAAAAAAAAAATTGAATAAAAACCCTATTTTTTTATAAAATGGGACAAATATCAACAATTCTAATTTTCTATAATTAATATAAACAAATAACAAGCAATTATAATCGCTAAGTGAATAATCAATTGACATATTTTATATATTTTTTTCTATTTTACAAATTGAAACTATACAAAATAAATAATAAATTAGGGAATAAAGAAATACCTTGAATTAGGTTATATTTTTTTATTGGTGATTTGCGGTTTTTGTAGGGCGAAATTTGATTGATGATTTGAGGTTTTTTTGTTGAGAAAATTGATGGATATTGTCCTTGATTAATTTGCGGTTTTTTTTGGTTGAAAAATTTTGGTTTTTGAGAAAGAGAAAGAGAAATAAAAAATATGTGTAATTTTTTCAGGGACTGACTGTGTAATTTTGATGCAGGGACTGACTGTGTAATTTTGACGCAGGGACTGACTGTATAATTTTTCAGCGCTGAAAAATTACACAGCTGCAAACCGTAGATTTAATCTACGGTTTGCACTGAATCACTGCAAACCGTAGATTTTTTGTACGGTTTGTGCGTTTTTTCAGAAAAAAGTGTAGTATAAAAATCGAACCTCTATAAAAAAAAAAAGTCAAAATGCAAAAAAGACCGAGGAGTTAATAAAATAAACATACTCTATCCGTCCCTTGTCTTATGAAACCACGTGCAAAAAATAAAAATTTGAAGTTTTTATTTCACATACTAGTTATTTGCTGGGCGGATGGTTTAGAACCTCCTCAACACCTAACTCAACTATTTTTTTAAAACAAATAACTGTTTACATTTACACAAAATTTCAGCTTACTTATTAATTTTCTTATAATAACCCTACTGTTGTAGGTTATTAGTGGACTATTAAGCCTTACTCATAGTGGGACTAAGTTGGGCTTTCTAGCTTGTATAACCCTAACCTCTAGTATATAAAGAAGGTTAGGGTCCCCTTGTATTGATACATTCTGATGAATAAAGACTTATTGTTCTCTCTCTCTATGTCTCCTATATAATATATATACTGAGCTAATAAGACTCACAACACATTATCGGCACTTTGCTCGCAGAGAATAGGATATACGCTCGCGGATATTGGAGATTTTTGGTAAACGCACGGATATTGGTTATCTATAAAACTTGAGGTTTATCCGGTTTTTATTGGATTTGTTTCGATCTTCTACAAAATACATGGAGTACGGTAGATAATTTATTTATAGCTAAAAATTGCATGCTTACTGAATACAGTGACGTTTGTAAACAAGGTGTATATAGATACGTGTATCCCATCTTAGCTAACTATGTGTGACTATTTATAAGATGGGTTAGTTACTGTTACCAAATACGTAGCTATATTGTGATATTTTTTCAGTTTATAGCTAACTATGTGTATCTCATCTTAAACTCGGTTCTTGTATAGAACAAACTCTAATTGCATGATTTGATTGATTTTTAACAATGATCCTGTTAGAATCGTATATTCTTATTTCAGAACTGCATGTAATTGTATAACATGTATTAATCTGTGGGATTAAATCTGTAAAAAAAAAACTGAAAACGGTAGGATTGTTTTGTAATTCGCTGAAACTATTGACTGTGCATGTTAATTACTAAAGGACTAAACTGAAAATTGTCTGAAATTATGGACTGAAGCTGTAATAATGCTGTAAATAGATATATAGTTTGCTGAAATTATACGGATAGTCCCTGTAGTATATTACATGTATAAAAACAGTATATATGTGTTATAAAAGTTAATATTCGGTCTAAATATCCACCCACATGCATATATATTTATTAAAAAGGCAAGTGAATAAAAAAAATTGCATGTTAACTGAATAAATTGATGTGTTTCCATGTAAATCCATCCCCTTGCATGTTGTAATTACCATGAATAAAATTTACACATATAGCATTAGAATAATAATTGTGATATATTTTGTACTGATTGGTAAATTTAGATTGATTGATTGTATTAGATATTGCTAAGTGTGATTTAGAATATCTTGTTATAATATGTACTACAAGCATGTACAATCTAAATATACTTAATCACTGCCATGTGTAAAATATGATAATTTGCGAAATCATATATTTTCACATTTAAGTTGGAAAAATTATGAACCTTTCCTAACTAGGCTCACCTATTTTGATACGATGTCTAGGAAAGATAGAGGCGGAAGTCGATATCCTAATGAGGTCGGGTTTTAAGTGGCATTCGTGCCCTCCACCCTCACCGTCTTTCCTGGTCGTTTTTCAAGTAGAGCTACCGAAAGGGGTTGACTAAATAATAATTTCCCCGAGTGTGTTTATATAGTGATGTATGTTTCGCCGAATTGGTGTTTCAGTATCGACCCGTCGTTCGATCAATAAGAACCGATTCACATGAGAAGCAAAACTAATGTTTTCGAACCTGTCGTTTCGAAAAAAAAGTTTGTGCTTGTGCAAACCATAAACATATAAACCAGTCGTTTTATATGATAAATAATTCAGAACTCCCAACACATGTTGGATACCATCTATGATGAGAAAAATCGTAAAACATACTTGCGAAATGACTGTATAAACGTTGATTTTAATCCGTCACCACATGTTACTCATCCTGATGTGTGAAAATGTGATGCCCAAATTTTTTTTTGGATGCCATCTTTGATGAATAAAACACGAGTTTGTTGTTACTCTCGAGATGAATACTAATGCGTTGATTTTATTTCGTCGTCACATTTGAGACGCGATTACGTCTATGGTGAACAAATGTCTGAAATTGACATATTGGAGCTATCCTTCACCAAAATACTAGCTTGGAAATTGTATTCCATAAGCAGTATCGTGAATTTATATTCACCATGTTCCTTTATCGCCCATCTGTTATTGGATAAGAAAATTACCCCGGTGAGTAGTTTTAATCCTATTGGGTCAATGGCGAACTGTTTGCCTGATATTAATGCTCTTCGTGTACATTTTTTTTTTCCACGAATCAAGAACCGAGACAAGTGTTATTTGTCTCGAACTGTCGTGATCCTGATGAATCGCATAGCCAAGCGAGATTTTAGACAATCGTCAAAATCAAAAACTTGTCGCTGCAAGACATTAATTGAAAGGAACAATATGGCCCGTTGTCACAAAGCAAGAGATAATGCTCAATGAGGCAACTCTATGCTATAAAGACAAAGGTCATGCACGGTTACTCCTTAAATAGTTCACAACTATTACAAAGGTGCAAAAAACCGATGCTAATGTGGTTAAAGCTAACTGAAAGGAAACTCTTGAGACCCCCGGTTTTGTGGCTCATATGAGTTTGGGACCTTTCTTTATTGATTTTGATAAATCATTGAGCCATTTTTTCGCTTATCTGGATTATATGTTCCATTTGGATTATTAATTTTCCATTTGGACCATACTTTTGGATTATGGTTTGCCTGTTTACAAAATTTCTCGAAATAATTTAAAGTGTTTTGAGCAAATTCCTTTGACAAATGTGACCAAACTTTAAATTATGAAATTTTAGGCAATACTTGTGGGGTAGTTGGGTTTTTTTGGAAATAGTGGGTAACAGTGTACCACATAATTTCACCAACTATTTGCCTAAAAGAGTACTCAGTGACAACGATTCTGGACCTGTCGTTCCAAATCAAAATCTTTGGTAAAACCAAACTGATTTGTCAAATATGAGGTCTTATACTCATGTAGGTCCTGCCGTACCTTGTTGAGTTATAAAATATTCGAGAAAACCAGTGTTATCTAGTAATAGCTCATGAAAGAATTAAAATTTCTTTACATAGCCTCCATTCAATACGACAAAAAAAAAACGTATTTTAGAGGAGTTGAAATGTCTTTCAAGTGGTTGCTACCACATTCTTTAAAGCATTTAAAGTTACCTTATCATTTCGCCTGTCGTCGAAATGATAAATTATTTAGATGCTAAGACATGATTGTCTATACTATCATTCGTCTGTCGTCGATTGATAAGAGCATTTCGATATTGTGGCATTGACCGGATGAGATATTTCCGGGTCAAAAGACGATGGTTGATTTATAATCGCATCGCATTTGGATTCTCTTTGAGGATATATTTCGTGATTAATCCAAAATTAATGCCACTAATGCTCATTTTGAAAGACTAGTATGTGTAAAGATCACGAAAAGAACTCGTAGAATTCTTGTAAAGAATTGAAGGAGTTATTGTGGACTTATTCAACCATAAGACGGACCATAAATATAAATGGTTATAGTTGATGCATCGACAATAGGTCACATGATTATTGTTGTCCACAGAAATGCAGCATTTCCCAAACCTTTAGCCCTATCATTAAGTTGATGGCTCATGATCCGGATTATCCTGAAAAGTCTAGTTGACTTGATAATTCCGAAGAGTAAGAATCGAAATTTCGATTTGAATTACTTGAGTTTGGAAATTGCGATTATGTTCAGACCCAAATGGACTCACGGAAAGTTTGATAATGCGACTGCAAATGGTTGCACGCACTTCTTGGTCTTGCACACCAAGATTTATATTTCCGTGCGGGGTCATGCTATTTTGCTGCATTGGTCCGTCATGAGGCCCATAGACACTCAAACACCATATGCGTACTAGCTGGTTACTGGTTATGAGCCAGAAGTCTCATATTAACGCGTGTTTAGAGTGATTAATTAATATTTTGATTGAGCCGCTATAGCGTTCAAAATATGGACCTCTGAAGGGGATATAAGTCGATTATGAATCTCCTTCCTATCATTTGATAGAGTAACTTTGGCAAGCGATCTCTTTACCGCATGATATGCGAAAGTGACATCGTTAAGGCTGTTCTCCCCGTCGTTAGGGGGAGATTTGCATGTTATCATTGATAAGGAACGACGTGAAATAACGTGGCATAACCCACTCAGTCTTAGCTTGATCCCCAAAACTGCACTTAGTGATAAGTAAGTGCATAGACTCCCTCAAGTCTAACTAAATGCCAGACGCATTTAATGACTTTATGAGATGTCACAAGATCATTTATACCTGCTGCAAAATGCTTGCAAGGATAGACGTCCCTGTCGGACGCCGGGTTCCTATCGTAACACGTTGTTTTGGCCGAACCCACCAAGCAAAGGACGCTGCCGTCGGCCGTCAGTCTGTCGTCCTTCCCAGGATACGAGGAAGTTGACCGGTTTCTTAATTCGTTCAACCCCAGTGGTGGTGAACTGAAACTCGTTTGTCGCACGAGATTATAAAGGATCTAGGAGATGTGTGATTCCTCCTCATCCTACGAATCTCGAAATATCGGTCGATCATGATATCTTAGATGATATTGAAGCGAAACGAGACTGTCATTGATTACTTGTTCATATATTCGGTGACGACTGATAATATGAGCAAATTATGACAGGGAACCATGTACTGTTGCCTGAAGTCAACGTAGAATAGACTAGACTAATGGAAACTTGCAATCCAAGTAGACTCCTTAGCGAAAGTGTGTTCGGACCTGTAGCTCCAACACCACCAATGTTAAACGAGTTCGTTTATTTGGTTATTCGTAAGGAAAAGTGATGAGAATAATGAGATTGTAGAATGCTCGCCTAGTAGCGCAAGGCTTCTCTCACACCTTGGAATTGATTACGAGATGGTCGATTTCCTCGTAATTGACGTTATAACGGTCCCCTACTTTATCAGTTTAGTAGTTTCCGAAAACTGATTATGCAGCATATGATTGTGGTCACTGTTTTATCTCTATGGGGATTTAGACAAAGAGATATAGATGAAGGTCCCTGTGTGACTTCATAATGCTTGAATCAAGTAGTTCCTGACCACAGAACACGATCTCAATTGACTGAGACGTTCACTATATGGATTAATATAATCCGAGCGGATGTGGTATACCGCCTAAGTGAGTACTTGATTAGCTTGGGATACTTGAAAATTATTATGCCCTTGCGTGTTTTATTACGCGATCCATTTTTGGATTTGCCTTCGAGATGAAGGATCTTGGGAAGACACGGTAGTGACTCGGCCTGATGATCGAGTCCCGTAAAGATTGAATCTAAGTACATGATTCAGACTACACCCAGAAGGTGTTATGACGTTCTAGTCATCATGACGCTAAGTCGTCAGATTCTCCCATGATCGTTCGATCACTAGACATTGATATAGACCCAGTCCGTCCCTGATGAGACGATGAAGAGATATTGAACCATCATGTTCGTATCTAAGTACAATAAGAGCATCATTGTACTTGGTCTAATGTACTAGGACGAACATCTTGTATGTTGTGAATGGTATAGCTCGACACAACATTGCGCTAACACGCTGCCATCGAAATGGCATAAAAGATATTTTCCCATTACCTTTGGATGAGGGCTTGTCTTATCCCATTTTGCGTCATCGAGTGTACCTACTCCCTTCGGTACTCGAATTAACGCAACCCTTTTTCGGTTATACCGATGCTGGTTACTTATCAGACCCGCATAAGGGATATTCCTAACATGTTATGTCTTTGCCATTAGGAATAAGGCGATATCTTGGAGGTCTTGGAATGACTCCAAACAAATCACTCTGATCTATTCGTGCTCTTTGAGACGACTAGAGAGTGTATATGGCTCCGAGCTAGTATTAGCCATATTTGAATTACATATGTTCTGTCTCACAATCCAGATAAAACACTTGTCATAGAAGACAACTTATTGTTATCGATTAAGAGAGACATGACTACATTATGCTATTTAGCATTTATCGTCAAAATAAATCTTCACATATGAAGTTTAAGAGCATCCTGTCGAATGCTCGTTTTATTCCACGTTATATTTTCTTGCATACATTCGTGTGCAAGTAAATAAGGCATCCAGTCGAATGCTCGTTCTCTTTCTTGGAATATGAAATCTTTGCACCCAGTCGTGTGCAAGTGAGGGGGAGCATCCAGGTGAATGTTTATTGCACTAATTACTACTTAGTCGAAATCCTCGCACCCTGTCGTGTGCAAGTGAGGGGGAGCATCCAGTCGCATGCTCGTGTACTCTTTTTTGTCCTTAGACCAAGGTTTTTTCCCACTGGGTTTTCCTTGGCAATGTTTTTAGCGAGACACGTTCCCATTATATCTCACTTAAGATTGCCAAAATTAGGGGGAGTATCCTGTTGTATACTTCTTACCAGTGTGCACTCTTTTTCCTTCGATCAGAGATTTTCCCATTGGGTTTGCTCTGGCAAGGTTTTGATGAGGCACACTGTTTTGTGGTTAGTTACTTACATGATATTTCGGCCTATATCATTCGGCTACACAGTTTCTCCTAGGTTCCGGTTTTGTCCCACACTGGGTTTTCCGTCCCTAAGGTTTTTATGTGTTTAGCACTGCGAATGAACTCGACTCAGATCGACTGCATGAAGACGAAGAATTCAAGACGTCCAAAGGGGGAGTGTTGTAGGTTATTATTGGACTATTGAGCCTTACTCATAGTAGGACTAAGTTGGGCTTTCTAGCTTGTATAACCCTAACCTCTAGTATATAAAGAAGGTTAGGGTCCACTTGTATTGATACATTCTGATGAATAAAGACCTACTGCTCCCTCTCTCTATGTCTCCTATATAATATATATACTGAGCTAATAAGACTCACAACACTTACATTATTTTTTTTTATTTGTTTATTATCTTTTAATAATCATGTCACGCCCCAAAATCCGTAAAACGGATATCTAAGGAGTGACCTTTTTAAACAAAGGAAAAGAAAAACCTGTTGGTACAAAATTTAACTTTTAAAGAAAATCAATTTGCGAGTTAATGGAACAATTAAACAACTAAATAGAAATATTTGCCAAACACGGCTACAAGACAAAATGGTTTAACAGATTTATAGAAAAAAAATACCAACAAATAATTTGCCCGTAGGCTACAATCTCAAAAATGGTCTAACTAAAATAATGCAACTAAAAGAATCCCCAAGACCATGCGATACATCGCTAATGCTCCTATCCAAACGTCTCAACCTAATTTGTACCTGAAAGACAAAACTGTAACGGTGAGTCACACGCACATACATAGACGGGACGGCACCACAAAATACCGTCACTTCATCCCATAAATGCAAGAACTCACAAACAACAACTACGATAATCAACGTATAAAAAGAAATATAATAACATTGTACAATGAAATAAATTAAATAACTTCAACACACATCTATACCAAACATGGACCTCTCACGCCACCTACCCCAGTCCGTAAGGTAGGTCATTCCCTATACACCTCGGCCGTTTATTGTCCCCGGTATAGTAAGAGACATAGACCATTGCTAACATAAAAATAGATTTAAAGTGCGCACTTGGACCTCTCACGCCACTCGTTCCAGTCCTTAAGACGAGTCATTCCCTATCCATCGGCCGTCTTATGTCCCCGGTATAGGAAGAGACATAGACCATTGCTAACAATAAAATAAATATAGTGCACACTAGGACCTCTCACGCCACTCGCCCCAGTCCGTAAGACGAGTCATTCCCTATCCCCTAGGCCGTCTATTGTCCCCGGTATAGGAAGAGACATAGACCATTGCCACTAATTTAAATCACAAGGCCTCAATTATCACATTCTCATACGTCACTTTAACGTAATTCAACATAACACATAAGCATAGGTACTAGATTTACAACTAGCCAAACAAGTCCAACAACATAAGTCTCATTCAGTCATTTTAACAAACACCTTGATGCATAAACTACAATTCATCTTTCAGGCATTTTAACAAACACCTTGTATGAATAAACTACAACTCTCATTCAGGCATTTTAACAAACACCTTGTATGCATAAACTACAACTCATCTTTATTCAAAAATAATTTATCCAATTTCATCAACAACTATAATATCACATAATCAACACATGAAAACACGCAAAGCCATCCATATTCTCATTAATTCAAAATTAATATATCTAAATTCTCAACTTCTCTAATTCAAATAAGTGAATTAAAAGTGCAACAAATAAAACCCAATTAACGATTTAAGAACATAATTAAGATAAAAGGCAAAAACCCCCAATTCAAAATAAACGCAAGAGCTAATCCTAACATACACCATCGTCTAGTCGCAATGGATAACTTCCGTTACCTTAGAGCGTAGAGGAGATGCTTCTGGTAAGAACCCACTAATGGTGGTTTCCTCTTCTTCTTCTTCTTAGGGTTTGAAATCTCTATTTTCTCTCTTATTTTAGGTTTTATGTTTTAAAAAGTGGCTGAAAAGAGGTTTAGTAAACTGTTTTGAGAAAGTTTGGGGAAGCGAACTATTTAGTCACCAAAGTTCTAAAAGTTAACTCTTAATCAAAATTATTATTTTACTGCTCAAAAATAACCAATTTTTAGAAACAAAGCCATTGGGTCTTTTTTATTTATAAAATTAGTAACTGGTTTTAAAAATAAAGTTTTTCGAAAGAGTTTCGGTTTTTGGCTAAAAATTAGTCGAGTGACCGGTTTTTGGTAAAATTTGTATAAAACATTTTTGGATAAATTAAATCATAAATAAAACCATTTATAAATATACGGGATGTTACAAATCATAACAATATTACAACCACAAAAATTTGAACCTCATGATAGTTTATTATTATTATACTCCATTCGTTCCTAAACAAATATCACCTACGAAAATACATGCAACTTTGACCATCAAAATTTTCATATCAAAATTATCGAAATGAAAGAAAATGAAAATTTCATCATAAAGTACGTGATTAATTTTTGAAATAATTTTTTTACAAGAATGTAATATATCATCTGCGTTGTTACGAAACTTAGGTTAATTATTTATTCATGTCAAATTTTTATGTACCTACCTAGAAATATGTTTTGATGAAGCGCGGATGCTCTTGTTACAGCACTTTGTGGGGACAAAGGGAGTATTATGGAACCAAATTGATAATAACCCATATTTGGAGATTTTTTAATTGAAAAATATTTTTTGAATATAAAAAGTCCATCGTAGTTAACAAAGCTGGTCGTAGAATCTCATCAACAACAAGGTATTCTGTTTATTTCCCTCTAATGTTTACATGCTCTTCATTTATATTATTATTATTTTTAAAAATATTTTAGAGACCTGATCAGTTAGGAATGATGTTTGTTTATAACTTATACGTTATATATCTTGAATTGTTAAATGGGTTTTTTCTAGAATTGAAAAACATGAAGAAAATCATTGTGTAGGCGAGAAAATAAAATATGTAGTAAAGAATATGATTACCACAGATATGAAAATTGTATTGAATAGTTTTTCTAAATTTACAAAATGGCAGAAACTACATTTATTAGTCTAATAGGAGTAGTAGTATGAATTAGGCCATTTTAACTCTTTAGAGAATATTCTAAATTTTGATACTCCAATTTTTTTTTATAGAAATAAGGTCATTTTGAGAATTTTTATTTATTTAAAATGGCTTTAGAGGCCTGATCAGTTAGGAATGATGTTCGCTTATAAGTTATATATTTAGAATTAATAAACATAAAGAAAATGGCAGAAACTACAACCCGAGATATAAAATATTTAATAAGAATATGATTAGCACAGATGAAATTGTATTAAATTGTTTTTCTAAATTTATAAAATGGCAGAAACTATATACAACCCATAGAATATATGTTTTCTGGAAATGTGATTCATATTATCGGCTGGTTTTGTTGCATTTTTTTAACATTTAATTTCGTTAATTTTCAGTGGTGAGTTCTTATCACTATTATAATTGCTTTCAGATTAAATATTAAGATTTACTATCTAGTCTATTAGTAGTAGTAGTATAAATTAGGTCATTTTAACTCTTTTAAGAATAAATGTTCCTGGAAATGTGATTCCTACAATCGGCTCGTTTTGTTGCATTTTTGTTAACATTTTTTCTTTAGTTTATTCTGGTGGAGGGTGGAAAAGGGTTTAATTTTCAGAAGAAATGTTAAGATTTATTATTTATTCTATTAGGAGTAGTAGTATATATTAAAGAATTTAGCTGTTTTGAAAAAATCAAAATTTTGATACTTAAAAACAATAAGATATATTGTTAGCTTCTTCTTGTGGAGGGTGAAAACGGGTTTAATTTTTCAGAAGAAATGTTAAGATTCGTTATTTGTTCTATTAGGATTAGTAGTAAAAATTAGGCGAATTTAACTGTTTTGAGAATATTCTGAATTTTGATACTTACAATAAGATTTATTGTTAGCTGCTTCTAGTGGAGGGTGAAAAAGGGTTTAATTTTCAGAAGAAATGTTAAGATTTGTTATTTATTCTATTACGAGTAGTAGTATTAACTGTTTTGAGAATATTCTGAATTTTGATACTTTAAAACAATAATCTAGAATGATGTTCGTTAGGAATGATGTTCGGTTATAAGTTATTTCAAGAATTGATAAGCATAAAGAAATTTATTCTGTACCCGAGAAAATAAAATATGTAATAATGAATATGATTAGCACAGATGAAGATGGTATTGAGGTGTTTTTCTAAATT
This sequence comes from Primula veris, assembly GCA_963682055.1. Classification (NCBI taxonomy): domain Eukaryota; kingdom Viridiplantae; phylum Streptophyta; class Magnoliopsida; order Ericales; family Primulaceae; genus Primula; species Primula veris. The sequence goes on from OY821741.1 coordinate 27,989,948, forward strand.
TACAAAATGGCAGAAACTATATACAACCCTTAGAATATTTGTTCCTGGAAATGTGATTCATACAATCGGCTCGTTTTGTTGCGTTTTTTTAAACATTTTACTTTTGTTAGCTTCTTTTGGTGGAGGGTGAAAAAGGGTTTGATTTTCGGAAGAGATATAAAAATTTGTTATTTATTCTATTAGGAGTAGTGGTATGAATTAATAGAACTGTTTTGAGAAAATTCTGAATTATGATACTTTAGAACAATAAGATTTATTGTTAGCTTCTACTGATGGAGGGTGAAAAAGGGTTTAATTTTCAGAAGAAATAATAATTCTTGTTTTTTATTCTATTTTGAGTAGTAATATAAATTGGATGAATTTAACTGTTTTGAGAAATTCTGAATTTTGATACTTTAAAAAAATACTAAGATGTATTGTTAGTTTCTTCTGGTGGAGGGTGAAAAAGGGTTTAATTTTCAGGAGAAATATTGATTTGTTATTTATTCTGTTAGGAGTTGGTAGTATAAACTATATAAATTAGACGAATTTAACTGTATTGAGAAATTCTGAATTTTGATACTTTAAAACAATACTAAGATGTATTGTTAGCTTCTTCTGGTGGAGGGTGAAAAAGGGTTTAATTTTCAGAAGAAATATTAAGATTTGTTATTTATTCTGTTAGGAGTAGTAGTATAAATTAGACAAATTTAACTGTTTTGAGAAATTCTGAATTTTGATACTTTAAAACAATACTAAGATATATTGTTAGCTTCTTCTGGTGGATGGTGAAAAAGGGTGCAATTTTCCAGAAGAAATGTTAAGATTTGTTATTTATACTATTAGGAGTAATAGTTTAAATTAGACGAATGTAACTGTTTTGGGAAAATCCTGAATTTTGGTACTTTAAAACAATAATTTAACCATATTGGCTTTTGAACTGTAAATAATTGTATATAATTCAGGTTCTGTTTAACAAACTTATATACTTAAGAGTACACTGCGAAGCAGGACACTTTTTTGTGTTTGCCAAACGGGCCCTTGATTATATTGGGAATTCATTTTTGAGTTTTTTTAAAACCTTTAGTTGAGCAAAACTAGGATCTTCCAATTATGGTTGAAGGATAAAGTTTCTTTTAATTGAAATTAGCTGATAAAGTCGCTGTTTATACTACTACCGCATTTTTTTTTTGCTAATTTAGCATGTTATTGTTTTGACTAGATCACTGAGATGAATTCAATTTCGTTCAATCCAGCACTTAAGCCCATTAGTACTCTGCGACTGTTAGATGATTGTGGTACCTGTTGTAAATTTGGGGATTTTACTGTAAGATTGCGCACAAAAGGCATAAAAATCGATTTTAAAATGCATAGAAAAGAAAGCTACAGCTTAAGTTTGCATAGAAATTGCACAGTGGAGGCATCTTCACATATTTCTACATCGGTAAATCCAGTTATGTTCTCGGACAACAGCGATGAAGATATTGAAACGATTCCCAGTGAGTATTACTATCAATAATGGAATCTTAGAAGAACACTATGAATGAGATACCATTTTACGTTACTTCTCAAAATTTTTTGCCACAAATTTACTTTGAATTGTGATGTCATAACTGTTTTTATTAATCAGTACTGAGAATCAGGTAATTGCGGATAAATATTCACTTATTTTCACTAATTTGTCAAATTTTAGCAATTAGCCCCTTATTAATAAAATAATTAAAAATTCATGACCAATCTACACGAGATGAAGCAACTAGTACACAAAATCTTAAGTCAAAAAAACTATGTATGTACTAATTGTTCAATTACGCTGATATATAGGCACGAATCTACACTCCAACATTATAATTGAAACTTTTAAGAGCTTCTAAATTCCGAGGTTTAAGAATTGTTTGGGTTTTTGTAGATTGGTATGTAGTTTGTTGAATTTTGACGAGTTAGTACATCAATTGCATGATTTTGTGTACATTGGTGTCCAAAATTTGAATTCGACTAGACCATTTTCTCTTTTACTAACACTAATGCAGCATATATTTAGTCATCTGAGTATTTCTAGTCCGTCTTATCTGTGATTCTAAGATTTAACCTTTTTATACAATGATATCGGTCTTTTACAGGTGAAGCTAGTTTAATTTTGATCCGGCATGGGGAATCATATTGGAACAAGATGAATCTATTTTCTGGTTGTGTTGATGTGCCATTAACGGAGAAAGGCATAGAAGAGGCTATTGAAGCTGGAAAACGAATAAGTAGTATTCCTATCGATATTATTTTCACATCTGCATTGGCTCGTGCACAGATGACTGTCATGCTGGCAATGACCCAACACCGTTGCCAGAAGGTACCTCCAAAGTAAAACAATGATAATAAATTTTACTTAAGACTGTTTTTTTTTTTCCCTCTCTCTCTAAACCTAATTTTCTACTCTAAAAACTGAAGCGATATATGTGTCAGTTTGAAGACCTGAAAGTTGTTCTTCTTAGGTTCATAGTAAATTACTATGGAAAATGACCACGTATAAACAGTTTCTGAAAAAAGAATTCTCAACTCTCGTTGTTTTTTGTTTTCTAAGCAGATTTCTGTAGAGTCCCAATTTTGTTTGCTTTTGTTTCTTGATAAAGTATATTTCTTTTTATGTATTAATATTAAAAAAATAAGATTTCAGGTGCCAGTGGTAACTCACAACCACAATGAACGTGCCAAGCTATGGACCCAAATTCACAGTGAAAACACTATGAGCGAAACAATCCCGATTGTGAGAGCTTGGCAACTGAATGAAAGAATGTAATTTAGTTTCTCCTCATCCGTTTTCATCTATGCTAAATTTCACGCGTGAATTTTTTTGAAATAAAAAGCGTCTAAATATAATTCAGGTATGGGGACTTGCAGGGTTTCAATAAGAAGGAAACAGCTAAATTATACGGAAAGGAGCAAGTTCACGCATGGCGTAGAACTTATTACACTTGCCCTCCTAATGGAGAAAGCTTGGAAATGACTTCTGAAAGAGCTGTTGCTTATTTTAGAGATCATGTAAGTTTTTAGTTTACGGATACGAGTGATTGTTTACAATTTGCAGAAACATCACATTTTGTGATTTTCAAGAAAGTTATGTTTTTTGACAAGGATAATTTTGTAGATTGAACCTCAGCTTGTAAAGGGAAGGCATGTAATGGTTGCAGCACATGCGAATTCACTGAGGGCTATAATAATGTATCTTGACAACTTAACTTCCGAGGAGGTAAACACTGTTTATTTGCTCTTACATTATTGCATCTAACACTTTTATTAGGATCAAGGAGTTGGCGTTAGATTATTGGAAAATTACACTTTAGTGCCATGTCACAAAATTCCAATTAAGTGACTATGGTTTCACAATAGTGAGTTTACCAAATAAACTTGATTTAGTACCGAGGTTTCAAATTCTTGATTTATTGTACCGAGTTTACCAACTTAATCAAGTAATTATTAAAGTTTTGTTTGGAACATAATATACACACGTGACCTTTTTTTTCTTACGAGTAAGGGTAGTAAATTATTTTGGTTACATAATAGTATAATTTACTCTTAAAACAGTATACACTCGTATTTCCCTCAATTTTTTGGCTTTATGTAGTATACGAAATCACGTGTAAAACTCACATGTGAGGTCATATATTCTATTTTCGTCCAAAAGTTGACAATAGTACACGAAATCAAGTTTATTTGCCAAACTCGATACATTAAATCAAGATTTTTATATCTTAGGACACTAAATAAAGTTTAATTGGTAAACTGAGTATACTAAATCAAATATTCTCAATCACGAGTACACTAAATAAAAAATTTATGTTAACACAGGACACTAAAAGTGTATTTTTCTCGATTGTTAGTATTTGTTAATTGCGATGAAACAGGTATCTTTTGTGCTTTTAAGTGCCAAAACCTATTCTATATGGCAAAATGTATATTTTTTTTCTTATCTTGGTTTTTCTCTGCCACTTTCTTTGCTTTTCGGTAAAGCTTGATTACATTATTCAATACTAATTTTCATGTAGATGTGTGATTCCAGAAATTAGCAAGCTCTTTTACTCATAAAAGTTGATTTTGCTTCTTAACCTGCTATCGGATTATTGACAGGTCATCAGTTTGGAGCTGTCAAATGGGACACCAATGCTCTACATATATACAGAAGGAAGATTTATCAGAAGGGGGAGTCCCTTAGGATCAGATGAAGCTGGAGTATACGCTTTTACTAGGGTACGAACAAATATTCATTCCAAAATAGTCACCTTGTTACAGTTTTTTAATTTGTTTTTCTGAAAGTTAAGCATATATCAATGCCTGGAAGAAAAAACAGCAGGCTCACAAGCTGAGTAGACCAATTTTACTGTTCCAGGGGAAACTGATCAAAATAAAGAAAATACAGCCATATTACAGTTCATTTGCTCATTTTGCTTCAAATATTAACTAGTTGTATTTTGAATGAGCTGAATAGAAAATCCCGCAATGATCTATATCACCTCAATATATCATCAGATTTACCTTTATTTTTTCGCAAGGTCAGTTACAATAAAACCTTTATAAATTAATACTCGATTAATTAATAACCTCTCTAAAATAAAATAAAAACCTGTCCCAACTTGGGCAACTGTGCTAAAATAGTATATCTATTTTTAAGTAACTCTCAAAATTAGTAAAGAAGTTGTTGCTTACGCTATTAATTTATAGAAGTTTTACTGTACTGAGATAATGTATTAGGAGTATTTCTTTAGGAGGCTTATACATCCCCTTTTTTCCACTTTAAAATATATATATGCGGTTGATGCAATAGAATTTTGTAGTTGGTAGGTCATACATTCTCAATTATTATGAGAGATTCGGTGCAGTATTTCTGTTAAATTTAAGTATCGAGATTCATGGATATAAATCAGTGGTCTGGGGAGTCGACCAATCGTTTAATTACTGTTGCAATTTGGATTTAGGGACTTGCATAGATTGTAATGGAAATGTTCCAGATACATAATCGATAAAACGGTTCGTTTTGTAGAACATTAGGAGTTCAAATTACCGTAACCTGTTTAGCGCAGTCATTTCTATCATATTATGTCAAAGTTCTCTTGCACAGCTTACGTGCGATAATATATGGTACATAAGGCATGAGTCTATATCATTTAGGAGAAAACTGCTCTGCTCCACTCCCCAGTAATATTAGGAAAAGTGAATTACATGTCTATATTGTTGTGTTAATTGTGTTTGAGGTGTTTTACTAGTTTAACCGTTTTAGTACTTATTGGCTTTTACCTATCTTTTCTTAATGCAGAATTTGGCCCTTTATAGGCAGAGATTAGATGAATTGTCCATAAGCGACAGACAAATATAAGTTGACACGAGAAGACAAAGAGCTGATACGATGAGGGCCAGTTCTTTCCTAACAGAGTTCTTACAAAGGTGATTATATGTACAGGTATATTTGTTTGATGGGTCTTGCGGAAATGAGAAATTTAGGATGAAAGTGGCAATATAATAGCTAAAAATGTCATAATTTGTGTTTTATGTAAATTTGGTTGTCCAATATTGTGAGCCATTGTTGCAGAACTCTATGAGACATCATTCATTCATTTTTAGTGCGTGTTTGTTAGTAAGTAAAAAAATATTGCATTTAAATACTTTTGACTTGCTCTTTTTGGTTGTTCAATCACTGATATAAAAACTTCTGCTATACTTTTATGGGCTTGTGTTGGTTGACCGTTGGTACTACTTTTACCAACTTATGCTGGGGAGTTGTCTTGTTGTTTTTTTTTTTTTTTTTTTTTTTTTTTTTTGGTAATCTGGGGAGTTATCCTGTTATTAAGATATATATTGCCGACACAATTTGTTATTTTTGTATGGTAGTATATACGACTAAGATTAATTCTCTTTTACAGACTGAATTATCCATTTTGTTGTATTTGACCCTCTTAACACTAAAAAAAGTAAGATAAATGATCATGCTACGACTGATTTGTACAAAAACTTTTAATTAAAACAATGACAAATAATAACTAAGAGCTTTATGAGCTTTGTTGTCCTCAATGTAAAAAACATAGTCCTCTACACGTCTTGTTGATGATCAATATTTAGCTATTTGTTTGTAAGTTGAATCTGGGCATCCTTTAAGGCCTGGCATACCTCCATGTCTTCAGGTGTTTCCCTTACCAATAACTCGTAATCTTGTATACATGCCTCCCACTTCTCCAACTATATAATACCGAAAAATAATAAATTAAAAATTGATTTTTTTTTAAACAAAATCGACAGTTAATGGGTGAATCATGTCCAAAATGCAACATTTTCTCCATACGGGTTCATTTTATGCATAAGCTTAGATAATGATTAACAAGTGAATAAAGAATAAAAGATTGGTTTTAATTAGTAGCTGGAAAGAATACATGAACTCCACTGTCTTTTCATCTCTCTTCATTTCTTGACTTACGTCTCGGTTAGTTAGAAGACTTAATTATTCAGTAGTTAGACGGCTGACTCGGGTTCCTTGTGAACGCAATACAGTAATCTAGTTATATCTTCAAGGTGTTTTGACCTATTTATGTTGTTATCATCTAGAAACTTGATCTTCGGTCATCAATATTCTGTAATTGTTTTCAGAGAAACTCCGTATGCTAATCAGAGAGACATAATCTCAAATTATGCTAGTGTTACCAAAAATTCATTCGCTTAAAAGAAGGCCATTGGTCATTTCTGTAAGGTTATAATTCATAACCCAATATAACTAAATCATACTATAATGTTTACCTTGGCATAGCAATCGGCTCGTCTTAACCGGGCTTTTCTATAAGATGGACGCACGCTAAGCGCAGTATTACAGTCCTCAATTGCTTTTTCATATTGGCCGAGTTTATACTTGCAAGTTGCTCGGTTACACAATAAGACCGAGTTACATGGGTCATGGTTGAGTCCTTCTCCATATGCCATACAAGCCTCTCCATATTTTTGGGCAAGAAAAAAATCATTACCATTGGCTCGGGCCATAGCCATGGCCCGAGTTCTGTGCAACACTGCGTTTACTTCCTTGTTGGTTCCATCGAGCTGAGCTGCTTGTTGAGCTGCCTCAACTGCCTCGTCGAAGCTGTGAGAAATACAAAGAATCATTTCCAAGAAACATATTTGGCTCGGAATGAATCGACCACGTATAGTTTGTTGGAAAAATGTTTTATTTTACAACGGAATATTGGATCTTTATTATAGTGTTTATAAATTATACAAATACGATACAGAAATACTTCTGATGGATAGACTCGATTACACTTGATTTTCTACAGTATTATTATAATACTGCTACTCCTTATAGAGATTGGCTCTCAAACGGCTAGAAACACTAGATTTTTTTTTTATGAGACTATGTATCTTTTTCAAAAAATAGAAGTGTATTTGTAGACTACAGTAAAGACTTAATGCACAAAAAAAAAAAAAAACTTCTACTTAAGCTACGTCTCTAACCCTCCTTAGATTATAGCTTAACTAATATAATATTATCTAATTAATACTTTTATAATTATAAAATAATATATCAGTAAATTATATTTATTTCCGTTAGAAAATATAATTACACTCTTATTTCTTCTCAAAATAATATTTAAGAACACATTATTAAATAATTAAATATCTTCTCACGTTAAAATTACAGATATCCACCGAGTAAATAATTCACTGGCAATTAATTTACTTGGCATACTCGACCTTACCACTTAACTTATTTGTTGTGTCGGATATAAAATCCACTTCAAAGATTTGACACAAACAAAACTTCTAAGCTTCTCGAGTGGATAACATCAATCTTGTATAAGTGACGTGAATTCCGTCAATTATAGACACACACCACATAAATAATGTTACTGCTCAACGTACGGGTTTGTTGACCAAAACAAATTTCACCCATTGCAAATCAAAGCAGTATATATTATAAATATATGTATCGAAAATAATCTAAGAATTAAGAGTATAAGTAATCATAATAATTTTTTATGTATAATTATTTTATTCCGGTCAGTAATAGAAAATAATACCACTTTTTCTTGTTCAATATATTCTAATTATACCAGCACAAAAAGTCGGAACTCAACCGTTTTTTGTAGTCAAGACAGACCTACTAAAATTTTGTAATACAAATTTTTCAATGGTTGTCCACTCCATCTAAAGTTGTGAACGTTAAAATATATTCTGTAAAAACCGGTGATTTTATCTTCCGTGTGTAAACCGTACTTTACACACAAAACCACTTACTATACAACAATAAAGACATATGTACAATATAAATAATATATATATACAACATTGCTCATATTTATTCTCCAATAAATCATTCATTAATTGTTTATTAATAAATACTAAAATCGATAATAAATCATGTGTTTTAGTATAATATTCTAACATATTTATCATTTCATCTTTCTAACATATTTATCATTTGAAAAGATAAAGGTTTACTCTGAAAAAATTATGGGATTGGCTAACACAAAGAATGTGTTGATTTTCCGATGTATGTTTAGGGATCTTTGTTTGAATAATAGTATTAAACATCTTCATGTTATTGCACTGGCGGAGCTAGGGCAACTAAATAAGGCAATATGGGATAACTAAATAAGGCAATATGGGAGGCTAAATCGCTATTTTTATAATATAAATAAAATTTTGCATTGTAAAAATTTATTTATTTTAAAATATATTCAAACAACTGAACAAGGACTAAATGTCTCCTGGTCAATATCATCAAGTTAGTGCAAACATGCATCCAATTCGAATTGGTTTGAAAAATATATACCGGCCGGCAGCTGTATCAACCTGAGCCCTTATAATTAATATACAGGCATTTCCAATCGCCCCCAAAAATGTGGTGCAACTGTCCACATCAAACTTCGGTCCCTTTGCCAATTCTTCAGCAGCCTCCCCGTGCCTACGTAACTTCAACATTGTCTCCGCCCGCAACGAAAAAATCTAACACGAAGGGAATTTAAAAAAAAAGAATCAATAAGGAACCAATGAAAAATAAATTTGCAAGTGACACAAAAATGATATGCCCTGCGCTCACCTGCGGTGCTGAGTCGGCCCCAGCTAATAAAGCAAGCTCAGTCTCCTTGACCAACGTATTAAAATCACGGTGCTTCTTTGCCTTGGTACACTTACTGAGATGAATCTGAAGCTTTTTAGCTTTAGTCAATACATCAGGGTCAATATCGTCACCAGCGAGTTTATAATGATACATTGCTTTTTCTGCGTCTCCTAATCTGCCAAATCAAAGTCCATTATTCTATCTGTCATTAAGAAGAATTTCTAATTTCCTTTTAATGCGCAGTTACACATTTTGAGTAATTTTAGGTCTGAAGCATATTGTTACTTTGTTCTAGAAAGCAAATGGAAAATGAATAAGGACTATTCGCTACCTTTACACTAACACTTTTGTTTTCCCGAACTATTTCCCGCAGTAAAAGAAAAAGTTCATTTAACATCATAAAATTTTTTGAGTTATCTTGCTAAAGTGGTTGTCGCTAAATTTTAGCAATATAATTTGTTGTTAAACTATTGTTAAAATTTAGTCACACCCATCTTAGCAACATAACCGAAAAAGTTTTATGATGCTAAATGAACTTTTTCTTGTAGTGCCGGAATCAATATCACGAGCTAAAGCACAAGTGCGCAACGTTAATCTTTCAAAAGTGTTTGCATTCCAAATACCGATTATTAACTTCATCCTCTCATTGGTAAGCATTTTGGATTTTTCCCTAGTGAAATGCTCAATTCACCCGGCTAAACTTTCACAAAACTTATTTTACAGAGTACTAATTATGCCGCCCTCTTTAAGTAGAAACAAATAGATGTGACAGATAATCCTCCAATCTGCGACAATTTTGTTTTTCTAGGCGTGTAATCTCTAAAGAATTGGATGACCAAAGGGGAGATGGCTACATAATTATTAAAAACGGCATGTAACAAGAGAAAACATCATGTTCCGAAAATACTATACAGAGACCTTACTTATATCCTTTTCCTTGGTCTCTTGATTGTACAAAAAATTGCTCGCACTTAAATCCTTATTGGAAAGTGAAATACAATATTATATTTACCTCACATATAAAGTTGCCAACCGATTATGAGCCCTCTGATAATGCGGTTCGATACGTAGAGCCTCTCTGCACTCGAAAACGGCCTCGAGTAGCCTCCCAAGAGCTGTCAAAGTTGCACTTTTATTACTTCTATAAGAGGCCTTATTCGGGTCGAGATATATAGCCGCGTCATACAAAGCCAAGGCCTCTTCAAAATTCCCATTTTTATAATCCTCATTTCCCAAAATCTTCAATTCTTCGGGATCCATCCTAGTAGATAATGTCCTACACAATGCAGCTGGATTTTTCTTCACCTCTTCCCCCTTCTTTTTCACAATTTCCGGTAAATGTACATTACTGACATTTTTCGATGTTTGTACATTACTAACATTTTTTGGTGTTTGTACATAACTAGCTGTGATTTTTGAATTTCTAGTCCCACCGCAGACATGGGCGGTGGGACCTTGTTTTAGATTTCCTAAGCTCCCCACTAACATAACGTTTCCAGAAGACGCCCTGAGAAGCGTTCCAACAACTTTTGACTTTTGGTACTCAGACATCATACTCTCCAACTCCCCCGAGATCCCTTTGGATCCATACGGGACCTTTTTTGATTGATCGTAATACCCCTGGGGATTATTAGTTTTCATCATTGGCTTTTGTACAGAATTTGTTGTCTTGATTTGATTAGGATGTCGAATTTGTTGGTGTGTAGGAGGTACCTTAAGATGGTTAGGCCCTGGCCTGGCAATGATCCTATCGGCCTGCTTATTAGGTGACATGGCGGACTCATCAGAACCGCCACGACGCCGCTTGGATATGGTTGGGGTCTTTGGTGCCTCACCATTGCCATTGTTTTTAATATTATTCGATGGGAACGAACCTGCGGACGTTGAATTTCTAGGCCAACAAACTACGCTAAATATCCCACAAACTGATTTCCTTTCTACGGATGTATCTCCCATTTTCAACCGACTCCAAAATCTTTTTTCTTTGTTGAAACTTTTGTTTAAATGGATATGAAAATTATAATGAAATTGACTTTGAAGGCATAATTTAAAGAGGGGATCCCTTAGGAAAGTATCAAGAAATGAGAAGAAAATAAAATATTAGTAAGGCATATTTAGATTGCACCTAGGCAAACAATCTCATTTCTTCCATTCTTATAGATATTGAATAGGCCCTAATGCCAAGTTATAGAATAAACAAAATGTTCACGGGAAACATTTGGCTGGTAAAGCTTAACAAGGCATTAACAATTCAAACGTTTTTATTATAATCAAATGTTGTTTTTGTATTGTATTGCTTTGGGTTTTTCTTTTTAACTGTTGTCTTTGGTCGGTTGCTTTACATTTTGGTGATGAGCAAATAGTTTTTTTTTTTTTTTTTTTAAATAATAGAAAATAGTTTCTGGCTTGAATTTATGTAGGATCCCTACAATTTTGGGAATGCTTCGACGTGTTAACTACATTTAGGCCTTTTTTAAGGTGCAACGTAAAGTCTTTTTTCCTATAAAAGAAAATACAGGAGTGCATTTTGTTTGTTTGTCTCGAAAAATTAGAATTAGCTTCAAAAGAACTCATGAATCACGGAAATAATTTTCTACCTCTGGAAATATCCAAATTTGTTATGAAACCGCAACCAAGCAAGACGCTACCTCTTAGTCGTCACACACAATGAAGGGTTAAAATGAAAATGCATTTGCACCAAATTAATTTTGTTAGGATCAGATTTCTGGTCTAAATACTATTTGTTGTCTATTGGTTTTACTTAATAATCCTAACTGTTTGTTTAAGAACTAAGACAGTGTTGTTAGGTTTCAAGCAATGTTGCAACCTCAGTTACAACCTACTGAGCCAAGTGTTGACAGGTTTCAAGCAATGTTGCAACCACAGTTACAACCTGCTAAGACAGCGTGTATAGTTTCATGTAAATATTGCAACCTCAGTTGCAACCACAGTTCCAACCTGCTGTTCTGCAGAATTCTGTCTTGTTCTATTAATTTGCATAACTATTCTTTAATGGTAATTATTTATTTTAAAGTATGCAGGTTATATTCTCATATGCTCTTAAAGGTTAAGTTTATGATTATTGAGAATATTAAAAGTAATAAGGAAGATGTTTCCTAAATAGATATAAGGAGATTAGTTTATAAAGATGTGTTTCCTTTACATAGGAAAATACTATATCTCTATTATTATGCAAATCCTTATTACATGTTTCGATCTTTGTTTCTTATCAAAATCAGTATGATTCATTTTAAGATTGAAAGAAATATGGAGTTAATATTTCATATGTAGTTTCAAATATATTATCTCTAAAAGATATTGTCTTGTATGTTTCCTTATTAAAGGAAAAGACTAACTCCTATTTCCAAGCTATTATTAACAGGTTCTATCTTTAGAAGATTGGAGTCAATCTCACGTTGGACAGTCTCATGATAGATGGAGAGATTCAAGCCAATCAAAAAGAGTCAAAGCAATCATCAAGATCTTCAAGCAAGAAGATTGTTTTTACTTGAATATATAGTTGATAACTTAGCTTGTAAAAAGTGTGTGTTCTAAATTATAAAGAACCCATTATTGAGAGAATACACGTGAGCTTTTAAAAAGAAAACAATGGTGGGATGCCATTGATTTATAAATGATAGTTATAGAGTAGGAGCAATTAGAGATAGGCAGAAAAACCTAGAGGGAGTCTAAGAGTTTTTCATTAAGACTTGAATCCTATATTGTAAGCTTTTTATAATATCATAATCTGGGTAAGTGCCCCGGAGACGTAGCCTAGTTAGGTGAACTCCGTTGTTAAATGTGCGTGTGATTTATTTCAAGTACATTTAACTTTACACAGTTCTGTCCATTAATACACTTGGTTCCAACTGTGGTTGCAACCTCACTTGGAACCTTACTGCAAAACTGCAACTAGAACAGCGGATAGGAATTTCAATTGGTATCAGAGCTTCACACTAGATCTTACTTAGTGTGGATCCTGTGTTCTAGTGAAGATGGACTTAATGAGGGAAGGAAACGCTTTCAACAAACCACCTTTGCTTGAAGGAGGAGATTTACTATGGAGTATGGAAAATCAGAATGAGCTCCTTCATTAAACAGCAAAATGAACATGCATGGAAAACTGTGATGTATGGATGGGAGGCTCCAACTGGCATTGATGGTGAAGGTGAACTGGTTTATATACCTGAAGACAGATGGTCTGCTGATGAAGACAGAAAATCAAGTGCCAACTCAACAGCCATAAACTTGATCTTTGCTGGTGTAACTCTCAGTGTGTTCAGGTATAACTCTCATTGTGAAACTGCCAAAGAGTCATGGGATATTTTGCAAGTAACTTTTGAAGGAACTGTTAAAGTAAAAGTTTTCAAACTCCAACAGTTAACTACTCAATTTGAAAATTTAAGAATGGAGGAAGATGAAACCATTGAACAATTTAATGGTAGAATTTGCCATATTTCCCATCAAGCTGGAACATTAGGTGAAAAATACAGTGATGCTAAACTTGTTAAGAAAACTCTAAGGTCACTCCCAGAAAGGTTTGAAATTAAGGTTACAGCTATTGAAGAATCAACAGACTTAGATAATCTTAAACTTGAAGAACTTATAGGAAATCTAAGCACCCATGAGCTAAAATTCTTCAAACATAAGACACCAGAAAAGGGAATAGCCTTTCAAGCTAAGAAATGAGTGATGAAGAACAGCTAGCTTTCTTTGCTAAAAAGGTTTACAAAAAGTTTTACAAGAAAAAACAGGATGATACTGGAACATCCAAAAACTTTCAGAAAAGGGATAATCAATTTAAGTCAGAATCTAGGTTTAATAATAACTCTACTGGAAAGTGGAATCCAAAAGAGAAGGATAATAAAGATTACAAGCCTAGAGAGATTCAATGTAGAGAATGTAGAGGTTTTGGTCACATTCAGGCTGAGTGTGCAAATACTTTGAAAAGAAACAAAAATGCTTATATAACCACTCATAGTGATAGTGATTCTGAGAGCAACAGTGATGAAGAGGATGATTCTAACTTTGTTAATTTTATGGGAATAATCACTGAAAAAGAACTTACTTATGAAAGTGACTGTGAGTCTGTTTCAACCATAGTTACAACTGCTCTTAAAAGCTATAGCAGTGATGAGGAAGAACCTTCTGATGAAAACATTACTCAGCAATATCTTGTTCTTTATGAAAAGTATCAATGCCTGAGTAACCAATCCTTGATCATAAACAAACTAAATGTCAATCTAAAGGATGAGGTTAAAAGTCTCACTGAGCAGCTTAACATACAACTGGCTGAACTTACTGAAACTAAAAAGAAAATAAAACTGCTGAATGTTTCTGCTTCAGAAAAATTAGATGACATGCTGTCCTATTCTAGAGGCTCTAAAGATAACAGTGGTTTGGGTTACTATGGTTGTGAAAGTACAGGGAAAACTACCTTTATTAAAGCTGTTGCTAAAGCTGAAACTCATGATTTTGATAATAAGGTTAGAAGCTCAGTTGCAACCAAAGTTGCAACCAGGAATAAAACTCATGTTTTTGACAATAAGGTTAGAAGCTCAGTTGCAACCAAAGTTGCAACCAGGAATAAAACTCATGTTTTTGGCAATAAGGTTAGAAGCTCAGTTACAACCAAAGTTGCAACTAGGAATAAACTGAATAGCTTTGAGGATAAAACTAACTTTAGGTTGAAACTATATAATTTCTGTAAAAAACCTGGTCATTCAGAAATCAAGTGTTACTTAAAGAGGAACAGAAAGTACATTTCTCAGAAAAACTGGTTGGCTTCTGTCAATAAAAAATTGAACTGGGTCTGGAAAGTTAAGGAAAAATCTACCTTAATTGCTAGTAACAAAGCTGTCATTACTTCTTTGAATGCTGTTACTTCTAATGATTGGTATTTTGACAGTGGTTGCTCTAAGCACATGACAGGTACTGCAAGTCTCCTAAAAAATGTCACTAGTCTTAAAGGAAACACTGTTGTGTTTGGAGGTGGAGATACAAGTAAAATTGTTGGTAAAGGTACCTTAAACAAACCTTGAATGCCTGATATTGATGATGTTTTTCTTGTAGATGGTCTAAAATCTAATCTTATTAGTATCAGTCAACTATGTGACAACAAGATGATTGTCAAGTTTAACAAAGATAGGTGTCTAATTATTGATCTTAACAATGATTTAGTCATGACTGGAGTTAGATCAACCAACAGCTGCTATGTGTTTGAAAAAGCTGAAAAAGAATTGCCACAGAATAGGTGTAATCAAGCTATTACTAATAATGTTGATAGTTGGCATAAAATGCTTGGTCATGTGAATTACAAAACCTTAGATAAGCTGGTTAAAGAAGAATTGATAAGAGGTATTACTAAACTTAGTGCTAAAACTCAGAGTGTCTGTGGTGACTGTGCAGTTGGCAAACAAACATAGAATATTCACAAAAGTACAAGTCAAATCTACACTAAAAGAGTTCTAGAACTACTTCATATTGACTTAATGGGTCCTATGCAAACTGCTAGTATAGGTGGCAAAAAGTACATTTTGGTAGTTGTAGATGATTTCTCTAGATACTCTTGGGTAGTTTTCTTAAAAGATATGTCTGAAACTTTTGATCTCTTTAAAAATCTGTGCTTAAAACTTCAACTTGAAAAAGGTTCAACCAGTGGTAATATTGCTAGGGTCAGAAGTGATCATGGAACAGAATTTGAAAACAGTAAGTTTAGAGAATTTTGCAACTCCTTAGGTATTAGTCATGAGTTCTCTGCTCCTAAGACTCCACAGCAAAATGGCATAGTTGAAAGAAAAAATAGAACCATTCAGGAAATGGCTAGAGTAATGCTTAATTCTAAGAAACTTGCCAACAGATTTTGGGCTGAAGCTGTTAATACTGCATGTCATATAGTTAATAGAGTTTACATTACTAAAGGCACTTCCATGACTGTTTATGAAATATGGAAAGGAAGAAAACCCAATGTTAAGTATTTTCAAGTTTTTGGGTGTATTTGCTATATTCTTAGAGATAGAGAACATCTTGGAAAATTTGATTCGAAGAGTGACAAAGGGATCTTTCTTGGTTATGCTCAGAATAGTAGAGCCTTTAGAGTGTTTAATCTAAGAACAAATTGTGTTATGGAGTCTTATAATGTGTTATTTGATGACCTAAAAACTATTGATGAGATTACAGGTGATGATGAACAATATGAGATTACAGAAAATGAGAAAGAAGAAGTTCAGCAACCAGGCAGTCCCATAGTGGTTGGAAGTCCAGTTGCAACTGAGGTTACAACTGAGGTTGGAACTGAGGTTGAAACCGAGGTTGAAACCCAGAATTCAACAGAATTTGAAGGAGAATAAGGAGGATCTGCTAATCCAACTACAAACAAGCCACGCTATGTAAGGACTCAGGAAAATCACTCTCTTGACAATGTCATAGGATAAGTCACTTCAGGTACGAAAACCAGAGGTAAGAGAAATAATGTTGTTCATTTTGCTTGTTATCTTTCTCAGTTAGAACCTAAGAACATAAAAGAGGCTTTGGAAGATAGTGAATGGATCTTAGCTATGCAAGATGAACTGTCCCAATTTGAAAGAAATGATGTATGGACTTTAGTACCCAGACCTTCTAATAAAAATATAATAGGGACTAAATGGATCTTTAGAAATAAAAGTAATGAAATGGAGTGATTATCAGGAATAAAGCCAGGTTGGTAGCTCAGGGTTATACACAAATTGAGGGAATTGATTTTGATGAAACCTTTGCTCCTGTAGCTAGAATTGAATCCATTAGAATGCTATTTTTTCTTGCATGTCTGTATGATTTTAAATTGTTTCAACTTGACATTAAGAGTGCTTTTCTGAATGGTGTGATTAATGAAGAGGTTTATGTTTGTCAACCTAAGGGATTTGAAGATCCTAAATTTCCTGAACATGTTTATTTGCTGAAAAAGGCCTTGTATGGTCTAAAGTAAGCTCCTAGAGCTTGGTATGATAGATTAACCAAGTTCTTGATTGAAAAAGGTTTTAACAGAGGGGGAGTTGATAAAACTCTGTTTACTAAG
This sequence comes from Primula veris, assembly GCA_963682055.1. Lineage (NCBI taxonomy): Eukaryota > Viridiplantae > Streptophyta > Magnoliopsida > Ericales > Primulaceae > Primula > Primula veris. The sequence continues at coordinate 28,007,065 of OY821741.1, forward strand.
AAAACTACAAAGGATATTATCATTGCTCAAATCTATGTTGATGACATTGTATTTGGCTCCACTTCTAACAAAAGGATAGATGAATTCATTTCTGATATGAAGAATGAATTTGAAACGAGTGGTGGAGGAGAATTAACTTACTTTCTAGGATTGCAAGTTAAACAGAATGAAAAAGGCATATTTCTATGTCAGAGTAAGTATGCAGATAATCTTGTTAAGAAGTTTGGTCTGAGTGATAGTAAAGAGAAGAGAACCCCTATGAGTACCACACTTAAACTGTCCAAAAATGATAAAGGTAAAAGTGTCTGTCCTAATCTTTATAGATCCATGATTGGAAGTCTGCTTTATTTAACTGCTAGTAGACCAGACCTTTGCTTGAGTGTAGGAGTATGTGCCAGGTATCAGACAAATCCTTTAGAACCTCATCTTCTAGCTGTCAAAAGGATCTTAAGGTATGTAAAAGGAACAATTCACCTAGGCCTATGGTATTCTAAAGACACAAACCATTTTCTGAGTGGCTACTGTGATGCAGATTGGGCAGGAAATATAGATGATAGAAAGAGTACTTCTGGTGGTTGTTTTTATTTTGGGAACAACCTTGTTTCTTGGTTTAGTAAAAAGCAAAATTGCATTTTTTTATCGACTGCTGAGGCAGAATATATTGCAGCTGGAAGTGGATGTACTCAACTTATTTGGATGAAACAGATGTTAAGTGACTATAATGTTAAGCAAGAAATATTAACCTTGTTTTGTGATAACAAAAGTTCTATAGATTTAGCAAAGAATCCAGTCCAACATTCCAGAACTAAACATATTGATCTAAGGCATCAATTTATCAGAGAACTAGTTGAAGGAAAAAGCTTAATTTTAGAACATGTTTCAACTAAAAAACAATTAGCTGATATTTTCACAAAGCCCCTTGATACTAATAAATTTGAATCTTTAAGAAGTGATATAGGGGTATGTCACTATGAATCTAAATGAATACTCTTCCTATGTATGTCTATTTTGAGTACCTTTAATACTTGTTATTTCTAGACGTAAGTCTTGATTGAGCTTTGAAGTTTTTATCTTGAAAAAGCCGCTTTTTGGTGTCTCAAAAGAAGATGTGAGGTAACTTGTCTTAAAACCTCTCTGGTAATAGAGTTGCAAGCACAAAGTGCACATTTTATATAGTGGTTGCAAGTTCAGTTGCAACCTCAGTTGAAACCACATGCTCGTAATACTGGTTGCAAGCTCAGTTGCAACATCAGTTGAAACCACATACTCATAATACTGAAAAAATTCAGTGATTGTCCAAAGGTTGTTGTATCATCTATGATTCACATAATTGTGAAAAAGTCAAGACAAAGTCTTGTTATTTTTTACATCACTTATACTCTTTCCTTGTTGAGAGCATCAAACTAGTTTTTGTGTAGAGATGAAAATGAATTTGCTCAACTTAAGCTCTTAAAATCTAATTTCTATTAAATTCATTCAATGATAAACTTATCTTCTGGAGTAAATTGCTAGATTTTTTTTTTATTGTTTAAATATCTTGCTGTATTGCTATTACTTTTGAAACAAGTCAAGTTTCCTTAAGAACTTCAACTTCTTAATATTCAAATTTTGGATAAATCTGTTTACAAGGAATGTTTATCTTTATTTTTTTGCTGGATTTATCTAATTGACAACTGTTTCATGCGTGATTTAAGTGTGATTTAATTTTCAAATTTTTGTTAATAAGAAATTTCCATTTTTTTAGCAAAATCTGTTTCACATTTGATTTGAGTGTATCTTTTTCCAATTACAAAAAGATTTGGGCTTAATTGCTATTTATACTAAACTCTTTTTAATATCCAAAATCAATCACAATAATCACAATTACTCTCTCTCTCTTTCTATTAAACCAATACCTAAGTTATCAGAAACCCACTGCGTAGTTCCAAGTCCGGTTGCAACCCTAGTTGAAACCATGTCTACAAACCCAAACCTCAACATTGATGATGATTGTACTCTTAGGGATTTCTTGTCTAAATTCCAAACAAGTCCTAGCTCTACAGCAAAGGTAAGTGAGTCCTCTTCTCCTAAGAAACATAGGACTAAAAAGCGTGCTAGGAGAAATCTAGCTGATGATCATGTTTCTGTTGGTTTTACTTATACTCCTAAGTTTAATGAGGTTGATCCTAGGTTCTGGAGTAGGAAAATGTATAGGAGGTTTAGGCCATTTGCTAGCAGGGAAATTCACTGTGAACGAAAGCTTAATTTGGTCAGTTATCCACATATACAGGTTCATGTTGAAAAATTGTTGTCTGCTATTGGCTTAGATAGAACTATTTGCTATCCTAACTCTTATTATCCTGGTGTGGTTAAATAGTTTTATGCTAATTTGAGTAGTAGTGTCTTTGATGAGGGTAATCCTGTGTATGGAAGAATCTTTTTGAGGGGTGTTACTTTGAATTTTACCCCTAAGTTAATAAATGAATTCCTGAATGCACCCAATCCTTCTGTGGAAAATGTTGATTATGATATGGAAGTCATTGCTCTGGTTCTCACTGGAAAGAACAACAGATTTGATGGTACTTCCATCAAAACATCTTCTCTCACTTTGTGTGCTGCTGTGCTACACAAAATTGCCAGGTTTAACTGGACCCCTACCAAACAACCATCCAAAGTCAATAAAGAAATGGCCATCTTTCTCTATAAAATCATGTCTTCTTTGCCAATTAACTTTGGTAATCATCTTTTTAATCTTATTAGGGAGTTCAGTGATTCCAATTCACCATCCATTCTGCTACCCTTTCCTTGCTTAATCACTGCAGTCATTCTAACCCAAGTCTTATCTATGTCTAGAGAGTCTCCTATTAGTATCTCTAATGAACCAATCACAGATTGTCCCTCCGCCCTGTACATCTCTGCAAAACTGCTAAAAGAAGGGCATGTCAATGACATCTCTGGTGAAAAAGGCAAAGAAAAAGAGACAGAGTCATCTAGTGCTCCATCAGAGAAGAAGAAAGGTGTCAGGTGGTATTTGCAGCAGAAATTGGCTTATAATCAAGAAAGAAGAGCTGAACTGGATGCTGATGATTATCAAATAAAGAAGCTACTGGTGAATATTATTATAGAAAGTGAGGATGATGGTGATAGTGATGCTACTCACAGTGATGATGGTTTCTCCATAAGCAGTGAAGAAGACCAGGAGGAGGTTGACAGAGATGCACCTTTAAGGGAAAGAGCACCACATTCAGACATACCTCGTGACTAGTTTGTCTGGCCTATGACAAATAGGGGGAGATAAAGAAGTTTATGTGTTTTTCATGTGTTTTTCAGTTTAAGTTTTCAATTTCAATTTCAAAGATTTCAAGACTTCATGTTTCTGTTTTTAAATTTCAATTACAATTGTTGTACTAAGACCTTGTTGTGCCATGTTTTGGCCTTAAAAATTTCTGCAATTTCCATTTTGAAGTATGCCTGTCTTTAGAATTGAATCTGTTCTGAAAATCTGTGAATGGATATATTTTGTGCTTATTTGATGCTTGGAATTCTAACTTACAGGGGGAGCTTAAACAGATGTATATACAGTGTAAGACTGTGCTGAAATTGAATTTGCAGGTGGTTGGGATGATTTATAAACTTAATTGATTTGTCAAAACCAATGACAAAGGGGGAGATTGTTAGGACCAGATTTCTGGTCTAAATACTATTTGTTGTCTATTGGTTTTTACTTAATAATCCTAACTGTTTGTTTAAGAACTAAGACAGTGTTGTTAGGTTTCAAGCAATGTTGCAACCTCAGTTACAACCTACTGAGCCAAGTGTTGACAGGTTTCAAGCAATGTTGCAACCACAGTTACAACCTGCTAAGACATCGTGTATGGTTTCAAGTAAATGTTGCAACCTCAGTTGCAACCACAGTTCCAACCTGCTGTTCTGTAGAATTCTGTCTTGTTCTATTAATCTGCATAACTATTCTTTAATGGTAATTATTTGTTTTAAAGTATGCAGGTTATATTCTCATATGCTCTTAAAGGTTAAGTTTATGATTATTGAGAATATTAAAAGTAATAAGGAAGATGTTTTCTAAATAGATATAAGGAGATTAGTTTATAAAGATGTGTTTCCTTTACATAGGAAAATACTATATCTCTATTATTATGCAAATCCTTATTACATGTTTCGATCTTTGTTCCTTATCAAAATAAGTATGATTCGTTTTAAGATTGAAAAAAATATGGAGTTAATATTTCATATGTAGTTTCAAAGATATTATCTCTAAAAGATATTGTCTTGTATGTTTCCTTATTAAAGGAAAAGACTAACTCGTATTTCCAAGCTATTATCAACAGGTTCTATCTTTAGAAGATTGGAGTCAATCTCACGTTGGACAGTCTCATGATATATGGAGAGATTCAAGCCAATCAAAAAGAGTCAAAACAATCATCAAGATCTTCAAGCAAGAAGATTGTTTTTACTTGAATATATAGTTGATAACTTAGCTTGTAAAAAGTGTGTGTTCTAAATTATAAAGAACCCATTATTGAGAGAATACACGTGAGCTTTTACAAAGAAAACAATGGTGGGATGCCATTGATTTATAAATGATAGTTATAGAGTAGGAGCAATATAGAGATAGGCAGAAAAACCTAGAGGGAGTCTAAAGAGTTTTTCATTAAGACTTGAATCCTATATTGTAAGCTTTTTATAATATCATAATCTGGGTAAGTGCCCCGGAGACGTAGCCTAGTTAGGTGAACTCCGTTGTTAAATGTGCGTGTAATTTATTTCAAGTACATTTAACTTTACACAGTTCTGTCCATTAATACACTTGGTTCCAACTGTGGTTGCAACCTCACTTGGAACCTTACTGCAAAACTGCAACTAGAACAGCGGATAGGAATTTCAAATTTGTTAATTAGTATATGATGGAACCAGGCATGTTCTATATACAAGTTATTTAATTATACAATTGTCTAGGTGCAAATCGCTAGAGAGGCAGAGAATAATCGGTTTGAAAAAAAATTAAAGAATTGTAACCATATATCAGTTAAATCCTTTTTTTTCGCGTTATAATTGTGTTAGAAATAACAATACCTCTACAATTATTTTTGAAAAAAGGGCGTATTTTCGTAAAGGGGTGGTCGCTAATTAACATTAACCAACCGAAATAGGAAAGAAATGGTAAGCATGTCATTAAAAGACTAAACTCCGTGAGTTAAATCATATGTTCTCGACAATGATACATTAAAGAAAAATGAGAAAATAGACCAAAGGCAAAAGCAAGTCAAATCATTTGTTCTCACAAATGATAGGTAAATGTGATGTACCTATGAAGTCATTCTCTGTGGTCATCAAATTGAAGAAAACTATATCCAGATTTGGTTATCTTTCCAAAACTTACCATTCATTTGAAACATTATAAAAACGGCACTAATAACTGAATAATATATTCAAAACGTAAATATAAAATAAAATATGATATATAACGTGGTTCGGCGTTTCAACATTTCAGGGTTAAACCCTATTCCACCGTAAAAATTATTACCTTTTATATATATAAAAATGAGAAATTACATAGTACAAATTTCACTCACTATTTTCACACTATTTAATAATTTCGTTCCTTTTCCGAATGAATTTCAAAGTGATAACGAGTAATTCAATTTATAAGTGTATGGTTTTATGGATTTGGTGACATGTGGTAGAATAATGCTAATGAGCTAGATAGATTCAACCAGACTCTCAACACACTAGTTCTTAATGTAAATTTAGAATTTCATTTTCAACCCGAAATTTAAGAGTCTGCTATTCGGCCATATATTTAATATTTTAAATTAATATTTAAGTTTAGTGTAATCTCAAATAGGGTTCTATAATATTATATTTGTCTTTTTATTTTGTTCAATCGTCAAATAAAATATATTAAAATCATTAAAATTTTAAATATTTTTAATTAATATTTAAGTTTAGGGTAGTTTCAAATAGGGTTACATAAATATTATATTTGAGATTTTATTTTTGTTTTGGTTGGATGTCAAAAGAATTCTAAAAATTACATAAAAGACTGTCTGGTAGAGTCAGTCTGACTTTATAGCATTACTGCCTGTGGTATTCACTTGGCTTAGATAACTTATAATGCTCCCCTTAATGACCACAATTCGAGTCTCCTTCTTGATAATCATATTCCAAATCTTCCCCTGATAGTGACGATCCTCAGATTTCCTTCAATCTTCTCATTCCAATACTGTGTACCAATTTCTTAAAAATTGTTGCAGGAAGAGATTTAGTAAATAGATCGGCCAAATTATCTGTTGATCATATTTGGCGAACGTCTATTTCACCATTCATTTGGAGATCGTGGGTATAGAAGAATTTTGGAGAAATATGCTTAGTTCGATCCCTTTTATATATCCTTCACTAATTTGTGTAATACACGTATTATATTCATGCAATACTGTTGGCAGAGTTTTTTGTTGAAGTCAAGCCTGACTGTTCTTGTACGTAATGCATTATTGATCTTAACCAAACAGATTCTCGACTTGCTTCATGAATTACAAGTATTTCTGAAAGATTAGAGGAAGTTGCGGTTAATGTCTGTTTTACAGAACGCCAAAAGATTGCAATACCACCATATGTAAAAACATATCCGATTTGTGATTTAACATTATGTGGATCAGACAGGTAGCCACCATCTGCATATCCAACTAATTTCCCATTTCTATCGTTCGAGTAAAATAAGCCTAAGTAGTTGGTTCCTCTCGTAAATATCGCAAAATATGTTTAACACCATTCCAATGCATTCGAGTTGATGTTGAACTATATCTTTCAAGTAGATTGAAAAATAATGCAATGTCTGGTCTAGTACAATTTGTAAGGTACATAAGGGCACCGATTGCACTTAAGTATGTCACTTTAGGGCCTAGTAAATCCTCTTACTCGCCTTTTGGATGAAAGGGATCTTTGTTGATATCGAGGGAACGGACAACCATAGGAGAACTTAATGGGTGTACTTTGTCCATAAAAAAATTGGCACAGTACTTTCTCAGTGTAATTAGACTAATGAACAAATATACCCTTAGATGTATGCTCGATTTGTAAATCAAGGCACTACTTTGTTTTTCCAAGATCTTTCATCTCAAATTGCACTTTTAGGTAATTAACATCCTTTGAACTCTCTTCAGAAGTCCCAATTATATTTATATCATCAACATAAACTTCAATAATAGCGAACCCATAATTCGCTTTCTTGATAAAAATGCATGAACATATCGAACTATTTACATAACCCTCTTTTAAGAGGTAATCACTGAGCTTTTTGTAGCACATGCGTCCTGACTGGTTTAAGCCGTATAATGATCTTTGAAGTTTAATCGAGTGTAAAGTCCTATCTTTTGCTTCAGGCAATTTAAAACCTTAAGGTATTTTCATATAGATGTCACTATCTAATGACCCATATAAATATGCAGTAAACTACGTTCATTAGATGCATTTCTAGTCGTTCAGCGACGGTCAAACCGATCAATAATCGGAAAGTACTCACATTAATTACTAGAGAGTATGTTTCTCCGTAATCAATCCCAGGTCTATAGGAGAAAGCTTGAGCAACAAGTCGTGCTTTATATCTAATGACTTCGTTGTACTCGTCATGTTTCCGTACAAATACCCATTTGTATCCTATGGGCTTGAAAACTTCCAGTGTATGGACTACCGGTCCAAATACTTGCCATTTTGCTAAATAGTTTAATTCAGTTTTAATAGCACTTTTCTATTTTGGTCAATCAATTCTACGTCGACATTATTCGACGGAAGTTGCTTTAGGATCCTCATTACCAATAATTTCAAGAGCCATAACATATGCAAAATTTTTGTCGACAACCACATTACTACGATCCCATCTCTCCCCATAAAATATTAAGATCTCATTATTATTTTCAGGTAGCTACATCTCTTCAGCAGATATAACCTCTTTGGGAGGAATTTGTTCTGGGGGTTGGGACCAAATTACTTGTATTTTCTCATTAGCTAGTCCCTTTACATGGGTTCTTTTATTCGGCTCATTAGTCCCTTTCAGGGATTCTTGTATTTTCTCTTTAGGAGAATTATTAGTGAGAATTTCCTCTGCTAGAGGATTATTGAGTCTCAGTTCTCTTACTTTTCGGGACAATTTATCTTTTGCACCCACGAGTCTTCCACACTTCTGGAATGGTTTAGGTTCATTCATTATTGATTCCCTTACATGAACATCAATATGTGCCATACACTACAACAAACTTAAGAATTAGGGACAATATATTTAGAGGCAATCAAATTTTGTCTTCAAATGGTAACTTTTCGGGACAAAAATAATCTTTTAGAGACAAAAACAATTTTTTTTTGTCCTCAAATCTAACTTTTAGGCACATGATTTGAATTTTTTTTGTCTGCAAAGACAATCACATATGACCATAAGAAGAAAATTAAAATTTGTCTCCAAATACTTTTTGAGATGAAATTAAATTATTTTCTTATGTTTGTATGGGATTGTCTTTGCAGACAATTTTTTTTCAAATTATGTGTCTAAAAGTTAGATTTGGCTCTAAACAAATTATTTTTGCGTTTAAACTATTATTTTTGTCCCGAAAAGTTACCATTTGGAGACAAATTTTGTTTCTAATTGTTATGTTTGTTGTAGAGATAGTGTTAGATGCAGGTACATGTAACTTTAACACTTTATGTGTATCTGTAAATGTATCGGGTAAATTATTAGCAATGTTTTACAAGTGGATAATTTTCTGAACTTCTAATTCACTTTGTTTAGTACGAGGGTTGAGATGAGATAATGATGGTACATTCCATTAAATTTTATGTTCTGTTATGTGTTGAGAGTTTATGCCCGCTAATGGTGGGAAAAGAGTCTTATCAAACTGACAATCTGCGAAACGACCTTTAAACAAATCACTGGTTAACGGTTCAAGATATCTAATAATGGACAGTGAATCAAAACCAACATAGATATCTAGGTGTCGTTGTGGACCCATTTTAGTACGTTGGGGTGGTGATATTGTAACGTACACTGCATACCCAAAAATACGTAAATGAGATCAATTTGGTTGGTGACCAGATACTAGTTGTAGTGGGGAATAAATATGATGGGCAGATGGTCGAATACGAATTAAGGATGCAGCATGCAAAACAACATGCCCACATACTGACTCTGGTAATCGAGAATTCATGAGTAATTGTCTCAATTATATGCCTTTAATGAAAGATTCAGCTAGACCATTTTGTGTATGAGTATGTAGAAGAGGATGCTCAACATCTATTCCCACAGACATGCAATAGTCGTCAAATGCTTGAGAAGTAAATTCACCAACATTGTCAAGACATATTGTCTTAATAGGATAATCGGGAAATTGAGCTCTTAAACGAATGATTTGAGCTAAAAACCTAGTGAATGCAACGTTTCTCATTGATAGTAAGCAAACATGAGACCATTTAGATGATGCATCGATTAGGACCATAAAATAACGAAATGGATAATATGATGGAGGGATTGGTCCATAAATATATCCTTCAATGCGTTGCAAAAAATTTGGTGATTCAACACCGACTTTTAAAGGAGATGGTTTTGTTATCAATTTACCGTTTGAACAAGAAACACATGTATACTCACTAGGTGATGAAATATTCAGGTTCTTTAATGAATGATCATTTGTACCTTTTACTAATTGGTTTATCATGGTTGAACTCGGATGACCGAGATGATCATGTCAAATGATAAAAGTTCAAGAATCACAATGAACATTTTGGGCTTTGTCACACTTCTGGTGTTGTTCCCTAACGCAGTTCTGGTGCTGTTCTCTATCGCACTTCATGTGGTGCGTATTAGTGTACTTCAAGTGCTGTGTTTCATTGCACTTCTGGTGCTTCATTTTGATGCACTTCGGGTGCTCTATAGAATATGTTTCAATACACCTTATTATTGTTCAATATAATCTTGAAGAATAAGTACTCAATTTTTCAAATAAAAGCTTCTGACTTGCAACTAAGCTTGTTATATAGAGATAATCGTCATCTCCCTTATTTCATGTTTCATTATGATATCCATTACTACGAATATCTTTAAAACTCAACAAATTTTTATTTGACTTGGGAGAGTATAATGCACATTCAATGCGGATCATTATACCCTTAGGTAGTATTACATATACTATTTCGGAGCCTTCTATTATGTCTTTTGGTCCGCTAATCGTATTAACATTGGCAATAAGAGGTTTTATGAACTCAAAAAACTTTTTAAGTCGGAATATGCTATGGGTTGTCGCACTGTTCACTAAACATAAGTCATGATCATGCGTACTGCTAGAATGGAAATTCATGTTTTCTACAAAAAAAGACATATATTATTATTTTTTTTATATTACATTCAATCTAACACGCGACTAGCTGAAAACACACGACCAACTAAAAACACATGACTAGCCGAGACAACTAGCTAGCTTATTTTTGAAAACAACATCAACACAAAAACACTTTTTAGAGAAACACACTGGTTTAGTCTTCTACGGGCCATGAAAGAAATCGTCGATATCTAGGTGAGTATTAGTGAGGAATTCTTCTTTTATACCCATGTTTTCGAAAGTAGAAAAATTTGTATCTTTGTCATTCATTTTTTCTTTAAGAGATTTTTAATATAAATCAACCAAATACTTGGAGTAAGACATGCACGAGACCAATGTTCATCCTTTTCGCATCTGTAGCAATTACTAGGATCATCTCGTTTTGGTGCAACATAAAACTTCTCATCAGCCTTCATTTTCTTAGCCTGGCATTTGGTCCATTTCCGGTGGTTGCCAACATGAAACTTTCCAGCATATTTGTTATGATTAAAACGCTTATTTTTGCAAGCTCGACAATGATTATTTCTTTGTTGAAAACCCTTCACATCGACAACAATTACTTCAGGAAATGATGTGGAACCAGTGGGTCGAGATTGGTAGTTTTTCAACAAGAGTTCATTGTTTTCTTCTGCAAGAAGAAGAAAAGCAATCAACTCAGAGTAGTTCTTAAACCCCCGCTCTTGATATTACTGTTGCAAGAGCATATTCGAGGCGTGAAATGTGGAGAAAGTTTTCTTAAGCATATCAGACTCAGTGATAATTTCTCAACAAAGTTTCAGTTTAGAGTTAATTTTAAACATAGGCGAGTTGAATTCATTGACTATTTTAGAATCTTGTAACCTCAGATGCATCCAGTCATATCGAGTTTTTGGAAGCAACATGAGCATGTGATGGTCGTAGTGGTCTTTCAAATTATTCAACAACTCGAGAGAGTTATTTATCGTGAGATATTTAGCTTTTAAACCCTCATCGAGCCGGTGACGGAGAAATATCATGGCCCTTGCCTTGTCCTGCGGGGACGGGTCCTGTCCTTCTATTGTGGTGTTCCCAATATCCATATAAGTCAAATGAATTTCGGCATCCAGAACCCAGGATAATTAATTAGTGTCAGATACGTTCAGGATGGCGAATTGGAACCTTTGAATATTTGCCATATCTAAACAATGAGATGTAAAACATAATTAATATATAAATAAATTAACTAACAAAATTTATTCCGTTTTAGAAATTAAAAATGCTACTCAAGGTTTGACTACTTCAGGTAGTCTTATAAATTATTCACAAATAAAATCTCAGGGAGACTACTTCTGCTAGTTGGAATTCTTCAGGAATTGCCAGTATTATTTATTGTTCAGTACTTCATGTAGGCATAATCTTTATGGATTACTAAACGTTAACTAGTTCTCTTAGTTATAATTTTTCAAGAATTTCCAATACTCAATAATCGTTAACTATTTCAGATAGTTGTAATTGTTCTGGAATTATCTTACAAGTTCTTCGGAAACTATAAATTTCATAACTCTTCAGAGTAATTTTGATACTAATTCTTCGAGAATTAATTAAGCATCATTTAGCAGGATTGATCAATATTTATAATTCAGGATAAATTTATCAATTTTTAGGATTGTTTACATTAATTCTCCAAGATTAATTTATTGAAAATAATAAAATTTTCAAGAATTAAATAAAGAAGTTTAGTATTAATTCTTTAGCAATTAACCAAATATATTCAGGAATGATTAGTATTAATTCTTCAGGAATCAACCAAATATCATTTTTCAGAATTGATTAGTATTAATTCTTCAGAAATTAGCCAAATATTATTCTTTGGGAATGATTAGTAGCTACTAAATAAAATTAATTCACATTTATATTTCGGGATAAATTTTTTAATCTTCTAGATTGATATTCCGGATTTATGTATTTAGAAATAAAAATAACAATCATACCATGCATAATCTCGATAAGTAAATACAAGAAGCCAAAGTTTATAATGAATCATAAAATTCAAAACATTGCCCTTTAAACTCGGTGTATCTAAATTCGAGTATGTATAAATATATACAAACAAAAAATCGTAGAGTTGGTCATATACACTTTTACAAAACATTAGTGTAAAAGTATATACCGATCCAACATAAAAAGATTAATAATTAAATAGAGACTCATATTGATAAAGTGTTATAAAAACGATACCAATAGCTCAATAATATAAGTAATCAAGAAAAAAAATATAAAAATAAAATATGAAGTATAACGTGGTTCGACGTTTCAAAAGTTCGGGATTAAATCCTGTTCCACGAGAAATATCATTATCTATTATATATGAAAATGGGAAATTAGAGAGTAAAAATTTCACTCACTATTTTCTTACTACTTCAATTTATAAGTCTATGATTTTATGGATTTGATGACATGTGGTATGAACTTGGTGTCATGACTCGTAACACTATAAACTCTTGAATGTTATAACTGAGAAATGCACAAAAACATTCACCTCACTACTTTCGGATGTCTTATCTCCAATTTATTATTTTATTTTAAATTGGATCTACATGCAAATCGTTATGGAAAAGTAAGGACAAACTTTCTTCTAACATGTCATCTATGGACTTTAAATTTCTCAAATAGTATACAATAAATGAGAGAATATTTGATCATATTTATAAGGTTATGTTATCGCTTTTTTCATATGCATTCGTAAATTGTTGACATACATGTATCTAATATATCAATAATACTCTAACTAATCCGGGATACATGTATCTCAACATTTTTTTTCCTCAAATCAACATTTATTTTATTTCGTTTTTAAATTAAGTGTTTGTTCAAAAACAATTGTAAAATTTCACTTTTATATTTGTTTTGGTATTTATTGTTTTTCTAACAATTTATAAGGTATTAATATTAATAAATATCCAAAAAATATATATAAAGTTAAATTTTACATATTTTTTTGAACAAACACTTTGGAAATAAAATAAAACGTTGATTTAAGAAAAAAAATCAATTTTTTTTTACGAATACATATGAAAAAAGCGATAAAATGACCTTATAAATATGACCAAATGTTCACAAAAAATGCTTCAAAAAAGATAATGAACTTGATTCAGTTTCTTAATATCTTTTAAATATTTACATTTCTTTTAAAATGTTATAATTCTTGAACGTTAGAGCTGAAATTATGCACACAAACATTTACCTCAAAACTATTGCTGAATGTCTCTATCTCCAATTAAGAAAGATTTTAATTTGTAACCGTTGAGGAATAGTAAGCACAAACTTGGGACAATGGTTAAACCATACAATTTATCAAACCTAATTATCAAAATATACAAACTTAAACATTTATTCGCAAAATGTACAATTAACTAACTAACAGATTAAAAAAATATTAATATTTTATTTTTAAAAAAAATAAAAAATAAAAATAAAAATTTAATTTTCAAAAAACTAATTTTTGAAAAAAAGGTAAAAAGTAATTTTAAAATATTTCTTTTAGAAAAATACCAAAATATGTATAGGTAAAGGTATGCGCACTTTTTGAATTGTTTATAAAAAAAATATAAAAAATATATATTTTGAAGTATGCATAACTACAAGTATTAACACTTTTTGAAGTGTGCATAACTACGGGTATGTATGTACTTTTTGATTTTTTTATAAAAAAAAATATTTAAAAAAAAACAAAAATTTTTGAAGTGTGCATACCTAGATGTTTGCCCATTTTTAAAGTGCGCATACCTACAAGTATGCATAACTACATGTTTGCGCACTTTTGAAGTGCGCATACCTACAAGTATGCACACACTTTTTGAGGTTTTAAGAAAAAAAAAAATTAAAAATTATTTATAAAAATAATAATTTTTAATGTGAATTTTTTTAAAAAACGTAATTGTTTTTAAAAATAAATTTTCTTTTTAATTTGTTATTAATATTTTTGAAAATAGAAAATTTCTCTCTTATTAGTTAGTTAGTTAGTTGTATATTTTGAGAAGAAATGTTTTGTTAATTAGGTTTAAAAAATTATATGTATTGGTAATTTCTGCTAATTTATTTCTATTGTTCCATTTCACCACAACTATCAAAGCATCCATATACAGTATAATATGCTTAAATTCGCCATATATATTTTCCTTACTTTAAAGTAGGGATGGGAGAAATCCCGATCCGATCTGTGTCTCGATCCGCACCTAACCTGAGAAGAATCCTGACCCGGCAAACTTCGGGATCGAGTGGCAATTTTGATTTCATCGGGTGTCCCGACCCGACCCGAATTTCTAATTAATTTTTTATTTTATATTATATAACATAATCTTTTTTGTTAGGTCCTAGTTTCTAGCTCATAAGGACCTCACCTTATTGTCGTTGTATTGGCAAAATAAACCTTGACATTTTTTATACTCAAAGTGTTTATTGAGCTAATGAGAGTTTGTTATTGAGTTGTTGGATAATGTAGGTTGCTGGGAGTTTCAGTAACAACTGAGAATTGCGACTGAAACGAATCAGATTTTGTTGGAGCTGATTTTGCTAATATATATTTCGTATCTTTAGATATTATTTGTTCAGACTTGATAGGCATGGATTAAGGATGTGCTATAAGGAGAAAAATACTGAAAAAAATATGTACAAAGGTCAAAGAAAGACAAAGAAGAGTAAATAAAGAAAAGCAATCTAGTTAAAGAAGAGAAAGGAAACAAGTATAATGCTGATGTTGCAAAGATATTGCAAGATATTACTTGATTGAAAAGGAATGAAATTTACTAAAAATAAGATATTATTCAGTTATATCTTTATTATATGGTTCGAGATAATCTGTTATGAGAATACAGATATTATGAACATGTATATATGTTGGTACATGTTCATTGTAATTGGTGTGTCAAATATAATTCATAGAATATATAGAGAGACACACATGTTCTAAAAAGTAATATACTTGGTGAGAGAATATCAATGGTCGGATGTCATTAGGTTTATCATTTGTAGTTGAGAGATATGAGCAGTGAGAGATATGACTATACGCTTAAGTATTGTAAGTCTTGAGAAGACAAAAATAACCGATAACATTCATATCCTTAATTTATACATTATTTGTATTTAAAGTGGATTATTCATAGGGCTAGATCGCGAAAGACTAAAAAATCATGACATACTGTGTAATGGCTACTCCTAAGTTCCTCATTTGGTCATTGCAAAGGTGAAGAACTCCAAAATATATTATGTTCAAAAAGAGGTAAAACAATCAAAAGGAAACCAGAAGTGAAAAAGATGTCTAAATATTAACGACAACATTGATGTCTATTTTTGCAATAACCTATTTAGCGGATGCTTTTGTGACGGTTTTGTAACTTCTAAGCCGACCTGTGACAGATTTTTGATATGTTTTGACCAACACTAATTCAACTTTGTTTGGTAGCCTCGGGTCCGTAAGACTTTTTAAGTGCTTATATCCTTCTTGGTCCTTAAAATGCTTCAAAAGCTTCAACTGACGCAAACATATCACAACTCCCACAACTATTGCACCTATACTTGCCACACACTCCGCCACTCTCCTCCTTTTCTCTTGTGCTGTCTCTTACACCGCCGGAACTCTCAATAACTTTATTGCTATTTGAACTGCATGAGGTTTCACATCCCCACTCACCCACCTCTTTTTCATACTAATGAATACCCATTTGTCTATTTCCATTCCCTTAAAACGGTAATACTTTTTCATGGAACCTCAGCCCTCCCCAACAAAACCAATTTACTAATTTTCCCTAGTATCGGGACAGCTACTCTCCTCCGGAATTCAAAAACGACAGAGCTTTGGGACAAAGTGTTATAAGTGTTTCTGTTTCCAGAACAGTTTAGCGAGAATATTTGGTTCCAAAATAACGGAGAGTTAGATGATATTTCATCGGTGTCGAGTGTAGTCTTAGTGTTGTTACCTACAGAGAGATAACATCTTACAAACAAGAACTCATTGGATTTGATCTCAATGTTTTTTTCTCTTATAATTATGAGATCAAAGCTAAAAGCCATGTTTAAGATACAGGAGCGTTTATGTTTTGAATAATAAATTTCTTGGTGAAGACAAGTATGAGACAGTAGTTGGTGAAGACAGAGGTGCATAGACATGGCAACATTATAATGGTCCTCACAATATATAGCGAGTTCTATTTAAATTTCCATAGTTCTGCGATATATAAAGACATAATTTTAAGTAAATGATCTAATAAGATTAACCGACCATTTCAAAATGGAAAGTAATCAGAGACTATTTTGGTATTTTTCCTTTTTGATAGCTAGGTACAGTTCAGAAATGCTTAACCCTCTGAGTTTTACTATTCTATATCCTCAATTATTTGGAAGATTCACTTTGACTTCTAATATACGTAGACAAACAGTAATTCGAAGAAGTTGGTCTATTTTTACCAGAGTATAAAATAAGGAAACAGAATCTTACCAGTAGTATGTGATGCGATTTCAGAAAGAACATCTAGTAAAGGGAAAGCTGAAAAAAACAAACGCGAAAAAGAAATCAATGAACAAATCTACAGGTGCAAGTAGATCGCAAGAATGAAGAAAAAAAATCAAAAGATCGATAAATCAGATCCACAATTACATACTGGGTAAGTAACAAAAAATTTCAAATTATTAATCTATATGTGCAAACGCTATATATAATCCAATAGGAAGAATGTCATCAATTAGGGAAATCCACTGGAAATCATTAGAAAAGGCGATATGTGATATACCTAAGATTTTGAGGATGAACTTAGAAGGAGTCTATAATTGGGGCTTCGTCTGGGATCGCTTGCTGGGCTTTAAATAGATGTGACCATGCTTGCTGACATGACACACTGTGGCTGTACGCCATTTCTCAGGGCTGATTTTTACCTGAATAACATTTACATCTGGAATTAGATTTTGCAATGACACGTGCCTCCTTGGGAATGGTGAGAGGATGAGATAAAAGACTTCGATAGCCTCGATGAACAATATTCAAAAAATTGACATGCTTGTAAAACAGCATTTTCTTTTCATGCTGGAGAAAAAATTATGGAGATCACATCGAATTTGGCTAAATTACCCAAATCAATCAGTTCATATCAGGAAATAATTTGTCAGAATAAAGATAAGGAAATACATGTGAAACAGAAATTCATATATGCGAAACGAAACAACTGTTATAAATCAGTATCAACCTTT